>CM070502.1:51933540-52533540 GCA_036346375.1 Guadua angustifolia | reverse complement strand
AAGAAAGAGGTTTTTTGTAGTAGTGATTAGGAGCTGGACATCTAATGGTGCATTACACAATTCTGCAGGGGTGCAAGAAATGTCATCAAAAGCGCAGAAAATGGGTTGTTTAGAAATCAGAACGACCAATTGTCGCTATTCAGTCCAAAAAGTGAAGTTAGCATCTAAAAGCATTTCGAAATAATCGTTTGGAACAGACCAAACTGCGAATGTTACGTGGTTATTACAGTCCAAACATCGAGTTCAAATATGGCAAACAACAAAGCAGTCATGGAACGTCTCAAAATTTTCTCCAATGAAAAAAGCCTCCTCCGTCCTGAAGTCCCTGAACTAGTCATACTAACCACCTGGAGACGCTTGTAGTTGGTTGTTTTTTTTTTTTGATAAAGGAAGATTTTATTAATTTCAAGACCATTACATCGAGAAGATACAAGTTCTTGAAACTTCTCCTGGCCTCTGCTTAGCAAGAAGCATACAGCCCAGAAAACACGAAAACACGAAAAACACACACACACTATCGACTATCAATCCGAAGACTACACCGTCACCCATGCACCTGGGTAAAAAAGTCTTTGGCCACCTGCAGCAATTGATGCGAAACCTCCACCATAATAATTCGCAAATCCGGCTTCTGAAGCACAGCCCATATCCAATGGGAAGCAGCATAAATAACCTGCAAAGGGGAAGAGTTGGATTTCCTTTCAAAGACTATAGCATTCCTGCTTAACCAAAGAGACCAACAAATAGTTGCAGCTCCTAGTAAAGCAACATTTTTAAGATCCTTCTGAAAACAAACAAGCCAGCTTCCAAACATATTAGAAACACTAATAGGTCTAACAATGCTCCAAGCTAAATACAAAAAGCCCCAAACCATACGAGCAAATCGGCAGGTCAAAGAAAAGGTGCCTAATTGTCTCCATTTTGTGACAAAAGAAACAAATTTGACTACCACCGCCAATTACGTTTAAAATTGTCCTTGGTCGAATGACTCCTCTTCTAAGATACCACAAAAACACTTTAATTTTTAGTGGGGCTTTTAACTTCCATATCGCTTGTTTAAATTAGGAACATCACTTTTAATCAGCAGCCGTAATGAGATGGCGCAAAATTGTCAGATTGGCACAATTTCCAGGTGAGTCATCCTCATCTGTGTTAAATGTACATTGGTATCGTGAAAGCAAATCATTCCACACCACCAACTTAGGACCAATCAATGACCGTCTCCATGATCACGTTTGGTTGAGGGGCGTGAGAAGCTACTGACAATGGTTGAGTATTTCATCCTTGTGATGCTATATAACCCAGATATTGATCTTTGAAAGCGCAGCTTCAAGCTAAATATCTTTCGAGAATCTTACATGATCCATTATTGATTTTGAAGGTTCCAAAGCGAAGAAAATCTCGTTTACCTTCATCAAACTTGACCGAAATCACGAGTCGCTGGTTTCCACTCAACTTTATACTAGATACTTATTTCTAAGAAAGCTGCTTAAGTACCATCCGATGATAAAAGCTTAAACAACCATTTACTCGGAAGAGCTATGTTCTTAACCTTTAAGTCGTGAATCCCGGACCCCTTGATCTTTGGGTTGGCATAGAATACTCCATTTGGCAAAGCGATATTTTCTTTTCCCTCATCACCTTGCCAAAAGCGAAACGAAATAATCAAGTTTTGAAGAACCCTTTAGGAATCTCGAAAAGGACATCATATACATTGGAAGACTACTCATCACTGAATTTATAAGAGTAAGTCTGCCACCAACTGAGAGGTGTTTCCCCTTCCAACCACTAAGTTTCTTTTCGAATCTCTCTTCCACCTTTTTCCAATCTAAATTTTGCAATTTCTTAAAATGGATAGGAATTCCTAAATACTTGAGAGGAATTCCTTGCTTACAACGAAGAGATCTAAATCTTGCTCTAAAGAATCTGGGCCTCACCAAAGCAGATTAACTCACTTTTATGGAAATTTATTTTGAGACCGAGATTTGCTCAAACACACAAAGCAATAACTTCATATTCTGAGCTTTATCCAGATCATTTTCCATAAATAATATTGTGTCATCTGCATATTGTAAGATAGATAAGCCTCCATCAACCAAATCGGCACTACTCCACCAATTTGTCATTGTTCCTTAGCTCTACTCATCAAAGCGCCAACATATCTCGACAATATTAAACAATAACGGGGACAAAGGATCACCTTGACGGAGACCTTTTCTCGTTTGGAAAAAACGTCCCACTTCATCATTTACATTAACCGCCACACTACCTCCCGAAATGAAAGACTTAATCCAAGAAATCCACTTAGATAAGAATCCTTTCATTCGAAGGCTCAACAAGGAAAGGCCATTTAACCTTGTCATAAGCTTTCTCAAAATCAATCTTAAAGATAACCCCACTCATTTTTTGTCTATGCATTTCGTGAATAGTTTTATACAGGATGACAACCCCTTTTAGAATGTTTCGACCAGGCAAGAAAGCTATCTGTGTTGGACCAACTACCTTGTCCGCAACGAAATTCAATCTGTTTGTAGCCACCTTGGTAAAAATTTTGAAACTTACATTTAGGAGGCATATTGGTGCATATTCTTGTATAATATTAAGCTTCTGAACTTTGGGAATAAGAGAATTATTCCAAAATTCAGGCTAAAAAACTAGGTCTCCAGTGAAGCTCTGGAACATAATCAAAAGATAAGCCTTTAATAGTATCCCGAATTTTGATAAAATTCATAAGAAAACCATCTGGGCCAGGGGCTTTGTTATGTTCCATCTGGAAAATAGCATCTCTAACTTCTTTCTCGATGGTGGCGATCGAAAAAACATTTTCCTCCTGGGAAACCTACGGCATATCGTGATTGTTTTCCTCATCGAGATCTAACAGGCCCTCCTCTGGATCCCCAAAAAGTTCTTTATAAAACTTGGTGATGTAACTTTTAAGATTCGCTTGCCCCTCAATCTTACTGTCCTCATGGTCTAGAGAATAGATTCGTTTCTTTTGATATTTACCGTTGGCAATCATATGAAAGTATCTAGTGTTGTTATCGCCAACAAGACATTTTCACCTTTGCCCACAGATAATATTTAATCTCTTCCTCTCTAAGAAGGCGGCGGTGCTCCCTAGCTTTGGCGAGATTCTCTTGCTTTCGAATTCAGACGGATCCTAAACTTCGACAACAATATCCTTTCGATTGATTATTGCTTGTAAATCGCTTTTCTTTTGCTTATAAACACCGTTAATATCACGAGCCCAACCGAAAAACTCCATAAAGCCCCATTTTGCGGTTCCATCATTAGACGAAATTATTGCCTCTCACGGTTTGTTCCAAATTTCCACCACCTTGTCATGAAAATCTTCTCGGGTAAACCAGCTAGATTCAAATCTAAACTGTTTAGCTATCGAGAGAAAATTTGGAACTCGGTGTCAAGCGAGAAAGGGTATGATCCGAGATGCCTCTGTCCAAAGCACGAGCGAAACAAGTGGGAATTTTAACTCCCTCGGTGAACATAAGAACCCTATCTAACTTCTCGTAAGTTGGACGAGGCAAAGAGTTCGCCCAGGTAAACTGACGGCTAGTGAGATCAATCTCTCTCAAATCAAAGCTGTCAATTACGGCATTAAATAAAAAGGCCATCGTTCACTAAATCTATTGTTATTCTTCTCCTTACTGTTCCTCATAATATTAAAATCACCCCCAATAAGAGTCGGTAACTGATTGTGTTGACAAGTCCTCACCGATTCGGCGAAATCTGATTTAGAGTCCTCTGGCTTTGGACCATATCTGACCATGAGAATCCATTGAAATTTGTCTATCTTATTAATGAGATGAAATTTGATAAAGAATTCGCCTTCGACGATCAAAGACAGATCAAAAGAAGATGTGTTAATTCCTAAAAGGATCCCGCCGGATCTACCTCTTGGGGGAAGACAGTGCCAAACGAAATCCGCACCTCCAGAGAGCCGTGCAAGATTCAAGTTTGACAAATCTTTCTTTCCTGTTTCCATGACAGCAACAAAGTCTAAATGGTTATCTTTAACAACCTCTGAGATGTACCGAAATTTAGCCAAGTCTGAAAGATCTCTGCTATTCCAGAAAAAACCTTTCATAGAGACCGTTTTTTTTCTTTTGATTCTGATTCCTCTGAGACTTCTGACGAGGGCCATTAGATCACAAATTCGTATGTCTAGATCCTCCGTCTCTAGGTCCACTTCGGACACATCCTTAATCAAATGCGCAAGTAAGTCACTATCACCCTTAGTGGCTTCGTCATCACTTGATTCAAAGGGATTAACCTCCCTGTTCACTAACATATCTCTTGAGGCATCCTTCTGTCTAAGGGATTGATTTAATTTGAACCTATCAACTTCCATCCTTTTAAGCGCTTTAATCGATAAATTAGCACCAGTATTGCTCTTGTCCACCCTAAAGCCTAAGTTTTTTAGGTTCAAAACGCACTGGTCATCAGACATTGCAGCAAAAGAAATAGATTTTTTGCTTAATGGCTTGTAGTTGGTTGTAGAATTAAAGAACTTTCCCATGACGAGATAAAGCTTGTATTCGAGTTCTATCGATCAGAGTACAAATGTCCCAACTAGTTGGCGATGCACCTAACATCAAAGAGAGATTCACTGGGCAATTAGGCTTGGTCTTCTCCTCGACTTTCTTTGGCTATCATGAAAGCAGTTTACAAACTTTTGCGATTATCAAATTGATGATACCTTGAAAAAAGGTATAAAAAATAATGAACCAATGAGAATGTCACGATGATGATGCAAAGAGGTCATCAAAACATCCTTCTAAATCAAAATTACACTGTTACACACAATAGACCTACAAGAATGACAACAGGCGGAAAAAGAGGGGGGGGGGGTGGGGGCTGGGGGTGGGGGATGCTCCAATGAAAAATCAAGGCATCTTTCATCGCTAAGAAATAAGAAAGGGCCCTGTTCAGACACACATGCGGGAGGGGAGGGGGTGTGATTTGCTTTCAGTTCTTAATGCAAGGAATCCCAAAGGGACACTTCATCCAAATTACTCCTAAACATGTGTCAAATGTAGGCATAGTAATAGTGGTCACTATTCATACACGTGGAGCGACTATTGTAGCATAGTAATCAGGTTGTTTACAACCATAATCCAAAATCAGCTTTTAGAGAATCCAAAGCTGAAACAAATGGGCGCTAAGGATGTTCTCCAGGTTTTCAATAAATATCATCATCATCGCTGGGCAAAAAACTTTCATGTTGCTGTGCGAATCTTTAGAAGCCATGTGCCATTTGAACATTCTTGTTTTTTTATATTAATAACTTGATTGATATATATGATTGTGAGTTCTCTGTCTGTCAGTTGACAATGACTATTTCGTACATTTTGAGATTTTGGCATTCTAGTTAGGCAAATTTGTGTTGCAGTCAAGCCTAAAATAAATCATATTAGCACAAAGGCACAACAATATATTGTAATTTGGTGCAGAGTCATGTTGGTTGTTAAATATTTAGAAACAAGTCAGTTTGTAGAGTTTTTTATTAGAGTACAATTGTTTTTTGAAGTACAATTGAGGACTCCCACACACGTCCCAACTCACATAAGTAGGTGCGTCAACTTATATGTGCCTAATTAGAGCAGAGGTCTATGCCTCAAACAGCATGGCCACATGCTTTGATTACTGAGCACATTCAATGGTGCATGTATTCTTCCTGTCAACGAACTGGCCTGTAATACTGCAAGTTTTGGCTAGGGTTTTGGCCGGCGATGTTTTCGTCTTCTTAAATTTTCTTTTCGGATTTATTCCGATGGGAGATAAGTGGTGTTGTCGTGCAATTTGCAGCTTTTATTAAAAGTTTTGGGTTTCTTCCTTAAGTTTTCGGAAAAAGGGTGTTTTCTTCGAGCCGTATATTTTCTACAGCAAGTCTTACTCAAAAGAAAGTTTGCTTTTCACCAGGTGTTGAAATTTAGTCTTTGGATTTGTGGGTTTGTGGTCCCTAGAATATTTGTGTAGTATTAGTATATTTTTTCCCCATAGCCTTTTGTTTAGTTGTATACTCTTAAATCGTATATATATATGCTTATATGGAAGAAATGGAAGAACCTAGAGAGGAAAAAAAGAATTTCCTTACATTATCACCACCCGCCTCCAAGGAGCTCTGGCGGCAGCGTCGTGCCTTGGCCGCCTCGCCCTCGGCCTCCCAGCGCCGCCCAGCTCCCGTCGCCGGCGCCTCCTCGGTGGCCTCCCGATCGCCGCGCCTCCTCGTTGCCTCCCTGCGCTGGCGCCCCGAACTCCCGGCCGGCGCCTCGCGGGCGCCTCCGGCCTCCTAGCGCCCGGCGCCCTCCCAGCCACGCCTCCGGCCCTCGGCGCCCGGCCCGGCTTGTGCTCGCGCTGCTCTCCCGGCGCCCGATGCCGCCCATTGCCGCGCTCCAGCCGGCGTTCCTCCTCTCCTTCGCCTGTGTGCACCTCCAGCCCATCGGTTCATCCGGCGCCACTCCTCCCCTTGACCTTCTTCCCCAACCAAGTGAGAGAGAAGGTATATTTGGGGGGACTAGCTTGCATGTAGGGTGTTTGTGTAAATGCCTAGCTAGGTTTTCATGAGAATGGAATGATTTTGCATGCTTGAGTTTAAATTGTTTGATCTTTATTACTTTGTACATGAAATGGAAATGCTATGGGAGCGTCTGTGTTGTGATTCGTCCCCTAGATTAATTGTGAGCTAGATGTGTTTAATTTTATATTTAATAGTCGGGCATTTGAGCTATTGTGTGACTGTGGCTAATAAGGTATTCATGTGTTTTATGCATAACTTTGATGTTGAGTATATTCATATATGCGGCATAAAGGAAGGCTAAGATTACTCGTTTAAAAGATTTATATTTGCATCTGTCGGCTTTAAGGTGATTCTTATTTAGAATTCTCATATGGGATGCATGCTCTGTTATGCTCTTTCTTGGTATAAGTTTTCCTGATTGCATGCTGAGTGAAACACTAGTGTATGTATGTCCATCCTTTGATTATGAGAAGTGGAATACTAAAGTACTACAGCGACTTGCTGCATCACCGCTTACATGAAAATATATAGATCATGCTTCTTCCATTGCAATCGGATGGATTCCTCTGAGTTTAAATAGTAAAGGGATCTTCTCCATCCAAATAGTAACCCGGATCTGAAATTCAGTTTCATTCAATATATATATAAAGTAGCTTACGTGAAATAATCGGTTTGATTTCTTGGGATATAGCTAGCCTTCAAAGCGGCATTTCTATGGCAAACTAATACATTGTAGTTTTGTAAACTATAACCTGAATGTTGCATGCACGATAATGCATGGCAATTGCTTCATGAAGCAAATCTTCAATCGACCCTCCGTTTGAGGATTCGTAATATTCTTGCATTCCTGTTTCTTATAGATTGTTTTCCAATATAGAAGGATGCTAAGCCTATGCTTATTCCTTGCAATGGGTTAGAGTTTGATATGTAAATTAAGCTGTTTAATTGGTTGCAAGCTTTGAATTTGTAGCATTTGGATTGGTTACTTGTTAGCTTGATAAGACAAACCTAGAATATTACAAGCTACCCTACACCAAAATTTTTAGAAAGTGAAACATGATGGCTTACCAAGCGCATGTTGGTTTTATCGGAAAATGATATATGGTAGTTTTGATTGTTTATTTGCGAGGAAGGTTACGTAAGAGTGGCCTCAACGCGTGCCACTCCATTCTCCGTCGGTAAAGGCAAGTGCATGTAGATTAAAACCTGAATTCTGAATAATTATTGCTTAAGTTGATAAATGATATTTCCACTGCTTTGCATAATTATGGCTAATTGTTGCTATGATATATGCTCGAGATCGACATTGGGGTAGTGAATGAGAAGGCGATCACGTGGTAAGGTCGGTAGGTGAGGATAGTTTAAGCGCTTGTGTAATTATGAACATGGGAATTGGTTGTTGTGCATACATTCAGTTATGTTTATATGAAGCGTTAGAAATGAATGTAGTTGCAAATTATTTGTGTCAATTGCATTTATGCATTCATAAAAAGAAGCGACCCATGTCGATGTGGGCCTCTGTGTTCTGCGTAGTGAACACAAAGTCCTACCTCGTAGTCCCATTCACGGATGGGAGCGAGTCGATGAAGTAGGCCCGCCACGGGATGGTTGGGTATGAGAGGGTGCCGCCGGCGGGTGTGCACTCGGCTATCTGAGTATAGGCTATGAATGGTGCATTTTGAGCATGAAAAGCATAAGTGCATTGCATGGCATTGCATTGTGTCGATAATGGTAACGACTTGGATGTTGGGAGCTTGACTATCTGAGTTGAGGATTGAGTCGAGGACTCATCGAGAGAGGTGTCGAGGTATGAGTAAGGTTACCTTTTGTAAATTTGAGTTGGATCGATACTTATAGTTTGTTTGCGACTTCTTTTACTTTCAGTTTCCAATTAAGTAAAATGGCTATGTTATGTTTCAAAGTAAATATATTTCTCTAGCGGTTATAACAGTACTGTAACGTCCCGAAATTTGTCCTAATTTAAATTTTTGGAGTTATTTGAATTTTTGTGAATTTGTGGGATTTATTTGGATTTAATTGAATTTAATTTAAATTTATCCATCTCTTGAATAATTAAATTTCAGAAAGGTAATTATCAAAATAAATAAAAATATTTTATTTAAGCTCTAAATGCCCTGAAATATTTTCTAGAATGTTTCTAGAATTTTTTGGGTATTTTTAGTGCTCTAAATAAATACTTTGATTTTCTAGAATTAATTTAAATAATAAAAACCGAGAAAATACCACCTTTCTGAGTGTCGGTGAGCCCAACCTTTGTCTTGCTGCTCAGCGAAACCCTAGCACCGCTTGTTCCTGGTCGTTCGATCCCGATCGGACCCGTGAGGATTAAGCGTCGCCTTCTCGCGAAGGCCGTTGGATCTCGATAAGCGTGCGTTCGATCGTGCCCGTCCGCCGGTTAGCGAATCATCGCCCGCCAGGAGCCGTTGGGTTTCGATCGGACGTCGATTGCCTTGCGCGCCATAGCTCGCCCGGTGCCGTTGGATCTCCGCGGATCGGACGGTCCAGATCGTGTCGCGCATTGGGAGGGAGCGACTGTCGCACCGCCGTCGCCGGTTGGCTGCCGTGATTTTGCGAAGGATTTGCGCGCATACCAAGGCCTGTCCGGCGAAGATAAAGCCCCGCATGCAGCACCTCCTTCCGCTCATTTTGCCCACTCACTGTGCCTTTGCCGTCTGCCGTCGCGCGAGCTAGAGCTCATGGAGTAGCATCTTCCCTCTCCTCGGTTCTTCCTTGATCTCAACGTCGTCCGCCGCTCTCCGCGCAACCAAGGCTAGTCTGAGTCGGCCGTGCCAAGGCAGCGTCGGGTGGACCACTTCTTCGATCGGAGGCGCTCGGGCTACCGTCACCAACCTCGTCTTCCCCAACTCCGTGACAAAGCGCGCGCCTCAACCGAACCTCGCGACTCACCATAGCCGTCGGATCTTCATCCCGTCCAAGGTAGCGCCACATATCCCTTCTGTGGCGCTAGGCACAGGAGATGCCGTTTGAAAATGGCCGTCCGTCTGTGATGTCGGCTCGGATTAAGCCACGTAGACTCGGCCTTCTATGCATCGCTCGGGTACCTTGCACCGTCGGATCTTCATCGATCGTGGCGGTCGTCCGTAGCCGTAGTTGGTGCGTTTGATAAAGCCCGTTAGATCATAATGTCCGTTTCGTCGTAGATCATGGCGAGATTTCGCCACGTAGCTATTCCGCTATGTTTGATAATGTCAGATTAAATCGTAGATCGTGGCGAGATTTCGCCCGTGTCTCTTCGATAACTTAACCACGATGAACCGTGGCCGTTGATTCTTGGATGACCGGTGTGATACATACGTGTCACTCACGGGCGATCCGCGTCGCTATGACCGGTAGGCTGTTGGGCGGATCCGCGTCGTAGATTTTTGAGCGTCTTGGCGAGGATGCAACCGTACCGCTAGCCAATGGATGAGCGCCACGTGGCCTAGGGTAGTGTAGCAGTGCCGAGCCAGCGCCGTTGGATCCAGCGGATGGCTCGGATGTTGCCACGTGGTGTAGGTTGACCGTGCGACGACCGACCGTTGGATTTAGATCAGCGGCGGAAAATCTTGGAACCACGTGGATCGATGGATGTCTTGCCGCGTGTCATTCTTGAGTGGACCGAAACATCTTGTTCGCCGGGCCCACTTGTCGAGAGATGACGCGGGTGTCTTGGCGTCGGCATGGCGTCATCCGGGGCCTGGTCGATGTTCGAGCGATGTGGCTGTCTCGGCACTGACACGTGTCAAGCCGAGGATTTAACCGGATTTCGATAGAAAAATAAATCGATTAATTCGGTTTTTCTTTTATCTGATTATACAAACTTACAAATGCTATAACTTTTGCATTTTAACTCGGAATTGGGTGATTCAGTTCCTAAAAATTTGTAAAAATGTACACTATTTATTGGTGAATTTTATTTTATTTTTAGTATTGATCTTGCTGTCTGTTTAAGTATGTTTATTGTATGTACGTTTGTTTCGAGTAGACTCCGAGTTGCCGGAAGCTGTCGGGGAAGAATTTGAAGACTCGTCGCAGGTTTCAGACCAGGATCAACTACTCTTCGAAGGAAAGTCATGCTTTGACCATATTGCCCCTAGATTTTCAAATGTATTTCAATTCAAATTATGCATGCTATGTTAATTACAAATAACATCGAATAATTTGGGTAAAATAGATAATGCACCTACCTTGTTTATGTCACCTTGTTAATATTAAATTGTATGCCCTGAAATCCTTGTCACCCTAAGATATCAAATTGAGTTAGTTGCTACTATAATGCCAACACGGGAGGCTAGACCGTGATTAGTTGCTTAGCCTGCTTGTATGCACTGAATGACTTTCAAATTGCAAAAGAATGTTGACTAAACAATTATGGAACGCATTTTGGAATGATGCGATGATGCCATGAGATGGAATTGGGAGTAGCGACCTGTGTGGTACTACTCAAGCAATGAAGTGGGCATAGGCATGTGTTGCATAAATGTAAAATAGGGTGGGAAATGATTTGGACCGGGGCAAGTGGCAAGGAGGCTTCGTGCTAGGTGGGCCTGTGTGGCAACGAAATGTACTAAAGATTGCAAAGGCTGTGTGCCGAGGAATATAAAATGGATGTCTTGCCCGGGACAGCTAAGGACTTCACCTTGCGAGCCTTTGAACTGAGTTACTCGTACAACCACTTGTCTGGAATGGGACATACCTAGTTTAGTAGGGTTGTAAAATCTTTCCTTTGACACCTCAGGGTGGCGATTACACATGAGTGTAGCTGTGTGGAAGCGATACGTGCTCTGACTTGGTACCCATTCAACGATATTAAACTTGTTCTAAACTTTGGCTCTGAGTGAGGAAGTGTTAGAGAAGGGCAATCTTGGAGAGGTTCACAGGTTAAGTGTTAGTCTCTGAAAGACTTTGTTGCAATCAATCGCTTTGTATGGCGGCGATTGTATCTGTGGGTAAAGTGTCTGACCTCTGCAGAGTGTGTGTTAAATCTATTGAATAGCCACGCCATGTATTGGGCAACGCTGGGGATTCTGATCAAGGGTTAGATTTTTTTTTCAAAATAAAATGTGGAATGGTTGGCTGTGTGCCAAAGACAGGTGAAATGAACTTAGGGTTGTGTGCCGAATTGTTGGAAAAGAATTGAGAAACTAATTATTATAGTAATGATTTTATCGCTTTTAATCTAATTAAGATTATCTGATAAAAGAAATGCCGCTTTATGCAAAACAACCATTTAAGCCTCTCCTTTGGAATAAGTCATGCATGTAGTAATAGAACGCATTGTGCATGACTTCTTTGAGTATGTTGTATACTCACCCTTACTTCAACAAAACCTCGGAAGAAGCTACACCGGCTTGGGAGGAGGAGTTTAACGAAGGTCCGGAGAGTTAGGGTTAAGCCTCGTCAGTTGCCTGTGGCAGAACGAGGGGTTCATTGACGTACTTTTGCTTCCTCTGTTGAACATGTGTTACTTTTGTTATTTATCGCCTTGCGTGGCGAATTATTGTAAGGTGACCATAAGGTCGTGTAATTCGTTATATTTATGTTTGAGGTACTTAATTATTAATTCTGCTGTGTATGATTGTGGTATCTCAACCTGTTATTCTGTGTGTACTAGCGTGATCTGGACTAGTCTGAGAATACCTGAAGGTCCGGATTAGCGGATTCGGGTCCCGACAAATACCATCAAAAATTATTTTTTGGCCGGCATAAACCGTCGGAGTTTATAATTTAGTCGATGGGTGCTGTTGTGGCATCAAAACCGCACAATTTTCTGGCGTGTAAAGCCAAACCGTCAAAAGAAGCGTGAAAGCGGGTACAAAGAGAAATTAATATCCTACTTCCCAAATCCTTAACCCTCTAGTGCCCGCCGAGGACCCATGCCTCCCCAAACCCTATCATCTTCCCCAAATCCCTCTAGCGCCGGACCGCCGGACCATGCGTGGCCTCTCGCCAAACCCTATCAACTTCTTCCCCAAATCCCTCTAGCGCCCGATCGCCCGACGACCATGACCTCCCCAAATGCCATCGGCTTCTTCCCCAAACACTCGGCCTCCCCAAATCCCTAGCGAGGCGACCCACCCCCATCGTGACACAGCTACCATAGCTCGTCGCTAGATCTATAGCCATTGCGACTGGTACGCAAACTTGATCGATCTCCTTTGGTAAGCACTCTCTCTATTTCTCTCCCCTCCTTTGCCTAGTGTGCGCCTAATGTGCCTAGTGTGCGCGCCGCTAGTTCTTGAGCACCATCGAGGCGTGGGCGCATCAACATCGGTGATTTTACGCCTTCTTGGGTTTGGGTTTCTTGATTCTAGTTTCTTTTCTTGGTCACAGTTCTTTGGGATTCTTGCGGCTGGGGTTTATCTTGGCAGACATTTTGCCGTGCCTTCTTGGCCTCTGATTAGCTTGTTCTAAGAATCGCGTCGAGGCAAATGCTTAGCAGTGCTATATATCGTGGTGGTGTGAGTCAAGATGTGCGGAGGAAACTCACATGGCGCAAGAGGGGGCCTGTTGTGGTGGTGTAACCCTTGGTGTTAAAACCTCGGTGGGTAGCCGGGTTAAGAGGATGCATTATAAAGGCTTTGTTATAATCATTACGCTGTGTGGTGTATGGTTGTATCATGTGGGTAAAGTGCATAACCTCTGCGAGTGTACAAACTATTCGGATAGCCGTGCTCACGGTATTGAGCAAAGCTCGAAATTCTGATCAAGGGTTAGTTAATTAAAATGGACAACTGTTTGGGATGGCAGGATGCCATGTGGATAATGGAACTTGATTTAGGATGGAAACTTGTTTTATTTGAGAATCATTGAATCTACTTATTGTTATTATTTGTTTTACTGTTTTCAATCTATGTAATGTATGTGTTTCTAAATGCTGCTTTATTGCAAATGAACCACTTAATAACCTTCCTTTGGAATAAGCCTGCATATAGCTATGGTAGGATTGCATTACGTGCCTTTGCTTATTAAATGCGTGTTGGTGTACTCACTCTTGCTAACAACCAACAACGATGGATGAATCATCGCCGTGCTTGAGGAGGACTTTCGGTGGGCCTTGAGTCACTAGGCCAATCCTTGTCGATCGCTTTGTGGTGTCTTGATGAGTCACTACGTCTTCTACTACTCTCCGCTGTATTTGTCTTACTTTGTCTTAGCTTCGCCCGGCGAGGCTGAATAATGTAAGTGATCATAAGGTCATACACTAGTTATATTAAATAAATGAAGTCTTATTACTCTTATCGTTGTGTATGATATGATGCTTACCGATGTTAAACTGTGTGCACTAGTGTTGATCTTGGGAATAGTGCGGTAAAACACAGTGGATTCAAATTGGTGAATTCGGGTCCTTACACTTAATCCTATGGCGAAATCAGCTTTCTGGTGTTATTCCTCCAAAGATAAAAAACTATACAAATCTCAGGATAATTGCCCTGTATGATAATCATCTAGTTGGTCCTATACCTGCAACAATCGGGAAAATCAAGTATCTTCAGAAGCTATACTTTTACAGCAATTCATTAAATGGTACAATTCCATCTGAAATTGGGAATCTTTCTCTGCGGGAGAGATTGACTTTTCAGAGAATTCATAACTGGAGGGATACCAAAGGAATTAGGCAACATACCAGGCTTGAATTTACTCAACCTCCTATCAGTGAAATCCACATCATTTTTTCAGTATGGATCTGTTAAGAATAGTAGAATACATAGTATGCATTTCGATGAGGATAAGAATACTTAATTTGTAGAATAATAGAATACATATTGCACATAGTGCTACTTTGTTGGGTCACCCTCCTTTTGAGGGACTTAGCAAAATCTGTTGAACAGGGATAGTTTGCAGTTCACATATCATTACACATTGGATTCCATCGCACACAAATATTGAACTGAAACAAATGGACACTTTTTTTTTGCTGATCTGTTGTGTCATCTCATAAGTAGTGCTTGACTTGGGGAGAAATGAAATGCACATGATTAACTGCATGCTACATATCTAGCTTTTTATTAGTCTTCTATATATTTTTTAGAACTATTAGTCTCTTCTATAGAGGCCAAAGAGGTGATATTTCTTATTGCTCACTAGGCTATTGCACTCGAAGTTGATGGTATATCTGACCTCAAAAGTACATTCCATGTACATTTACCTTCTTTCTGGATACATGCGCATTAGTAAGTTTGTGGTTACCTTTTTTTAGAATCTTTAAGGGCCCATTTGGAAACACCGAAAGACTTAACTGATTGGGAGAGGAAGGAGAGCAAGGAGCCACCGAAAGACTTAACTGGAGAAGAGGATCTATAGATCTGCAAGTTCGTGCGGGAACCGTAGGTATGCAACTTTTTTTTACTATATGAGAGAGATGCCCTTTGATTGCCAATGTGGCCATGCATGCTCATTCTTCTGATGAAAAGGATTTAGTCGTTTGTATGAATTGTAGTTCATGCATAGCTTTGCGTATGACGTGGGACTATGGGTTTCTTTGCTTTTTATTTTCTTTCGTGCTTTCTTTCTTCTTTCTTTAATTTGATGATCTACTAATTGAGTATTTAGCTCACGCATATAAAAGCACGACCACATTATGGTGCATGGCCGTGGGCTATTATATCATTTTTTTAATTAGACTGAAAAGTTCAACTACATGTGCACATATATTTTCAACACTGCAAGCGACACATGCATGTTTACGAGACAAAATTTCATCTAATTATATGATTGCACTATCTTCAACACTTACAAGGAGGTACTACCACAAAATAGCACATAGGTGACGCCTTATTTGTGACGGTTCTTTTGGAACCATCACAAATACACTTATCTGTGGCAGTTCTAAAGTTTAAAATGGTGGAAAGACTATTTGTGGCGGTTTTTGTTTTCAACCATCACAAATAAGTGATTATTTGTGGCGGTTTTTCTTTGGAACCGCCACAAATAATGTCGGGACTATTTGTGACGGTTTTTGGCTAGAACCGCCACGGATAATCTATTATCGATGGTGGTTTTGGCTAAAACAAATCACTGATAATGTGATATCGATGGCGGTTTTAGCCAAAAACATATGATATCTAAACATCGATGGCGGTTTTAATTTGAAGCGCCACAAATAATAAAAAATAGAAAAATTTAAATATTGCTAATTACCTCTCACGCCTTCTAATTTGAAAGAATTGAAATTAAATAATATTACATTTAAAATAATTGGAACTAATATTCCATTTGCAATAATTGAAAAGAACGACCGAAACAGATTCAAAACTTCGGAGGCCGTTTTGAGGCCCTAAACGACGTTTTTTTGGAATTCTGTCGCTGCACACGCACTCATACAAACCATCAGGATCCGACCATCTGATTTTAGTGCACTTATGAAATTCGGGTACTACATTTCGTTATCTTTCAAACGAGCCAAAGAACACCCCGATCGGAATTACGAGTCAAAAGTTATAACCATTTTAACAAAAGTGCCTAAATTTCTTATTTGCAAACTAAAATCAGAGCCCAAAAAATATAATCAGAGAGCTCATCATCTGATGATTCCGGAAAGCTCAAGAACACCAAAATCGAAGGTACAAGTCAAAAGTTATGATGTTTTTACAAGTTCTCTGTGAATAGTACTAGCACATACTCCCTCCGTTCTCAGTATCTAAAGGCGCATAAAATTTTAGTATTGTTCCGTTTGTAGGGCGCGATAATTACTCCACCGATTGTGGCGCTAATTACTCTAATCGCGTGCATGGCGGCATGGCCCGATCGGCGGCAATGGCGTGCATAGCGAGTGCATGGCCCGAGCGCGTGCATGGCGAGTGCATGCATGACGAGCGTGTGCATGGCCAGAGTAATTAGCGTGTGCTTGGCAGTAATTAGTGCGTGCATGGCGAGTAATTAGCGGTATGGCGCCTGCTGGTCGAACGGCAATGGCGAGTAATTAGCTATAAACATGGAAAACTAATCAAAAACTTTTATCGCCTTACATACGAGGAATGGAGGAGTATATTACAAGCATCATTAATAGTCAAAAGTATGAAAAATAAATTTGAAAGTTTTAAATTTTGCTAATTACCTCTATAGTTTGCTAATTTGAAATAATTGAAAATCAGTGTTTGGGTTCTTCACAGGGTTAAGAGGAGGAGGGACACATTATATATCAGATGTTATCATACCATCACTAGAGTAATGGATCTTATAAGAATTTTAAAGTTAAGCGTCCTTGAAGGAGAGTAGTAATATGATGGGTGACCTCCTAGGAAATGACATTAAAAATATTCGAATCCAATTAGAATTATGAAATTGAGTGTTCTTAGGCAAGAGGAGTATTAGAATGGTATTAGGATGGGTGACCTCCTAGGAAGTCCCCTCTAATTTAGTGTTTTTAAACTTCCAACTAGCAAAAAAAACACTAATGATAACATTATCAGTGGTTGTTCTTGGCTAGAACTGCCACTGATAATATTATCAGTGACGGTTCTAACCAAAAACCGCCACTAATAATCACATTATCAGTGGCACTATATCAGTGACGGTTCAAAAACCGCCACTAATAGCATTTATGAACCGTCACTGATGTGCTTTTATCTGGTAGTTACGGTAGTCCTCTTAGTGATTTTCTTTTCTCCTAAATTTTCTTTAATGGGTAGTTTGAGCACTAATTAGCACGGCTCTGATGGCAGTCATGCACGATGGCCTGCATTTACATGCTACGGCTGCAACATGGGGCCATGCTGGTTAGCACAAACCAATGACATATTCTACTTCATTTGCGTGTATAGTGGCTGAAACATGGGCCCATTAATGTGTGTTTTGATTTATTTTGTCGCAGCATGTAGGTCGTGCATGCTATTAGGCTTAGTTATCCTCTACTTGTTACTCAGCTAATAAGCAAGAAAATTCTTAAATAATGGACCCATACATGCACGCAGCCGGCAGTGGATGTGGGTTAGTGGGATGTTGCAGTAGCTTGACTGGGCTTTCAATTCAGCACGCAACAACTGCTATTTTCACTAATTAGCACCTTAATTAATTAACTAGAGAGTGTTTGCTGTACTAAACTCTTCTCTGCACACTATGGCTGATCCGTGGACCATGCAGGTTCTTCCTTTTCTTCTTTTTATCTTTTCTCATTTACTCATTTTTTTTATAGTGGTCGGTTAATAAATTTGACCGAGCATAAAGTGCTTCAGTCACGATTGCATTGGATGGCGCATTACTTGGGGCCTTCCAAACATTTCTTTTTGACTTCCATGTGGGTCAGATTCTTTTTAATCTGTACATGCGTGCATTACTTCTCTTGAATACGAACAATGTGCATTTTTTTTGTCGGAGTTATATTGGTATGGAAAGTTCCACGTTGATGTGGCTCACATATCATTTTTAATCAATTAACCTTCTCTCTATTTAGTTAATCAGTTAACTAATGAAGTATTTAAATCATGCATGTATGTGTAGCACTACGGCAACCATTTTTTTTTTAGAATTAATTGGATATTTGCCACCCTTCAACGTGAAAATTCAACGCCATGTAAAAAAATGCCACTGCAGTGGCATGATTTGTACATGGCGTCGAAGTTTGAAATTGAAGAGTGGCAAATATCTAAATCTCCCATTTTATGTGGCCAATGTATCATCACATATGTCCAACCAGTATAATATCTTAGCTGTTAGATTGGCAGTTGCTTTCTACTATCAATGAATTTGGATGATTCAATATGAAACCCACCATATTTTGTTGTAGTAATTTTCATATGCTTACGATTCCTCATGATTACAGCACCTTATTCTGCAATATTGTAGTTTTTTATCATTTATTTATTTATTTACTCTTCTCATGTTTTCAGGAGACTATACAGGGAAGAGGACTACTATAATTTTGTTGTTTCAAATAGGAAGTGAAGATTTTGCCTCAGGTATCGATTTCATATCAGTGCAAGTGTGCAACTTCTGAAAGAAAATAAATGGTGTTGGTAGAGTTGATGCAATTATATAGTTTCATGTTATTTTGGAAGTTCTGTTCTGCAAAACACAATGATGTGCTCAAAGAATTCATGATTTTCAACCAGTATTTCCAAAACCTAACCTGGCTCAGTTCAGGTTGCACAGCCAGGTAGCACAGTTCCCTTCCAGTGACATTGTAACTGGTCCTTGCCAATATGTATGGTGTATAAATTAGAGCGGAGTTTGTGGCAGATGGAACTTGAATTGTAACTGATCTGTGAATGCATCTTGTTTTCTGAATTATGCACTGAGCTGAGTTGTGAATGCATCTTGTGTTTTGAATATGCATCTTTGTTTATATTAGTTGATCACGGTGATTACTGAGCTGTGAATGCATCTTTGTTTTTATTAGTTGATCGGTGATTGTTTTAGTTGATCGCATTGTGTAGATATTTCTCGTGAACTTGTGAATGCATGTCTCCACATCATTCAATGGATACAATCAGTCTTTGTAGCTAACATGTTGTGGCTAGCTGCCTAGCTAACATGTTGCATATTGCAATGCATATTCGAAGGTTATAAGCTAATTATGCATACTCCTCGGTTGAAATATAAGGCAAATAGTTTGGATGATCTTGTTTAGAAATATAAGATCTTGTTTAGAAATATAAAGTTTATATATAAATTTAATGAGTCTTCCTATTATGCCCTATTTATTCTCTTTCAACCATATGCATTTATTCATTACCATCCATACAAAGTATTATCTCTCATCTTTCAAGATAACTAGTTCAATGCCGATGCGTTGCTCTGAAAAAATAAAATTAGTAACGAATCATAAAAGTCGAGGCAATAAAAAAAATTATGCTACAAAATCAAACATATATCTCTCTCGATTACAAAAGTTTTTACGGTCCGCTCAACATGAATTAAAACCAAATATATTATACATAGTATATGTTTGCTTATCATCATATTAGAATATATTTAGAAATGATAGTTCAATGCCCGTGCGTTGCTACGAAAAATAAAATTGGTAACGAAACATAAAAGTTAGGCAATAAAAGAAAATTGTGCTACAAAATCAAACATATATCTCTCGATTACAAAAGTTTTTATGGTCCGCTCAACATGAATTAAAACTAAATATATTATACATAGTATATGTTTGCTTATCATCATATCTCTACTAATTCTAATATAGTAAACATGCGAAGCGACTACCTTATCTTCTTGATGATAGTGAAGTCGCATCTCGGCATCTTCCTTGGCAAATCTCCACGAGAGATATGTGAGAGGAATAGAGACAACAGGCAGATTGCATGACCATCTACATATCCCCAGCGTGGAGGGATGTCAAAGGCTTCAAGACCATTGAAACTGCACTTCCCATAGTGACAAACATGATCTTGAACATGAAGGATGTTTTGTCAAGACAACCCAAATTGCCCATAGGAGGCCGAGCAATGCTAGCGGTAGTACAAACCTTTGTGTTGAGATCTGCGAGGGAACAAAATACATATATGTAAATTTCGTGCTAAAATAATGTGTACCAGTATAGCCATTTAACACAACCGTAATGCAATGTTGTCGTATGACAAACATTTTACTTAGTTGGCTCCCTAAGGTTTAAGGGTTAATATTACGCAACAAATTGTAGCAATGGAAAATTAAGCTACATAGTAACAAGTTGAAATACAGCACTCTGCTTACTCTGAACTCCAATACTTGGGGCATGCTAGATTGCGAACTAATAGAGCAAGTAAGAAAGTAGTGACAACAAAGGCAGAACATCCGAATCATGGAGATCACATCTAAATCGTCTAGGAAAGGCAGAACAACAAATATGTACATATATAGTCTTTATTTCATTACATACACTTCACATTACACCGAGATAATGTCATGTTGGCACCCTACCTCAACATTCGGATCACAACTTTGGTTCCAAGCTGGGCAAGGTTAGCGAGATGAGAGGAGTTTCACACTCACACCATGTCGAGTTGATGCATAAAATTAATCATGTTTGCTACTAACTCATGCTTGTGAGGCCTTGTACACTCATAAAGTTGTACCACACATGAAAATGCACTATAATGTCAAAACAACAAAGCACGAGGACAAATGTACATACAATAAAAGCTTTAATGTGTCGAATCTTGTCAATGTTTTCCAATAGGTATGAGTCGAGTAAAAATCCTTATTCACAAAATAGTGGTTTTCAAGATAAATAGTACTCTATCGACAAGATAGCGAGATAACAAATGGCCATTGTCACATTTAGCACCAAGGCACTAACACATCAGTGTGTACCCATCTTGACGGTCCGGTTTGCCAAGTTCCACCAACTGATCGATCATATATCTAAACGCACCAAAATGCAAAGACTCAATCTTATTTGTCCAGCATTGTGTAAGGCGGCGGGTCCTTCTTGCCATTACATCCTCCAATACCAGTTCATGCTCGGTGAGTTCTTGTCGATTTCAAGGCGTCTGGTGGAGCAAAGCAAACAATTAATAGCGAGCTTGTTAAAAATAGGCGTAAATAAGAAAAGCACGATCGATCTACTCAACATGCGAAAAAAGCTTACATTGAACTCCATATATGAAGCACGCTTCACAAGCCACTGAGCATCAAGTAATGAAAACTAATTAGCCCAATGATATTGACTATTATCATTTGAAATCCTTAAGCACTTTTTCCAAATTAAGCTGTTCATTGGTGCAAAGAAAAGAGACTGAGTTGAAAATGCATAGATCAAAAATTACATATACCACCCCTCATGCAAATGCAAAACCATACAAGTACAAATGATCATCTAGTGCTCATCATTTCATGAAAAATATGAATCTTCTGAGAAGTGAGAAAGTTAACACGCATAACCATCATGGTAAAAAGATCAAACCCTTGAGTGTTTAGTTATTTATTGTAAGTCATCAACTATTCTCACAGCGATAAATTAACCATGATCACCAAACCACATAGAAGCACAAAATTGTGAAATAATTTTTGATAAAAATGACTTATGTGAGAAGATGCATGTTAAATATGAAAAGAGAAACTAATATCTGAGCTAACAACTATTAACATGGATGGATGCTAACACAATGCATATAGCTTTCCCCAAGACAATGCTCTCATCGGATCTAAATGGCGAGTGGTGGAGAGCTAAACAAAATATTATTCAATCAAAGAAAGCAACATGTAAATGCTTGTGTCTGATCATGCTACACAATAAGAACTGAACAAGAGAAAAGGATCTGAAGATGTAAAAGTTCAATCAAGGTTGAGATAACAAGCACATGCAAATGTAAGCGATATCTCCTTTTCAACACTCCTAATCCCGATATTGATTAATTGAAAGGAAAATGGGAATAATCTGCTAACATCCTACTACTACTTTATTGCAAAGTCAAATAGAGAATAGATCTTTTTCTGCATCTTAATTTCAACACTCATTCTCATCCGAAAGTTTAATATCCTATACATCAAACAAGGCCGAACATATAAAAGAGGGTTAACAGCATAACTGTAACACCCCGGCGCCAAATGCACCGCGAATGCTACCAAAAGACCATAAACCTTACACCTCTACTAAAAGATTGAAACCAACCTTGAAACTCCCCAAACCAGTTTAAAACTAAGTCACCGAAATTTAGAAAATTTCGGCATGACCTCTCAAGAAAGTAGGACATCCACTCAGCAGTCAAAAGAACAATAGCAGTAAAGATATTATTCATTCAACCAAGATGAAACATTCTAGCAGGTCCTTAGATATCAATCACACATCCAATAGCAATTGATAAATTACACAACAACAAACAACACTTTACAATCACATTAGATACGATCAGGCTTTATAAATTAATTTAAGGAGATGGTGACCGAAGTCGTGTACGTGCTTCTACTCCCATACCGGTGAGTCGTCTTCAAAGTACCTAACACAATAAACAACAAGCGTGAGTCCAAGACTCAGCAAAGTGCAATAAGTAGAAAAAGTAATGAGTTAGACTAAAATACAGCTACTTCAAGACATAAAGTAACAGTTTCTTTAATTGACATCCGTAAATAAAAGAAGCAGTTCAAAACCAAACATAAGAGTACAATTACTGCATTATTTGGCATAACCAATACTTAATTGAAATCGTCCAGTAAAAGAAGCCGTAACTAGCCCCATTTATCACATCCAACTCGGAAACGTAGCTAAACTTTACTCATGCCTCAATAATCATTCCAGGATGAGTCCACGACTCAATCCTCAACCTATCATTCCATTCTCATCAATTAACATTTAACAATTGCAACACACAATGAAATGCGATGCTTTTATGCGTTCATGCTCAAAATGCAACCTTTTAGCCTATACCGGTATAGCTGAGTGCACACCCGTCGGTATACACCCTCTCATTCCCAACCATCTCGTGGCGGGGCCTACTCTTACTGACTCGCTCCCATCCGTGGATGAGACTACGAGGTAGGACTTTTGTACTCACTACGTGTGAGTACAGAGGCCCACATCAACATGGGTCGCCTCTTCTGTAATGAATGCGCAAATGCAAGTGACATGGTTATAAGCACGACACAAACATGAATATAAACACGCACATTATCATTTACTCACTTTATCATTCGCATCAACATAACCATACTCATTTGTACACTTCGTAAAGCATTGAAATAACTGAAACTGAATACTTACTTTCCAAGTGCTAACACTCATCCATCCTCATCATCATACTAAGAACAACTTCTAGATATGCTATTAGACATAACCAAACTATTAGAATTTCCATAATCTTATCGCAAGCAAAGCATTTAACACTCTAATAACGCTCTAGGGGATGCACTTGCCTTTAACCTCGGCGATAAACTGACGGCCCAATCCAGCGCTAGAAACCACCAACCCTTCCTCAAATTTCTCTAGGAAACCAGCAACCCAGCGATATGTGTTCTCCACCCACTCTTCCTGGAGTTTTGCCACTGTACTCCACTGGGGAAGACGCATATACTTCTTTCAGGACATATAAACAGGTAAACTTCACAGGGCTAAGTTTCTTGGTTCAAGCTATCAAATAAACAGGGACCTTGGGAGTAGGAGAAAGGGTAGTGCAGTGTTTTGATCTTACAGAAGTATACTGGATAACAAAGTATACAACTTATGTATGAGATTTAATACTCTTGAGTCTTGACCATGAGAAGCTTAAATTAACTGAACAAATGAGAACTATGTGTATAGCACATGACAAACTAAAGTAATGGGCATGTGGCATTGTCATCATGGTAAGTGGAGAATACACTTGGCATGGAATGATAGCTACTTGTAACAATATTTTTAGCTCGCAAGAAAAGCCTATGAATTGAACCTGATCTCATTAGAGCAAATATTTGATACCACAAAGCATAATTCTCCAGAAGTGCTATTTAATCTACCAATGGCATCTAGAAAGGATGATATGTTCAAATGGCATATAACACATTTAGAATTATGTTGATTCATCGGGAAAAAGGCAATGAAACATGAGTTATACATCCCTGCATCAACCACCCAGTGATGGAGATGGAGAGAAGCTAATATGCCTGGCCATCAGTTCATCAATGGCTAAAATTCTAGTTCGACATAAATTAAGAAATGCATAACATTTTGATTCCAACAAATTATTATATCAGCACATTTATAATACATGACCATGCAGCAATTCCATACCAAAAAAATAGACCACAACCATACTCACTAGCAAAACAAATCAGGGAGAAAAGAGACCATCACTTCATCCTCATGGAAACCTAGCTAAGCATTTCATCAAACACTTGGCATGCATACTAAAAACCAACATCAAAATTTCAATTTGCTTTAGCTCTCACCCCAAGAAGGCAAGGGGGAAAACCATCTTTCTTTGGTTTCTTCTTGAGATGCTCTGGCTGCTTCTTTGCTCAAACTCTTGGCTGCTGCAGACGGAGGAGGCGCCCGGCGGAGGAGGACACAGGAGGAGCCAACTTGGCTGCTGCAGCTGCTCCTGCCGCTTCTTTGCCAATAATTTCTTCTTCTTTGGTCGTGAGGAAGAGCCGGCCGGTGAAGAATGGGGGAGAGGGCGCTGGCCAGGGAGCTCACCGGCCGGGAGGCCGACGAGGGAGCCAATGACGACGCCAGATCTTTGGGCGGTCGACCAAGCCGGAGAGAAGAGGCCGGCCAAGGAAGGGTAAGGCGCCAGCTAGGGGAGAAATCGGCAGGGAGAGCAGGGCGCACCTGGAGACAAGAAAATGACGGCTGGGTTGGAGGAGCCGGTTGGGGAATTTTTTTTTTGTTCTAGGGTTCCCTCTCTTCCTTTTATACTCCATCAATTTGGGTGCTAATAAAAAGGCTAGGGGGAAAATGCAAATAACACTACACATCAATTTTAAAGGACACAAACCCTGGTAAACGATTTGCGGTATTACAATAACATATTTCAAAAATTTTGGGGACAAATCAATATGACACAACTATAAACTGTGAAGTTGAAATATGGCATACCCACTCAACATGCTCCTTGTTCCTCAAGAACATGCTTGATCTTGAGCTTCAGCATCTCAAGAACATGCTCCTTGTTCGTCAAAAGCTTCCAAATCTCCAGTGAATTGATGACACTGAAAGCCTTTTGGTAGTCACCTTTATTGAGTCACCTTTATCTCCAGTGAATTGTATCTCTGAAGCAAAATTCCATGGTGTTGATGCGCTCGGGGCTCATGTAGGCAATGGTGCCGACGGAGGAGTTGTAGGGGTCCATGGTCTAGTTGAGGATCGGCCGACGCCGAAGTCGGCGATCTTAACGCCTGTGTAGTCGATGAGGAGGTTGGAGGGCTTGATGTCGCGGTGCGATGTGGCGGCGGTGGAGGTAAGCGATCTTGAGAGCACTGGCGCGACGTCGGCGAGATCAATCTCTGCTGATCTATAGTAACAAGCTTTAGATCAATCGTGGTGACCTTGGGGATGGAGGAGAAAGCCACGGAGGAGGCGGGTGGCGACGGGCGCTCATGCGGCAGCGTGAGATCGGCGAAGAAGTCGGCGAGCAGGCGGCGGATCTCTGGCTTCGGTCTCAGTTTGGCGCCCGGCGTCGAGCCGAGGCCAGGCGAATGCAGCGAGAGCCGGTCAGCCGGAGTAGGCGGGCCACCGAGGCGTGGAGCGGTCAGCAAGTGAACAGCAGCAGCAAGAGCGAGGGCAGTCGGGGCCAGGCGGCGGCCGGAGGATTTGGATTGCGGCGTTGGGAGATTATGCGAAGATTTGGGGGCCTGATTCATGGGGCGGTCGAGAGATTGTGGGTGGCGGGTGTACGAGAGAGAGCGTAGGGGGATTGTGGCTGGGAGGAGGAGGAGGCGGTGAGGGTGTGAGGCTCGCCACGAGGAGGCGGCGCCGCCATGGGGTAGTGGGGATCGAGATCGGGTTCGCACGCATGCAGCGAGGAGGAAGCGCGTGATTGGGCGGATTCGGCGAGATCTGTCTGAGGCGGGGAGGAACGATTCTTGTGGCGTGATTAGTTACAAGATTAGAGGATAATAGAGGGATGAACCAAATGATTTGAGCCATCGATTTGATGAAGTGGTGCGAAAACATCTTAGCGCTTGATTTTGAGGAAGGGTTTTTGGGTGCACATATTAGGGTGGATCTGAAAAAGTACTCTCTGTGGAGGCAAAAATTGCATAGATAGTGTGTGGATGTAAAAAGTTTTAATGGTGAATTATAAAGGTGTTTAGATTAAGAGGGTATGTAAGTATTCTTCTATGATTTTCTATTGCAGGAAGATTACGGGCGCTCAAGCTCTTCATCGTTTACTAACAATTATTATTAGTAGCTCGAGCCTATCTTATTTTATCGCACAACTATTCCGTCAAATTTGCTCTAATATGGTAATTATGAGAATAAGATTGATATTGCTTAGTCAATTGGGTTATAGTATAGAATCTTGTCTACTAAATTAGTCAATTGGTAGTTTCATCATAAATTGGCCACAACACTATATTATATTTGTACAATCTGATGCAACATATGTAGTTTAAAAATACAAATTTATAAGCGATATATTCATACTATCATGCAGAAACTATTTCATGGCGGAGACCATGAATGGATGTATAGTGGTAGGCGTGGTAAAGCTCCCTCTAATGAATGGATTGAGCGTACTACGGTTCTTAGATCGTGCATTCTCTCTTCTTTGGGGTAGTTGAAGGTGACACCATTAAGTGTCCATGTGCAATGTGTAGAAACTATTTTAGGCACAATAGGCATACTACAGAGTTGCACCTGAGTAAATATGGGTTTAGGACAAACTATCAAACATGGACAACACATGGTGAGAGCCTTGTCATTACGCATGAAGAACATGGCCCTTCAATAGATAATGGGGAAATCAATGAATGTAATCGGATGGACAATATGTTGAATGACCTAGGCGGTGACCATTTACTGGCAATTGATGGAATACTGGCTAGCATAGTCCTCCATCAGCCTCTGTTCCTGAAGTTGGTTCGTTGCATAGCCTTTGTCCTGTTGCGGTTAATAAAGGCTAACGGATCAATGTACCGATCACGCAAAGCTTGGGAAATTGTCTCCAAGTACTACTGACTTCACCCCTGATTTTTGAAAGAGAGAGAGAAATGACATGCAGTAGTAGTATTAGTATACTAGATTGTTAGAACTACTATTTTGATGTTTCAACTGAAGTCACCCAATGTTTTCCTGAGCCTCCATGCAAACCTGCGAAATAAAGCACTTGGTGTGGAATCTACACAGATTCTACCAGTTAGGTATGCTCCTGTAGCGAGAGAGCAAAATAGAGCAATCAGCATACATGTTTCAAGATTCTACCAGCTAGGTATTCAAGAATTGCAGTGAGAGAACCTACACAAATTGCAGTTCTTGAATACCTAACTGCAATTCTTGAATACCTTTAAGAACTGTCCTATCTCCTTCAAGAATCTGTGTAGTTTTGAATACCTAACTGGTAGAATCTTCAAGAGCTGCGATAAAAAGAAACAAAATAGAGCAAGTCTCAAATATGCATGGCCGTTAGGTATGCTCCTGTACCGAGTCTTGAGTAGTTGCCATGATTTTGTTGAGTTCGTATATCTATAGGGTGCATATTTTGTATTAGAAGATCATGACGCACAATATTGTGGCATGAGTATTTAATATAGGATTGTGACAACTATCCTAACATTACAAGCCATGATGTTTTCTTTAGCTAAAGTTGACATAATTTGTTCACCTTGCGACAAGGACCAGGGTGGTTCCTCCCATGTGAGCTCACAACAAGATGATGGCGTCGTTGATGGAGATCTTGCTATCAATCTTTGTTATAGCGACATGGAGAACTACTGATCATCGACATTGATGGACACAACCACCATACTGCCAATAACAACACCTATGATGGATGAAACTAGCTGTCCCCCATATGATGGATGAAACTAGCTGTCCCCCATATGATGGATGAAACTAGTTGTCCCATATGAATGTTGGGACAATGAAGCCTAAATACATTCTGTATGTGGTGCTTGACTTTTGATGACTTTTAGTTGGATGGACAATATCTTCAAGTGAACCTTAAGAATTATTGTGACTGATGTTTATCGAAGTTGAACTTTTTATATATGTTTGTCAATATGAATGGATGTGTGTTGTTCGATTCATGATTCATGGTTGTATATGATTTTGTTAAGGTTGAATGGTTCATGATTAATGATGATTCATGGTTGTATATGATGATTCATGATTTTTGATGGTTGTATAAGTTGTATATGATTCATGGTTGTATAAGTTGAATGGTTGTATAAGATTTGTAAGTTGTATATGATGATTCATATAAGTTGTATAAGTTCTATATGATGATTCATATAAGTTGTATATGATGGTTGTATAAGTTGTATTTTTTATGGTTGTATATGATGATTCATGATTTTTGATAGTTGATTATGATGATTCATGATTTTTGATGGTTGTATATGATTCATGGTTGTATAAGTTGACTCTTGATGATTCATGATTCGTGGTACGCTAAATCGATTGCTATAAAAGAAATTTTTTTGCAAAAATTGTGCTCCTTTTCTTTGTCTTGTGGTAAAAACCGTCGGGTTTACTTCTGAGAATGTAAGCGAGCAAGGACTAAAGTTTTCTTGATGGGTACAAACCGTCGAGTTAAATATTCTTGATGGTAATAGAACAGCCAAGGAAATAAATTTAATCGACGGGCAACAAACCGTCAAGTTCAATTTTATTGATGATAACAAAACAGATCAAGGTAATACATTTCTTGTGGTAACAAAGCAGTCGAGGTAACACATTTTCTTGATGGTAATACAACTGTCGAGGAAACGTATTTTCTTGTGGTATTTACATTTTTCCTAATAGTACTCACACACAAGGGAATTACATTTTCCCTGACGGGTTAGACTGTCAAGTTTTATTTTCCTGAGTGGTAGCCGTCAGGCAAATTTAATTTTCCTCTCTAGCTAGGGCTGACAGGTTTTACCTGACGGTTTTTTATATTTTACTGACGGTTTTTAGCCGTAAGGGAATATCTGTTTCTGGTAGTGTATACACCCATGACCCTATGCTAGATACGCCCATGCACATTGTATGCACCATCTGCAGTGAACTATCTATGAACAGTCTGTATTATGTGCTGCCCTTGCCTTTGGATCACTGAAGAACATCTTGCTTAGTGATGAAAAGGCACTATTGAATTCGCGTGAAAAGGCACTATTGAAATCCGTTTTCATTTCTTTGGAGAGGTTATACGAAATTCCAAATTATGTATAAGCCTGCATGAAATCCCAGCAACACTGAAATTAATCCTCCAGCTTGCCACGTGTAGGCTCGCACATCAAGGTTGACCTCTTTCGAGGATATATGGTACTAGGATAGAGCTTGTGCAAAGAGCATCTATGTCCCCTGACGCGTGTTTTGTCATCTGATACATAGCATTCTCATACTTCTCCTTTCTAATGTGATTTCTTTCCGTTCACCTAACTACATGGAGATTTAGAAAGCGAATACAAAAGCCACCAAACAACACAAGCTACTAATATGTGCGCCACTTCTCTTCTTTACTTGCATTTTGCTTTGTTAGCTATTTATGCATAGACTATTTTATAGCTGTTCCGCTGAACCATGTGCTAGTGGTGATGGTCCCGGATACCTTACCCTTTTAACACCATGATCACTTTTATGTATTTTTTTTACCGGCGGTCATTGATGATTTTATAAACTCCGACAGCAGAGTTTACTACCGTGTAATTTTTTTGTGTGCTATTGTCACACATGCATGATTTTTCTACCTACTTCTTACCTTATACTACAGTGAAAAAATCGTAACTTTACAAGCCATCTCGGGTAGTACCATTAGTACTATCAAAATAACATTTTTACTTACGTGAATTCAATTATTTTTTGGGTGAAACTAGCGCTCGGACGTCCGATTACTGTTCATCCCATCGGACGCCTCTTACAACATTTTTTTCCTCCGCGTGCAACATTTTTTTCCTCCGCATGCAATATTTTTTTTAACGCTTGCAACATCCGTTTACTATAGCGATTTTTACTGTTTATCGAAGGAAAATGTTGCACACGTTGGTAAGAAATGTTGCACGTGTAGAAAAAAAATGTTGCAATGTATCCGAAAATTTCGGACGTCCGGGTACAAATCATTAGGTTATTTTTTTCATGCGTGACGCACATGCATGATTTTACTAACGTTCTTATATTTTTTTTTCATGTGTGACGCACATTCATGATTTTACTAACGTTCTTATGACCTTTTACTTACTGTTTCATTTAATTTACTACTCTGCACTTTACGCTGTACTATCATCTACATTTCTTAATACCTTCAATACCACGATCCCTTGTACACCAGTCTTATCATGTAAAATATATAAAAACCATACATACAAGCTTTGAAAAATTCTCAAAAAATTATCATAAGTAGAGGAGGTGAGATTCTACATCCTTATAAAATTTAAAGACTAAAATCAATTGCATCTGAAAGATATAAAATTAAGAAGCGCTAATCGGTGATGACTAATAACTTTGTTCTTTTCATATCTTTCAAATGCAAGTGAGTTTGGTCTTCACATTTTCAGGGTTGTAGAAGCTCACGTTCTCTATTATAATAATTTTTGAGAATTTTTCAGAATGTGTACAGATGGTTTTCATAGACTTTACATGATAGAGGTGGTGTCTTGCCAAATGATGATCGTATGCGATTTTACTCTTGAACAGACGCTTAATATTTTTACAAATAGTTCTTAATTGCTATTATCATCTATTACAATAATATTTACATCGTTCATATAATATTTTACTACAGGACCAACAAAAGCTAAATTCTTGTTCTGATAGTTAACTTCATTTTGGTTTAGTAACATCTTATGTAATAGCATGTAATATGTTATTTTCTGAATAGTAAAAGGCAACAGATCTTGTGTAAACCATTATTATCGTGTAAAATTCATAAAAATCACATGTATAAGTTTTGAAAAATTCTCAAAAAATTATTATAAGTAGGGGAGTTGAGATTCTACATCTATGAAAAATTTGAAGACCAAAATCAATCTGATTTGAAAAGATATGAAATTGACAAGTGCTAATCAGTGATGAATAATATTTTTTTCTTGTTCATATCTTTTGAATGCGACTGAGTTTGGTATTCAAATTTTACAGGGCTATAGAAACTCACATGCCCTATGTATGGCATTTTTTTGAGAATTTTTCAGAACTTGTACATATAGTTTTTATGAACTTTTAATGCCAAATGACTGAACTGTGTAATATTTTTCAATTATATTGTATGATAGTAATTTTTAGTTGAAGATGTAGTACATTTTTGTTATAAAAATAGTAAATTATTTTACTAGTCAGCAAAATTACTGTTTAATAGCAAGACTTATATTATTTTATTCCTCTCGTTGTTAGTAAGCTATTAGTGAAAACCATTTGCAAATCCGAGCTACTAATAAAAAGATATGGCTAAAAGAAAGAAGAAATATATTTATGTACAAACAACAATACACATTAACTAGTTGGGTTGATCAATGCATTAACTTGTAATTGATTTGATAGTAATTGCATCTGTTTGTTCTATCGTAAAATTTATTTGTGATTTACTACCGAATTGCTAGCAATTAGTGCAGTGTGTATAGCACGCACAGCTATACAGTGGCATCACAGCGATATAGCTCACATGTAGAATAGGTAGCATAGCGTGCACGGGTAGAATAGCAATACTGTGTATATATATACATATGTATATATGCATATGTATATATTATTGATGTCTAGGACCTTGGTTCCTTTAATGGAACTGTCGGGATCTGAATATGCAAATCCGGACCCTCTGTGTATTCAGCACTAGTCCAGGATCACGCTAGTGTATGCAGGCTCAACATAGATGAATATCACAATCATACACAGCAGAAATATAATAAAAAACTTCATATATTAAGAAAGACATAGTTGGACGACCTTATGGTCAACCTTACACTTATTAGGCCTCGATGGCTCTAATGCAAAGTAAATAAACAGCAGAGGAACGAAGAACGTCGGTGAATCCCATCAACATGCCACAGGCATCTGACAAGGTTCAACTCCTAGATAATCGTCTCATGGTTGAACTCCATTTCTTTTGAAGGTGTAGACTTCTGCTCAACTGATGATTTGGTTGTAGGCAAGAGTGAGTACATAAAGCACTCAACAAGTTATGCACAGAATACAAGTCTATCATACTATATGCATGGCATATTCCACTAATATGGTTAATTTGCAATAAAGTTACATTTATGAAAGAATAGTATAGATAGATTAACAAGACAGTAAAACAAATAATAACGGTAAAAAATTTCTCAGTTGTTTCCCAAATTAAATCAACTCAATCTTTAAATAAAATTCCAATCTTCCGTAGGCATACAACCTCCATCCCCAATTCATTTTTATAAAATCTAACCCTTGATGTAATCACGAGCATTGCTCAATCTGCGAAACACGGCTATTCAATAGGTTTAACACTCTCTGAGGTTATGCACTTTACCCACACGACATGATTATCCCTCATTGCCAAGCTATTAACACACTTCTTTTGGTGTGTCGACGGAGAGATCATGACCAAGCCTTTACAATGCTCTGTCTAAACCAGTATTACTACGCTATGGTTTCAATACTAGTGGGAATTGTTACCACATCTAGGGCCCCTCTTGCGCCATGTGAGCCACCCGTGAGAGGACTAGTTACCACTACCGGGTCTCACACCACCACTAGTAGTACCATAGCTTAGATATAACAAATTAATTAGCTAAGTCCGTCCCATCTGGGACATGTGGTTGCATGATTGACTCGGATCAAATGCTTGCAAGGTTAAGTTCTTAATTGACCAAGGCAAGACTAACCAAAAATCACCATAACCATCGGATGTCATAAAAACACAAATATGATGCCCAAGTGCCACATTGGCCCACCATATATCCCGCCACTTACCTAGTCTAAATTATTTTACCTCCCCGGTTGATTACTAAGCACCACGTGCCATCAACAAATCAACATCGTTGCTTGACATCCTTCGTCACTGCAACTCAACATTATTGTGTGACAACACCTGACACACCAATTTATAATCATGTTCCATGTTCCATTAGTCAAGATTAACTTTTGGTATTCCGAACACATGAATGGACGTGGCGTGGCTAAGCAAACTAACTGTGAGACCCCGGATCGACTACGGAATCTCTGTGTATTTACGTACTAGTCCCGGATCGATAGCTAGTACACACGATCAAGCGATGATGAATCATTACGAAACGAGCGAAATAATAACATAAATATAAAGTATTAGCCATGTGGCTATTTATTACATCTCCTAGTCACATGACCAGAGTTCAAAGCAGTGGAAAAAATAACAAAGAGGTAAAACCCAAAAGACACCATAGGCGACGACTAGGAGCACGCGCTTAGTTATCTTAGCGATCTTCAACGAACTCCTCGTCATAGAACTCACTGTCTTCGACTGCATCTTGATAATTCTCTGATGACAAAATTTGTGTAGCATGTGAGTACAAACGTACTCCGCAAGTCTGGGAAATTATGCAACATGTAGGGCTTTCCAAGGAAGGCTTATTAGGTTCTTTTGCATAAAGCTAAGTTTCATCAAACCATACTTAATAATAATTTTCACAAAGCACATTTTAAACAGTTATTTTAACAATTGAATTATTTAATATTCTAGTGAAGATTCTATCCACCATCACTAGTGTAAAGGCTCTATCCGCCACATTTATAAGATTAAGGTAAACCAACTCATGACTCTATCCATCATGATTAAAACAGGTTCCATCTACCTGATTGGCTCATCTGTCAACAAAACATCCGAGAGTTCTAACCACTCCCGAATCCCGAAACAAAACATCAGTTATTTTTAAAATCAAAACCAAGTCTACTAGTATGAAAGCATTCTTCGCCTTTCCCTTGACCGTAGGCACGGCTATTCGAATAGTTTTAACTCTGCAGAGGTGTACATCTTTACCCACAAGACATGATCTTCTCTTAATGCTAAGCTATTAACACACTTCCTTAGGTGTGCCGGCAGAGATATCATGACAAGGCCTTTACAATGTATACGCCTAACCTGACCCACCCGCTGAGGTTTCACATTGTTGGGGTTCCATCCACCGATCTGAAGCCCCTCTTGCGCCGTGTGGGAAATCGACTTGCCTCCATCCGCACCCACATTCCTGGCCAACCTGCAAGTCTAAGTTAGGTTTCTACAAATTATTCAGCAGTCATACCCATTATAGACATGTGGTTGCGGTAATGCTTAGAATGGACAGTCTAGCGTCGGTCCTTAAATTGATTAGGCGGCTTTCACAAACCAAAACTAGTGCTCCATCCGCACCCGCCCGACAAACCATTCCGCTCCAATCTAAACCATTTTTATTTTATTTTTATTTTGCAATCACAGCAGCAATCACCTTGCTACAATTTTGATAAAACATGTTTCAACAACATTTTAGAATTTATCCCACCATAGGCATTTTGATCAACATCAATCCTAAGCACAGTCTAACGTACTAAACAAGGTTAATCACATGATATATGATTTCATGATTAAAACTTAAGGTTACAAAGGCATGGTAATCAAACAGCAAGGAGGTCATTTGAAATGGGTAAACTAACATCCTATATTTTAACATCATCAGTTTATATAAATAGCCATACAAGTTGTAAACATTTTATAAAACAGTTTTAAACAATGGGATCAACGTGCGTCAAGGAGACTTGCCTTCATCGACGAATCTAACTGCTTATTGATTCAAGGTCTTCTCCTTAAATCGGCGACGACAACCGCTTCTTCGACTACATAAAGCGGTGCACAAAATGAATAAAATAAAATAAACAGAAATTAAAAATTATAATAAAAATCTTGGCGAAGAGGATGAATTTAGAAATTTGAACCACTTGATTCGAGTTCAGATGGAGGAGAACGGGTCAAAGGAAGTTTGACAAGAAATAAAATCACGAAATGCGAAATTGCCTTTGTAGCATCGTGATGCTCTTGTATCCGTTCTCTGTAAGCTTGTGTTACTGAGACATATTAGAGCTTCTTGTGCAAAGGATTGCGGAGCTAGAGGGCACGGCGGCGAGCGGCAAATTGGAACGAGGATGACATCGCGGTGCCGAGGCAAGTGACGGCACGAAGAATGGTGGCCGGAGTGACGCCCAGCGACGACCATGAACAGGTCGATGGCATGGCGACCAAAAACATGTCAAAAGCGTGAAATTTTCAAAACTAGCAAAAGCCTGATGTAGAGCATGATCACATGAAGCTATGGCTAGGAGGAATTGGATTGAAATTTACAGATTGGAAGAATTTCGTGACGAAAGATAGGTTGTTCGTCGATGATCAAACGCAGATTTCGAGGGCAATTCTTGACAAAATCTGGAATTTCTTGAGGGGTTATGATCTATGCATCAAGGTGAACAATATATGGCGGTTGTATTTTGCAAAGACTCACGGATTAGGAGATGACATGATGATGTTCACGAGCGGCGTCGAGCTCCGGTTTTGGTTGATTTGACAAGGAGGAAATGAGCAATCGGCGAGAGCAAGTGAGCACGGGATGGAGGAGTCAATCGTAGCTTTACCAAGTGGAAGCGGAAAGCTCAAGAAAGCGGTCGAGTTATTCTTTGAATCAATGTCGCCGTTTTGATTGCAAAATGCACCCGATCCGGTGGGAGATAGGAAGGAAACCAGCCAAGAGATTGTTGCCCTCATCAAGATATTTGCATAGGATCTAGCCTCACTAAATTTGGTGAATTATAGCAAGAGTTATGGATAATTGAAGTTTTGGAATAAAAACAGTAGAAGCAGTCTTCTCTGGACAATCCCCACTCGAAGACGATGCTACGACATAGCGGGATAAAATAGAGAATAAGATCTAAAAATCCCAAAAAATTTCTAAAAATACTAGAGGATAAATGGAACCCAATAAAATTGGTTTCACTTATTTTGGATGAATTTTAGAATTTAGAAAATTCTGGGATGAATATACTGAATTTGATGAAAGGCCGCGAGAGATAAAATAGCAAAGAGATTCCAAAAATCTTGAGAAAATTCCTAAAATTATTATAGAATATTTGGAACCTAATTCAATAGGTTTTGAGATTTTTAGAGCATTTTGGAATTTGGGTAAAATTTCGAATAAGGACCGAAATTTAAAATTTTGGCTTTGCGAACGGTAAAGGATTGAAGTTCAATTTCGAAAGGATATAGATACCAGGTTAATTAGAAAATCGAGAAAAATCCAAATTTTAAATTTAATTATTTTAAATTAGCTTTTAGTAGAAACCCGAAATTGAGGATGTTACACCAACACGGTCTATCCAACCCGTGTTGGTTATTAATATCAACCAACTAATGACAAACCATGATAAGGTGACAATTGATTGTGGCATACAAGTGACAAGTTAGGGTATAGTTCAAGTAGGTAAATTAACTAGATCCCAAACTAGTTCAAAACAATTGTACATATAAATAGCATGCAATAAGTAAAACAACATAGCAATTTTATAAACTAGGTTCAACATGATCAAAGCAAAACTTACCTTCAAATAGCTCTGAATCTTGCTCTGGACCTTAGTCTTGGCTTGGCTCCTCGACGATAGACTCACCGGGCAACTCAACGTCTCACAGCGTAATAAAAGAAAGCAATAAATACCCAAAATAGAGAGCAAAATCAACTCCAAAAATCAATTAAAATTCACCAATAAATAGAGCATGATTTTATAAATTTTTAGAGACTAGAATCACCTCAATTGGAGTTCGGATGTAAAAGATATAGCCTTTCAAAGCTTAAAATAAATGAAAAACACTAAAAATCAGAATTATTTCTATACGAGAAATTCAGCTATATGACGTCAGCATGACCATTGATGACGTCATCACATAATTTAATTTTTGACCAAATTATTTTTCTACTGGAAATTAATTATGACATCATCGCTGACATCAGCATGACATGTGGCTCAATCACGCGTTGACACGTGTCACAACCAGAGGCTAACACACGTCTCGGCGCATGGACTCAGTCCACAGCGACTTTGGTCCACGGTGGACCAACCGCACTATGCCCGTGCACCGACTGACGCAACCGCTGATGTCATCGGTATGGCTGGACCAATCAAGAAGCGACACGCGGTGCAACACTACTAGCCAAGACTCAACGCAATCTCGCCCATCCGATTCAAAATGAGCGGTGAGATTGAGCGATGCGGCGTAGCTTTGGCTAACTACGGACTCGGCAGCGTGCATTGCTGCGATCGCTGGATCGGATCGGATGATGATGGCATCTGAGCGACAACACAACATCGGCACGAACATATCGACCAATCACGAATCGGCGGCCACGGCAACAAGGCAACCACAGCGCGCGAGGATCCTATGATTAAGATCTAACGGTGAGATCTGCGCTAATACAATGAGCGTGATGCAATCTACACGTGCGATTGAAATCTAACGGCGAGGGTGACGGAGATGTTTCTTTGTTGATGCGGCGACATGGCGGCGTGGCGTTGGATGAAGTCGGACGGTCGAGAAGCTCGGCAGCGGCGATGTACGGCAACCGCAGTCTCTAGGAGGCGAAGAAGGCGGCGTACTGCGGCGTTCGAGGCTCCTCGGCGACACGGAATGGCTCGGCAAGCGTGGCAGCGTGGGTAACACTCCGGTGACCTCGGACAACGGTGGAAAGGACCAACGACGGCGAGCGAGCGGTGAAAGTGCTTGAGGACTTGGTGAGCTCGCGCATGCGGTGAGGTGTCTTGGCGGGCATCACGGTGGCGAGAAGGTGCGGCGTGAGGTGAGAACACGAGGCGGTGGTGGCGCATTAAATAGGGGCTCGGAGGCGTGCAAGCTGTGGGGGCTCGAATCAGAGGTTCACGGAGGAGTTGGCGGTCTGGCGGACTTGGGCGGAGTTGATGTGGCGCATCATAGGCATCCGAGCACCGAGGATCAATGGCACAAAACACTGCGGTGACACGCGGCGCAGCGGCGATCGTTGGATAAAGATCCAACGGCCTCGATCCTAGGGTTTGGTTTTGGGTTGTCTTGCGTGGAAAATGGGCTGGGCAGCGAAGAGCAGATCGGATCGGAAAGATTTGGCCCAACAACATTATGGCGAATTTTAATTCATTTTCGATTAAAAACAAATCAAGAAAATAAATAAAGCCAAAATAAATAGAAAGAAAATCCAGAAAAATCCATAAAAATTCTTGAAAATACCATGAGATATTTAGAACCCAAATAAAATACTTCCAATAAAAGAACAATAACAGATTGCACAAAACAATTAGAAGACAGCAAATGGCCTATTTAATAAATACAAAAAGAAATAAAGAAAATCTTAGAAAATCAAATAAGAAAAAGAAAAACACAATAAATCCAGAAAAGAAAAATTTGCGATGTTACACAAACTTATGAAATAAATAAATAAATTGCAGACCTCTAGATATCAAAATGGAGACAATGGGAATTGCTTCTTTATTAGCCAGCGGCTCTGACGAGTACTGCTGATTACAAAATGTTGGCTGCAATTATCACACTCTGATTCAAGATTCTAATTGCGATTGGCGAAATGTCGGATGATTGCTCCTATCCTCAACAACGTGGAATGGCTCCTATTTATCCTCGATGAAGAGGCGGTTGACTTCAAAAGGGTGTCGTATAATTGGGAAATGCTTTCTTACCAAGCGGTGTCTTCTTGCTAAAGTGTGGTTAGGCGGCCATATCATTGGTCGATGAACCAGTGTGAAGAGATTTTTGACCATCTTTGACTGAATTAGTCAAAAATCTAACCATATAGATAAGGATGGATTTTGTTTTAATGTATTATGGGCTTTTAAATTTGATATACCCATTTAACAGCGTACAGTCATAAATTACATAGAGGGCCTAAACGAAAAACAGGGTTTAATCCTCATCATATATGTATGTATGAATGCATACACACGTGCACCAAATAGGGAAAAGATTCCCAGCTAGTTACCAGCGGTAACCGCATTCTCTGTGACCCAGTTAACCCAACAAACCGGCTAAACAAAGCCAGCTAATTTAGAATTTAATCAGGTTACCAGAAACTTTGAGGCAATTACTGAATTCGAATTCAAATTTGGCTTTAAGCTTTTACCTATTTCCACCTATTTCCCCAAGATTTCAGTTAATCTCGGTGACACCCCTCTCCAACAACCGGTTTTCCTATGGCTACAGGTCACAATTTGTGTGATGGATGCTGAAGCCAATATCGATGTGTGATGTTGTTTATCTTGCAATGACCCTGTAATTTTGGCAGCATTGGAAGCCCTCGAGCTTAATTATGGTGGATTGAGGACGAGTTACAAGTGTGGATTGAGGATGAGTTACAAGTGCTGCAAGCACAGAGTCAGCCAGCTAGTTGAGCTCCGCATGAGGAGGATGATACATACGATCCTCGTAGCAACAGACATTGTTTTGCCTACTTCTCCACTTCGTGCCTACTATTCCATCCCAGCTGAGACAACCTTCCTCTTACCTGGGTTGGTAGTAGCAGGACTAGAGGACTCAGGGTGTGCGAAAGGCCACCCCGAAACCTGCCATTCCCATGATGGTTTAATCTAGAATCATTTCTTTGTCGTTCATCTAAGTACATATATATTTAGAAAAAAAAATCGCTCAATAGTTTTCTCCCAGATATGACATGCATCGTGCATCTACTGGCTACTTTTTATAGCTGCTGAATGCAGCTAGACGTGACTAGAGGTAGGGTTAGATATTAGGATCTCAACCGTGGTCAAGAATTGTGAAGTTTTCGAGTTCTTATCTTTGTTTAGCTTTTCTGTACATCTTTTTTTTTAATCTGGCTACCTTATGAATAAATTTACAAAAATAGACATCTCCTCTTGTGTCCGTGAACCGTGGAAGCTAGCCGGCCCCATTGCAACTAGCCGACAACAATAGCAATAGCACCAGGTCTGGCGAGTATGCTGCTCCCGTCTACTGCTGAGTGCCCTACCTCAACATGTGTTGCTAACACACTCGTGGTGCTCGGTACTTCCCTACCGAGCTAGGGGTGCATGCAGCAAACCTACCATGGTGGGCCCACCAGCTGCTATCGTGGTCAGTTGGATTGCTGCGGTCTAGCCATCTATCACGATGCACGAGTGTGAAAGGTAACACATGTCATCTGACGACACTTCTATAGTAGAAAAGGGATATTTTTGTAATTTTATTAACATGGGCCAGATTTGAAAAAAAAAACAACTGGGCTATTTACATGCTATCTTTGAAGTTTTGTCCAACATACTTTTCTGCACTACGGAGTGGTTTCAAAAACTAGCGAGATTTTGGAAAGCTCGGCCAAGATCTTTAATTTCAGCTAGAGACGAGATTCAAAATCCTGGCCAGATAAAAAAGTAAATCACTACAGTATTTTTGAAATTTCAGCAATGTGTCACCAAATCTCATCGAAATCTCTAGTTTTTTTTATCGAAATTTGACTTTTTTTGACCTTATTTGACCAGATTTAGCTCAATAACCCATAAGAAAGTTATCTTCCATGAAAATTTGTTGAAAAACAAAATTTTTAAGATGCTTTATAACTTCAGTAAAAATATTGTCAGATTTTTATAAAATTATACAAGCTTAATCATACTCTCAAACATTTATGTTACTAGATTTATGTAACATCCCAATTTTTGACTTTTCCATTATTAAATATTATTTTAATGTGAATTATGATTTTTGTGAATTTTTTGTAATTAATTGGATTTTCTGGGATTTATTTGAATTATTTTGAATTTACATATATATAGCCTTTTGTTGAGAAATAATTATAAAAAGAATTATTTAAAATAATATTTTGCCAAAAATATTTCATTTAAATCCAGAATGTCTCAAAATATTTTTGAGATTTTTCTTGGAATTTTTAGAGTATTTTTACTACACTAAATAAATCAATTTATTTTCTCGGATTATTTTAAATCGGAAAACCTGGAAAATGCTCGTGAACAATATCGGGCCACGGCCCAACACTGTGCGGATTGGCTGGGAATCGGGAGAGTCAACGTGTGCCGTTGGATTTAGATCCAACGGACTTCATCACGCCATGTCAATTATGGAAACCCTAGCGCCCTTAGCCGTTAGATTTGCATCGTGTGGACTTCATCACCGCGTACCGGTTCGGACTTCACGTTATATCCGGATCGTTGGATCGTGATCGTACGGTTACCGGTCATCGTCTCTGACTCGGACTCTCACCGCCGCCGTTGAAATTTCCAAAACGCATGCGTCGTGCGTATTTAAGAGCCGGACCTCTTGAGACTCGTCCCAAACCGCGCTGCTTTTCCACGATACAACATCGTCGGAGAGCCACCGAGGAGTTCACGCGCGCTCGCCGGAATCACCGAAGAGATATCGCCGTGTTCTGCCGTCCACGAAGCCCCATCCGCCGCACCGATACCATCAACGGATTCCCCGCATCGCGCCGCACCCAAACTGCCGTCCCTTGGTCACGAGCCGCGGGCGCCGTCGGTATCATCGTCTCCAAGTCCGGCCGGTTACACCGCCGCACCTTCATCTCCGCTCGGGAGGAGTATTGATCGTCGGATCGTCATTGAAGCGCGGAAACAAGCCCGCGTCGCGGTGAATAGTGAAGTACGGGTAAGTCTCGGCCGTTAGATTGAAATCGTCTGCGGTCCGCGAAGAACCCACGCCATTTAAGTGCCTGATGAATAAACTTGATATAATGTGGGTCGTCGGTTTAGATCGAATGGATGATATTGGGCCCGTCGGTAGTTTAGCCAGAGCCGTTAGATTGGTATCCGATGGCTCAGAATAGGCCACGTCTCATCCGTACAGCCGAGGCGGGAAAAATCAGGATTTTCTTTTGACGAGGCACAGGAACTCCTTGACCGGCCGGCGTGTGGTCAGCGGATCCCCATGCTCGGAAGGCCCGGCCGCGACACAGGTGCGCCTTTGGGCGCTCGACCTCGGCGCGGTGTGCGAGCTTCGACTCCGCCGACCTCGGCTCGGGCGGGTCTCGTCTGGCCTGGTCGCCCAAGGATTTCGGATCTAGCGTTTGGTGGCGGTTTCGAGCGGGTCGCGGGGATGACTAAGAATGTCGACAAGTTCGAGGCGATTCTTTGCGAGCCCTCAAGGTGCCGAAGGCCCCTTTTCAAGGATCGCTCCGATGCGTTGCGGAAGGAATATAAAGATCAGGGCGCATGAGCTCCAAAAAAACACAACACAACACACCAGGCGATTCGAGCTAGGATTCACCGTTATTACCTTGAGTTGTAAACAACTGCAACTGTACACCCATATAACAAGAATCACCGCCGCAAGGTGGTGGAGTAAAGCTATTACCTTGTGAGGGCTCGAACGATATAAACCTTTGTCTCGTGTTCGTTGTCGTCTTGCTCAAACCACCTCGCGACCGGTTTTCTCCTCCGTTCGAGTAAAAAGCGCTTTTCGGGTCGTAACGTCGACCCTACCTCACTTCTTGCGGTTGGCGATCCGATCGTCGGCAATTGGCGCCAAGTGGGGCCGATTGTTTTGCTCTTTTCGCGAGAGCGATACTAGGATCTCGGGAGCATGGCGCTTTTGTCGATGGATTTTCCTCGACACGGACTCGACTCCGTGTCCTGTTCACGCCTTCCGCCGCGCGCTCGGCAGCGTCTGGTGGCGGGACGGTCAAAGCGACGAGGAGTGGCGGATGACCGTGATCCGCGAACCACGAAGGCGCTTCGCCGGATGGTGCATGTTGCCATCAACAAAGCCATAACCGCTCTCGTGGGAGGCCGAGAAGGCGGCCGTCTTCGGGCGCCAGAGCTCCTCCCTAGGGGGCGCCTCGCGCTTCTCGCCGGGTCATGGCCCGACCCGATAGGGCAAGGTCGGAGCTCTTTGGTTGGGCCTGGCGAAAAACTCGATCGATGCTGACAAGGTCGAACCTCCGCAGCAAAGTCAACACTCGGGGACCCGTTCCCGGAGAACGCGATAACACGTCACGCCGTCACCACCGTCGGACATCTCCTGCAGGGAGTTAGCCCCGGCGGCGGGCTCGGGGCGAGGCTCACAGCCTTGAGCCGGCGTCCCACGGGCACCGCGCCAACGGACCGAACTGAACAAAGCGCTCGAGTCGGTGGCGGCGGATCTGCGGACCACTCCGGGGCGTTCCGCCCGAGCGCGCGGGTCGGGACCGCTGCGTTACCAACGGGTGATTCCGTGCTCGGCACCATGGTTGTTCCCGCCGAGTCGATCGCGGCAGAGAGCCTCGACTCGAGTCCGGCGGCGGCCGGGATCTTGTCGGCGATGACCATGACCGGCGGGCTGTCGACCTCTACGATTTACATGGCGTACTCAGCGGCCTTAAATCGCGTCTGATGGCGGCCGGTTCAAGCCATGTGTCGGCGCGCCAGCGGGACCAGAACCGACAAGTTCTGTCCATCTATTCGACCGCTATCCTGGCGGCCGGAGAACGGCTTCGTAATAGCTAACTATCTCTGGCCCGTCAGGCGGGGCGCTAAGACTGGCTTTTTAATCGAAGCCGGTTCCTTGAGTCATGGCGCCGGATCGAGCGCTCTTCGCTCTAACTTCGAGTTATTCTGGCGGCAGGCGAGGAAAAGACACGGATCGTGTCATCGAGGAAGAAACGAGCCTTCTTGGCGACTTTGTGCGGCGATTCATCGCTGAAGAACCTAATCCGAGCATTTCGGCGAGGCCGTCATCAAGGCCTTCAAGTTGAGGGGTCCGTGATCGGCGTCTCACGAGGACTGGAGATCACGCCGAGGCTCAGCGTCAACAAACTCTTCCGCATGGCGGAGCGTCTGTGAGCCTTGAACGATGCCGTCCATTGGAAACGACTCGACCAAGGTAAGCAGTGCAGGCCAAGCAGAGGGCGGCCGTCCAACTCGGGGCGCCGACCAAGGCACCACCTCCAAATAGCAGCCTTGATCGCGGGCGGCGGAGGGATCATGGTGGTCGTCTCGGCGGATGGCGGTAGAGGTCCTCGAAGTCGAGGCGGGGCTCGGGAGGACCCTAAGCCTCGCCAAGGTCGACCCGACCTCGCCGGACAAGAGACCAGGCCCAGCGGGGGGCCAGCGTGCGGTCCCGGCAGGCGATGCTCGGCCACGAGGCCGGAGGGCGCCGGGGATATAGCGAATCAAAGTTTTGCTTATTCCTGAGGCGGTGGCCCGCGACTGCGAACTGCGAGCTTAGCGAGAATAAAATGGGCGCCTTCTCGATGGGCGGGGTGAGATGCCCGTGCTCGAAGGATGACGACCAGCCCGGCCAAGGTAAACAGGGTAGCGAACACGATGACCTCGATTTGGAGTTCGGCATGGCGGCCGGATCGGCGTCATCTTCGGTGGCTCGTCGGCCTACCAGACGGCGTGAGGTCAAGGCATTGCGGGACCATCTACGGTCGGCTCTTTGGGAAGCCCTCGAGCGACCACAAGTGGGCGGAGCCACCATCACCTTCTCTCGGAGGGCGCTCCCGGTATGGCGAGACACGAAGACCGCCTTGGTCGTGACCCGACTATAAGCAACACCACGGTCCGGTCGTGTCATGGTCGATGGCGGCGACTCTCTTAACTTATTCTGCAGGCGAGGCGCTCGGCCGGATCTGATTCCCGGTCGAAGGTCAAGAGCATCACCATACCATTCTTTGGGATAGTCCCGGGAGCTTAACCACCCCTAGGGCGGTCGTCTTGCCGTCACCTTCGGCGGCTCGACAACTTCGCCGAGTTGATCACCTTCGAGGTGGTCGAGGTGACCTCCCTTAGCGCCATCCTCGGGCGGCCAGCCTGGTCAAGTTCATGGCAGCCAACCACTATGGCCATCGGTGCATGAAGTGCTGGTCCCAGCGGTGTCATCACCGTGCGAGCGACTTCTGGCGGCACATGGGCTGCGAGACCAAGGCCACAGCTCTCGGCATCTTGCCCAGCCGCGGCCGGAGAACGCGACAAGCGCTTCGCCGGAAGCGGCAATCCAGCCAATGAGAACAGCGAAAGCCGTGCTTGCTCGATGAGAAGTGACCCGGCGAGTCGTCCGTCTCGGCGAGTTGAGTTCCAAATAGGAACTCGAGCTCGTCACCTTGCCAGCGCCAACAAGGGCATATTTGCTTGGAGCCAGCGGACATGCTGGCGTCGAGGAGGTGATCGAGCACAAGTTGCAAGTGGGACCCGGCTCTCGACACATGCGCCCGAAGGCTGCGTCGCTTCTCCCGGAGAAGGTCGCGATCATCAAGAAACCTTGATAAGCTCTTGAAGGCGGCTTCATTCGTGAGATTAACTACTCCGAGTGGCTAGCCAACGGTCATCGTGTAGAAGAAGGAAGGAAAGTGGAGAATGTCGTCGACCATCGGGGTTGAACTCGGCTTGCAGAAGGACAACTTCCGCTTCAGCGCATCGACGGATCGTCGACTCCACCCCGAATGCCAAGACGCGAGCTTCTTGGATGCTTACTCGGGATACCACGGATCAAGTGGCGGTCGAGGGCGAAACAAGACTTCCTTCATCACGCCGTTCGGCACCTATTGCTATCGACCATGTCATTGATTCTGCGCAATCACGGGCCACCTTTCAACGGCCGATGACCAAGACTTTCGAGCCGCCGTCGGCGGAACCTTGAAGTCTCGTGGGCGACATCATCGTCAAAAGCCCGTCGAGGGCAACCCGTTCGCGACCTCGAGGAGACCTTCGCCAACTGAGCGGGCACAAGATCAAGCTCAATCCCAGAAGTGCGTGTTGGTGCGTCGTCGATGGGTGCTTTCGGCTACATGATCGGGGCTCGGGGTTGGTCCAAACCGGAAAGATCGAGCGTCGATCGAAGATGGCACCCGACCTCAATCAGCGGTGCAAAGCCTCCGCGGCGCATAGCGCCCTCGGCGAGTTCATCTCGAGGCTCGGCGGCGGGCTCCCATTCTTCCGGACCTTGCGCAAGCATAAAGGGCCAGTGGACTCGAGGCCGCGATCCTTGACGATCTGAAGGCGTGCTGTCGTCCCCACCCCTCCTTACAGCGCGCAACTTTGGTGAGAGATTCTTGCTATATCTCGCGACCACCCCTCAAAATTTTAGTGCCGTCTGGTGGCGGAGCAGGGTCTCAACACACCCATTTATTATGTCGGCCGAGGTCTTGCGGCAGAAGGCGCTACCCACAGTCTGGCGTTATATGCTCTCCTCATGGCCAGCATAGCTCAGGCACTATTTCGAGCACACTCAAGTAGTCGTCGAGCAGCTTCCGCTCGGGGACATTACGAGAACCGGAGGGTGGCGGACGGATCGCCAAGTGGGCCATGGGCGGCGGCGTTCCGCGTCGGACCGTGTGCCGCATACGACCATAAAATCGCAAGTGCTTTCGCCGACCATGGTCGGCGGGCGTCAACCCGCTCCGAGCTTCGGTCGAAGAAAAAAAATACAGGTCATGTTCTTGGCGGCTCGAGGTCCTTCAAGCGCTCGAGTGGGATACTTGTCATCACCCATGGCGACAAATTGAGTCGTAATCGTTTGGCTTCGGCGACCAACAATGTGGCGGAATCTGAAGCCCTCTGGCGGCTTCGAGCTTGCAAGGCTTTGGGTGTCGCCGCTTTGGTAAGTGAAAGCGACTCGGCTCGTCATCAACGGTTCAACAAGGACTACCAATGCTCGGGAGATTCGATGGCGAAGTACCTCGCCGAGTCGCAAGATGGAGAAATGGTTCGAGAACTTGGACCTCGAGCACATCGAGGCGGGACAATTCAGTATGAGACTTCCTCTCAAGCTCGGCTCCTCAGCGGCGACATCCCAAGCGTCATCTTGGAGCGCTCTCGGTCCGTCGATTTCCGACCAAGGGCCCGTCGCCGTGGTCGGGTATCCTCTAAGTGAGGCCATCCACAATTTCCTTGCTCGGGCGCTCTGCTTGGACCCTACGAAGGAGCAGATCAGCGCCAGGCGAGTGCATGCATGCTTGTCGAGGAGCTTCTGAGCCTTAATGTTTAGGCATCGACGGTGCATCTCCACGGAGGAGGTAAAGTACACTGCTCCATGACATTCACTCGGTCTCGTGGGGCGCACTCTTCGTCTGAGGACAATGGTGGGAAGGCCTTCGCGCATGGGGTACTATTGGCCCTCGGCGCTTGGGATGCTCGAGATATCGTCACTTTCTTGCGACATCAATTCCGCAGCGGAAATCGCACCAACCCGCCTCGCGCTCCAGACCATCCGCAGCATGGCCCTTCTCGACACAGGGGCGGACATCCTCGGTCCTTTTCCTCAAGCAGCCGGAAAAAGTTCACATTCGTCATTGTCGACACCTTCACCAAGTGGATAGAGGTGAACGGTCTCGACCATAGCGGCTCGGCGGCGATTCGTTTTTCGCTTGGCGTGGTCACGGTATGGGGTTCGTGCAAAATTATCGCGACAACGGTACCACGGTTTACCCGATGAGTTGTTCCGGGGAGTTTTGCGAGAACTTCGGCATCAAATATGCTTAAGCCGGTGGCTCACCCCGAGCAATAGAAGCGGCGAGCAGCATAGCGAACCGTCGTCGAGGCGTCAAAGCGAGTCCGCAGATGAGCTCGGCCGTCTGACAAGGCACAGGTGGGCGAACTTCCCACCGTTCTATGGTCTATTATTACCCGACAAAAGCGAGAGCTCTGAGGTCCACGCCCTTCGGCTCGTTTTGATGCAGCGTCAAATCCGCCTCCGAGGTCACGGCTGGGCTCTGCCGAAGTCGGCAGTGCGACCAAGTCGACTTGAGCGACGCAACGGTCCCTCGACCTTACCCTCGCGAAGAAGTAAGATCTTGTGCCTTTCTTCGATCAGCACTACTACGCAAGCTCTTCGCGGACATGCGTCTCGGTCGATGTCGACCTAGGAGGCTCCTTGTTGGGGACACAGCCTGGGCGGATTGAGCTCGTCCGGCACAACAAGTTATCCCGCGGTGGGAGGGCCCCTATAGAGTCGTTTCAGCGAGATCGCCTGAGGGGCTTCTGGCTAATGGCCGATGGCGAAGAGCTCTCTAGCTCGTGGAACATAGATCGACCGGAAATTTTATGTGTAACCTCTATGCCTCACATTTCAATAAAAGTTGGTCTTTCATTCTTTCCCTTTATACTGCTTCCACTTGTGTTCTTTGCTTTTCTTTTCGGTGGCTCTTTTTTGAACCGACCTTCGACCATGCGCGTTCGCTCCTAGTCTAAGTGATCACGAGTTTTCGTTCACCCCAGTGAGACGAGGCTAAGCGTAAGCCGAACCTCTTGCAATCTAGCTCTCTCCGTGCCGGGCTCGAACCTGAACCTCGCCGCTTTGTGATCGAGCAATGCACATAGTCGCTAGGGCGTCTTGAACACAACTCTACTTAGCGGTGTTAGCCTCGTGTTCTTCTGCCTTCTTGGTGTTCCTCAACCTTGCGGTCGTGGCCTCTCGTCGTACCTCGTCTTGTGCCCAAGGCATCGTCACTCGACCTTGGGCCCAGCAGAAGTAGGGTAAGGCTCAGCTAAACCTTAGCGACCTAAAAAACACGAACACGGCGAACAAAGCGAAGCAAAAAGAGGAAAGTTCAACGCATCCCCAAACCACGAATTCTGGCCTGGAGCAGGTTTCTTTGTTCACTAGAAAGCAAAACATTTACATTTAGTACATTCCACCTTTTTAATGTTTTCTCTGAATTAGGCCATTTCGCGGGCAAGCCTTTCTGCTCAAGCTAGGCCACTTTTGCCCTCGGGGTTGCGATCTCCCCACAGGTGGAGGCTTCTTTGGGAGGCGTCCACGACCAGCGTCGCTCGTCTTCAAGGCTGCGCAAGGGCACTCTTCGCTGCCTTACCTGCGTGTTCGAGCTTCTCTTGAGCAGGAACCTTGGTCTCGGGCCGGAGAGCTGACCAGCGGGAGCCTTCTCCGGCGCCTCGACCTTAGCGCGTTCGACCTCGGCGCCTTGGTAGCGCGATCGAGCTTCCCCTCGAGCTCGAGGATTTTGGCCTCGAGCTCGGAAGCGCCTTTGTCAAGCGTGCTGCTCGGCGGCCCTCTCCGGTCCTTGACCTTGGCACCTTTCGGTTTCAAGCGTCTTGTTGGCGCTCGAGTTCCTCCTCGGTTGGAGTATCTTGGCCTTGAGCTCGAGTCAGCGCTTCATGAAGCCTTCTCGAGCTTGACTTTGGCCCTTTCGGCCTCGGCCTTCATGTGCAGCGGCGTGCTCTGCTCCACGGCCTTAAAACAAAAGTCACGTTCGGAGGCCTGAGTGCCTCCGAGCTTCGTTCGCGTGGGCTATCTCCGGCGACCTCATCGTCGTAGCAGTCGTCGAGCTCTTGGTCATACGCTCGAGCTCCCCTGCTCGACCTCAATGGTTCAGACGAGCTTGTTGCGCTCGGCCTCCGCGCCTCTACTACGTTGAGGAGGCTCCTTAACGCGTCCGCGTGCTCTCGAAGGCCTTGTAACCCTCGAGTGGCATGGTCGGTTACCTTGAACAAAAAAAAAAGGGGTGGCCGAAAATGAGAAGGGACAAGGAGGTCAAGCTACAAGATCTGAAGCATGCGGGAAAAATCCTTACCTCGGCGGGCTCCCTCGAACTTGCTCGGGTGAACTCCTCACGATCTTCTATGCGATCGCGAGGATCTCCTCCTCCTCCTCGATGACCCGCGATGCCGATCTGCAGGATCGACCTCGGCCACCACGCGCGCACTTGGGCGAGTCTGAGTCCCGCCATGGGGCGGCTTTGGTTATCATTGCCTCCTCGGTGGGTTGAATCCGTCGGCAGGAGGCGGAGACGGCGGTGCTATCCCGATCCCCATGGTCGGGCCCCGCTCATCCGGGCCGAGGACGGCCATTGGGTCGCCACGGCATCCGACCTCCGTGGCGGGGTACCGACCTCGGCGTTCAGCGATTGCGGTGGTGAAATCGTGAAGCATCTCGACCGTTCATCCCGGTGGCCGTGGGTCGTGGTCTCGGCGCGGGCGGCCGTGGCAGGCGGGGTTTTGGGGTCACTTCAGCGCGGCCTCAAAGCCTGACTTCCTCCCTCCGGGTGGCCGGGTAGCTCGTCGGCGTCTGGCCGTGGGCCTCGCCCGATGTCGAAGTCCTTGTTGGCAGCGGGCTCGCTTTCTTCAAACGAGTCGTCGAGCCCTTAGTAGAACTTCGCCGACCAAGGGCTGGCAGGAGTGCATGTCCCACGATGACCGTGGCCCAAGGCCGAAGAGTTCTCCTCCTCGGACTCGGACTGCATACTGAACAACAACCATCGTCAAAGCGGGCAAGTTTCGAGCTCGGATGCTCAAGTTCTGCGATCAAAAGCATACACTAAGCGGAAGGATCACGAAAAGGCGGCGCAGTCGGGGTCTCGGGAGCTTACAGGCCACAGTCTCCTCCTCGCCGAGGGCCGTCGAGGTCTTGTTGCCCGATGTCGGCGCGCGCCACGCTGCGTGTCCTCACGACTGAGGTCCGGGGTCGAGCCGGCTCCTCATCGCCCTTGTGTAGGGTTCATCTTTCGAGCTCTGGGGCGGGGTGTACTCGAAGACTGGCGGTATGCACCATCGCTCTCTTTGCTACGAAGGAAGGTATGTCCAGCGGCAAGGCAGAAAAGCATAAAGCTCGGGGCTCGACGGGAAGGGCCCTCACGTGGTGGCGATCCCCCACTCGACATGGCGCTTCTTCGCCTCCGTTTGGTTTAGTCCGGGGGTGGAAGTCGCTTCTTCCCTTTCTTGCCCCTGCCCGCTTGAGGTGGGAGCATCCTCTGGCCGTGTCCGGCAACTCTTGGTGGGCTGTGAGCAAGCGAGCTCGGGAAGGTGCTTTCGCCAGGCAAGGACTCGGCGCTTGGTGGGAAGACTCACCTCGTCTTTTGGTAGAGCACATTCTTGAGCAGGATTACCAGCAGCGTACTCGTCGCCGGCTTCCCAAACATCTCGACCATCTGGCGAGACCGAGATTCCTTGTATTTGCAAAGGCAGCGGTTGTCAAGAAAGGTCGGGGGTATGCAGAGCCGACCTTGGGCGAAAACTCACGAGCGTGCCCTCACGGGTCGGATCGTCGCTCCCCGGATCTCGAAGAGCGGGTGCTCCCTCCGTCTAGAGGACACCGGTTCCGCGAAAATCGTTAGCGTCGCTTTGCCCATTGAGACCGCGCATGGCGCGATGTGAATAAGGCGATGGCCTCCTCATCGACCTCGAGGTCGTCGACGACTCGAGGTCTCCTTCTTGCGGTTGGCGATGGGGTCCCTTGAACACGGCGTCGGTCTCGCCCCTCTTGAGTAGAACCGATGCTCGTTCCACGGGCCAAGGGAATCGAGGTTGGAACTTGGGAAGGCCCATTTGAGCCCGACCCGCGGTAGAAAATAGACACATCCGACCACGGGTCCTTCGAGCGGAAGAGGCGGAAATCGAAAGAAGAAGAAGCGAGGGGTCGGGAGGATCCCGAGAACCCCTCACATAGATGGGAAAAGATGGTGAGGAGAAGAATGGAGTTTGGCACAGTTGATGAGTTCGATGTCGCATGGTGGAGAGGACCTTTGCGCGAACTCACTCTCGAGGTCCATAAGCCAAAAGGGCGTAGTGCTCGGTCGCGAGCGATCTCGTCGTCCTTGGGGTCTTGGCTCGGTCTCGTTACGGCGGCCGCCATGTGAGCGGATCCAGGCAACCCGGGGACTCGAGTTCCCTCATCCTCGAGTCCGACGGCAGCATGCTCCTTCCTAACTTAGTCATGGCGGTCGTGGCTGGTTTGGTGCGAAGGGAAAAGGGAGCTTTGCTCGGCGAGAAGGCTTGGAAGGCGAAGAAGCGCGGAGCGAGGACCTTTCAACGACGATATGGCGTTGGTTTATAAGCCACATCACGGCCAAATCGATCCACGGCGCCTCAAAAGGTGTCTGAAACTCGATTTGATCAGGAGCGATTAAGGCTTGGGCTCTGGTCGAGGCGCCGCCAGTGCCCTGTTGTTCACATCCGTACCAACATCGAGAAGTCCGAAGGTCGCCAGGTGTCGAGGCCAAGGGACTTGCCTTGTGGCCTCCGCTCGACCTCGACCAAGGAGTCGGGACCTACGAAGGTCTTTCCGTCACAAGAATAAGCCTCGAGGTTGTCCTGAGGGTTCCCTCCGACCTAGAGCCTCGGGGGGCTGACGAGGCCTGGGAACTCCTTGACCGGCGGCGTGCGGTCAGCGGATCCCCATGCTCGGAAGGCCCGACCACACAGGGTGCGCCTTTGGGCGCTCGACCTCGAGCGCGGTGTGCCCGAGCTCGACTCCGCACGACCTCTGGCTCGGGCGGGTCTCGTCTGAAGCCCTAGTCCGCCCAAGGATTTCGGATCTAGCGTTTGGTGGCGATTTCGAGAGCGGGTCGCGAGGATGACTAAGAATGTGCGGCAAGTTCGAGGCGATTCTTGCGAGCCCTCAAGGTGCCACGAAGCCCCTTTTCAGGATCGCTCCGATCGTTCTTGGCGGAAGAATATAAAGATCAAGGGCGCGCAGCTCCAAAAAAACACAACACAGCGCACACAATGGCTCGAGCTAGGATTCACCGTTATTACCTTGAGTTGTAAACAACTGCTTTGTACACCCATATAACAAGAATCACGCCGCAAAGGCGGCAGAATAAACTATTACCTTGACAGGGGCTCGAACCAGTATAAACCTTTGTCTCGTGTTCGTTGTCGTCTTGCTCCGACCACCTCCGCGACCGATTTTCTTCCTCCGTTCGAGTAAAACGCTGCTCGGGTCCCGTAACGTCCTGACCCCTACCACACTTCTTGCGGTTGGCGATCCCGATCGTCGACATCTTTATAAAAATAATTCGGTTAATTCGGGATTTATGAATTTAAGGATTTTTCAAGAATTTCAAAACTTCAAAATGCTATAACTTTTGCATATGAACTCCGATTGAGGTGATTCAAATTCCTAAAAATTTGTAAAATTGAGATATTCCTAATGGTGGCTTTTATTTGAATTTTTGAGTTCATTTGTTCTTTAGTTTTGGTGTTTATTTGCTATTTCTTCTCGATTCGCGTGGACGTTGAGTTGAGCGAGGTTTCGAAGGAGGAACTATCATCTCAAGAGCAATCTTCGGAGCAATACTGGGAGCTTAAGCAAGGAAAGTTGTGCTTTGATCATGTTGCACCCATGTTTGCAAAATTGCTATTTTGATTTACTCTATTGCATGATATTTTATGAGTACAAATGATTTAAACTTAATTTTGGGATTAATTAATGTACCCTTTTGAATTACACCCTACCTTGTTATTTGTATGCCGTAATCCACTTGTCACCATAGGTTGGTTTATTATAGTTGGTTAATACTGAAATCAACATGCATGGATGGTTAGACCGGAATAGAAATGCTTAGCCATGCCACGTCATCACATGTACATGAAATGTTGAGTATTAATGTTGACTAATGGAATATGGAACAATGATGTTAACTTGTGTGTCATGTGTGGTCACACAAAGAGATTGAGTTGTTGTGGCGGGGAGGTCACACAACGATGTTGATTTGTGAGAAGCACGTGGTGCTTGGTAACCAATCGGGTGGTAATCACTTTACGATTGAAGCAAGTGGAAAGAGGCGGTGTGCGGGGTGGGCTCGGAGGAGGCGGAGGGTATGTGTACGTCTTGCTTTAATCAATCCTAAGGACTTAACCTTGCGAGCCTTTGACTGAGTCGATCATGCAACCACATATGCATATGGGGCAGCCTAGTGACTAATTTGCAAATGCTTAACAGAGTGCTATCATGGTGGCGTGAGACCCGTGGTGGTAACCATCCATGCTTGGGGTGGCTCACCAGGCGCAAGAGGGGGCCTGTTGTGGTAGTGTAACCCTTGATGTTGAAACCTTAGCGGGTAGCACTGGGTTAGAGGATGCATTGTAAAGGCTTTGTTATAATCGTTCACATGTGGTGCATGGTTGTATCATGTGGGTAAAGTGCATAACCTTTGCGAGTGTACAAACTATTAGGATAGCCATGCTCACGGTATTGAGCAATGCTCGAGGATTACAGTCAAGGGGTAGTTAATTAAAATGAACAACTGTTATGGGATGGCAGGATGCCATGTGGATAATGGAATTTGACTTAGGATAAACACTTGGGTTTGATTTGAGAAACCATGGAATCTATTCTTTGTTATTATTTGTTTCTTGTCTTTTCAATCTATGAAATATATGTGTTCTTGAGCTGCTTTGCTTCATTGCAAAGCGAACCCTTAGCCTTTCCTTTGGAATAAGCTCAAGATATAGCTATGATAGCATTGCATTTTGTGCACGACTTGTTGAGTACATGTTGGTGTACTCACCCTTGCTTAACAACCAACAATAGTGGAGGAATCATCGTCATTATCGGAGAAGGACTTTCAGGTGGACGCGTGTCATTAGGCCAATCCTAGTCATTTGCTGTGGTGTCTTGATGGGACATCTACGTTTTCTACTACTTTCATTGCATTTGTCTCATTGGTCTTACTAATGCCTCGTGGGGCTGAATATTGTAAGTGATCATAAGATCATACACTAGTTATATTCAATAAATGAAGTCTTATTATTCTTATCGTTGTGTATGATGTGATGCTTACCGATGTTAAGCTGTGTGCACTAGCGATTGATCACAGGACTAGTGCGGTAAAACCACGATTGGATTGAATTGGTGAATTCGGGTCCTTCTGAGAGGTGGTATCGAGCATCTTGACCGTAGGACTTGGCCCTAGTTGGTAGAGTGTCCAAAACTATTTTCTAAAGGAAAAAAAACTAAACTGAATTAAGACAACACTCTTAACTTATCTCATTCTCTACTCCTTACCTTTGCTGAAATTTACCCCAAATTTTTCAAAGAGAAATGCGAAGTTGAGGACTTATCTATTTTTCTTTTAAATAGATGAGGAGGACACGATCATCGTAGAGTCGAGGAGGCTCTGACGAGAACTCTAGAGAGTGCTCCAAGTTTTGGGAGGTTTCACCAAACCAACGTATCAAGGCCGAGATTGGATCGTCAATGGAGCCATAAGAGGAATGGTGTGCAAGTTGTTGATTTATGCCAGAAATGGTGAGAGAGCAAGCCAACCTATCAGCATCACTGTGAGAAGAGCCACTTGGGAGATCAGTATCCAGGAGGCATCACGACTCGCTTTACGGAGGATCTGCTATGACTACTACCATGAGCTGGAAGACACGGTGTTCAGACTCCACCCCATGGTTCGAGATTCTTGGCGTTCATACGTCACACGGAAGGAAGATGCTACCACGGTGCAGTTAGCACGATTTACAGCTGTTCAGGAGACTCATGTCCATGACACCGACACGGAATTAAGAACGGCCTATGAAGCACTCAGAGTTGTGGAGAAGGAACTACACGAGACCCGAGTAGCTTACGAGGAAAGAATCATGGAACTCGAGGAGGCATTACAAGAGAAGAGCCGCGCTACACCGACATCATCAGAAGAGGCAGAATCCGAGAAGATGAAATCCGAATTAGAAGAGCAACCAGCTGAAGAACGTTGGGATCGATTTGTCACAAAGACATCATCCAAAGATACCCACGGGAAGTTCACGTGGAGGATGGCTCGAGGAGTGAGAGTCTTAGTTTAAGTTGAGACTCAAATATTGAGTCGCGTCAAATAGAATAGTCTTACCCAAATGTAATAGACGTTAAGGTTGAGTGTTTAGTTTGGATTTTTATGTTTGCTAAGTGTGCAGTATGTGTTGCAAAGCCTTTAGGCTTATGTAAGCAACCATACCAAGTTAATTAATAAAGGATATAAAATTTTGGGTTTAACCTATTCCCCCGCATTAGGAATTCTTACATCTTACCTATGCTAATTCTATCTTTCCTAACCTAAAAACAAATCAAACACATGGCGAACACTCGCGGTAACAATGGAGCTTCAGGAAGTGGTCTTCGTCGGAATGATGAGTTCAATGATGGAGCCATACTACATTAACACCACCGATAGATGTGCAGAATTTGGGAGCTTTTATAGCGCACAAAACTCAACTTATGCAAACCATGATGCAACAAATGCAGAACATGACCAATCAAACCATAGGCAACACTAACATACATCAAGGCAACAATGGGCCGCGTTCTCATTCTAAGCTATCAGATTTCATGAGAACCCATCCTCCAACATTCTCGGGCAATGCTAATCCTTTAGAGGCCGATGATTGGTTGAGAACCATTGAGAGGAAATTGCATATCACGCAGTGTGAGGGCAATAAGAAGGTGTTGTATGCTTCGCACCAGCTAGAAGGTACCGCCACGGAATGGTGGGAGAACTATTGTGCAGCACATGAATCTCCACAAGAGATTACCTGGGAAGAATTTTCAGCTGCTTTCCGTCAGTATCATGTACCAGAAGGAATGATGGATCTTAAGAAGGAAGAGTTTAGGGCTCTGAAGCAAGGAGGCCAGTCAGTGGCAGAATACTTAAACAAGTTTACTCAGTTGGCACGATATGCACCAGAAGATGTAGCTACGGATATGGCTAGACAGTCTCGTTTCTTGAAAGGTTTAACTTCTGGATTACAAGTGGGATTGATCACCCATAACTTCCCTGATTTTCAGGAGTTAGTTGTCAGCGTACTCTGCGTTGGGGTACCCTCTCCGCCTTCGCGATCAACACGGCGGTCAACATGTCGATCCGCGTGGCACGGCGGCGGTGGGCGAAACACGCCACGCTTCGCCCGGCCTTGATCCACGTGGCGGCTCGCAATCGGCGAAGCGAGCACGGTCGCCGGCAGTGTCGGTCCACGTGGCGCCCGGCGAGCAGTGGCGAAGACGCCGCTTTCCCGGCGCCCGATCCACGTGGCGGCTTTGGCGTCGGCGGCGAAAGCACGGTCCGCCGGCAGTGTCGGTCCACGTGGCGCCGGCGGCGGTGGCGAAGACGCCTGCTTCCCGGCGCCCGATCCGTGGCGGCTTTGGCGACGGGCGGCGAAAGCACGGTCGCCGGCAGTGTCGGTCCACGTGGCGCCGGCGGCGAGTGGCGAAGACGCCGCCGCCGCCGGCGCCCGATCCCGTGGCGGCTCGGGCGATCGGCGGCGAGCACGGTCGCCCGGCAGTGTCGATCACGTGGCGCCGGCGGCGAGTAAGCGAAGGCGCAGACGCTCGCTTCGGCGCCCGATCACGTGGCGGGTGGCGGCGGTTGGCGACGCATACGCTTCGCCCGCCGCAAGGCAAAAAATTAGCGCCACGGTGGCCTCGAAGGCTCCTTCCGCCGCCGTCTGCGTGTCGAAGCAGCAGTTCGCTGCAGCGAGCTTATCGGTTGCAAGGTTTTACGCAACAAGCCCATTCCTCTGACGCCTCTCACCTACTCACAAAGGGTCCCATCCGACGGACCGGGCAAAACCGCACGCGTAGGCATTTAATGAAATTTGGAGGAACGGGACAGCACGGGAAGGAGCATTAAATGTATTTAGATCAGCATGATGACCCCCCCTTTTACCTACCCCGTTAGCCTGGCCTATATAAGGGCCCTCGGGTGTATGGGGAAAGGGGATCGGATCCTGGATCAATCGGCCAAGCGATACTGGGAAAAGCTAGCAGAAGAACTTGTAAAGAGAGAACTCTGTACTAGCTCGAGATACTTCATACGAAATTTAGCAGGACGTAAGGTTATTACCCTTCTCATAAGGGGCACGAACACAGGTAAAAATCTCTTGTTCTTCCTAGTTCAGTGAGCCTTGGAACCCTCCGTGTGGGAGTCCTCTAGGGTTTTCATCCTCTTGATTAGCCAGCCGCGAAGACGCCCTCCTACCGAACAAAACCCGATCAGAGGTCACGGGCTGTCGGTGGAATCTGCCAAGCGAGCGCGCCGTAGGGGGGCTAGTGGTTGGCATTTCCGGCCAACTCCCCGGTGAAAGTTTCCGGTGTTCTTTCGCTCAAAAGCAAGCCCGCGCATCTGGAGATGGTGGGCTCTCATCACCAAGATCAAGCGGGGGTGAGTGGTGCTCAGGGCGCCTCCCGGCAGTCTCGCCGGTCGGAGGATCACCTCGACCCGCCCCCGCAGGGTGGCGGCCTTGCTCCAGTGGATCCGGCGGGGCCTCCCGTGCGACGCCGGCTTGCCATGGAGGCGGCCACCCCGGCTCAGAATTTACATGCTGTCCGTCTCCTCTTGGACCACCCTCCGGTGGAACTTGCAGGAGACTCTCCGGCCACTCCGTGGCTTCGGAGCATCGCCGGTCTCGTGGATGCGGCCCAGCTTCGGGTAGGGCTCCCCGACCAGGCGGGCACCGCTGGTGTGCCATTGCCTGGGGCGCGTGTTGAGCGCACCCAGGCGTCCAGCCGCCTAACGCGGTGGTCGTGGCAGCGGGCGGGACGAAGGAGGGCGCTGCGCGCCGGTCCCTTCCGTAGTGAACCGTGGGGACCTCGGTCGCGACTGGATGAAAGCCGCCAAACGCTGCGATGACCTCCATGCGCTTGCTTGCCCCCGCCCGGAGCGCCGCCACGGAAGCAGATAGTCTCGGCGTCGAGCTCGGGGCGGTCGGACACTGAAATGGTCGAGCAAATGATCACCTTGATCGGGCCGACCACCGAGGGCACCCCACCTAGGGCATCTCCCGATCGTGGTAGCACCCACGGTCCGGAATGTCTGGTGGGCGGTGCTTGATGGACGGGAGGCTCAACTCAACCTCCGCCCACGTCGGCATTCATGGCGCTTCAGATCCCGCGACGAGTTGCGCCGACCGCCGTTCTTGGGGTAGCCCCAGATGCGGCCTGTTCCTTGGGTCAAGTTTGCCTCCCGTCACTTTAGGGAGAAGGATAACTACCGCACCGAGATGGTGGACTTGAGTCGCCGATTTCAACCTCCCATATAACGCCTTACTTGGCCGACCGGCGTTGGTCAAGTTCATGGCGATTACCCACTATCTTACATGGTGGTGAAGATGCCGAGGCCAGCCGCCCCATTGTCATCACCGTGGATAGGTCGGAGGCCTGTGACGCCTGGCGGGCTTGGGATCTGGCCGGTGCCACTGCGTCGACGCCGATGCCACTTCCTCGGGAGCCCCTCGGGCCGGACCCGTTACCTCGCCTGCTCCGCTAGTGAGGTTAAGGTGGTAAATCTGAGTGGGGCGAACCCGAAGATCCGTCAACATTGGCGCCAACCTCGGCGCCAAATAGGAAGACGCGCTCGTCACCTTCCTCGATCCAAGCCTTGACGTGTTAAGCAGCAACCGTTCGACATATTTGGGTCCCTGTGGAGGTGATCGAGCACCGATTAACACGCTCTCGACGTCGCCCGATCCGCAGAAGGTCCGGGGCGGCGCCCGAGCGTCAAGCCATTCGGGAGGAGGTAGAAAAGCTGGCGGCCTTGGGATAGTCGAAGTCTCTCATCTGAGTGGCTTGCCAACCCGTGCTTCGTCAAAAATCCAGCGGGAGGTGGCGCATGTGTGTCGACTTCACCGACCTCAACAAGGCTCGCCAAGGATCCTTATCCCTGCTGGCGGTCGACCTCATCGTAGATTCCACGGTAGGGTGTGAATTGTTTGTGATTTTTGGATCGTACTCCGGGTACCACCAGATTAGCATGGCCCTCGAAGATGAAGAAAAGACTGCTTTTGTAACCCCAACGGGCGTATATTGTTATGTAAGGATGGCTTTTGGTTTAAAGAATGCCGGTTCTACTTATCAGCGTGCCATGCATATTACTTTCCGCCCTCGGATAGGCGCAATCTTGAGTATCGTTGATGACTTAGTGGTGAAGATCAAAAGAGCGAAGAGCTAATCCAAGACACGAGAGAAACCTTTGCTAACCTCCTGATGAATTGCTGAAGCTCAACCCGGGAAAAAGTCGTGTTCGTGTGCCCTCAAGCAGTTTTGTTGGGCTTTACGGTGTCGGCAAAGGGCATCGAGGCTAATCGACAAGATATCGACCATCGAGCACATGAAGCCGCCATGCGACTCAAGCAAGTCAATGCTTGGCGGTCGCTTTAGCCTCCTGAGCGGTTCATTGCGGATTGGGAGAAAAAAAGCCCTCTGTTCAAAATGCTGAAAAAGACTAATCACTTCGAGTGGACGGATGAGGCGCAGAAGGCATTTGAAGATTTGAAGCGGTACCTCTCCTCTCCCCAAGTCTTTGGTCTCTCGGTCGGGCGAGCCGTTGCTCTCAGACATCGCCGCCACCCCGAGGTGGTGGCCTTGAGTCTTTAATTCGGAGAGGAAGGTGTCCAAAGGCCAGTCTACTACATCAGCAAAGTATTGCATGAAGCAGAGACCCGGTACCCGCAGGCTCAAAAGATGTTGTATGCGGTCCTGGTGGCGTCCAGGAAGCTGCGGCATTATTTCCAAGGGCGGGAAATTACCGTGGTCACAGCCTACCCTCTGCGCGAGATTCTCCATAACCGTGAAGCAGAGGGGCGAATTGCCAAATGGTCGGTGGAGCTGGGGGAATTCGACATCAAATTCGTGCCCCGCACCGCTATCAAGAGTCAAAAGTTGGCGGAATTAAATGCCGAGTGGACTCCGCCACTCTGGCCGAAAAAGCACCGTGCCTTCCCCACGGGCGTTATTCTTTGATGGATCCTTCAGGCTGGAAGGCGCGGGGGCTGGGGTTGTCCTGGTCTCCCCGACCGGTGACACCCTCCAGTACGTGGTCGCCCTCGAATTCAAGGCCACCAACAACATTGCTGAGTATGAAGGTCTGTTTGGCGGTCCGCGCGTCGCTTCGGCGTTGGGCATCGGCGTCTCAAGTCAAGGGAGACTCCTGCGGTTATTAATCAAGCACGAAAGGAGTTCGATGATTCGACCCCACCATGGCGCGACCAAGCGGAGGTCAGAAGAATGGGCGTCATTTTGAAGGTGCAGGGTACATTCATATCCTCGGCGTGATAACCACCTTGCGGGCCGAAATTTGTCGGCTTGCATCCTCAAGGGTTCTGTTCGGTCGGGGTCTTGAAGAAAGACTATCGCGACCGCCCATCGCGACCCACGATTGGTGGGGATGATGGTGTCATTGTCGTATTCAGATTCGGGTGGGGGCGGCGGCAAGGCCGTCATGACCTCCGGCTCGAGTGGGGAAGGCGGTGCTGCACGGCCTCCAATTCAATTGAGGAAGGGAAAGGCGTGCGCCCTCAGCCCCGTGTCCGGGAGGAAGACGGCGGTCCGCCGAGGCGCGCCAGGAAAAGCTCGGCCAATGAGTACCCGGCGAGCAGCGAGTGGTCGCCACCCTTGGGCGGGAAGATCGGTGGATGGACCCTATCACCGCCTTCTGCGTGACCAAGTGATCCCCGACGATGATGCCTCGGTGAGAAGATTGCACGTAAGGCCAAGTGCTATACTCGGTAGGTGGGGACCTATATCGCCAGAGGCGAAATGGAGTTCTCTTGAAGTGCATCACTCGGGAAGAGGGCACCACGCTCTCGATATCCATGGGCGTGTCAAGGGAGCCATATGTCCCCGAACTCTAGTCGGCAAAAGCGTTTAAATCAAGGATTTTATTGGCCTACCGCCTCCGGGATGCTTGCGGTGGTGAGGACGTCTGGCTTGTCGGGTTCTTCGCCGAGTAAACCCACCGACCGGCCAAGCTCGCAAACCATCCCACTCTCTGCCGTTCGCGATGCAGAAATGAATATCCCGGGTCCGTTCGCTGGAACCACAGAGGCTTCACCCACCTCTTTATCGCCATCGACAAGTTCACCAAGTGGGTCGGTGGGCGGCTTGGGCCATCACGGCCGCCGCCGCTGTTAAGTTCATCTTGGGATCTTCACCCGCTTTGGAGTCGCCAATCGCATCATCACCGACAACGGCACCCGTTCACGGTAGCGGCTTTTCTGGAGTTCTCGTGAAGAAATGGGCACCAAGGTGTGTTTCGCTTCGGTGGCCCATCCCATGAGCAATGGTCAAGCGGAACGCGCCAATGCGCTGGTACTAAAGGGCCTCAAGACAAGGGCATTTGATCGACTCCACAAGTGGGGTGCAAGATGGGTGGAAGAGCTCCATTTGTCTTTGTGGTCGCCGCACCACGCCCACCGCATGACGGTGAGACGCCCTTCTTTTGGTGTATGGCACGGCTGCTTTCCCCTCCGAAGCCGCCGCTTTCGGCTCACAAGATCTCGATGTTCAACGAGGAAGACCAAGAGGATCTCCGGCGAGAAGATGTCAACCTTTTGGAGGAGGTGCGGGATCGTGCTTTGCTCTCGCGCCGCCCGCTACTAACAAAGTCTCAGGCGGTACCACGCCACCCGGGTCTCGAGGACACCGCGATGGCGACTGGTCTTCGCGTCAATTCAGACGCATGCCGGGTTGAATAAACTGTCTCCCCGATGGGAGGGCCCCTTCAAGGTGGTCTCAGTATCTCGGCCCGGGTAGGCATTTAATGAGGCACGCGTAGGCATTTAATGAGGCTGGAGGAACGGGACAGCACGAGAAGGAGCATTAAATGTATTTAGATCAGCATGATGACCCCCCCTTTTACCTACCCCGTTAGCCTGGCCTATATAAGGGCCCTCGGGTGCATGGGGAAAGGGGATCGGATCCTGGATCAATCGGCCAAGCGATACTGGGAAAAGCTAGCAGAAGAACTTGTAAAGAGAGAACTCTGTACTAGCTCGAGATACTTCATACGAAATTTAGCAGGACGTAAGGTTATTACCCTTCTCACAAGGGGGCCTGAACCTGGGTAAAAATCTCTTGTTCTTCCTAGTTCGTAGACGCCGGAACCCTCCGTGTGGGAGTCTTCTAGGGTTTTCATCCTCTCAATTAGCCAGCCGCGAAGACGCCCTCCTACCGAACAAAACCCGGTCTGTAGGTCACGGGCCTGTCAGGTGGAATACGCCGACATTAGTCAATAAAGCTTTGATCCTTGAGGATAATCGTAAGGAAGTGGGTGAAGATCGTAAGGGCAGGATGGCTAGTCAGGCAGGACGACCTAATCAACTTAGGTTAAGGATGACACATAGCAGTTTACGAAATTCAACCCCAAGTGGACCAACAAGACATCACTCGGTCATCTCGCCCCACTAATCGAATTTTCAAACACCAAAGCACCGAAGCAATGCTGGCGGCGGAAGTTAGCGAGCCACAAAGAAATGCTTTTCTTGCAATGAACCTGAACATTTCGCTAACAAGTGCCCGAAGAAAGGAAATGTTACTCCCGTCCATTTCAACTTAGGAACTACCCCAGCCAAAGCCCCAGTGACAGGAAGTAATCGAGTACCAGTGCAGACAGGGTCATCGCCTCAAACGGCAATGCGTGGAAGAATCAATCACATCACGACGGATGAAGTCCAGGACGCCGTGGAAGTTGTGCTGGAAATACCCGATGTCAACACCGTCACTGATCAGCAAGAGGACGACTCTCTCTTTGATAATCAAAATCAGGAGAGTGAAGATAGCTATCCGAGAGCCTGCGATCCACCGTTCGATATCTGTAGGGAAGGTGGTGAAGAGGAGTAGCCGGACACCTAAAAGTCGCGTTTCGTTCCAGATTTTGCTTTATCTAAAGTAGTTGTTAGTTTAATGTTTCCATCGCCATATGACCCATGGGTCCAACTTTTGTAATAAAGGGATATGTCGAGCAGTGCTCTGTCATTGATTTATAAGTTACTGCTTAGTTATGGTTTAAGCTGCCATGACCTGTGCGTACCAGCCATTGACCTAGCTTGAGTCATGAACATGATGAATAAAGTATTCATGGAGTATTTGGATAAATTCGTAGTTGTCTTTATAGACAATATCCTTGTATACTCTAAGTCAGAAGAGGAGCATGCCGAACATCTGAGATTGGTACTAGAGAAATAACGAGAACAACAATTATACGCCAAATTCAGTAAATGTGACTTCTGGAAGGAGAAAGTGGAATTCCTTGGTCACGTAATGACCGCTGAAGGAGTTGCTGTGGATCCAAGTAAGGTGGAGGCTGTAATGAATTGGGAGCCGCCAAAGACAGTTACTCAGATCCGTAGTTTTCTGGGAATGGCCAGATATTACCGTCGATTTATAGAAGGATTCTCAACGATTGCGAGACCCCTTACGCAACTGTTGAAGAAAGAAAAGAAATTTGCATGGACACTAGAGTGCGAAAAGAGTTTTGAAGAGTTAAAGAAGCGATTAACGTCTGCACCGGTATTGGTATTGCCAGATGTGCAGTGTGGCTTTGATATTTATTGCGATGCGTCAAGACAGGGTCTTGGTTGCGTTTTAATGCAAAATGGCAAAGTTGTAGCCTATGCATCAAGGCAATTGAGGCCGCATGAAGGAAATTATCCGACGCATGATCTGGAGTTAGCAGCTGTAGTGCATGCTTTAAAGATATGGTGTCATTATCTCATCGGAAATAGATGTGAGATATACACGGACCATAAGAGCTTGAAGTACATATTTACCCAATCAGACCTTAACATGAGACAGAGAAGATGGCTAGAATTGATTAAAGACTATAATGTTGGAATCCATTATCACCCTGGGAAAGCTAATGTGGTAGCCGATGCTTTGAGTCGTAAGGGCCACAATGCAAATTCGTTAGTAGCCAGCGAACAACCAGAGTTATGTGAAGAATTTCAGAAGTTGAGATTAGAGGTTGTGCCACAAGGATTTGTAGCTGCTTTAGAAGTAAAGCCAACCCTTGAGGATCAAATCAAGGAAAAACAAAATAATGATGAGAAGATCAGTAGGATCAAGACTAAGAAGGAAGAGGGTTTAGCCGAAGATTTCTCGATAGATGAGCAAGGAACCCTATGGTTTAAAGGTCAGATTTGTGTGCCAAATGAGAAGGAACTTAAGCAATTGATCCTTGAGGAAGCACACGATTCTAAGTATTCTATTCATCCTGGAAGTGCCAAGATGTATCAGGATCTTAAGAAAAGATTTTGGTGGCCGAGTATGAAGCGTGAAGTAGCTGAGCATGTTGCATTATGTGACATATGTCAGAGGGTAAAAGCAATGCATCAAAAGCCTGCTGGATTGTTACAACCATTGAAGATTCCCAAATGGAAATGGGAGGAGATTGGTATGGATTTTATTACGGGGTTGCCCAAGGTTCAAAGGGGTTATGATTCCATATGGGTCATCATTGATCGGTTGACCAAAGTTGCTCACTTCATCCCAGTGAAGACAACTTATTCGGGAGATCAATTGGCAGAATTATACATATCGAGAATTGTATGTTTACATGGTGTGCCTAAAAAGATCGTATCGGATCGTGGTACCCAATTTACCTCAAGATTTTGGGATAAATTGCATGAAGCAATGGGAACTCGTCTGAATTTCAGTACCGCTTATCATCCACAGACCGATGGTCAGACAGAGAGGGTTAATTAGATTTTAGAGGATATGTTGAGAGCGTGTGCGATATCGTACAGTACGTCGTGGGATAAATGTTTGCCATATGCGGAGTTCAGTTATAACAATAGTTATCAGGCTAGTTTGCAAATGTCACCATTTGAAGCCTTATATGGCCGTGCTTGTCGTACTTCGTTAAATTGGAATGAAACGGGAGAGCGTTCGGTATTTGGACCGGAGTTGCTCAGAGAGGCTGAGGAACAAGTCACCATGATCAGAGAAAGACTGAGAACAAAGACGATCGAGGCAAAAGAGCTATCTTGACAATCGCTGCCGAGAATCGAGTTTGAGCCAATGATTTCGTGTATCTTAAAGTTACTCCCCTGAAAGGTCTGAAAAGGTTCAATGTCAAAGGAAAACTCGCACCTAGGTATGTTGGACCATTTAAGATCTTGAGCCGCATAGGAGAGGTTGCGTATCAGTTGGAGTTGCCGCAATCATTGGCAGGAGTCCATGATGTGTTCCATGTGTCGCAGCTTAAGAAATGTCTTAGAGTGCCAGCGGAACAAACGCCATTAGAAGATATCGAATTGCAAGAAGATTTGACCTACAAAGAGTAGCCAATTAAGATTCTGGATGTGATGGAGCGTAGAACCAAAAATAAGTCCACTCTCTTTTGTAGAGTTCGGTGGAGTAATCACTCAGAAAATAAAGCAACTTGGGAGAGCGAAGAAGATCTAAAGAAAGAATTCCCAAACCTATTCTCTAGTCAGCCCTAAATCTCGGGGTCGAGATTCTGTTAAGGGGGAAGGTTTGTAACATCCCAATTTTTGACTTTTCCATTATTAAATATTATTTTAATGCGAATTATGATTTTTGTGAATTTTCTGAAATTAATTGGATTTTCGGGATTTATTTGAATTATTTTGAATTTATATATATAGCCTTTTGTTGAGAAATAATTATAAAAGAATTATTTAAAATAATATTTTGCCAAAATATTTCATTTAAGTCCAGAATGTCTCAAAATATTTTTGAGATATTTCTTGGAATTTTAGAGTATTTTTACTACACTAAATAAATCAATTTATTTTCTCGGATTATTTTAAATCGGAAAACCTGGAAAATGCCCATGAACAGTATCGGGCCACGGCCCAACACTATGCGGATTGGCTAGGAATCGGGAGAGTCAACGTGTGCCATTGGATTTAGATCCAACGGACTTCATCATGCCGCGTCAATTATGGAAACCCTAGCGCCCTCAGCCGTTAGATTTGCATCTTGTGGCCTTCATCACCGCGTACCGGTTTGGACTTCACATTATATCCGGATCGTCGGATCATGATCGTATGGTTGCCGGTCATCGTCTCCGACTCGGACACTCACCGCCACCGTGTCCGTTTCAAACTCGCCGCCGCCGTTGAAATTTCCAAAACCGCCGCGCCGTGTCGGGTATTTAAGGAGCCCCAGACCTCTTCCGAGACTCGTCCCAAGCCGCCGCACCTTTTCCCTGATACAACGTCGCCGGAGAGCCACCGAGGAGTTCACGCGCGCTCGCCGGAATCACCGAAGAGATCTCGCCGTGTTCCGCCGTCCACGAAGCCCCATCCACCGCACCGATACCATCAACGGATTCCCCGCATCGCGCCGCACCCAAACCACCGTCCCTTGGTCACCGGAGCACGCCGGAGCGCTGTCAGGGGTGTCATCGTCTCCAAGTCCGGCCGGTTACACCGCTGCACCTTCATCGCCGCTCGGGAGGAGTATTGACCGTCGGATCGTCATCGAAGCGCCGGAAACAAGCCACGTCGCCGGTGAATAGTGAAGTACACGGGTAAGTCTCAGCCGTTAGATTGAAATCGTGTGGTCACAGAAGGGCCACGCCATTTAAGTGCACAGTGAATCGCTTGATATAATGTGGGTCGTCGGATTTAGATCGAATGGATGATATTGGGCCACATCGGTAGTTTAGCCAGAGCCGTTAGATTGGTATCCGATGGCTCAGAATAGGCCACGTCTCGTCCGTACAGCCGAGGCGGGAAAAATCGGGATTTTCTTTATAAAAATAATTCGGTTAATTCGGGATTTATGAATTTAAGGATTTTTCAAGAATTTCAAAACTTCAAAATGCTATAACTTTTGCATATGAACTCCGATTGAGGTGATTCAAATTCCTAAAAATTTGTAAAATTGAGATATTTCTAATGGTGGCTTTTATTTGAATTTTTGAGTTCATTTGTTCTTTGGTTTTGGTGTTTATTTACTATTTCTTCTCGATTCGCGTGGACGTTGAGTTGAGCGAGGTTTCGAAGGAGGAACTATCATCTCAAGATTGAGTATTAATGTTGACTAATGGAATATGGAACAATGATGTTAACTTGTGTGTCATGTGTGGTCACACAAAGAGATTGAGTTGTTGTGGCGGGGAGGTCACACAACGATGTTGATTTGTGAGAAGCACGTGGTGCTTGGTAACCAACCGGTGGTAATCACTTTCTGATTGAAGCAAGTGGAAAGGGCAGGTGTGCGTGGTGGGCTCGGAGGAGCAGAGGGTATGTGTACGTCTTGCTTTAATCAATCCTAAGGATTTAACCTTGCGAGCCTTTGACTGAGTCGATCATGCAACCACATGTTCGTATGGGGCAAATTTAGTGACTAATTTGCAAATGCTTAACTTGAGTGCTATCGTGGTGGCGTGAGACCGGGTGGTGGTAACCATCCATGCTTGGGGTGGCTCACACGGCGCAAGGCGGGGCCTGTTAGGTGGTGTAACCCTTGATGTTGAAACCTTAGCGGGTAGCATCGGGTTAAGAGGATGCATTGTAAAGGCTTTGTTATAATCGTTCACTGTGTGGTGCATGGTTGTATCATGTGGGTAAAGTGCATAACCTCTGCAGAGTGTACAAACTATTAGGATAGCCGTGCTCACGGTATTGAGCAATGCTCGGGATTACAGTCAAGGGGTAGTTAATTAAAATGAACAACTGTTATGGGATGGCAGGATGCCATGTGGATAATGGAATTTGACTTAGGATAAACACTTGGGTTTGATTTGAGAAACCATGGAATCTATTTACTGTTATTATTTGTTTTACTGTCTTTTCAATCTATGAAATATATGTGTTCTTGAACTGCTGCTTCATTGCAAACGAACCCTTAGCCTTTCCTTTGGAATAAGCCTGCATATAGCTATGATAGCATTGCATTTTGTGCACGACTTGTTGAGTACGTGTTGGTGTACTCACCCTTGCTTAACAACCAACAACAGTGGAGGAATCATCGTCATTATCGGAGAAGGACTTTCAGGTGGACGCGTGTCACTAGGCCAATCCTAGTCAGCTGCTTGTGGTGTGCTAATGGGACATCTACGTTTTCTACTACTTTCCGCTGCATTTGTCTCATTGGTCTTACTAATGCCTCGTGGGGCTGAATATTGTAAGTGATCATAAGATCATACACTAGTTATATTCAATAAATAAAGTCTTATTATTCTTATCGTTGTGTATGATGTGATGCTTACCGATGTTAAGCTGTGTGCACTAGCGATTGATCCTGGGACTAGTGCGGTAAAACACAGTGGATTCGAATTGGTGAATTCGGGTCCTTACAATTTAGAAGTGTTGAATCATAAATAAAATTTTTCAAAAGAATTTAACTTCATTTGTTATCATTAAAAATCAAAAAGCAGAATAAACATAATTAAGACAATAATTTTGTCGAATTTTATAAATTTTCTCGAGTGTGATCATGATCCTAAAATTTTTACGAGAGCTTAAGAATTTCCTCAACCCTTTTATAAAATGTTTATAAATTTTAAACTTTTTGTTTGCTCAATCAAATCTATGGATGTATTGAACTTCATTTGTTATCTTTCAAAAATAAAAAAAACACTAGGAACACAAATGGTATAGTACTATTGTAAAAATTTTATAAATTCATTGGTGTGTGATTATGATACAAAATTTTTGTGAAAGAATAAGAATTTTCTTAGAACCCTTTTATATAATTTTATAAAAATTTAACGTTTTTGGTTGCTCAATCAAATCTATGAATTGATCATCACGCTTTTATCGTAACAATTAGCTTTGTCATAATTTTTAAAATTCCTCAAACTTGATCATCATATGAAAATTTTATAAAAACATTAGTGATGCCTCAAGACAATCCAAAAAATTTTTTAAAAAAATTTCTAATGTTGTTTGAACAATTTTTCATTCGGTTGAAATTTATCAGTTAGCCTTCAGTAGTACTTTCCTAGGTTTCTAAAATTACTTAGGCTTAATCATCATCTAAAAATTTTATAAAAACATTATTTATTCATTTGAACCATCAATTTTTTTAAAAAAAAATGTTCTAACTTGGTTTCCACTATTTTTCATTCAGTTAAAATTTTATCAGTCAGCCTTTATCAGGACAGTAGCAATGTCAGAATTTTTAAAATTTACCCAGGCTTAACCATCATCTAAAATTTTTATGAGAACATTAGTGATGTTTCAGGACCATCCAAAAATTTTCAAAATTTTTAATATCATTTCAACCATTTTTCGCTTGGTTGATGGCGTAGTCTTGTGACTAGAGGGTCGTGTGGCGAGTGAGTCACGCGATAGCATTTCAAGTGAGCCGTATCGTGTATATGTGTGAGTTTTAGACTATGTGCATGTATTGGGTTATGTGTGTAATTGGGTCGGGCATCTCTGAGGAGTTGCGCAGAAGGCTGGCAGTAGGCAAGGCGTGTGAAAAAACATAGAAGAGGAGAAAGATTAAGGAAAAATTTAGGAAATTATTTAAGGTATGTGCTTTTATGTAAAAAGATCTATATACATATTCTTTAAGGAAAATTAGTGACAGATTCCAATCTACTAATTATTATTTACGTAAAATTACTTTCTAGCATGCATGTTTAGTCTAGTTTTCTTTGATGGTATTAGATTATTTATCCTAAATTGATTCTTCAAGTTTGGTCATTATTTTATTAATTTTCAGAATTAACAAAATTAAAAAATTAATTTTAAATGTTAGTTTGCACCGATTCATCCTCTTCTTGGTGCCTCCATCTTTCAATTTCTATCACTATATACACACACACACATATACACACACACATATATACACACACACCCCCAAGGGTAGAGCTCTAGGTTTGTTGTCTTGAGGAGTGAGCTTGGAGTTATGTACCCTTATGGCCTATTGTGAGGGGGGAGCTAGTTTGTATACTATGTATTATATATTTTCTTCCGGTTTTTTCTTTCCTTTGTTTTGTTCTGGTTGCTTATGGGTTTTATTCTCTAAAGTTATGAGTTCACTTCACTTAGACTTCTGGCATGCGTTGCATGGACCTCTCATTTTGTATTTTAGGTTACTATCATGCTTAATTAGCTATTCTCTCTTCTCTTTAGGTTGAGTTCCCTCGTAGTCTTATAAGTCTAGCAGGAATATATATATGTCCACGGCCCGATTGATTTGGCAGTCAGGCCGGAGAAATCTACCTTAACCCTTATATTTGTTCAATCGTATGGTGATCTCCTAACATCTTATTTAGGCATCGTACCCCATCAACCTGGACATTCTAAATGGCAACCTGCTGTTGCAATTAATTAGGGTTTAGAAAGCTATCTTTGAGGTCCTAGTAGTCAAAAATGCCATGCAAGACGTTTAGACTAGAGAACAGTGTACATCGAGGCGAGTGAGTCACGCGAGAACGGTAGATGGGCTGTACATGCGTATGTGTGAATTTTGGGTTATATATATGTATTAGACCATGTATAATTAGACCAGGCAGATATAGATGCATGTATTTAATTAGAGATAAGAAGTCGGTGTTTTGAGTTGTAAAAAAAAGGCTAGTTTGTTTTGGTTCCTGGTGGCTGTTACTTTTTTTGTCTGACGGCTCATTAAAAAAAGGCTCTCGGCGGCCGGCGGCTCAACACCAAAATGATAGATTCTAGTGTGTGTAGGACCTTCCCCTTCACCTCTAACCACTAGATCTAGGAGTATTAAGTCCATACCTTCACTGTTTCCTCCATTCTCGTTTGATCCCGAAGCCATGGTGAGGTCGAGGTTTTCGGGAGATTGGAGCGCGTCTGGACTTGAGCCGAAGCAGTGCTTAGGGCGCTGGGGTTCATGAAGAAGCCCCTGAGCGATCGGATGACGCAGCAAGCGTCCTTCCCGTCACTTCCACGCGCTAGGGTTTAGATCGGACCTTGGGTGAATGTGGGGTGCAAGGAGCAACAGCGAACGTTGGTTCGCGTGTCGGCCTTGACCCTTCTTTATATAGCGCGGGTGTGACAGGGGGCCGCAACCATGAGGTTGTTGCGCCCGATCGTATGCGCAGCTGAACAGTCTGGACTCGGTCTTTGACCGAGCCGTAGAGATCAACCCAACATTCTCCCCCTTGATCTCGAACTTAATCACTTTATATCTTGATCTATTAACTTTTATATCTCATACTTTTAACTTAACATCCCACCTCCATAGATTAGTGCACCAAGACCAAGGCGTCTACAATCGATTACGTCTTCATTGAACTCAATGACTATAGCACACCTCTCTACTTCAAAGCAGAATAACTTTGTCTTTGTGGGAGATGGTTGCTTTGAATGACCCCTATTATGCAGAATCATAGTCCTTCTTTTAAACCCATGCCGGCTACGTGCTTTTCAAACACGTTGGGAGAAAGACCTTTGGTGAGCGGATCCGCTAACATGTCTTTTGTACTTATATGCTCAAGTTCTATTGTTTGATCCTGGATTTTCTCCTTCACAACATAAAACTTGATCTCTATGTGTTTAGCAGCACCACTTGACTTGTTGTTGTGGGAGTAAAATCTCTTTGGCTCATTGTCGCATGATATAATTTGAGTGGTCTTTCTATCTTTGTCTACCACTCTTAACCCGGTATAAACTTTTTAAACCACATTGCCTGCCCGGTTGCCTCATAACATGCCACAAACTCAGCGTGCATTGTCGACATTGCAACAACTGATTGTTTTGAGCTTTTCCATGATATAGCTCCTCCGGTAAGGGTGAACACATATCATGATGTGGACTTTCCAGTGTCTTTACACCCTGCCCAATCTGCATCTGCATAGCCCACAATCTCTAGGGCACTTGACTTTCTATATGTTAGCATGAGGCTCTTTGTCCTTGCAAATACCGCAAAGCTTTCTTCTGACTTTCCAAAGGATCAACTCTGGATTAATCGATATCTTCCAAGCATCCCGGTTGTAAATGCTAAGTCGTATGAGTACATATTTGAGCATACATTATGCTTCCGACAATTTGAAGCATATGGGACCGATTTCATTTGATCGATCTCATACTTGTTCTTTGGACACTGAAAATTCCCAAACTTATCGCCCTTGACTATTGGAGCAGGCGTGGCATTACACATATGCATACTATATCTTTTCAAAACACTTTCTATGTATGCCTTCTGTGATAGCTCTAGCACCCCTCTTTTTCTATCTCGGTGTATCTCAATTCCTAATACATAAGATGCTTCACCAAGATCTTTCATATCAAACTTTGAGGACAAGAACTTCTTTGTCTCTAGCAGCAGATCTTTATCACTGCTTGCTAATAGGATATCATCCACATATAAAACTAGAAAAATATACTTCCCTCTACTAAACTTTGCATAAATGCAGTTGTCCTCTTCATTCTCTTTGAACCCAAAATTTCTTATAGTTTCGTCAAACTTAATGTACCACTGTCTAGACGCTTGTTTTAATCCATAAATGGACTTCTTTAATCGACATCCCATATTTTCTTTTCCTTTCATGACAAAACCTTTGAGTTGAGCCATGTACACATTCTCATATAAATCCCCATTTAGGAATGCCGCCTTAACATCCATCGATGTAATTCTAAATCATAATGAGCAACTAGTGCCATAATGATTCTAAAAGAATCTTTTATTAAAGCAAAGTGAGAAGGTTTCAAGATAATCTATTCCTTCTCTCTGAGTGAAGCCTTTTGCGACAAGTCTAGCTTTAAATCTTTCAACATTCCCTTTGGAGTCACGTTTGGTTTTGTAGACCCATTTACAGCCTACTGTTTTGGCTCCTTTAGGAATTTCTTCTAAGTCCCAGACTTTGTTTGTACTCATGGATCTCATTTCATCTTGCATGGCAGCAAGCCACTTCGATGAATTGGGACTTCTAATCGCTTCCTCATAAGAGGTGGGATCACCCTCTATTTCTATGTCTTCACTGACATAAACTTCATAATCACCGGAATAGCCGATCTCTGCTTCTCTGTGATCTTCTAAGTGGTTCTTGAGCAGGTTCATCGCTTCTCACAGAGGTCGCTCGGGCTCCTCACTAGCAAATGCTAGGGCCTCGGGCTCCACAACAGGTGCCTCTGGCGCACCGACTGTTGCACTTGGAGAATCACCAAAGAAAAGTCAGAACCAGGTGTGGTGCAAGAACAACAGTATCGAGAAGTAAGGCTCTTGAATCATAGGAGTTGGAGCACAAACCCACTTCTCATCAAGGCTAATTTTTCGGGGTACCATGCTCCCCCTGATCATATCATCCTCTAAAAACACAGCGTGTCTTGTTTCTACAAACTTGGTATGTCTATCTGAACAGTAGAAACGATAACCCTTTGATCTTTCAGGATAGCCAATGAAATGGCAACTGACTGTCTTTGGATCTAACTTTCCTATGTTTGGGTTGAATACTTTTGCCTCACCGGACAGCCCCACACATGTAGATAGTTTAGTGATGGCTTCCTCGATCCATAATTCATACGGTGTTTTAGGCACCGACTTCATCGGGTACCCGATTAAGAATATGGGCAGCGGTTTTTAAAGCCTCCATCCATAGACTAACCGGTAAAGTGGAGTAACTTATCATACTTCTCACCATATCCATTAAGGTGCGATTACGCCTTTCAGCTACTCCATTTTGCTGAGGTTCGCCCGGCATAGAATACTGGGCTACTATGCCATTTTCCCGCAGGTACCTTGCAAATGGTCCTGGAACTTGGCCATAAGGGGTGTGTTTACCGTAGTACTCCCCTCCACGGTCTGATCTTACTACTTTAATCTTTAAATCATGTTGATTCTCTACTTCAGCTTTAAATATCATAAACTTTTCTAATGCTTCTGATCTTTCTTTGATGGGATAAATGTAGCCATAGCGAGAATAATCATCAGTGAATGTAATGAATGAATCAAAACCATCCACTGTCTTTACAGGAAAAGGACCACAAATGTCTGTGTGGATTATTTCCAAGATTCCTGTGCTACGCTTGGCGCCTTTCTTTATTTGTTTAACATACTTGCTTTTAATACAATCTATGCAATGATCTGTGTTTGAAAAGTCTAGGGGAGGAAGAATTTCTTCTTTGATTAATCGTTCAATTCTCCCCCTCGAAATATGGCCTAAACGACAATGCCATAATTTCGATGACGATTCACTTTCTATTCTCTTTAAACTTTGTAGTAACATTGCATACTTTACGCATTTGAGGAGGTACTTATGTCATTCACAATATCATAATGGGATAGCAAATAAAGCTTGTCTTGTCGGATGGCAAGACCAACATCTATATTATTAAACTTTATTACACACTTTTCATTCCCAAAATGACACTGAATGTTCTCATCATCTAAGCAAGACATCGAATCAAATTCCTTCTCAAAGAAGGCACTAATAGAACATCACACAAATGGAGTATGAAGCTGCCATCCAACTCTAAGGGAAGATCTCCAATGGCTTCCACATCAGCTTCAACTCCATTCGCCACTCTAATTCCTCTTTCTCCTCTTTGTAGGATCCTCCTCGTGACGGAATCCTCATAGAATTAGCAACATGAACAGTTGCACTTAATCTATCCACCAAGTATTAGTTGGTGAATCTATATACAAGAATTCATCTATGAATGTAACTTGATCTTTACCCTTTTTGTTCAGCCACTTGAGGAACAGAACACAATCTTTCATGCGGTGCCCTTTCTGATGGCAGCGCCTGCAGGTGTCTGGGTCTATGTGCTCTGGCGGAGGCCTAGGAGGCTGCCCATTGGAACCATGTCCTCCATTTGAGTTCTGCCCTCCATTTGAGTGTTCACCTTTTTCAAAATTGGTGAACCTTTTCTGCTGATAATTGCCCTTTTGGTAGTTGCCTTTCTTGAAATTTGGCTTATTCTGAATCTGGAAATAATTCTTTTTCTTCTGAGGATGCTTAACCAGATTCAGTTCATCAGCCCTTTGTGCCTTTAATCTTTCTTCTTCTGGGACACACATAGCAATGCACTTTTCAATAGACCATTTTTCTTCACTAATGTTGTAATTTACAACAAAAGTCTCAAATTCTTTTGGTAATGAAACCAGTACAAGATGGACTATGAAATCATTCTTTAAAGGCATATCAAAAGATGTGAGAGTGAGCCATATTAGTCATCTTAAGAATATGCTCTCTAATGCCTGGTCCATTACGCAGCCCAGATCCATCATACTTGTCATTGACAAGTTTCTTGATTAATGTGCCTGCATAGGCCTTTGTGGATCCAGTAAACTGCTCTTCTATTTTCTTCAGATACTGAGTAGCATCTGTACATTCTGGGATTGCTCCCCTTATGGACTCAATGATGGTGCCCTTGATCACCATGAGGCACTTTCTATTTGAGTTGTCCCACTTTGCCTTCTCAATACTATACGACAATTCTGCCGCAGCATTATTTGCGGCTTCCGGACTCCCAGCTGCTGCCAGAACCGGTGCCACAGGCTTTGGATGAAGCAAAGCATAATCTATCTCAGCCATAGCCATGGCCAAGTTCAAATTCTCTCTCCATGAGGAGTAATTGTTGCCGTTCAACCTTTCAAGCCCTTGAAAGACACTTAAGGAATTGGCAATCTTGGTTGGAAAAGCTTCATAAATGAAAATAAGAATTTAATCAGTAAACCAAAAAATATAAACTTTGGCATGAATAAATTAACGTTGGTCAATTAAACATGCTCTCAACTTTAATAAAGACTGAACTATTTCTAAAACACCGTTGGGCAGTATTAGAATAGAGCAAACTTTATTCAAAACTTTCTATCATACTTAACATGGTCATGGCAAAATTATTTTCAACGTTGGTTAGAAAAATAAAATTACCATAACTATGTGAAATACTATAAAACTATTTTTCATTTACTATTTTCTCTAATTAAATATCCACGTTGGTTTCAATTTAATCAGAGAAAAGAAAACTTAAACTTGCAGCGGAAATACAACTTAATTCAGCATTTAAACTATTTCTTCATGTGCTTAAACTAATACTTCTCAGCAAAAAAATAAAAAAAACTTTACTGTTATCACTGTTTACGGCCGAAATCGGCCCGAAATGGCCCACCGGCCCTCTCAATGCGCCTCTGGCAACCAGACCAGGCAGCCTGGCCTAGGCCGGTGCGACTCTACCCCGCCTGGGCCGAAATCTCACAGCCGGGCCGCACTTCCTCTGCGCCGTCCGATCGAAACGAACGGCTCAGATCGCTTCGGCTCGGAATAAAAGTCCGAAAAAATCGGATTCCCCTCAAAACCCTAATTCATTTGGCTGCTAGCCTTCGCATCTCCCGCTCCCTTCATCTCCGTGCGCACGCAAGAGAGAGAGAGAGGCGAAGACGGAAGAGCGGCTGCGCCGCCCGCAGCCCCCTTGCCGGTGCGCGCCGTCACCCTAGGGTTGACGCGACGCGCCACCGCTGCAAGCGGCTTTGGCGCTTTAGCGCCCTTTAGCCAAGACTTCCGAGGAGAGGAACCGCAAGGACGCAGCGCCGACGACGGGCGGCGCTAGGCAAGATCGATCTTCCTCATCGCGACGATTTAGTGCACGGAAACCGTAAGGTTTCACCCTTTCTTTTCTTAGATGCGGTTCTTGATTTGATTCTTTGGGTATTTTGGGGAAAAAATACTAGGGTTTCACAAATTCCAGAAGGAATCACGATCTTAAGTTCTTATCTAAAGTTCTTCATCCTCTCCTTCTAATTGCTACGGACGAAACTAAACCCGAAGGTTTCAACACTTCTAGGGTTAGGGTTTGGGTAAAACCATGTATGCTCTGATACCATTGATAGATTCTAGTGTGTGTAGGACCTTCCCCTTCACCTCTAACCACTAGATCTAGGAGTATTAAGTCCATACCTTCACCGCTTCCTCCATTCCCGCTTGATCCCGGCCATGGTGAGGTCGAGGTTTTCGGAGATTGAGCGCGTCTGGACTTGAGCCGAAGCAGTGCTTAGGGCGCCGGGGTTCACAGAAGAGGCCCGGAGCAGTCGGTGACGAGCGGCGGCGTCCTTCCCGTCACTTCCACGCGCTAGGGTTTAGATCGGACCTTGGGTGAATGTGGGGTGCAAGGAGCAACAGCGAACGTTCGCTTCGCGTCCGCCTTGACCCTTCTTTATATAGCGGGTGTGACAGGGACCGCAACCATGAGGTCGCTTGCGCCCCGATCGTATGCTAGCTGAACGGTACGGACTCGGTCTTTGACCGAGCCGTAGAGATCAACCCAACACAAAAAGGCTCCTCGTGGCGGCACGCATGCGCGACTTGGAGGTCCTTTTTTCCCTGTGACTTGGAAAGAACGGGCGGCTTATAAAGAGACAAAAGAAAAACCTCCTGGCGTTGGTTGCACGCATGCGAAAGTACTAGCGGCATGTGAATTTTAGGTTATATACATGTATTAGACTAGGCAGATATAGATGTATGTATTTAATTAGAGATAAAAAGTCAGGTTTCGAGTTGTAAAAAAAATGAGAAATAAAAAGTCAGGTTTCGAGTTGTAAAAAAAATGCGGCTGGTTTGTTTCGGTTACTGGCGGCCATTGTTTTTTTGTCTGGCAGCTCATTAAAAAAAAGGGCTCTTGATCGGCGGCCGGCGGCTCAACACCAAAAAGGCTCCTGGTGGCGGCATGCATGCGTGACTTGGAAAGAACAGGCGTGCTTACAAAGAGACAAAAGAAAAACCTCCTGACGGCTGGACAGTTGCCCCTGCGGCCGAAGACTAAACTCCTAGCGGCTGAAGGTTCTTGCGAGAGGAAATCCTGGCGACTAGAACTTGTAGACGGCGTGTTTCGGCTTGCGTTGGAACTAAGGATGTTTTGGAGGTATCTTGTGAACACATCTCGCAATAAGAATCAAGATTTTTAAGTTGATTTGTTAGTAATCTTGTTCTTCGTTTTTTGTTCTCATTTGTATGCTTATTTTGTTTTTTAGATTAATTCATTGTTTTATATACCATGATAATTTTGATTTGATCTATTCAAAATCTTTCTAGGGCATTAAGTGATTGAAGTTTGATTGGTTAATTTCTCATAGATCTTGAATAATCTCGTAATTAGGGTTGATTAATTCTCATCATTATTAGTTGTAGTCATCTTGCGAAGGTCATAACTCTAGATCCGTAGATCCAATTTAGCTGATCCTTATTGTGTTAGATTAGAAACCTAATCTAGTTTCTACAGTTAAAATTTCATGTCAATCCAACGGTGGGATCTTTGAAAATTAATTTTTTAGTAAACATATATCAATCTGTTTTCGTGGAAACCAAAGCAATTTTTCATAATTTGTTTAAGGGTATTTTGAGAATCATTAAAAATTGGTTTTAGCTTTCACGCAATCATTCAGTCCTCTCTGATTATTATATTAGTGTATATCGATCCTATAATTTCTTAAACCAAATTAAACTTCAAGTTACAGCCTATGACTTCATGCTATGCCGAAAACTGCACAGGAAACACCTTGAGAGCCACTTATATTCTTTTTGAGGGCAACACTTTTAGTATAGAAAATACCCAAAGATCAACCATCCCGGCATAACTAGTAATGAAGGAGCCAAGATTTTAGACCTACAGGACAGTAAGTAGGTACTTATATAAAGTTATAAATATACCTATGAAGTCCATTTCATTCAATTTTTTTCACTACATGAGGACTTTTCCGTACATTCTACATTTCTTTTTTTTCTGGCAAAAAGCTTTGAGGACTATAAAGGTGTAGGGGAACAAGAACTGATGCGTAGCTGGAAGTTTTCTGCTATGAAGTTTTCATGGATGGGAGTCAGCCTCATGCTTCTTTCCCAACTCTTAGTGACTAAAGTTATTAGATATTAACCTCAGCTAGTTGTAATCACTTGATTGATCCAAATCCTCTCCTTTCTCTCTTGTTGTTTTAGTTTTGTGAGGCAAGCAATGTCGGTTACGCTTGCCTCACTGCCGGTGTTCCATGCTCAGCTAGCCATGTGCAGTCGCAACTACTGCACATGCCCATCATCACATCATTGTTTTGTCGCTGTTCCTTAGATAATTGTGTTCTGTCATCCCGAAACCTACCATTCCTGTATAATTCCCTTACTCTCATTCATCTAGCAACTTCCAAGTTTCAAGAAAGAATTCAACACTAGAAAATAATACAAGCTGGCAATTACAGATGTCTAAGACCTATTCTCTTACTTTTATTTCCCATGGCTTACAGATACGCGATGCATATGGTATTTTATAGCTGCTGGATGGAAGCAATATATGTTCACTAGAGAAAGGGTTAGGATCTTAACCATGGCCAAGAGTCGTGAGGTTTCCTACCTACTCCAGCACACTGGTAGCTGCAGGTGCTGGATGCAGCCTTAGTTGTACGATCTTACAGAGGCCGGGGCAAGATGTGAAGCAGAGTGTAGTAACATATTCTACCAACCATCTAGCCAGTGATGTACTATTTCATTCATCTATTTGGAATCTATTATATCCAAAAAGCCATGATATCTATGGCCATGTTCTACTTGTTTTATGAATAGCAACACATTGAACTTGCAATGAGTGAATGAACTATTGCATCTCAGCATCTGCCTCCGGATCTCACTAGTCTAGGAAGTATGTAAAGTGTAATGAACAATCTTTACAGGTTACATTTAGTCACTAGAGAACCACCTTTCATGCTTCCATTAGGGTAGCAAAGAGAAATATTAGCTTGTCAAGGACTATAAATGTGACAAATTATACAGTTGTTGTTAGGCTGCAAAAGGTTGACATCACTTATGTGTATCGCCATGAGAAGCTGTATACAACTGAAATGCTGTTCATAGGTCCAAATACTTCATTATTTTAGCACCTATATTTACATGTCGTCGTGTTATAGTATAAAACTGAAATGCGGCTGAAATGGTAAGAGCAGAAAACAAGCAGGAGGTTGAAAGCTGTATCTTATGTTTTGGTTCCTTTGAGACACTGAACTTTGCTTTCGGCCGAATCCAATGGGATCAACTCTACCAGCAACCGACAATATCATATTAGTCATCCACCAGCAATCCAGTCCAACCTAGATTGACTGTTGCAACACAGCCGAGGCGTGCAGCTCCTACATGGATTGAGCAAGATAATACAAACCGAAGCCATTCTGAAAGCAGCATCAAGAGATTACTTTTCCCAATGCCAATAGTGGTTGGAGTGATTTGTAATTCCGATTCCTACAATTCCTATACTAACCCAGTGACAACAGAAACTTCAATTCGGGAGTATGACCCCGACCAATACAAACACGAGATGCTAAAATATGTCAGCTCCTCTCGTCTTACTACAATTTCTTCTTGCTCCTGCTTGGTTGCATATAACTATATAAGAGATATATAGGCCGTTTCCAATTTTCCATAGGTGTCTGTCAGATGCACTATTAACTGAAGGTGGGAGCAACATTGTGATGTGAACGTAGTCAAGAAGACTAAAGTCTTCTACCTATAATCTATTGTGTATGATCTGTTTCATTCAAAAAGTCACACTAGCTAGCTTGGGTGACGCCGTTCTTGCTCATGAATAGTGACACATTTTTATATACTAGTTACAGCGAACTATTTATAAACAGAGACTTTTTATCATCCTTAGGATGTACCAAAATATATCGTTAAGCAAGTACCAAAAGGTACCAAAAAATTAAAGAGTGAAGATACTAGGAGGTACAAGAGTTTAAAGGTTATTTGGTGGTACCTTCCAAAGGACAGGAAAAACTCTATTATGAGCAATTTGTATTATGTACTGTCGTTGCACTGAATCACTAGAGAACATATGTAATGCTTGCTCGGAGAAATCCTAGAGAAGGCACTTCCGTTGCACTGAATCACTAGACCAAAGCACTATTGAAATCTTCGTGATCCCCAAGCTTCCGAGAAACCCCTTTTCATTGGTTAGAGAGTTAGATGTGCATTTCAAAACTATCTAAAGATTTAACCAAGTTTGATTGACCTACTGGGCACTAGCTCAAATTCTCTCAAAGTTCTAAGTAAAACTAATCATTGCTTCATCAAATACAAGAGAGTTCAATGGGATGCAAAATCTCGAAGCAAACGAATAGATAAGTAATCATCATTTACCTTTCATTCATACTTTAATATTTGTGCAGCTGTAAAAAAAAGCTTGAAAACACCTGTCTAAACACATTGACATAATATTGTTATTTTATTGTATGCTATATTTTTGTTTAGAATATAGACTGTAACTTCTCTGTTTGACTCGTGGGGACAGAGAAAGTAAGAACGTGTTCTTGTTTTTTTCGATAAAGGAAGCTTTTATTAATCTTAGTAAATTACATCAAGGTGATACAATTATACTAAGAAGACTCTGCCTCTACACAGCTAGGTGTACACACCAAACACACACACACAAGAAAAGATAAAGGAACGTGTTCTTGTTAGTCTCACGATTTGATCATTCAAACTATAGGACTTATATTTGTAAACAGAGAGAGTATATTACAATAGCAAGCCGTGCAATATTTACGCGAGATTTAAGTAGTTTCATTTAATCATCATCGGAAGAACAACTCCCATGCCTCGTGATTGTATTGGCCCTGTATACGCCAGACATGTTAATCCTATTGATACCGCTGAAACTATCAAAATGATAAAATCTTCGAATTGAAGCACGTACCATTTATATTGGAGTCTTTCATGATTGATGGCTCCACCTTGAGTCAGCAAATGAATTCTAGGAGAGTGGTCTGGCATCCTACCATTCCTAGGCCGATTCTCTTTAAAGCTTTTTCTTTCTTGCTTATCTCATTACTAGCTAGATTCTTTTGTCTTTGCATATAGGCCATTTATAGTAGTTAGATGTATCAACATCTCTTCTTTAAAGCAAGTACAATAATAAAATTTACTATTTACTCTATCTCACATCCATATCATCTAGAGTAAACAATAGAGCCAACTTGTATAACAATCATATCTAAATATTGTCTTTAGATGCTGTGCATTAACTATTTTTTCTCTCTTGTACATAACTAATCTATATTGTTTCCCGTGCCATGTTAGCTCTTTCCTAAAAGCTGTCTCCCTTCTCTCTCTTTTTTCTCACTTTTCTATATATAACAAAGCTAATATGTATATAATAAAAATAAGTTGAGGTAGTCTTATTAATTATAAACGACCTCAGTAACATTCTTTTGCCTTTGCATATGGGCCATTTATAGTTGTTGGATGCAGCCAGTGTTGACTGAATGGAGTGCTAGAATCCTAGGCCAAATGATGAGGAATAATGTTTTGTACCTATGTTAGTAATTATTATCATAATTTAATTTCTCTTCTGGTGTATTTGAAGAAAAATCAATAGATGGAAGCTGGCTGGTGTACGTTTGTACATTCTTTTACGAAACTCATGCAGTCACTACTACAAAAACCTCTTTCTTATCGGTTTATCACCGCCGATTCGGCTAGAATTAGCAAAGGATAACACTTTTGTCGCTTGTTCATAAGCTAAATCGGCAATGACACTATTATCGCTGGTTCTTATTAAGAATCGGCAGTGATAAGTTATTATCACTGTCGGTTCTCAACAAGAACCGTAGAGATAATGGAGGAAATATCATTGCGGTTCGAATCGAACCCAAAGTGATAACATTTTTGAAAAAATCATTACTTTTGCATACAGAGTTGGATGGAGACAAAATTTATATGAAAATTGTACCTCTCGATGAGATCTACAACTTTGTAGTTGACAATTTTTTATTTGAAGTCATTTAGATGTCCAAATAATTATTGAAACTTTTGGACGATTATTTGAAGTCTAAATTACTTCAAATAAAAAATTTCAATCATAAGATTCATCGAGAGTACAATTTTCATATAAATTTTGTCTTCATCCGACTCTGTATGTAAAAGTTATGATTTTTTAAAATATTATTATGGCCTGTTCGAATTCAACCGTCGGTGAGACTATTACTGGCAATGATAATAGTATCACTACCGGTTCAAAATCGAATGAGCAAAGGATATTATTTTTGAAAAAATTATAACTTTTGCATATGGAGTCGGATGGAGATAAAATTTATATGAAAATTGTAGCTCTCGATGAGATCTACAACTTTTAGTAGACAACTTTTCATTTGAAGTCATTTAGACATCCAAATAATCATTGAAACTTTCGGATGCAAAGGATAAAAGTTGTCAACGATTATTTGGATGTCTAAATGATTTCAAATAAAAAGTTGTCAACTACAAAGTTGTAAATCTCATCGAGAGCTACAATTTTCATATAAATTTTGTCTCCATCCGACTCTGTATGTAAAAGTTATGATTTTTTAAAATATTATCACTGCCTGTTCGGAAACCGTACCGTCGGTGAGACTATTATCACCGGTTCTCAACAAGAACCGGCAGTGGTAGTATCACTGCCGGTTTGGATTTCGAACCGGCAGTGATAATATTTTTTAAAAAAATCATAATTTTTGCATAGGAATCAGATTGAGACAAAATTTATATGAAAATTGTAACTCTCGATGAGATCTATAACTTGAATATCTGTGCAATCGAGAAAATTGGTGAAACCACAGTGCAACCCAACTAGAAAAAGACAAAAATGATCATGAACAAGAATCATGGATCGCTCATGATCAATTTTGTCTTTTTTATTACTCTTAGCACAGGACGAATTTGATCATGAAATTTTATATGTAGATGGGGTAAGCTGAGATGTACATCCATGATTTTTTTCAGAATTTTTTGAAACTTTTTCTAGTTGGGTTGCACCGTGGTTTCACCAACTCTCTGGTTGCACAGGATATGTTCCCCTATAACTTTGTAGTTGATAACTTTTTTATTTGAAGTCATTTTGACGTCCAAATAATCGTTGAAACTTTTGGATGTGAAGGGATAAAAGGGACATATATCTTATTGTAGTTGAGAAGTGAGTGTTAGGTGAGATGGTAACAGCTGTTCACGTGAAGCAGCAGGTCACAGGTTCGAATCCTAGCAACCACTCGCGCGCGAAAATCGCGTGACATGCGTAGTAGTAAATACTGGCCGATCCAGGTGCAAATAAATTTATTTTTTTATTTTACTGAGTGATTTTTGGATTTATACTATCACTGCCGGTTCTAAATTTACAGACTATTACTGCCGATTTGTGTTAGAACCGGCAGTGATACAGATTATCACTACCGGTTCTAGAACCAGCAGTGATAGTCTGACTATCACTGCTGATCACGCACTGCCAGTTCTAATATCCGGCAGTGATGTGGTGTTCTGTAATGGTGAGTATATACAGTGGCGGACCCAAAAAGAAATTATAGGTGGAGCAAACTTGAAGTATATATACAACTGGGTATAAATTTGTTGAGTTATACCCTACCTATAGGCTAAATTTGTTGGGCTATACAGTATATACACATCTCGGTATAAGAGGCCTTATAAATTATAGGTAAGGCAGCAGCTCAATTTGCCATACTGTTGGATCCACCCCTGAGTATACATAACCGAAGACTGATGCATAAATTGGTCTCAATTCAACCAATCCATTTAACAAACAGTAATACAACTATTTGTTGTACTTGTACAAGCGCATCTGCTAGCGTGGAGCAGGCAAGTGAAAAGACGAACCCATCCAGTCTTCAGAAACCTCAAGTATTCTGGGTTTGTTGGACGGTAGTCCGGGTCAGTCCATGGACGAATCCTAGGATCTACTTGCACCTCTATGTTAGAGCACCGCCTCCATCGATCCATGACCGACACATGACAACATGAGATCAGGAAACAAAGCAGTATGAATTGAGGAAAGTGCATGTGTGTGGCACTCGCCTAGTGCATGAAAGCATCCAGGAGATGGGGTCATGGCAGCATAAACCGAGCGGGCTGTGTTGATTTTGTGCGAATCAAAAGCGACGAGTCCTCGGCGGCGGCGAGCGTAGCTTCGTAGACGGCAGCGAGGAAAGGGTTGGAATTTCTCATCTTTCTGGTGCTGCTTGACCCTAGCTTGACACCAACTATCGCAGCGTAAAGGCGGTCTCCGGCTTCAACGGCTCCTAGAGAAGGTGCGCGTAAGAAGCAGATTCCATTTGGTCACGACCAATAGGGTCGGCGAAAAAACTCGTTAGGGTTTAGAATCAAAATTGTTTCGATTATAGTAGTTAATAAGTTTAAAATTTGAATAAGTACGCTTTAATGAAAAATATTAACAAGGCTCGAATTGGCTTGTTAGCTCAAATTTAAAATAACCACTTCAATAATAAGTAAAACAATTTTACATCAAATAATATTAATTTTAAAAAATGATAATAATAGCTCAATAAACTCGGTACACAAGGCATGCCTAACAGGCATGCATGGAATCCGAATAATCCCCATCGACAAAAGGGAAAACAATAAAGAACTCGAGAGATTGTTATTCTTTTCCCTGCTTCTCTATTTCCCCTGCCTTCCTTCCCGTCCCAAATTCACCCTTGAATCTGCGGCCACCAACTTGTGCAATTCCGGCATCAAGGCCTCCTTCCGCCAAAGCAAGATGAGGGAGCTGCGTATCGTTATCTTGATTATAGTGATATCTTTGCCTTCCTTCTCAGCGTCCGACCGTCAAGGTATAACCCCCCTCTCCTTCCTGCAAGATCACTCTCTTAACTACTGCTTACTTCCAAGCTTATGTAAATACTAGCAATGTTTTCATGGCGTGACACGCCATCGCGTTGTTTTTTCGCAAAAATAATTTTATTTTTTTCGGCGTATTTTTTAAAATCGTCGAGAAAATGCGCGAAACGGATTTCGCTTTTTCCGGTGGTGTTTTCTTTTTAAAATTCATTGAGAAAATGCACAAAACGGTTGAAAGGATACAAACGCAACCATGTTTTTTTTTGCATTTATCTAGGGGCTTCTTACGAAGAATCCACGATTGCGCTAAATCGAAAGGTCCTTTTCGCGAAAAATAGCTGGAATGATCCAAACGTAATTACGGTTTTTTTTTTGTATTTATTTAGGATCCTTTCACGATAGATTCATGATTTTTCTGAATCAAAAGATCATTTTTTGTAAAAAAAAACGCGGAAAGGACCGCAGAGCTTCTGGCCAAATTTTCAATAAAAATAATAACACATCTTTCTGCACTTTACAGTAACGGAAATAAATCCTTTGAGATCTCAGAAGTTTTGGACCTCTTTTAAATCGTGACACATGGCAAAGAGTGCAAGATATAAATAGGCAGTTAAATCAATAGTTCCTTGCAGTAACTGCCTCAACATAAAACGTACCGTAAACATGAATATAGATATAAATAAGAAGCACCAATAAATCATAAGTACTTTTACGGTAAACTAAATTTAATATATATAAACCGTTTGTTTTTTCGATCCAATAGATCATATTAGCTAGAATTTATTTATACTTCATCTGATAGTACAGTAGTGGAAATAGTGAAAATATCCTTAACAAATCGACGGCTATATCTAATTTCTACCACCTACTATATACTACCAGTATAATGCACCATAAAATTTCTCTAAATCATTAATGTTACCTAGATCAACGTGGGTTTTTGCGTAGCAACTAGCAATGTAAATCTAATTGTTTAGAACAAGTAAGAGAGCAGTGGATTTGGAAACGCTGACACATTTTGAGATATTATGCGAAATATAGAAAGTAAGCGTATTTTTTAATCAAATCTTTGAAATGTCAAGTTTTCATCTCACAACAGAGCCTTTAGATTACTAGTTTTACTGTGCCCCACACACTAGTATATATGACGTGCTGAGTGCACTATTTTCAGATTTGTGTCCAGACAACACTCCCTGTATCCCCATTCTTTAGATAGAACATGCAAGTATGCAACATAGCTTCATCTTCCTCCTTAAAAAAGAAAGAAAACAAAAGAAAAACCCTTAGGCCCCGTTTGGTACGGTTTCAGATTCTAGTAGAAACGAAAACGGTTCCGGATTCTTAGTAGAAATGTTTCAGGTAGAATCAGAATCCGGAGGAACGGGTTGCTAGCCGATTCGACTACGACGTAAAAATCAGAAACGATTCGCTTTGAAACGTCCGAGTCCTATTCCGCTTTGGTTGGATTTATTTCAGATTCTAGGAGAAACAGTCCGGTTCCAAGTTGCCAAACGGGCCTTAATTGTTGATCTCTCCTCCCTCCAACCCTCGAGTTTAACCAGAAACTGTATTCCTCAATGGTGAAACATTGGTTTGAACTTCTGGGGATAATTTAGGCATTTAAGTTAGTTGATGACCATGGAGGGACTTAATTGCAAGTCATCTTTTGCTCAATTTTCCTATGGTTCTCAAATACATTTTGCTAAAAGTGTATAACTGACTTTGTTTCACCAGGAGATGCTTTAAATGATATGAAACAAAAACTGAATGTTACTGGCAATCAGCTTTCTGATTGGAACCAAAATCAATTCAACCCTTGCACATGGAATTCTGTGATTTGTGACAGTAACAACAATGTTGTCCAAGTGTAAGTTCGAGCCCTGCACCTCCTTGTCTTGTTTGTTTTGTTTTTATGCTGATGTTTCCCTCTGCTTTCTTGTCTGGTTTGTTGTGGTTTTATGCTGTTGGTCTCCCACAGAACATTGGCTGCACGGGGATTCACTGGAGTTTTGACACCAAGAATAGGAGAACTGAAGTATTTGACTGTCCTGTAAGTACATTCTCTTATTTTGTAGATTAATAGTACTTGGGAACTTCGTGTAACACCCCCGGCACCGGCGTGTCCCGAATTTACACCAACAACCATCAAATACTACCAAATTACGAAAAAATTTCAGCATAAATTCTACGCAATTAGAGCAAAACAACACAACTACAACATAATAGCAATCACGACATAACCATTTGAACATAAATAACAAGGAAGAGCAAAGGCAACATATAACAACCATGGTATCATTCTTAGCGAATGGAGCAAAACAAAGCGATAACCACATAGTGTAATCACAACATAACCATAGTCATATGAATAACTTAAGATACATGAGCTCAATCTAACATACCACCATACAACCATAAACTCCCTACAAAAGCTAATTAGTCAAGAGTACGCACTTTAAACCTAGCACCAACCATCAAATATATTATAATGACTCTAACTACATGGATGTTCAAGGTAAGTGAAATAGTTCTATGCCCTCCCTAAAATGCTACTCGAGATACCGAAGAAAACATTACAAAACAAGCGTGAGATCAAAACTCAGTGAAGTGTATTATAACAAATCAAATGCATTATAACAATAGATCATGTCAAATGGAATCATAGAATGGCATACACACAAGAGTATAAGCACATGAGTACAAACACATTCACTTAACATTTTTTCTCTTTAATCATGCAATGCAACATGCATGCTCATAGATGCACATCTTATAGCATATACCGGTATAGCTGAGTGAATACCCGTTGGTGTGCACTCTCTCATTCCCATCCAACCCGTGGAGGGGCCTACAAAGTAGGTCTTTTATGTCCCACTACGTGTGAGACATAGAGCCCCACTGGTCACCTCTTCTATTATGAATGTACAAATGTAAATGAAATGAATAAAATGGCAAGATGCATTCTATTTCATCATTCTCATCAACACACCTAAACATAAGTATTGACATAATCTTAAATTCATAAACTTCGATTTGCATTATCATAATCATAATCAACATCATAATCATTTTCATAGTTCTTATGCATAGAGACATGGGAATACGGAAATCATATAATTAAAACAATTTTTTTTAGATGAAGGAAGATTTTATTAATTTCAAGAACATTACATCAAGATGATACAAGTCCTTAAAATTTCTCCTACCGCTAACAAGAAGCACACCCTTAAACAAAACAAAAAGAAAAAAGAGAAGCCTTGATTGCTACTACCGATCGCAGAGCTCTCCCTTTTCATTGAATTGCTTAGCGAAAATATCATCGTAAATCTTCTTGGCGTAAGCAATCCGGCACCGATTTCCAACATTCGACGCCACAATCCGCACCGATTTCCAACATTCGGACGCCACCACCAAGAACACCGCGTCTATTTGAATCATTGCGCCTCAAAATCTTGAACGCGATCACGGACTCCATATCGTCCATGACCACCAACTTGAAATTTTGGGGACGAAGACCACCACGAAAGCGGGACGAAGTGGACCACCATAAACTGCGACCATTAAATCGATCGCCACCAGCCACCGCCGTTCACGCCATGATCGCTTTAAATTGATTCTTAAAGCATCGTCACCCAATATCCTCGCAGATCCGGTTGCATATCGTCGAGATTGGACTCAGAACAAAGCCAAGATTGTTTAGAAGAGGACTAGAATGAGCACGACCGCCATGGCGTCGCCTCATCCGAGATCCTTCCCTCTCCCCCAATTGAAGAAACCACCGATCTTGCCCGATCCGCACAACCCGCCCAACATGGAGCTAGCGCCTCACCGCCATCATTGCCAGAACGGCGCATGCCCTCACAAAGAGAGAGATAGATCCGACCGCCACCGATCTGCTTGCTATGATCGGTAGGCCAGATACATGGGCGAAAGATCATGCATTGAGACTTCAAGGAGCTAGAGATAATACTCGCATCCTTTGGCATTTTTTCGTCGTTACCCTTGGAGCCGAACCCTCGTCCTTCGCGCCGCCAAGTTTCTCGAAGTCAAGCCACAATTTGCGCTTTGCACAATCGGATCGCCAATCTAGACATTGTCAAGAACAATAATTCCCCTTCAAGCCGCCGATCACCGCAGATCATGAAATACACCGAGACGGACTCGCGATCTCGCCATGGAAGGCACCAAGCGTGACGCGCTAGCAGAGAGAATCCACGACCTCCCAAGGCCAAGGCTCATTCCATCGCGAGAGAACGCCGATGGGAGGGAGTTTTGAATTTTGAAATCCGAAATCCGAAAAAATGTTCCTAGAAGTTTTTTTAAAAAATGCTTTGGTAACCAACTTCAAGGAATTTTCATGTGGTCGTGTGTCCAGGAGTACTTGGTATGCCAACCTATAATTAAAACAATTAGGTAATAATCATAGAGCAGGCATCAAGCCACTCTAACATCATACTAAATGATACATTTGTCTCTAACCGTGAGTAGCGGAGTGGCGTGAGGTTGAGGTCACTCCCGAGGTTACTCCACCTAAAATAACAATTGCTTACATTTTAACACCACACAATCACGACCATTGTCATGACAATGCAACATCGCTCCTACATTCAACCCAAAACCCAAATGATGGAAGCAATGAACTGAAGGCTAACTATGCGAACTACCAAAGCTTAATCACAAATTTCTATTTGCTCAATTAGTCCCAAAACTCATCTAGTATTAGCGAAGTCTAGCCCCAATGTTCAGCATGTTGCTAAACAGACAACTAACTTCCAACTAGCAAAACTTCTAGCACACAACTTCAATTTCATCAAAACAAGACATTTTTAGAATCTACATAAAATTTTCTAGCTATATCTAGTTATAGGAATAATTTAATTTGGTCTCTAAATAATCCTAAACAACACAAATCTGAGACCACTACTAGCAGGAATCAGTTTTGGACAGCAGCATTTAGATGATGATAACTTCTAAATGGTGAATCAAAATCGTGTTCTTAGACTCTAATTAAACGTGAGACAACGATCTAAAATTTTCAAAGCATACAACATCTCTAGAACGGAACAAAAGAACCCCAAAATGCAACCCAAACAACAATCCATATCCGCCTGAATCAAATTCCAGCAAGTATCCAATTTCGGACAACACACTTCAACAGAGCATAACTATTGTTATACAACTCAAAATTAAGCAAATGATGATATTTTTAGAATTTGCAGGAAATTTTCCAACTTTTTCTAGGTATTGAGAAATTCGATTCGGCCTCTATTTAACTCTAAACCGCAAATCCCCATAGCTACAACCAACAACAACATAATTTGGATAGCATACAAACAAATAATCATAACTTTTAGCTAGCTGAACTAAAAAGAGTGTTCTTACTCTCTAGATAAAGGTAAGATGATGATCTACAATTTTCACCACAGCCAACCCCACGAGAAAATGGCTCTAGGGGCGCAAATCACAGCTCCAAAAACAGGTTTGCTCAACCCGAGAATTTCATAACTCCTCCCCCCCAACTAGATCCTCCATGTCCCCGAAAATCCACTAAATCCCCAAATCCTAAAACATGCAAAACTAGCAGGCTCCTTCTCAACATAGCAATCAAGCCATCCTAGAGGTCTTTACCTCACTTAACCCCAAGGAGGAGCAAGGAGGAGGAGGAGGACTCGGTGGGAGAGGCATCAAGGAGAGCCGTGCCTAGGGAGGGGCATCGACAGAGGAGTAGCAAGGTGGGGCCTCGGGAGGAGGACACCAGAGTCGGGAGGAGGCACTGCACCGGGAGGACTCGGTGGGGAGGAGTAGAAGTTGGTGGGGAGGAGGAGGGGAAAAAGAAAGAGGAGGTGAGGGAGAAAAATTAGATTTCCCCACACGCACTAAAACTTAAACCTCAAACTCACCTCTGAGGCTCACCAAACTCCCAAACCACCTGCAAGAGGGCCCACACCGATTGGAATTTCCATAACTCGAAAAAGATTCATGCGATATTACACTTCGTGTGGATAAGGGATGTTCAATAGACAAAATTATTTTCTTGAACCTGGTAGGGAGGCCACACCTTTATAAATTTAACAGAGAATACAAATTCTTTTGCCGAGTATCACTACAGGTTGAAAATCGAAGTTTATAGCATGAGGACATCCAAAAGATTGTATTGACTCAGAAATCTGCGACTAGTCTAACAATCAATTCTTCTACGGATTCTTGTTGTTTGGAGTTGCCTCTGTGTTTCCATGTAGATAGAGCGCTCTGGCGGTTTTGCCGCATGTCTTTAGTTGAACTGGTTTTGCTAGCGAAAATATGATGAAATTGGAATAGCCATCTACGTGAGTGAACTGGAATGAACATATTGTAGCAAATTTACAACTAATACATTTTGGATTTTAGAGGTACTGATACGAAAGTGACTATCAATCTGTGTCATGTCCTACACGAACCGATGCTCATGTTAAGTACAATGTGATTCTCCTAATAATTCTCTCCAACTGTTATGAAACCCTGTAGTGTTTAATCTTTCAGGTCACTGGCCGGTAACAGGATTACCGGTAGCATACCAGAGCAGTTTGGTAATCTTTCAAGTTTGACAAGCTTAGATTTAGAAGGCAACCTTTTGGTTGGAGAAATACCAGCTTCTATTGGCCAGCTTTCTAAACTCCAGATGTTGTAAGTGTATTAAAAATCATTGTTCCCATTTTTCTCTGAATAAAATTAAAACGATTTAGCCTTTCATTTGTTCCTTTGTGTCTCTTAACCAGATACTGAGTCAAAATAATTTTAGTGGGCCGATTCTGATAGCCTAGCAAAATCTCAAGCTTGACCGACATGTAAGAGTATCCATCTTTGCTAAGCATGATTTCTATTAAAATTTCTGGCTCTGTTAAGATGAATTCATCTACATGTGCTTGTCATGTGTTGACAAACAACTTTCTTGTGATGGCAGCCGGTTGGAATGCAATAATCTGTCCGGTCAAATACCTGGTCCGCTGTTTCAAGTAGCACGGTACAAGTATGTCAAAATTGTTCTAATTTTTTTTTAATCCAACATTTTTTTAACCTAAGTGTCTGATAGAGGCTATAAACAGCTTTTCTAGTAATCACTTAAATTGCGGAACCAACTTCCCCCAACCGTGTGCATCCGACATGTCCTATCAAAGTAAGTTGTATCCTATCCGACATGTGTATCCTCATTGGTCTATTTATAGATTTGCTGATGCAAGGAGCTTGTATGCTAGAATCCTAGAACCAATGTTCGTCTTATATATTGTTGGATATTGTGGCAACCCGTCTAATTAGTCCCAGATAACAACAGTCACACTGCCATTACTCCTGAGCTAAATAAGTGAATCTCGGTACAGTAACTAGCAAAACATCGGACATCCCGATGCTCTATTAGTTACTATACCGTATTCAGAGTATTGCAATAGAACAACAATTAGAGACTGAATGTAAATATATTACAAATCAGGCCACGCAGGGCTACATGTCCATTTTATAATTATACATCTGATCCAAGTACAACGAAAATATATTTCATCGATACTAATTACGCAAAAAAACTAGCAAGTCGATTCATGGCTACCCTTCCCTCTATCCCTCCTGGTAGTACTCAGCTGCCTCTTATGCACCCTTAGGATCCAGGTCCAAATCCTCCACTTGATATCCAAAGCAATTTTCTAAGCAAAGGGGGAGTTAAGCAAGAGTGAGTACAAAAGTACTCGGCAAGCATTAATAATAAAATGCATCATATGAGTTTTCTTCAAACATCTCATTACTCCTTCGTCAAATCCTTTTTTTAAAACAGGGTTTTGAATTATGAAAGTTTGCATTCCAATTTTCATTTATCGAGCACGATACTACCATTCCTCATATACACCATACCAACTATACCTTGACTTCAAAGCACATCGGAGATACGCCCACTACCTACTGTACTCTGACTAACCACGTAGTACAGTAGTCTGATTGAAATGCACACTGAGGTGCTGTATTCCGACTAGCAACGGTAGTACAATACCTCAGCTCCAACGGTGTTGTACTTCGACTAACAACAGTAGTGCAGTACCCTATCTCCAACAGTGTTGTACTCCGACTAACAACGGTGAGTACAAGACTCACTCCAACAAAGGTCTTGTACTCTAACTAACACGGTAGTACAAGACTCGATTCCAATCTTTGTAGATTTTGACTAACAATGGTAGTACAATGCCCTAATTCCAACGGCGCTGTACTTCGACTAACAATGGTAGTACAGTACCCCCAATTCCAACGTTCCATTCAGTGCAGGGTTTTGATATAGAAGATATTTTTCCATGCACAGATGATATTTAAAAATATTTGCAAACAGTTTCTCAATTATGATAAAAGGAAACTTGCCTGATATGGTATTGAAATACCCGGCCTCACTTGGATCCTGAAAATGACCTTCTGCTAGATTTGGTTCGATTTCTAAAAATCGTAGCATATTAATCTACAGCAATTTTATTAATACGAGTTGCAATATCCAACATTTTCAATTAAGTAGTTTTATCATTTTAACAAAATTGACATTCATTCTTATATACATGCACTACATTGCTATTTATATTTTCTTTTATGCACATAATGCACTTATTGATGCTATTGATGAATGCATACAGGTAACTCCTCCATTTACCAACTTTTTTATTTTCTCTTTTCTTTTCTCTTCCTTCCCTTTTCTTTTCTTCTCACTGCCATCTCTCTCTTTTTCTTCTTTGCTTCTTCTTACTTTCCGTATTCTCTAGACTCCTCTCATTTCTTTCCCCTCTGCTCATTGGCTTACTCGGCCGAAGTCTGCTCTCCTCCCTCCTCTCTTGGCTGCTATTCTCCTCTCCTGCCAACTTCCACTCGGCCTGGTTCTCTTGCCGACCACTACTCCATCTATCTATCTCTCTACCACCTGGCCGAAGCTCTCCTTAATGGTTTCACCTCTCTAGCCGGCGTCTCCTACTGTCGGTTCTCCTCCTCATGCGGCCGCTGCTACTTTCCCTACCAAACCCAAATTGGTTCTTCCCGATCTACTGATTTTACAACTACTCTGCTACACTATTGCTACTCTACTACTTAATTACTGATCTATAAATCAACTAGTACTCTACTTTACCTACGTTGATGGCTTGGTTCTGGGGAGATTGAAGGTTTGCTGGGGTTGGAGATGGGGATGCTGATGGAGTGGCCGATTCTCTAGCTTCCCCTCTGTTCGGCTTGCTACTAGCTCCTCCTTCTTGACCTTCCTCCTGACTTCTCCCGATTACCCCTTCTTGCTCCCTGGCTTGGTTGACTTCTTCTGGCTCTTGCTCTCCTTGGTTGGCTATGGAATGGGGGATGCACTGAATATTGGTGCTGGCTTAGGTTTTGGAATGGGGAATGGCCAAATGGGATGGGGGCTTTCCTGGCTTGGTTTAAAATGGAAAGAACGGGGGAGGGATCTTGCTTGCCTGGCTTCTGGTCTCTCAGCTAGCTTGCTTGGTTGCTCTCAGTTGTGCTGCTACTAGTTCTTGCTCTTTGATAAGGGCGATGGATGTGGCTAGGGAAAGTACTGGCTTGGCTAAGAATGGGAAAAGGGGAAGGAGACAATGGGGAAAGGGGAGTTGAACCTTGCTCTCTCCCCTTTGCTGGTCTGAAGGAAAGGGAATGAATCTCTGGTCTTGCTTTGACTGCACTGCTCTCTCACTTCTACCATGCCATGCCACATTTACTCATTCATTCCATTTACTGTTTTACCATTTTTCCTTTACTCCCTTGCTACTTGCTGCCACAGCCATGCATGCTGATATGAATGTTCATATGCTTATGCAATGACAATTGCTCATACACTTGGTTAACTAATGCGTGTTCATGCTTAATTATTAACTTCCTTAATACATACTTATGCCCAATGATGCTTTGATGATTGGGGATTAAAGGGGATTGGGGGGGTGACCTCACAGATATTTAGTTATTCTGGATTATCTCCTCACAGGTGGATCCCATGGCTCAAAAATTGGCATCATACTTGCAACAGTTGGAGGAGTAATAGGGCTTGTCATTGTAGTGGCTTTGCTTCTATTCTGTAATGGAAGGAGGAAAAGCCATCTACGGGAAGTTTTTGTGGATGTACTTGGTAATGTTTCTATCCCTTGTTGATGTATGGTACTTAGTATCCGTGCATTAGTTAATTGTGACATCTGCTAATATAAATGTTGGAGAGGGGCTTCAATCCTCTTCCATAAATTATAAATTTGCAAACCTACCAAAAACAAGCAAGTACACTGATTCCCCGACTCAGGTTGATTATTAATACATATCAATGCATGTGTTTCAGCTATTGGCACCTTACTGATTTTCTAATTAGAATACATGAAGCTTTCTTCCTCAATTGGGCTTTGGGCTAATCATGAAACTTTTCAGTTTGTGTCGGAGCTGTATCCATTGGCAACATATCCTGTGTACACAGGTTTCCTGTGTACATACCGTGCACACCAACTAATAAAAGTCATGAAAAATTCCGAAAAAAAATTATAGATGTACTTCATAGATTACTCTACCTATGTATGAAGTTTCAAGATCAAATTCATTATATATCGATAGTTACAAAAAAGAAAAAATTCTGACAAGTTTAAACTATTTAAACTTGTCAGAATTTTCTTTTTGTAACTTTGAGATATATGAATTTGAACCTACAATTTTATACATAGGTAGAGTAATCTATAAAGTATATCTATAATCTTTTTCAGAATTTTTCATTACTTTTATTAGTTAGTGTGCACGGTGTGTACATAGGAAACCCTATGTGCACAGAATATGTTGCTGTATCCATTGAACTAAGTGATGTAAAAATTAATGCTACCCAGGTGAGGGTGATCGACGAATCACATTTGGCCAGCTCAGAAGATTTGCATGGCAAGAACTACAAATTGCTACTGATAATTTCAGTGAAAGAAATGTTCTCGGACGGGGTGGTTTTGGAAAAGTCTACAAAGGTGTTCTTCCAGATGACACTAAGATTGCTGTGAAACGATTGACTGATTATGAGAGTCCTGGTGGGGAGGCTGCCTTCCTGCGTGAGGTGGAGCTTATCAGCGTTGCAGTTCACCGGAATCTCCTAAGGTTGATTGGCTTCTGCACGACACAAACGGAACGCCTCCTGGTCTTTCCATTCATGCAGAATTTGAGTGTTGCCAACCGCTTACGAGGTGTCAATACCATACTAGCTTGTCCATTTCCCATAATATCCTACTGTCTTATGAAGTTTGCTCAGATGTTCCACTATTATTATCTGCATTTCTGCATGGGTACAATTTCGTCATTTGCTTGATTGGCAGATGGTGGACATTGATGAACTTCTCACTTCTCAGTTTGACTTACCACTGTGGGCTGCAGTGCCAACAAATGGATTTTCCAACTAGTGGAAAAAATTTGACTAGTTTAGCCTTGTTTGTTGTTCAGTATTTTGATGCCAGTCTCATGTCATATATGTCTATATATTGTGCTGAAAATGATGCAGATTTTAAGCCTGGAGAACCCACCTTAAACTGGCCAGCGAGAAAACGGGCGGCTATAGGCACAGCACGTGGACTGGAGTATCTGCATGAACACTGCTGCCCCAAGATCATACACCGTGACGTCAAAGCTGCGAATGTCTTCCTTGACGAGGACTTTGAACCTGTCGTTGGTGATTTTGGCCTAGCGAAGCTAATGGATGTGCACAAGACATCTGTGACAACCAAAGTCTGTGGAACTATCAGTCACATAGCACCAGAGTATCTGTCCACAGGGAAGTTGTCCGAGAGGACTGATGTTTTTGGTTATGGGATCATGCTTCTTGAGCTTGTGACTGGCCAGCGCGCCATTGACTTCTCAGAAGATGAGGTTCTGTTGCGTGATCATGTAAGCCGTGTTTGCTTAATCAAGCTTCTGCGTTTCTTAATTGGGAAATTAATGTTAGAAACTACTTTCATACTTGATACAACTTAATTTATTTACGTGTTATGATGGTAATGCAACTGAATGTAGGTAAAGAAGCTACAGAGAGAAGGGCAGCTCGGCTCCATTGTGGATCGCAACCTGAATCAGGCTTACGACGGTAAGGAGGTTGAGATCATTATACAGATAGCGTTGCTGTGCACACAGGCATCACCTGAGGACCGGCCGTCCATGTCAGAAGTGGTTCGGATGCTGGAAGGCGAGGGACTGGCGGAGCGGTGGGAGGAGTGGGAGCAGGTGGAGGTGACGAGGAGGCAGGAGTACGAACGGATGCAGCGGCGGCTTGACTGGGGCGAGGACTCCATCTACAACCAGGAAGCAATAGAGCTGTCTGGAGGTAGATGACAATTAGCGACGATGGACTGTTATGACTCAGGGCGCAGCTGGATGATCGTTGTAGTCTATCGGACGGTGGTGGAGCGGCTAGTGGAAATCGGCAAACGCTGGATGAGGAATAGTAGATTACAGTAATTACTGAGTTGTAATCGGGTGTTTTACTCTGAGTGAGTCGGTGAGTTGTCGTGGAGTATAAAACCTTTGTGCCGGTGAAACAGAAAGGATAGCGAATGTCTGGTTGCTTCTACTATACTTTTCTCTGTTCTTCTTTGGTTTCTTCCCTTTTCGCTGTGTTCTTCTGACGGCGATCCTTTTTCTCACGCACTAATCCATCTCGGTTGCCATGGGACGTAACATATTGGTATCAAAGCTCGGTTCAGTTAGGGTTTAGAGCTGTAAATTTTTTTTCCCATGGAGCAGGTTGGGGAACGCAGAATCGATCATATCCGATTTTGCTGATCCCTATGAAATCCCTAAATCCTAGGTTGGCTTGACCCCGATCGGACGCCATGGCTCCTCCAAAACCATCCATGCAGACTCGCTTTGTTCTAGAGGCCATGGGAGAAGTAGCAGGGCGATCGAATGAGAAACTATCCTTGATCAAAGAGAGTCTCGATCATTTGTTCGCTCGGGTTGAACAGATTGATACTACCCAGCCACAATTGATGACCCGGACAGAGATTGCGGCCAAGGCTTTGGAGCAGAGCTCCAGGGAGCAGCAACTCCTCACAAAGCAGTTGGAAGCAACAACACAAGGGGTGGCCCGGCTCGCAACCGAACGCATGGCAGAGAGAAATCGGAATGGGGAGGAACTTCCAGCGGCAATTGGGAAAGCTCTGTTTACTCCAGGTCCGCAAGAGCGCCTTCCATGCCGGATCGGAGTTAAGATAAAGCGAGTGTACCATGGAATAGAGAACAAGAACCATCGTCGTCCTCGGGAGGGCTGAGAAACTCGGGTTTGACGGGCGGCACACATGAAATGATGGGGTTAAGCAGTCAGCAACCAAGAGATTCCGGAGGGCAGGTCAGAAACAATTTACCCAAGATGTCATTTCCGATCTTTAATGGGGAGAGCCCATGGCTGTGGCGTGATAAATGTGTGGATTATTTTAAGTTGTTCAACATTCCCGAGGCCTTGTGGGTGACGGCGACAACGATGCATATAGAAGGTAACGCCGTCATTTGGTTGCAAGTGTACAAGGTTAAGTCATGAACTCTAAGCCGGGAAGATTTTGTTCTAAGCGGTGGAACTCAAATTTGGAGCGTTTGATCACCAATGGTTGTTAGGGGAGTTAGTGGAGATCAGGCAAACTGGTACGGTGATGGAGTACAAGAACCAATTTGAGGAGCTCATGTATGAAGTATTGATGCACAACCCTCACTATGGAGAAGAATTGTTTGTATCACACTTTGTGAGAGGCTTAAAACCAGAATTGAGGGGTATGGTGCAGAGTCAAGTCCCAAAAACCGTGGATCGTGTACCCTGGCTTTCTCGGGTTCAACAAGACGTACTCGACCAAGGCAAAGGATGGAAGGCGAAGATGGGTGGAAGCAAAGTTGGGGAGTTTTTGGGCAATACCGAGAATAGTCTGGGTACTGTAAAGATGGGCCAAGGGGAATTATGGAAGGCAAAGCAAATCCGTGAGTATCATCGCATTCATGGATTGTGCTATCAATACGGCGAGAAGTATGAGCCTAATCATCATATGCACTGTAAAAAGAAAAACCAGGCTCAACTTCAGGCGATTATATTGGATGATCAAGGCGAAATCGTCTTTGATGCGGTCTTGGATTTATTGGAGTCAGCTGAGGTGAACCAGGAGGAAGAAATCAATTTATCACTCAATGCTTTAGCAGGGACCGAATCAACAGAAACGGTGCACATTTTAGCATTAGTAAGGAATCAGGGGATGCTATTTTTGATTGATTTCGGAAGCTCCCATAGTTTTGTGAATGAGGGGTTTCTACACCGAATTGGGTGTATTCCACAAGCAACACGATCGGTCACAGCGAAGGTGGCAAATGGCGAAAAGATGCAGTGCAACAGTTGGGTGCCTGCTCTGGAATGGTGGTCACAAGGCCATACTTTCACAATAGATTTAAGAGTGCTACCATTGGGGGCTTATGACGCCATACTTGGTATGGATTGGTTGCGGTGTCATAGTCCCATGGTTTGTGACTGGAAGAAGAAAGTACTGGAGTTTCGATAAAGACAAAACAATTCAGTTGCAAGGAGTTAAGGGGGAAAATCAAGCTGAGATAAGGGCTCTGTCTCTGGAACAGCTAGATAAGTGGCGAAGAGGCAACGACATTTGGGCAATTGCAGTACCGGAATAGGAACAAGAGCTCACCGCAGAATTGGTACCAGCAGTGGTAGATGAAGTGATAGCTTAGTTTGCAGAGGTGTTTAAAGAACCAAAAGGGTTACCTCCTAGAAGGGTTTACGATCATGCAATTCCTCTTTGCCCAGGAGCTATACCGGTTAATGCTAGGCCTTACCGTTATTCTCCTCTGCATAAAAACGAAATTGAAAAACAAGTGACAGAGATGCTTGAAGCAGGAATCATAATAACAAGCGTTATTCCCTTCGCTTCACCAGTTTTGTTAGTGCAAAAAAAAGATGGAACATGGAGATTCTGTGTCAACTACCGCCGGCTAAATGACCTCACGATTAAAAACAAGTTTCCCATGCTGGTAATTGATGAGTTGCTTAATGAATTGGCGGGCGCAAAATTATTTTCCAAATTGGATCTCAAGGCGGGTTACCATCAAATACGGATGAGGGAGGAAGATGAACTTAAGACCGCTTTCAAGACACATCATAGGCATTATCAATTCAAAGTAATGTCGTTCGGCCTCACGAATGCCCCGACAACATTCCAATGTGTAATGAACTCGGTTCTAGCACCATTTCTCAGGAAATGTGTATTGGTGTTTATAGATGATATTCTCATCTACAGTCTAGACATTACGAAACATGTGGAGCACCTCACTTCGGTATTTTAGGTTTTGAAAGACAATCAGCTGTTTGTTAAGAAATCTAAATGCACATTTGCTCAGTGGCATCTTGAATACTTGGGTCATATCATTTCAAACCAGGGTGTCGTGACTGATCCTCAGAAAACCAAAGTGATGTTGGATTGGCCACGACCCACGAGTATGATAGAGTTGCGAAGTTTCTTGGGACTAACCGGGTACTATCGGAAGTTTGTGAAAAAATATGGAATCATTGCCAAACCGCTGACAAATCTCTTAAAGAAGAGAGAATTCGGGTGGAATGAGTTGGATGAGGAAGCTTTTTTGTCATTAAAACATGCCATGTCCAGCACACCCGTCCTACATCTTCCCGATTTTGAGCGAGGCTTTGAAATTGAAACCGATGCATGTGACCAGGGCATAGGGGCCAGGGTTCACAAAACCGAATTTAAAAAACCGGCTCGAAATTCGCGGTACGGTTTTCACAAAAACCGCTCGAAAAATATCAAAAACCGAAAGGTTTAAAAATCAAAAAAATTTGAAAAAATCGAAAACCGCTCGGTTTTCAGCAAACCGCTTCGGTTTTCGCCAGCTTCCCGCGGTTTTTATGAAAACCGACCGCCATTTGAATGTTCTTGGCGGTTTTGAGCGGTTTTGACGAAAACCGCGGTTTTTGGCGAAAAACCGCCACATAAATTTTTCCAAATTTTAAAAAATTTAATTTTCTTTTTAATTAGAACGGTTTACCGAGCGGTTTTGAGTTTCGAACCGGAGCGGTAAGGGCGGTTTTCGCGGTTTTTGAGCGGTTTTCGACAAAATTGTGAACCCTGATAGGGACTGTTCTTATGCAACAAGGTCAACCTGTGGCGTTTTTTAGTAAGTCTCTTGGGACAGCGCATCAACAAATATCAATCTATGAGAAAGAATTCCTAGCGTTGATGCTGGCAGTCGAGAAATGGAGGCCATACTTGTAGTGACATGAATTTGTCATACGGACAGATCATCAGAGTTTATGTTACCTTGAACAACAACAATTGCAATCTGAAATGCAGCGCAAGGCCATGACGGGGCTCATGGGGTTACAATTTCGCATTATATACAAAAAGGGTAAGGATAATGTGGCGGCAGATGCTTTATCGCGAGTAGGACAAGTAATGGGCTTACAAGCAATATTTGAGGCCAAGCCAATATGGATACAGGAGGTTCTCAATTCCTATGCTACCGATCAGGACGCCCAACAGCTGCTGTCACAACTTGCCATACATAGCCCCGATGAACAAGGATATGAGTTGCGACAAGGATTAATATGGAAATTTGGAAGGGTTTGGATTGGTGCAAATTCAGCTCTGCAGATGAAGCTGGTCATAGCATTTCACTTGAGTGTTGTGGGAGGTCATTCGGGGATTCATGCGACCTATCAACGGCTCAAGAAAATGTTTTGCTGGAAAGGCATGAAGCAGAGCGTTCATGACTTTGTGAAACAATGCGAAGTTTGTCAACAGGCCAAAGGCAAACGATCCAAATCCGCCGGCTTATTGCCGCCCTTGCCGATTCCGACAGCAACTTGGCAGGATGTTACCATGGATTTTATTGAAGGGCTTCCAATGTCAGAAAGTTGTAACGTCATCATGGTGGTTGTGGATCGTTTCTCCAAATATGCACATTTCAGTGCCCTCAAACACCCATTTACTACTCAGAAGGTGGCTAAATTATTCTTTGAGCAAGTGGTCCGCTTACATGGTGTACCAAGAACAATCATGTCCAATCGTGATAAGATTTTCATGAGCAATTTTTGGTGTGAGTTGTTTAACACCTTGGACACCAAGCTGCAGTTTAGCACCGTCTATCATCCACAAATGGATGGTCAAAGTGAACGGATCAACCAATGTTTGGAGATGTACTTAAGGTGTGCAATTCATGCTGCTCTGGGTAAATGGAAATCATGGCTTGCTTTGGCCGAATTTTGGTATAATACAAATTATCGTACTTCCCTTGGATGTTCCCCGTTCAAAGCATTATATGGCACTGATCCTAACTATGGAGTACTACCTGATGTGGTTAGTCAGGACTCGACAGAAGTGTTGGATTTTATACAAAATCAGCAGGTGTACAATGAGATGCTAAAACAACAATTATCCCGAGCTCAAAACAGAATGAAGATACAAGCTGATCAACACCGGCAGGAGTGGCAATTTCAAGTGCGTGAAAAAGTGTTACTCAAGCTTCAACCTTATGCTCAGAATTCACTGATCAATCGGCCATATCCTAAGCTCGCACATAAGTTTTTCGGTCCCTTTACAGTGGTGGAGAGAATTGGCCAAGTAGCCTACCGTTTGGACTTACCAGATGATATCCAGGTTCATCCGGTGTTCCATGTTTCACAGTTGAAGCCGTTCATGCCAGATTATTCGCCTGTGTTCTCAGAATTGCCCAAGCCGGCAGAGTTAGATGTTCGCGAAACTGAACCTGAAGAAATAATTGATAGGAGGATGGTCAAGAAAGGGAATTCGGCAGTCATAAAGGCCTGATTAAATGGAAAGGAATTCCGGTTCAGTCAGCTACCTGGGAGAATTTAAACGTCTTGGCCAAGAGGTTTCCAGCTATTCTTGCCTGGGGACAAGCAAGTTCTGCAGGGGAGGGAGATGTTATGACTCAGGGCGCGGCTGGATGATCGTTGAAGTCTATCGGACGGTGGTGGAGCGGCTAGTGGAAATCGGCAAACGCTGGATGAGGAATAGTATATTACAGTAATTACTGAGTTGTAATCGGATGTTTTACTGTAAGTGAGTCGGTGATTTGTCGTGGAGTATAAAACCTTTGTGCCGGTGAAACAGAAAGGATATAGCGAATGTCTGGTTGCTTCTCCTATACTTTTTTCTATTCTTCTTTGGTTTCTTCCCTTATCGCTGTGTTCTTCTGACGGCGATCCTTTTTCTCACGCACCGATCCGTCTCGGTTGCCATAATAGGACGTAACATGGACATGCACAGAACACAAACCTGTACCGTATGTGATCGTCGTCATCATCCGTAGAGTTCGGTACTACATGGATATGCCCATAATATAATGCACACACACTCGTGGAGCAATAGCGTGCGCGGCTTAATACGTCGTGTGCGCTGTTTTTTTTTTACGGAAACAATTTTATTTTTTTTCCATCGGTATTTTTTTTTAAAAAAAATCATTGAGGAAATGTGCGAAATGGTTAAAATGATACAAACGCATCCGCGATTGTGCTAAATCGAAAGGTCCTTTTCGTGGAAAACAGCCGTAACAATCCAAACAGCACTGTTTTTTCCGGTATTTATTTAGGGTCCTTTCACGAAAGTTTCGCGATTTTTCTGAACCAAAAGGTCGCCTTCGGAAAAAAACCGCGCGAAAGGCATACATGTAATTACGCATTTTTTTAGGGACCTACACGTGAAAAGGGAAAAAAGTGCCGAGCCGACCGGCCGTGCGCTTTTTTTCGTGGAAATAATTTTGGTTTCTCCGTCTGTTTTTTTTAAATCGTTAAAGAAACGCAAGAAACGGTTGAAAAAATACAAGTGCATCTGCGATTGCGATAAATCGAATGATCCTTTTCGTGTAAAATAACCAGAATGATCTAAACATCACTATGTTTTTTTCAGTATCTATTTAGGGTCCTCTCACGAAAGATCCGTGATTTTTTCTGAACCAGAAGGCCTTTTTATTTAAAAAAACCGCGGAAAGGACCTATACGTAATTACGAATTTTTAGAGGGATCTAAACATGAAATTTTTTTTTAGCCGAGCCGCGGTTCAAATGCACCGGATGCCGGGAACTCACCCACTAATAGGAGAGGTATTATGTGGATGAATATTTCACAGATAGATGATAGATAGATAGATATATGTAAGGGTTATTAAAATTAGGACGTGACTATAAAGCATAGCGCGTGGCTCAAAAGCTGGCGCCTGGATTGCCGTTTTGCCGGCATCTTGCTGACGACCAAAGAAAACTAGGGTTTCCTCCTCCAACGCGGCCTTGCAGTACTTGCCGGCGATGTAAGAACTAAGAAGACTAGAGTAGATCGCACCGATCAGCCAACTTTTTAGCGTGAAAAATCAGGAAAAAAAAAGCAATAAATTCACAGGTGTGTTATCCCAGATTTTTACAATCTACCCTTATGCTTGTTCACCATCTTCTACTCTAGCTTCATTTTTCACCACTTGTCTACATCAGTGTCAAGCTAATTTTCACTGCGTTGGAGTATTAGGAAATGGGAATCGTACAAAAAAAACAATGGCCATCCAGCTAGTACGGCATGAAAAAACGGCACAAAAAGTATGAGATAGTTTTTACCGTCAGTTTGCACGCTAATTTACCATTTTGTTGCACATTAGTTGCCGCCGAAATTACCAAACCTGTCTTCTTTAGCTCAGCTTTAGCTGCACGCGAAGTCACCATGTCCAAGTTTTCGACCAGAAAAAACATGATCACCATACAGCAGGGCACAGAAAAAAAAGAAGATAACCCAGTTTCCCTAGTTTTCCATTGACTGCGCACCAAAGTCAGCATTTTAAGGTAATAAAGTTTAAACTAGAATAAAATCACTACGTTGAGGTAATATAATTACCCACCCTAAATTCCCTACTTTAACCATTAGTTGTACACTAAACGACCATGTTTACCATTAGTTAACTTTAGTTGTCCAGAATCACATCAATCATCTAATATGGCAAAAAAACCACAGGTTGACCAGCTTCAGTTTTTTTTTAATAAAAAAGAATTGCCAACCCAGCTTCCCTAGTTTTACCATTGTTGTGCACTAAAGTCAGCATGTTCAAAGTTCAACTAGAATAAAAATCACCATGTTAAGGAAATGCAATTACCAAACCTAACTTCCTTAGCATAACCAATAATTGTACACTAAATCACCATGTTATGAACCATAAAAAAATGTAGGGCACAATGACAACGTACAATTATGAACCCAGCTCCCCCCTTAATTTTTAACATTAGTTGCACTCCAGTCACAAACCATGTAACACAATGTCACCATATGATTAGCGTCATTAGTCAAGAAGCATAGTTTTGCTGGGTAATTGCCATTACCAAAGTGTTGGTGGCACAGGGCGTCACAAACAGTGCCGATACATTTGTTACAGAAAGCAAGCCAAACATGACATAACAAATAGCAAAGCACAATTAGTACCGTATTAAATCAGACTAGCAATAATAAGCTATTGAAACATTGAGGCATCGCCACATCATCTGACCTAGCAAGTCTTGATCAAAAGAGCAATCATATTCACATCAGTAATTCACTATCATGTGCCATGATGTGCCACACTAATAAGATGGGTTCGATCAAATTACTACATATTTAAGCATAACACCTACCGTGTCAACACCGTGCACCATGATGCGCCACATTAATGAGATGGGCTTGATAAAATTACTACACATTAAAGCATAGCACCTACTGAAAGTAAACATTTGTTAACCAGAACAGCAAAGGGCAAGCAAGAACTTCAAAGTAGAATTATTCTAGACACGGCAAAATCATACTTCCCATACCAATTCGTGCAATAATTTCCAAATCAATCTATCAAGTATCAATGATCAAGTCTACAAGCTTGAATCGCATTTAGTTCATAGATATAGCATATATACAATTGCATTAGAGGCACTGCTTCAATGGTTATCTACAAAATAACTGAGAAATTCTCTCAGTAGGATGGGATGGGGAACCGTGTGTACAATGGAACTATCTCATGCTGCTTTAAGAATCTGAATGCCCACACTGATTTCTGCGCAAAAGACTGAATTTGTACTTATAAATGTTAAATTACATTACCTTTATCTTAATAGCTAGCAGAATCGCATACATCCATCAAAACAAGTAATGAAAACTCTGTATTGCATCCAAACAAACGACTAGACAAGTCAATTTACTAATCTCACACACTTGCCACCAACAAAGCAATCCTTACCTCATCAAACAAGCCACAAATTGAAATCATCATGCCCTCACGCATAGGCAGCACACATTAGTACCATTACCGAGATCATCAAACTATTAACAAGAACAAGACCACAATTTGAACGACAGCTCATGCAAAAATTCTCACAAGAAGTCTCAATAAGCTTCTTTAACAGATTCATACTAACATCAAGATGCCCTCACAAACAGGCGCTAGTATCATTACATTAGGAAGTATCATTACATTAGGATGCTTTGGATACGTGAAAAGCCAACAGCTACTTAGAGAAAGAGAAAGAGAAAGAGAAAGAGAAAGAGAAGAAATTTCAGCTTTGGAAAGAAATGGCAATGCACCAGTACCATCCCGCCGGCGCCGGCGCCGGCGCAGGCTCAGAAGCGGAGCTTGGTGAAGAACCACCTGTTCTTGCCGGTCTTGAACCGGTCCTCGAGGCGCGCCTTGGTGGCCTTGCAGGCAGCGACCTTCTTGTCCCTGGTGGCGAGCGCGTCGGGGCCAGCGGCGACGTCCTTGAGGTCGACGTCCAGAGTGTAGCGGGTGGGCATGAGGTGGGTGTAGTTGACGAGCTTGAGGAAGCACTTGACCCGCGACTTCTTGGCCGTCTTCTTGGCCGAGTCCTTGCGGATCACCTTCTTGGGGTACTTGGCAAGGCCAGCGACGAGGCAGTGGCCGTAGGGACGGTCGCGGGTGCCCTCCTCAAACACGCGCGCGATCACCGCCTTCCGGCCGGCGAACCGGCCCTGCAGAAGGATCACCGCCTTGCCGGGCTTCAGGAACTTCACCATGGCTGCTGCTTCTTCTCCTTCGGCGGTGGTTGCCTCAGGTTCCTCGCCTCCTCCTCTGTTGCGCCGCCGCCAGATTGGTTCGGCTCTGCGGAGCGGGAGAAGTTAATAGTGAAGGCGGCGGTGGAGAGAGGCTAGGGTTTGAGGAAGACGGAATGCCCTTGGGTTGGGGTTCGTTGGATGCGGATCGGACGGTTGCGCGCGGGCAGGCGGGTCATTGGGCCCTGCGCGGAGGAGCGCCGTCGCTGAAAGCAAAGCGAAGTCTCTGTGAAGCCCATCGCTCGTTCCGCCCAGGCCCAGCCGAGGCCTGTACTCCCCCGCCTCCAACTCGTCGTCTCGCCCGTGAGGCCCCGCTTCCAACGCCGCCGGAGACACACCGATGCTGTAAGAATTCCTCGACGCAGCCAGAAAAGCCACCACCGCCGGCGACCTCACCAGCTGGGAGATATCTCCACCAATACGACCTCGCCGTCGTAGAAGAGGCAGGCGCGTCCTTCTTCTGAGGGCTGAGTTAATTAATCTTGTGGGTCTGAAATTGCGATGTCCGAAACGAGCTCGTGGCCAGCGGAGGTGGCGGCGGCGCCTACGACCGTGCCCAGCCCAGCAGTATTCTCGCGTCGGGGGGGGGGATTGGATACACGGGCCAACGCGAGCCCCGGGAGGCGCCGCCCGGCGCGATCGCTCCGTCCACTGCGCCCGCGACAGGTTCCTAGGCTAGGCCGCTAGGCTGTGTTCGGAATGGTCCAGCTTCACTAGCAGCTAAAGCCGTAGATATGCTAAAAATGTTTAGAAGAGTCATCTTTTTTATATTTTAAACAAAAAATATAAATTTATTTTATTTTATTTTAATCTATAAGTTTTAGACCTGATAATGTTTAGATGAGTCATCTTTTTATATTTTAAATAAAAATATAAATTTAATTCATTTTATTTTAATCTATAAGTTTTAGATCGATATGAAATTAGGATCTAAAGTTCTACCAAACATATTCTTAATACCGCATCGGTTAGTTTTAAAAGGGGTGTTACGATAATCTAAGTATTTTCTTATTAAATAACACTTAAATTTTAAGTCTTCAAATCTAAATCTAATTAATATAATTAATTTACCTTATTTCTCTTTTATAGATAAAAATTGAATATTCACAAACTAAAAACCACTTGAGTCCTATTTAGCAATTTCCATATTTAAAATGTGGGAATGGATAGAAGGTTTCCTCCTCAGTTATCTAACTCCCCTATTGGGTTTGTTGTGTGGTTTGCTTGCTTCTATAGACAGGGGCAAAGTTAGCTTATGGTCAGGTCTCAGATCAGACCAGCTTGTTCATTGGGGCATAGCTCAGAAGAGCTGATCCATCAGACCCGGGCCATAATCTTTTTATTCGAGAACTTACGCCATAGTCCGAGTGACCCAAGGTCCAACTCCTCTATTGTCCGTAGCGCTCATGTGCTTGCTTGTTCATGTCCGTGCGTGTGTGGCAGAGTGTGTGACGGTTTTGATAGGTTCGATGGCGGCGGCGGTTCGCCGGCCGACGAGTGATGGGACATGCACAACAAGAGTTTGATGACCGCTGGGGACACGCATAAAAACAAAAACGCCGGTGAAGAGGAGGCAGGGCCGGTCCTGGTATTTTGGAGGCTCGGGGCGAAAACTTATATAAAGGCCCCTTCCACCTCCTCATATATATATATATATATATATATACACACACACACACATACATACATACATATACATATATATATACATATCATTGAAGAAATTAATATTCAATACACAAAAAATACTTATATAGAACAATTTAAAGTTTATGAAATGACAAATGTAAATTGTAATCATAAACACTTACTTGGCACTTGGCATCATCTTAAAAAAAATTCTAACATTTTGTGATACAAAGTCATCGATTATACTATTGATATCAATCTCATCCAATAACTTCTTCTATATGCATAAAGTCGCCAAATCATTTAAACTTTCTTAAGTCATTGTTGATAATAGTTCTTCAACAATTTCAATTTTGAAAAGCTTCTTTCAATCGATGCAACAGTCACAGGTATAGTAAATAAGATTCGATAAGCAATGGAGACATTAGGATAACAATCCACATCTCTGACATGCTCGAAAATCTCCATAGCAGACAATGCGCCATCTGACAAAGTGAATTTCATAATCTTTAATTCAGAAATAAGATCATGTACCTCAACATCAGATGAACCATCATGAGAGAAAGTGTCTACAAATTTAGTGCAACACTTTTCAAGTTCACTATCATTTAATGACTTCAGGGTGCATGAGCTCAATAAAAATCTGAATATATCTTTAAACACTATGAGTTCTTCGAATCTGGTCTTCAAAGAAGTGATCGCCATATCAACCAAAACCAAATCTAACTTCAAAAGCCCTCTCAGCTTCTAGTATTTCTTCTTGGCAATTACTTTCATCAGATCAACTCAGCACAAGTTTGCTCATGACTGAGCCAAAAACCCATGGTGTAGTTGCATACCTGAGGGGCCCCATAACTTTGGGGGCAGGGCGCATTCACCCCCTCAGGACCGGCCCTGAGGAGGCGGCTAGCACGCTAGAGTGAGTGAGATCTCAAGGCTAGGGAGCAGGGTTTCAAAAACCGACAATAATAGCTCGAAAACCGTGGTTTTCGACCTTACCGTTACAGTTCGATATTCAAAACCGCTTAGTAAACCAGTCTAATTAAAAAAAATTAAAAATTTGAAAAAAAATTTATGTGTTGAAAAACCACTCGAAAATTGTTGAAAAAACGTTGTTTTCAAAAACCGCTCGAAAACCACTTGAAAACCGTTTTTAAGGATCAATTGGTCAGTTGGTTTTCAGTGAAAAACCGTGTGATTTCTCGTGAAAAACCGAACAGTTTTTTATTTTTTCAAAATTTTTTATTTCTTAGCCCTTCTGTTTCTGACAGTTTTTAAACAGTTTTTTTCGGTTTTCGAACCGCGAATTTTGAACCGGTTTTTGAAACTCTCCTAGGAGAAGAGGTGGTGGTTGTACTACGCTGGGCCAGCGCGCTCCCCTATCCCCTTCTCCCTGCTGGCCGGCACTAAAAGTCTTAGCTTAATTATCTGTTGGTACTACTAGTTCCGTTGGTTATAATTAATAGCTGATTGCTAGGAGTTTGACGTCCGATCTCAGCGTATTTTCTCAAACGTGTCGGCGCAACATTTTTTCATTTTTGCAACATTTTTCCCATCTATGCAACATTTTTTTTGCAGGGTCATTTTTACTGTTATTGAAGAAAAATGTTACACATGTAGAAAAAAAATATTACACACGTGGGAAAAAATGTTGCAGCGATCCAAACTGACATTTCTACTATTATCGAAGGAAAATATTGCACGCGTAGGAAAAAATGTTTCACGCATGGAAAAAAATGTTGTAAGCGTCCGCAAAAATCAAACATCCGATCACAAGTCATTAGGTAATTAATAATATGTGGTGTTTGTAGTTAGTTAATTATATGCAAGATATTTATTTTTGAGATTAATAGTTATGACCCTTCGTCAGTTTAGACAGACAGTTCTATGGATTGGCAACAGGGAGGGTTAGATGAAAACTGTTCGATCTTACCGCTCCGTTTTTATAGAACATTCAATTGGTCGAGCCGGTTTTCGGTGAAAATCAAGAGGTTTTTGAGAAAAATCGTGGTTTTCCGTGAAAAATCGTGGTATTCGTTGAAACCAAACGGTTTTTATTTTTTTTATTTTTTTCAATTTTTTTATTTCTTAACCCTTCAGTTTCTGACAGTTTTCGAGCAGATTTTGCTGTTTTCGTATCGTAAATTTTGAACTGGTTTTTTTTAAATCGGTTTTTAAAACCCTGGCGGGATGCTCTTCAGTCCCACCCCCATCCCCATTTATGAACTCAAAATTTCATTACGTGGATTAATTGGAACGAGTCATATAGTGATATAACACTGATATATGATATGATAACAAAAATTATAGAATTGTAAATCATACAAAATATAAGATATAAAACATGAAATTCTGTTCATGTCCTATGGTATCGGTACCGTTGCATCCTGATTACCCAAGCTAAAACCCACACCTAGCTTGCTCTTTAGTTGAATGTATCAACTGAAGTTTCTCTACTTGATTGTCATGCATCAGGTATCCAACCGAACTACGACATGAGTTGGCTGGTGTATGAAGAGAACTTTGATGTATCAGATGGATTACTTCTGTACAAGTGAATCCCGGCCCAATGCTTCTGCTAAATTCCGCATACAGTTAGTTATACATTACTGAATTCCTGAAGGCAAGAAGCATGACTTCTGCAGCGTAGCTAGAACAAGCTATAGAGTGAAAACTAGAGCGATTCTGTCCAACAAAGGCGAAGATTAAGATGAGAGTGCTCTGTAAAAAAGTTTCCCAGAAGTAACAAGACATGATCATGCTGCCTTAAACATGGAACATGCCTGACATGGCCGAAGGAGCGACATGAGTTCTCGCTTCTTCTCTTCGGCCGGCGGGACGCCGCGACGAGCGACGCGCTTCTTCACATAAGCAGAAGCCTTTGCGGCATCTTCACGCACTGCGGCTATACGAGCGAGGAGCGCCCTGTTCTCTTCCAACCGAGCTGAACTTGCGTCATAGCCCTTCTCTTCTCATGCAAGTAGAGCCTGCAGTTTCTTGATCCTCTCATGCTGCTCCTCCTTTCGAATAATCCAAAAGCATCATGATGCTCCCTAGCAGGAGTACCAAGTTCGTTGAGGTCCTTCAAAGCTTTGGGCACGGACCGTTGGATAGCGGCAGCTTTCTGTAACACTTCCTCAATCCGGCGTTTATGGCTTTGAGCAAGGAGCTGTTGGAGTTGCTCTAAGGCCTCCATAACCAGCTTCAATCCTGCAATCTGCCCCACGGTCTTCCAACTGGAGAAGAATTCTGTCCAACGGCTGAGAACTTCTTCAACTTCGCTGGTAAGGCCACGCTCATCGAGCGTCTCGGCGCCAAGAGCAAGCCCTTGATGACTTCCACATCCAACTTGGTATATCTGAAGAGTCTCTGTTTGGACGGATCAAGGATGTCAAGTTTCCTGCAGAATAATATCAAAAATTTTATCCTGCATGATGGAGGCCGCCCCGGGAAGCTGATGAGCAGGGAAAACATCGTTGGCTAACTTCTCAAATTCTTCGAGACGACGCTTGATGTCAGAGTCTGTCTTCTGCACTGTTGCTTCCAGGCTCGCAAGTGTTACTCCAACCGCTACCCGCTGTATGTGAAGATAAGGATGTGCTTTCGATCAGTTACTTTTTGATAAGTAGTTTCAAGAAAAAAGAATTAAGAGAGCATAGATCTGCATGTACCAAAAAAAACGTGCACAAAAGTGTGCTCCTTACACTTAATTTTGTGCACACGAGGTTTCTTTGGCTTGCTTCCATTCCCGTCAGCTTTGCCTTCAACGTCCTTGCGCTTTCCAGGGGCCAGGGCTCACTTCCTGTACGTGATTTCTAGCCACCAAGTTCGCTAAAAAAATGTTACATGCGTAAAAAAAATGTTACAATAGGCTTTCAAATTTGGATGATTTTAACAAATAAAACATCCGGGTGATGTTTATCAAAATCCATGGTTAAAATCAAGAACGGCCGTAAGAAATCGCATTAAACTGGGAAAATTCCAAATCAATAACACAAAACGGAGAAAAATATTGGTGCAAAGAAGCAACAACATATCACAGTGGGATGATCATTAACCAATGAAACACCAAAACATGCCTTCTTTGTTCGCATTTTCACATTGGCACACGCAGGGGCGGATCCAGGAAAATTGGTCGTCGGGGTCATCGTCGATATACGGCTTGCTTTCGGATGACTGGACGAGCACTAAGACTGGGGTCCAAGCTAATATACCGCCGGGATCATCAACAGAGTTTAGCGGGGCGTATAAGAGGTTAATACGGGGGCATCGGTGTCACCGAACCCGGCGACACAACTGTAGCCTGGGCACACCAGAAAGAACTAGGAGGCAAGAGGAGCGAAGTGATACCTGGGTAGATGGACAGACGACGGTGGGCGGTGGCGACAAACCGTGGCAACGCTCGGTAAAATTTATTCTTATAGTTTTCTTTTTATAAGGTATCCACATATTTGAGATTCAAACTCAATTTTAACTCAAAATTGTCAATTTAAATGAGGTTCACTAACTAAGAACTAACCTCATGGCTTTTTTCTCAAGACTTTGTCATGTTAATATGACAATCAAATTACAAAGTTTTACATAATTGCACTTCGATGATGGTTTGTTCTAGTAGTAAATGATAGGGCCTTGTTTGGATCAAAGGAAAAATGAAGGAGAACTAGAGGAATTGCATCCAAAGGAAAAAAATTGCCTTTAAGGGTATTCAGAATGGAGGATTTGCCTCGTTCCTTTCCTCTGGAAAATTGTATCTTCCTACGATTTTAGAGGAACCGTAAAACAAAAAAGAGGTGAGAGCTCATGGAAAAATTTCTTCCGAAGTTTCTAATGCAATCTCCTTCTCTTTCGCACTCACGCATGAATGATTTTTAAAGTTTCATATGGTATTGTTTATATTTTTAATTCCCGTGTTCCAAACGCCTCTTGTTATATTTTTCCAGTATTTTCGGATGCTCTGTTTTGCCCATTGTTTTCTACGCCAAAAGTTTCGTAGCAATTTTATAACTCCATACGATCTTGGATCAAGAGCTCCCACCAAAGTCCAATACACCACACACCAAACAGGAGGGAATCACAGTGATGTTCGGCTAGTCGCAAATACATGTACATTCATATTTGATATCTTTTAAATATTTAATTTAGATACATAAAAATCATATGCATATATTTTTCTTAGAAAAACTTCTATAATATTATAATTTTATTGGATTTACAAATATATTACAATGTAAATTGACGATCAAAGTTACGTTTTGGGATATGGCAATGTCTAAAACAAGTGTAGTTGTTACTCGAGGAGGTAATTCCTAACATAGTCACTGAATTACAAACAGTCTACACTTCAACGCTTCGATCCTTCTCATTGAATTAAAAACAGTATGCGCTTAAAAGCCATGTTTGGAAGAGCAGACCACATAGAACAACAATAAAAAAGGATTGGGATAGCAAGAAGCCAACAATAATAGACCAAAACACATCCAAGAGAAGGCCCTGGATCTGTACGAGAACCATGTAAGATTTTGATGCATTACAAGTTCCCAATATCACAAAATTTCACTAAATTCTTTGAGCCCAAACAAGAAGGGAGGGGAAAAAAAACTAGAACAAACGCTCTAAGCACAGAGCAGATTGATCCCTTCAACTCTGAACTTATTTTATTCTTCCTTTTTTTGTTCCGTCTCAAGAAAGAAACCAAACAACCCATAAACCGAGCCGAGCTCTCAGCGCCTCCCGCGCTTGGGCGCAGGTTCGTCGAAGTCGTCAACGTCGGAGCCGCCCAGTTCGTCGTCGAGGCCCTCGAGATCCTCGTCGTCGAAGTCGCCGTTGAACTCTTCGTCGGTGCCCATGGCCTCGTACTCCTCCTCCTCCTCCTCATCCTCGCTCACCGCCTTCGCCTTCCGGCCCCCGCCGGCGCGGGCGGCGTACCCGCGCCGGGCATATAGCGCAGCCGCCGCCGCGGCGGTTGTGGGCTGGAGGAGGAAGAGCGCCGGCGCCATCGGCGCTGCCGGCCGGGGAAGAGCCGCGGCGGTGAGGAGCGCCGGGTGGGCGGCAGCCGCAGCGAGGCGGCGAAGGGCGAGGAGGCGACCCGGCGGCGGCGCGCTGCATGGTCGTAGCGTGCAACCGTAACGCGGCGGTTTATTCGGTAGTAAAGGGAGGACGGCTGACGGGGCGGCTAGGGTTTTGAGCGGGTTCATGAGTTCGGTTGAAGGGGGGTTTTTAACGGAGAGGGAGCGCGTGGAGGCCGCAGAAGATTCGAGAAACGTGAGGCTTCTTCGGACGCTGCCTTTCGTCCTGCTGGCGTGCTCTTCTTCTGCTTTTTCTCGTGTCTTCCTTCCGGGCTTTGCTAGGCTCGCAGTGCTTATGGGCTGTTGTGTATTGTGGAACTGGAACCTTGATCCAAGGTGTGAGGCCAGTTTGCAATGTGGAAATTTTGTACAGGAAATAATTATTTTACGGCCCACTTAGAACGCAGGAATGTAAAATTTTTCAGAAATAGGAATGCAATTGCATTTTTTTTGAAAGGATGCAATTCCATAGATAGACAAAGGACGCTGCTCGTGCGTTAGCGTGACCACACTACCACTGCCCAGTTCTTCCTCTTCTTCCTCTCCTGCTTCCCTCCTCCTTTGTCTTCCTCAAACGACCGTTTGCTTGCTTCTTCCTCGTGTCCAACCTCCTCCTTTCCTATGTTGCAAATCCAACTAGTGAGCCTATCAAGCACCATCATGTCCCCCCGATCCACCTCTAGGCGCAATCCCAAACATCTTCACCGCTCTCTGATGCGCACGGGGGTCGGCCCGATCTTCAGATGAGAACGATATGTCGATTTCGTGTAGTGACGACGCTACCAATCCACGGGATCAGCAACCAAATAATCGCAAAGTCACCACACGAGACGATCAACTGAGCCAGACACGATCGATCCTTGAACCTACTAGCAATCGAGAACAAGCAAGAACAAGTTGATAGGAAATGGGTAATCTCATCAACAAGTTGAGGTTCGTTTCTCGACTTCGGTGGTCTAGTCGACACACGCAAGAACGAGGAGGGACACACACGGGGTCAACCAAAACACAACAAAACCTAAGCATAGAAGAACGGTGGCGGCCATATATATAGCAGCGGCCAGGAGGTGTAGGGTGGCCAAAACAGCAACGGCCACCAAAACCCTAAGATACATGGGCCATAGGCCTAAAAGTGAGGTGACACAGCACCTGAATTTTTGGCCTGCATTTTCCCGTCGATATGGAGCGAATTTGGAAGTGGGGCTGGATCCATTGGAAAGCTTATCTCCTAAGCTTTCAAACGGGTGGTCGCACGCTAAAATCGGAGTGCGGGAGCTCGAGTTATGCCCGTTTGAAGTTGGCATGCTACTGGATGGCCGAACTGGGTTTTTTAGCATCTTGGGTTTCCACATGGGCCTTCCTTGGCGCATGGGCTGTCCTCGGGGTGTGTGCTTGAGGCTCTTGTCCGTTGATGTGGTCTTGAATGCCTGAGCTTTTGCATTAAGGTCTCTCGGTGATGAAGATGCCGCAGCGTTGATCGTATGTGACGAAGATGGAGCGGCGTCGGTAGTCGTTTGAGCGGCCAGAGAGGAAGGAGGGGCAGCGGTCACACTAGTCGTATCCATGCTGGTGATATCCTTATCATCCTCCCCTTTTGGAATTGGAGTCATTCTCGACTCCTTATGATTCTGCAAAAGGTTAGTGGCAACAAGAGGCAAAGAAACAGATGTCTATAAAACAATATCATGTGAGAAAACAGTCTTATCTAAAAGAACTACTTTCTTTAACAATGGTTCAGATTGTTGTACATTACTAATAAGTTTGTTATCCTCATGTTCTTTACCATTAGTTCTTTGTGCATTAATTTTGGCTAGCTCAACAGGAGTCATTGGATTCAAAATCATTTTCTTTCTATTAAACAGAAAAGTATATTGATTGGTTCTACCATAGTGAATAGCATCAACATCATATAACCAAGGTTTACCTAATAAAAGTGAACATGATTTCATAGGTATGACATCACAATAAACATGATCATGGTATGAACCAATGGAGATAGGAACTCGCATAGTTTGTATTACTTGAACCTTACTACTTGAGTTGAATCATTCCATTGAGTAAGGTCGCCGAAGTGGAGTCGTGGTCAAGCCAAGCTTCACGACCATGTGTAGACTTGCGAGGTTGCTACAGTTTCCTCCATCAATGATGACGTATACCCCGCGTTGTTGCACAACAAACTTAGTTTGGAATAAGTTGTTGCGTTGAGTTTCATTGGCATGCTCCATTGGTGCACTAAGTAGGCGATGATACATGAGGCTCATGTAGTTATCATCATTGCAAAGACTTAGGGCACACCATCATGGTCATTCTTGCCATCCTTCTTCTTAGATTGTGTAGGTTTGACTTCTTTTTCAATGGTTCCTTCTCATTCTTGGTGAAGAGATAGTCCCATGCTCGACCTTTTCATTTTTTAATTCTCCATTTCACCATTTCTCTATGAACTCATTGTGCTTTTTTCTTTCAATTTCTTCTCTTTTCTCAAACTCATGATTAAGTTTCCGCATATATTTCTTTGTTCCTGGTGGAATGCTTGGATCATCCTCGAAGTATAGATCATCGTTCTTTCGTGGACATGCCATTATTAGTGGTAGATAAGAAAAATACACACAAAAATGTATATTCCTATCTACTAATATGTGTTGGAAATAGGCAAGTCTCTCACACTCAAGCTCTCACCAAGCACTTACAAGTTCTTACCCTGCAGCTGGTTAAGGTGCAACCGATGACTAGTGGTAACCTGCACTCAGAAGGTGACAAAGCGATTGCAAGGTCTTGTCCTCAGAGGTTAGTAGTGGGTGGAGCTTGGGCAGTTATTTTTTTGTAGCAAAAGAAAAACTAGAACCACACTAGTCAAAACAAGTTGAAAGAACGTTCAACGGCGGTACTGTGCTGGTCCTACGCTAGACCGTACTAGAGATGCGAGTCTAGACACCAATGAAGTCACAGAAACAGTAACCAGAACGACCTCAGCACACAAACAAATAGCTAAGGCTCATTTTTCCACCTTTTTAGTACGGCTCTTGTATATGCACTTGCCTTGCCTTTTCTTTTTTTCTTCCTTTTATATCAAAAGTGACACATATGATGAATTACAACTCGAATTTTTTTCGGCTGCAAAACAGATTTACTATGCAGAAATTCAAACGCTGTTTTCGGGTTTTTATCGGCTTCTAATGCAAAAATGTATAACTGAAAAGTTGTAGATCTTTTCGAGCTGATCAATTTGCATATATGAAACGTCTATTTTGGATAAGGGAAGCCAGAGATATTGACCCCGAAATACAGACTGCTCAGAAAAATCAAGGATGAAAGCAGATTCCAATCCGATAGTATTTTGGGCAAGAAGATGGTGTTTCTGGAAAGTATCACAATGGACAAAGTTGTAGATAATTTCTCAATCTTTCAGGAAAGGATAAGAACAGCAAAATCTGAGTTCGTATGAGGGATTTATGAGCAAAATACCGAATTAGATAGAGAAGGATCCGAATTGGACGCGACGGCGCGATGGAGTTCAATTCGGTGACAAGAACGTGACAAGAACTCGAAACTCTAAAAGTCAAAATGTTAAGACTAGCAATGACACGACGATGAAACGCAAATTCAACAAGAATTAAACTAGGTGGTAATAGTAAAGGCCAAAAGGGGTTCGGATTAGATCGAACACACGACGAACAAATTTTTTTTGGCTATTTTTTTGAACTCTAGGATGAACAAGATGAACTAATAAAGATAAGGGTGTTCTCACCAGGCAACCATCGCTCTGATACCACTTGATGCGCACGAGGGTCAACCCGATCTTCTGATGAGAACGATACGTCGATTTGGTGTAGTGACGACGCTACCAATCCACGGGATCAGCAACCGAAAAATCACAAAATCACCACACGAGGCGATCAACCGAGCCAGACACGATTGATCTTTGCTAGCAATCGAGAACAAGCAAGAACAAGTTGATAGTAAATGGGTAATCTCACCAACAAGTTGAGGTTCTATTTCTCAACTCGGGTGGTCTAGTCGACATATGCAAGAATGAGGAGGGACACACACGGGGTCAACAAAAACACAACAAAACCTAAACATAGAAGAACGGTGGCGACCATATATATAGCGGCAGCCAGAAGGTGTAGGGTGGCCAAAACAGCAATGGCCACCAAAACCCTAAGATACATGGGTCATAGGCTCAAAAGTGAGGTAACACAGCACCCTAAATTTCTGGCCTGTGACATTATTCTATATTTTTCTGTCAATCTGGAGTGAATTTGGAAGTGGGACTAGATCCATTGGAAAGCTTATCTCCTAAGTTTTCAAACGGGTGGTCGCACGCTGAAATCGGAGTCCGGGAGCCCGAGTTACACCCGTTTGAAGTTGGCATGCTACTGGATGATCAAACTGGGCTTTTTAGCTTCTTGGGCTTCCACACGGGCCTTCCTTAGTGCGTGGGCTGTCCTCGGGGTGTGTGCTTGAGGCCCTTGTCCGTTGTGTGATCTTGAATGGCTGAGCTTCTGGATTAAGGCCTCTCGGTGATGAAGATGCTGTAGCGTCGATCGTATGTGACGAAGATGGAGCGGCGTCAGTAGTCGTTGGAGCGGCCGGAGAGGAAAGAGGGGTAGCGGTTACACTGGTCGTATCCATGCAGGTGATGTCCTCATCACTCTCCATGCCTCCCCCCACCTCCCGCGACTAGTAGCTCTTGGTAGCCTCGCGTACAGCCTTCACTCCCTACCTGCCGTTGCCTTACACCTTGCCAAACCAAATTTCATCGACGTCTTCATTTGCGACACTTGGTGCCGTTGCCCGCCTCCCTCCTCTGAACCCGTGGCTAGCGGTGCCACCACTGCCTCACAGCCCCATCGTCACCACCACCCATTGTTAGGCTGTCGCCTCCCTCTAGGGTCCTGGTAAACCCCTTCTTAAGTCTTAACCCCAATCCCTCGCTATCAGTAGGCACCATATCATCGAGAAGAGAAGGGAGTGGATTTGTCGTCACCTAAGAAGAGAAGGGAGTGGACACATGGTGGAGGGTGAGGAAGAGAAGAGAAGTAAAGAAGCAGCGTGACCCATTGCTAGTGAGGTGTTGCGCACATGGGGATGCCCGATCTTCTAATGAGAACAATACGTCGATTTGGAAGTTGATGAACTAGTAATCTTGTCTTCTAACCAGCGAGGAAGGGAACCAACAATCGCAACGCCACCAACTCAAGTCGATCAACCATGTCCAAACGCGATAGATCCTTATTCCTTCTAGCAATAGAGGAACATGCAAGAACAAGTAAGAAGCAATCTGAAACTTGGATTAACCAAAAGTCATGAACAAAGGTGAGGTTCTGTTTCTCGTGTTGGATGGTCTAGTCAATACACGTAAGACGAGGAGGGACACACAAGGGGGTCTACCACACATAACAAAACCTAAAGAACAATGTACGAAGGTGGCGGCCATATATAGAGGGGCACCCACGCTAGGGGTGGTGGCCAAATGGGCACCCAAACCATGGGTGATGGCTATCACCACCAAACCCTAAGGATACATGGGCCTTGGGTCCAAAAGAAAGGTGGCGCAGCACCCTGCAGTTCTAGTCTGTGAGAATTTTTATGATTTTCCATTGCTCCTCAAGGAATTTGGCCTTAGGACTAGGCCCATTGGAAAGCTTGTCTCCTAAGCTTTCAAACGAGTGGTTGTACGTCAAAAACGGAATTCAGGAGCCCGAGATACGCCGGTTTGAAGTTGACATGCTACTGGATGGCCGAACCGGACTCGGCGACGAATTGGGCTTCAACGTGGGCCTTCCTTAGCATGTGGGCTGTCCTTGGTGAGTGGTCTTGATGTGCCGGTCCAGCAAAGGTGGATGGAAAGGCCGTGCTTCTGGATTAAGCCCTCCATGTGACGTAGACGAAGTAGCGGCCGAAACACCGAAGGTCGGGGATGAAGGTGTCGCCTGCAGAGAAACGGTCGCGGTCGTATCCATGGTTGGGATATTCTCATCATGAGGACTCTCCATAGATAAATACTATATAAAGATTAGGATGGGTGGAGGTTTAGGAGATAGATAGGGGAATTATTAAGAATTTGCCACACTATAAATGTGCATTTGAGGATTTGTCACTCCTTATATCATTGTTAGTAAAGACATGAAGTGGTAAACCAAGTGAGGATATTTGCAGTGGTAATCCTCAAATTCCCCAAAGATAGGCCTTGGGAGGACCAAAGAGAATGGACTCTTGGATAAAATGGAAGGCTGAGCTTGGGCTGGTTGGGCTTGAGCGGTTTAGTTATGTTTCCATACAAGCTTCTTGCTTTTGGTTGCGGGTGATGAGATATGATAGGACTCTGGGTTCTAGTTGTTGAAATATGTTTAGACTCTATTTCGTTATGGACAAATCCAAATCTATCTCGTATAGGTTTCTACTATAAATATAGCATCCAATTGTATAAGAGAATCAATCTAATAAAAGAGAGAGAGAGAGTTTTGCCTCCTATATCGTGTGTGCTTCCCGTGATTGTTCTTACTATTCGATCGATGCATTGTGGTTGATCTACGGCGAAAACCATCATTTTACAACATGTTATCAATAAAAGCTCCACCAAGGCCGACCAAGATCATTTCCTTGCATCAATCAACATTGCATCGAATTTGGCCAGGCATCAAGCAATTAAATCTCTTGTAAGCCATATGTAAGTTCATGGCACGCAAGTAAATCTTACTGAAAGGTTTCTTAATCCGTAGATTACTTTTCCCTAGTTATATAGATTACTCATTTAATCTAAAAGTAATTAGGGTTCTAAGAATACTGTTCATAAAAAAATAATAGGTGCCTTGGCCCAAAGAAAACACCCTACCGTAGACATTGCATGCTTCAGAGTTACCGACCTCGTCCATATCTCAGATTGTTCGAGTGCTTTGTAAGATCATGGTGCGTGATATATTTGTGATGAACAATTGGTGAGATTTTGATGTGATGAATAAGTGGTAAAAAGAGTTAATAAAGCTAATGTGGATTAAGTTGGGATGAACTAGTTTCGGATGATGTTTTTGCTTGATGCAATGCGCCGTGTGAGTGGTTGCATGGATTGACTTTGAGTCAAGTCGTGGACTCGTGCTCGGATTCGTTTGGTGTTTATTAGGTATGCGGTGTTGCTCGAGGCGAACGTGGTCGATGACGGACCGGAACTAGGTTCATGGAGGAGCCGAGGTTCGGACTAGGTTCGAGGAGGAATCGAGGTCTGGTGGTCGAGGATGTCATGCGGGGCGTTCGGGCTGAAGAGCGGTGTACACGAGGTCTGGTTAGTCACGTGAGTGCGGCAGGGCCGACGCATGCATGTGTAATTTTTTGGTCAGTATGCATATATTGGGCCATGTGTTATTGGGCAGTGGATATGCATACATGTATTAGAGATAAGAAGTTAGGGTTTTGAGTTGTATAAAAGGACTGGAAAACCTAATTAATAGGAGGCCTTTTTGGAGGCTTTTTGGCGGCGGCTGGAGGCTTGCCGTTTTCATCTGAGCTCTAGTCGTGAGTTTTGTGTTGGTGGCGGCAGCTAGCTTTTGGAACCTTGGTGAGGCGATCATTGTTTTTAGTCTGGCGTGAGAAAAAATCAGGTCGTGATCGCATGCATGCAGGAAAAGAGCCTAGCGACTAGATAATCGGTGGCCATTATTTTTCTTGGGGCCGCGCTTGAAGTCTGTGGCGTGCATGCATGCAGCAGGAGTTTTGTTTGCTTGTGTTTCCTAGCCGTGACTAGAAAAAGAAGATTGGAGGCTTCTTGCATGCATATGTTTTGACGTGATTTGTTCCTCGCAACTAGAAGTCGATCGGTACGGTGTTGCTTTTGTTCCTTGTGGTCGAGTTTTATTCATTGCGGCGAGAAGCTTGAGGCGTCTACGACTAGAAGATTGGCCGCTTTTCTTTGAGGTTTTGTCCGTGTCTTGAGGTGTTTTAGTCCCACGTAGTTGGCGATTGTAATACTTTTCATCTGAAGGCGGTTTGGTGCGACGCGCAAGGTGAATTCTGTTCTTCGTTCTTGATCTTCATTTAAATGTCTATTTTTTTTCAGATTGATTCAATCCTGATTAATCTCGTAATTAGGGTTAGATTAATTTTCGTCATTATTGATACAGTAAAATTGAGAAGGTAATATCTTTAGATCCGTAGATCCGATCAAGTTGATTCCTATTGTGTTAATTTGGAAATTAAATATAGTTTCTACAGTTAAAATTTCACATCAATCCAACGGTGGGATCTTCGGTAATTTCTGTTTTAGTGAACATAGGTTAATCTGTTTTTGTCAAAACCGAAGCAGTTTTTCTTATGTTATTTAGGGGGGTTTTAAGAATCACTAAAAAGTTGTTTTAGCTTTCGCTCAATCATTCACCCCCCTCTGATTGACGCCATCCGATCCTACAAGTGGTATCAGAGCAAGGTTAAGGTATGGCGTCAGATAAGTATGTTAATCGTCCTCCTATGCTTAATGATTCAAATTTTTCTTATTGGAAAAGTCGCGTGCAATCCTATATTGAAGCTCAAGGTCATGATGTTTGGCGCAAAGTTTCTACTACATATGATGTCCCTGATATAGTTACTAATGATAATAAAGTAGACGTTGATTTGAATGCTAAAGCTAAAAACTTGATTTTTCAAGGAATTTCAAAAAGAATTTGATCGAGTTTCTCATTTCGTTCTGCATATTCAGTTTGGAAGACATTATGTGACTATCATGAAGGTTCTACTAAGATTAAGAAAGTCGCAAAAATATTTACCAAAAGACTTTTCGATTTTGTAATGAGACCGGTGAATCAATTGATGATCTTTTCTCTCGATTTGAGAAAATCTTGTGCAATTTGCGTGGTGTTGGAGTTAGTAATCCAGTTGAGGATAATGCTAGTAAAATTTTGAGATCTCTTAGTCTGAATGGCGCATGGTTATTCTGACAATTAATCAAACTATTGATTTGGATACTTTGACCATGGATGATCTTTATTCTAAGTTGAAAACTTATGAGATGGATTCTTTGTCACCTAGAGATGATAAATCCTCTACACATGCACTTATTGCTAACTTGACGACGTCGCGGATTACCATCTTTTGTTTCCTTATGCGCATTGGCTTCTTTTTCGGATGAGCAGTTTGAGATGCTTCTGAAGAAGATCTTGTGATGCTATTCAGCTCCTGTCGGGCCCCTCATATACTTTATGGTACTTATAGATGCTTTTACTAGATAGTCCCACGTATATCTCTTCTCTACTAGGAACCATGCTTTTCCTAAATCAATTGCCCAAATTATTAAATTGAGAGCATCCTTTTCAAAAGAAAGGATAAGTCTATTCGAATGGACAATGCTGGTGAGTTTCCTCAAAGGTATTTAATGATTATTGTATGGCTCTAGGCATTAATGTAGAGCATTCAGTACCACATGTCCACATACAAAATAACCTTGCAGAGTCATTAATTAAGAGAATAAAACTTACTACTAACCCATTCTTGTAGAATTGTAGGTTACCCACTAACTGTTGGGGTCATATAGTGCTGCACACTACTATATTAATTCAACTTAGACCAACTGCATACTATGAAATTTTCCATTTGCAGATAGTGCCTAAAAAACAAGTATTTCTCATCTAAAAAAATTTGGATGTGATGTATAAGTGAAAATCTCACCACCACAGCATACAACCATAGGCCATCACTGGAAATTGAGGATCTACGTAGGTTATAAATCTCTGTGAATAATTATATCCCTAGAGCCTATGATAGGGGATCTGTATATGGTTCGGTATGCTGATTGTATGAGGACAATTTTTCAGCATTAGGGAGAGAAAGGTACCACACTAAAGAATACCGAGAAATAGATATGAACGTCACTGACCTTCAGTCCTTGGACCAATGCACTAAAGAGTTTGAACTTGAAGTTCCAAGGATAATAAGCCTACAACAAATAGCTAATAACCTGCCATATGCCTTGACTAAACATAAAGGAGTGACAAGATCTCATATACCTACAGTAAGTGTACCTGAAAGAGTGGAAATACCCTAGAAGAAAATTGAACCCACACTTACACCCTCATGACAAGAAGAAGGGGAGTCCTCCTCGTGCATGAGACTCAATTCCATTGAGATGTTCGTAGAAATAGAGAACCGAATAAGTGAGAACACTAACCATGATAGTAGAAGAAGCTCAACCTGATATTAAGAAAATCCCTGAAGTGAGCCATCTTGAAGATAGTAACCGCATCCCAAAAGTGATCCATCCTGAAGATGATAACCCTAGTAAATATTTGTGAGTATAATTTAATGCTGGGAAGTCGGGCGCCTGACTCCATCGTTGTGGGAAATCATGAGGAGCTGAAAGAAATTAATGAAGAGATATTCCTAAAGTGATTCTTGTGAATTGTATAAGAGAAAGACTACAATTGTCAACATATATCTTGCCTCAAAATTGCTTGATCTGGATCCAGAATCAAAGTCCATAGCAGAGCGCCAGAAGCGCTCAAATTGGGTCAAATGGAAAGAAGCATTTGATGTAAAATTGCGCTTGCTTAATAAGAGAAAAGTATTTGGTCCTGTTGACCAAACACATCTTAAAGTGGTTCTTGTAGGATCAAACTAGGTTTTCATCCTAAAGATGAATGAAAATAACCAGGTAGTGAGATATAAAGCGAGGCTTATAGCACAAGGGTTGATCTAGAGACCTAGTATCAATTATGATGGAATTTACTCTCCTGTAATGAATGTAATAAAGTTTCGATATATTATATTAATGGCAGCTAGCTTAAACTTATCAATGCAGTTGATGGATGTAGTGAATACATATTTATATATGTCACCGGATACGGATATTTATGTAAGAGTTCCTAAAGGAGTCAAAATTATAAATCCTAATAAAGTAATTGCAACATGTATAGCGTCAAACTATAGAGATCACTATATGCGTTAAAACAGTCAGGGAGAATGTGGTACAATCAATTTAGTGAGTTTCTCGTGAGGAAGGGTACTCCAATTGTCCTTGAGTTTTCATAAAAAATTCCCAAAATAGATTATGTATCATCACAGTTTATATCTATGATCTAAATATCATCGAAATCATATAGGAGATAAAGGAAGCAAGTTCTTACCTTATAACGGAATTAGAGATGAAAGATTTGGGTAAAACCAAACATTGGCTAGGCCTGCAACTAGGCATTTTCTAGAAGGAATTTTTATACACCAATCTACATATACCTAGAAGGTATTGGAAAAATTTTATATGGATAAATCTCATCCTTTGAAAACCCCCATTGTGGTAAGATCCCTTGAAGTAGGTAAAAACACTTTTCAGACCTAGGATAAAAAAATGAGGAAGTCTTAGGTTATGAAGTTCCATACTTAAGCATTATTGGAGCACTTATATATCTTTCTAATTGCACAAGGCCTGATATTGCATTTATAGTAAATTTAATAGCTAGACATAGTGCAGCTCCAACCAGAAGACATTGTGTTGGTGTTAAGACTTTGCTCAAATACCTCTAAGGTATACAAGATCTTGGATTATTTTACCATAATGACCAAAACTTGGCTATGGTGAGATATGTGGATGTTGGCTATCTGTCTGATTCCTATAGTACCAAATCTCAAACTGGATTTGTATTTCTTTGTGGTGCTACAACCATTCCTCGGTGGTTTGTTAAATAGACCTTAGTAGCTACTTCCATCAACCACTAAGAGATTATAGTATTATATGAAGCCTCATGTGAGTTTGTTTGGCTGAGACACATGGATGTGGCATTAACATCATCGATACCCCACAATTATCTATGAAGATAATGCTATTTGTGTTGTACAAATGCAAGTGGGTTATGTAAAATGCAATATCACGAAGCATATTGTCTCTAAACTTTTCTATTCTCATGAACTCTAGAAGAATAGTGAGGTAAAGATTTTATAAATTAAGTCATATGAAAATCTAGCAGATTTATGTATTAAGTCTTTGCCAACTAGTTTCCAAAAATGTGTGCGTGACATTGGAATGAGGTAACTTAGAGATAGGTAAAGTTTAGGGGGACTATATTATTGAACTATGACCCTTAGTATAATCCAAAAGATATAAGTTGCAATCTTTTCCACTTGGTGAGTTTTCATGAAGTTTTATCACTGAAGGTTTTAAATGAGGCAACTAGTATAACACTGTGTAAATGCAATGTACTCTTTTCTCCATCTCCTTTTTCCTACTGGGTTTTTTGGGAGGAGTTTTTGATGAGACATGTGCATTACACCATATTCGCCCAAGGAGGAGTGTTGAGTTATGATAGGACTCTGGGTCCTAGTTGCACCTTATTGTACAAGAGAATCAATCTAATAAAAGAGAAAGAGAGAGAGTTTTGACTGTATCATGTGTGCTCCTGTGATTGTTCTTGTTATTGATCGGTGCATTGCGGTTGATCTACGGCAAACATCATCATTTTACAATAGGGGAACACTTTTGCCAATAATGTTGTGCCCATGCGAGCGACGTCATCCTTTAGAAGAAGAAGACGCACACAACAAGATGCTTCCTAGTGATATTGGTTGAGTTTGTTAGGGTATCTTTTATCAGTAGATATAAGATTAATTTGGTTAAGATAAAGATAAGATGGTAGTTAATTTGTTTGTTATGAGACTATTTTATTTTTTGTTAGTGATTATTAAGGGTTGGAAAAGGGATTTGAGGAGAGATGGGTGAAAGTTGGGAAGGTGAAGAAGACATCATTTACCACCACTAGATTTTTTTATAATAGTAAAGATATAAAACTTCCCTAACAACCATAAACAAATGGTTATAATTATTCCCTTTTAAAATAACCACTAACAAGATTATCGTCTCATTTTTTTGTCTAGATTTTCTTGGAAGGGTCGCAAGGATCAGATCCTGGAAAAATTCAGAATAAACCAACTAATACGAAGTTATTGAGATTCAAACTATCGCCATCAACCAAAAGACAATAGCACGTACCATACCTGTTGGACTGCCAACAGTTCATTCTTGCTAGACGTTGAGCTAGTTTTACATGAGTTAAGTTCAGGAATTTTTATGGCAACCATGATATATAATTTTACATATAAATATAAAATATATACAGTTTCTCTCAGAAATTAAACTAGAATCAGATCTTGGTAAGGAGAATTTTTGTTGAACAGAGGCAGCTGGCCCCTTTTAGTTGTTGATGAATATCCTGTCTGTCATTTCCAAACTTTTTTTTCCTTGTTTCGTAAAGACTCCAACTTTTTTTTATCTTGTAAATTGTCATTTCCAACCTTGGTCTAGTCAGCAAGATCCATTATAAAGCTGGTTGGTATCCAAGGCACCACATGCATATGCACGACAAGGTGGCCCTTGCGAAACTGGACATGGGGCCCAGTTCTGAGTAGAGGACAAGAGATACAACACGAACCAGTTAGGGCCAGAAAACAACCATACATGAAGCACATTAGTACAAGAATCGGATCAGAGTTATATAAAATATGGCACAAACATACAAGGTCTCAAGAACAAAGTAGATGAATAAAGAGAACTAAAATAACGATATTAAAACAACCACAACAATAGAGAAATATTTGGCGAAGCTGGTTACAAAAAGTTCTTTAAGCACGATTTCAAATGAGTACAAGTGATTGTTGTTTTCTTACAATCTCTGGAACCTTGTAGGACTCTCAGATCCTTATTTTATATGAGAATCTAGTGTTAAAGAATAACCTAGCATCTAATCATCTCGGGCACCTTTTGCTCTAGATAAGTTGGCTTGTAGCTTCTTGGTTGCTTAGGTTCTTCGTAACCCCCTAGGTTTATATAGTCTCCCTACCCTTGCTAAAATAAATAGGAATCCTACTCCTATTATGATTATAAATCCCTCTCCTACTATGAATCCTAATCATATTAGTATTCATCTAGCACACATTTCTAAATCCTAAAAGACTACATATGAGTCACTATATATATTTTACCAAACTAATTTGTAGTACACACAAATTAAGAACTGTAAACCTACATGAAAGAACAGAAATTTCTATTCATCCATGAAAATATGTGGGAACTTCTCAACATGTCGATCATACAAAGAAAGAATGCTTCCAAATTAACAACACTGGCAATAATGTACAGATGCCATACATATTAATTCTAATAATGCATATAATTAAGTACGGACAAAATTATATAGACTTACAAATCTAACCATAAAGCAGAACGAAAAAGGAGAAGAAAGAACAACGAAAGATCATCATGCATGCATATATGTAAGAACAGTGAATGGCGATAGAGAGCAGCATATAGTCGTTCAAAGTTGGTCATCTCTCTCTAGCTGGGCCCTCAAGCAAGTGCATGGAGAGGCCATAACCCTAGTTAGGCTTTGGGTGTCTCCTCCTCGGCCTTCGCCGGCTCCGGCTCGGCCGGGGCCGCTGCCTCAGCCTGCGCTGCACTCTCCTCGGCAGTCAGCTCGGCAGCGGCAGGAGCGCTCTCACGGGCGGCAGCGTCCTCGGCCGCGGCGGGGGCCTCTTCTTTCTTCTTATCGGCTTCCTCTTTCTTCTCCTTTGCGGCGGCTTCCTTCGTGGCCGCCTCCTTGGGCACCTCTTCCTCCTCGTAGGCGGGGAGCAGCGCGGAGACCTTCTCGAAGGTTTCGAAGATCGGGCCGGACAGTAGGTTCGGGCCGACCTTGGCGATGCCTTCGCTCACTTGCTTGGCTCCAGGGAATTCTGGAATCACGTACGTGGCCATTGATCAGGACATAATATGCTCGCATATATGTAGTATGGAAGTGGAACTGATCATGTGATGGATGTTCATTCCACTTACCAATGTTGGCGAGGTCTTGTACGAACTTGGTGACGGCGGCCGAGTTCTTCTTGATCCCGGACACCTTCCTCTCCTTGATCAGAGCCTGCAAACATGCTTCAGAGTTTCACTTGCGCGCTTGGCTGGAAACTAGACAGATATGAGTGCGTCGTTTGTTCTGACATGGGTAGGGTACATGAGAACATGCGTTGCTCGTTGAGCCAGCAAGGACTAGAATCGCCACTGTATCAGTAATTCTTGATAAGCACGTACATCTACACATACGTGCTAGAATCACATCAAGATTGTTTGCATGAGAGGTTCTCAACAAGAGATTGATTGATTACCTTGACTGGGGCAGGAGCAGCCTCGTAGACCTCCACGACCTTAGGCTGGAGATTCGCCTTCTTCTCCTCGAACTCGCTGTTGATCCCCTTCTACAAATACAAGTTACAACCAATCAAAACCGCGTTGCAACCACGTCGATCAAGCTGCTAGCCTGCAGCCTGAAGAAATGGTAAGCAGCACGTACCTTTGATTCGTCGAAGGACTTGAGGAGCTCGGCGGCGGCGGCCTTCTTGCCGCCGCTCTTAGCGAAGACGACCTTGATCTTGGGGAGCACCTTGGACTTCCAGTAATCCATGTCTCGATCGATCAACTCTCTCTCTCTCTCAACAGATTGATCGTTTGCTTTCGTCTTCTCCGATGATGGGGCGCTGCCGATCCGGTGCGAGGAGGCAACCGATCAGAGAACAGCTACGGCGGTGCAGCAGTGGCGGTACAGGGTAGAGGCTCGCGGCTCCAAATCGGACGTGAACTGGACGCCCTGCTTTTGCAGACTTAATGGCGGCCAGCACGCTGCTGTACTTATAAAACGGCCGGGCTGCCACCACAAGACTTCCGGGAATGCCAGCGGTCGCTAATTATTGGGCGGATTTCTAGACACAAGAGAGGGCCAGCGGAGCAATAGAGGTTAGGATGATTGATGGTGAGGTTCAATGAATGAAAAATGCCTACGATGACCGATTGTATTGTAATCTTTTTTGTATTTTATTTTCTTTGGAAGGTTAGAAAATATAGGCATAGGCGAGGAACAAGGCAGCAGCGATGATGAGGCTTCAACTCTAGACTCTAGTGTTCATTCAGCCTGGAAATTAAAACCAGGTAACAAAATGAGCTAGGGCCTTTCTAGAACGTGAGATTTTTTTTAATCTTAGATGAATTGAATTATTTGTTGTGAAAATTCTGTAAAATTATTGTAAAATTCATGTATTCCGAACGGACCTTAGAATGCTTCCTTGATGTTGTTTTTCCTTGCATTCTCTTGTTTTTGCATTTTTTTACCCCGTGTTCTCTCTTTGCACTGTAGTTACCGGTGCTGATGCTTAATGAAACTTAAATCAGAAAAAAATAGTTACCTACCAATTTTAGAAGAATTGTTAAGGCTTGCTACCTCTGTACTAATGCTTTTCTTTTGTTAGGAAGATAAATTTATATGATGAAATAACTAGAAATGTAGAAAATTGATAAAAACGAGGATGTTAATTTGCATGTTAACATTAAATTATATACACTCGAAGATAATACCCACTTCTAAACCTTGCCATCGCTACACCGTGTAATTACCGTCTGGCAGAAAATGCGTCAAAAAGCAGCTGTAAATAATTAAATATATATTTTCCCCATGCCCACCAAATCAAAAACAAAACGGCTCAGATCTAGAGTAGAGTACATCGTGGCTTCGTCCTATAGCGATCTGGGGCAATGTAGCGTCTAATCTAAAGCGTCATGTTCTTCAATCTCGGCCAACGATGACTGGATCACTGGACTGGGAATCTGGGATCACCCGGATCAGTATGTTTTTTCCGAATTTTTTTTGTAAATAATAGATTTTTTTATTCAAATTTGCAAAAATATCTCTCGATTCAAAAAAAATTGTAAAACTATATCTCTGTCGCCGTTTGAAACGACGAGAGGGAAATGATATGGCATAGCAATAAAGAGTTGTGTCGCCATTTGAACTGACGAGAAACAGCCACGTCAGCACCACATAGACGAAAAAAATGGTCGGCGTCCCTATCGCCAAATGAAATGGCGAAGAAGTCTCCCGCCGCAAAAATCGACCGTTGGTTTGGCAACAGAGAAGGCGTGCACATATGTCTCCAAACCAACTGGCGATAGCGATAGAGACTGCGAAGCGGTTAAGTTTAGCGTAAAGAGCTCACTGTCGCCAATTGAAATAGCAACGGGTTCCTATCGTCAAATGGTTTGACGACAGAAGTTTGTCACCCTTTTATTTGGCGACAGAAAGGCCACATCAACGCTGGCTCAGTTTTTTCTGTGTTTTGCGCTATTATCGTCCAACTATATGACGATAAAAATATAGTTTTGCAATTTTTTTAGATCAAGATATATTTTTGCAATTTAAATAAAAAAGTATTATTTAAACAAAATTCATGTTTTTCCTGCCGAGTAGTACGAGTGGCATTGGCGTAAATACGCGGAAACGCGGAGGCACAGCCCGTGACACAGTGGGAGGCACAGCTGGCGATGCGCTGACAGTTGCCGCTGGTGGGTTCAGCGCGGGACCGCGCCTCGGAGTCTCAAGATTTCTACGAGATACGTGCGGGCCATTCGTGCGCTCCAGCGGCGGTCGTTCAACTGACGCTGACCCTTGGGGCCATGAGCGCCGGGGCGAGGTGACAGAGATAGTGGGTGGATCGAGGATTGGTGTGTGGACTGGCCGGTTGGGCCCGCGGGGAGAAGCAGGGGGAGACCGCCGACCACGTGGCCTTGCTGGCGCGGCCACCGTGGCGCACCTGCCGTGTTCCGGCCCCCCTCCCTCGTTTCCTTAGTTCTGTTATAAAACAAAGCCGTAGATTAATCCCAATACCAGTAGATCAATTCCAATATTAATTAAGAATAGTTAGAATAATCGCAGGATGTATATATAATATAGGGAGGTAAAACTCTCTTTTTATTAGATTGATTCTCTTGTACACAGAGAGTGCTATATTTATAGGGGAAGTCAATAAGAGAGATATTCAGATTCGCCAATGGAGAGATATGATCAAGTATATTTGGACAACTAGGACATATAATCTATCCATATATTCAACACTTCTCTTGGACGAATACCGTATAATGCATATGCCTCATCAAAAATTCGATGGAGAAAAGAGTGCATTACACTCGCACACTGTGTTACACTAGTTGCCTCATTAAAAACATTTATATGATAAACTTTAGAAAAACTCACTAAGGGAAAAGGAGTAAAACTTATAATATTTTGGACTTAAAAGTAGGATCTTCAGGATCATGTTAAGAGTTATGGTTTAGGAATTTACTCTTTCTGAACTATGTATATATCTAAGTCGTCTCATTCCAATGCCATGCACACATCATTGAATACTAGATGTTGGCAAGGATTTAGTGAATAAATCTGTTAAATTTTCACATGACTTCATTTGCATAATCTTTACCTCAATATTCTTTTGGAGTTCGCGAGGATAGAAAAGTTTAGAGGCAATATGCTTCGTGATATTGCTTTTAACATAACCTATTTGCGTTTGTGCAATACAAGCAGCATTATCTTCATAGATAATCGTGGTGTATCGACGGCATTAAGACCATGTGATTTTTGAATATGGTTAATCACACGTCTTAGCAAAACACACTCATGTGAGGCTTCATATAAGCTATAATTTCTAAGTGGTTGATAAAATTGAAGTTGCTACTAAGGTCTGCTTAAAAGACCACCAAGAAACTGCTATACCACCGCAGAGAAACAAAAACCCAATCTGAGATTTGGCGATATGGGGATTAGACAGATAGCCAACATCCATATATCCCACCATGGTCAAGTCTTGGCCCTTACGATAAAATAATTTAAGATATTGTGTACCATGGAGGTATCTGAGTAAAGTCTTGACACCAGTCCAATATCTTCTGGTACAAATGCAATATCAGGCCTTGTGCATTTCGTAATATTAATAAGTGCTCCAATGGCTCTTAAGGATGGGACTTCAGGTCCTAAGACTATCTCCAATGGTATCTCTTCAGGCTCCAAATCCCTTCGCAGATAAATCCTAAGCACTCCAACGAATTCCCTTCACGGTTCCCTTCGGAAGGGATTTGGAGAGAGAGTCTCTTCAGAAAGAGATTCTCTCTCCAATCTCTATACAAAACCCTTCGAGGGGATGCTGCTGGAGATGATAGAAATAAAGAGAATGAATATAGAGAAGGGAATGAGGGAAGAGAAGGGAATGAAGGAAAATTGCTGGAGATAGTCTAACACTTTCTCATTTTCTATCCTCAGTCTAAGAAAGGTTTTTATCCACTTCAAAAGATCTTACTACTATGAGGATATTTAAAGGATGAGATTTATCCATATTAAATCTTTCCAATACCTATTTGGAATAAGTAGATAGTGTACAAAAATTTCTTTTGGGAAACGCTCTAGCTGCAGATCTAGGCAATGTTTAGTTTTACCCAAATCTTTCATCTTAAACTCCGTCGTAAGGTAAGAATTTACTTTATCTCTTCTTTGTTCTGATGATACTTAGATCATCAACATAAACTAAGATGATACAAAATTCATTCTATAACTTCTTTATGAACACACAGAGATATCATTATTATTGGAGTAGTTAGGGGTGAAAATGGGTCGGATACAGATGGATATTGCTCTTTCGTATCCTAACACATATTTTTTTCCCCGAATTCAGAACCGATCGCGCCAATCGAATATGGATACGAATCTGGGTTATTTGGGATACGGATACGGATATGAGACGGATATATGATAAAGATATACGGATAATGTAAGCATATATAAATTAATATATACTGAATTAAACCATATAAATATATGACCATAGTAGCAAGTTATATCAATGAAACCCAATAAACATCATACTTTAGGATTAATAGAACCAACTAATTTTCAATATAAACGGGCTACTGTAACATCTCAATTTTTGCATTTTATGGTTTTAATATGCATTTTACCTTTTTATGAATTTTTTGGATTTTATTTAAATGGTTTTATATTTATTGATTTAAGCTTCTTATCATTTATTATTTATTTATTGGAAAAGTTCTAATAATATTTTACTAGAAATATTTTATTTGTGTTCTAAATGCCCTAAAATATTTTCTAGAATTTTTCTATTTTATTCGACCTTATTACATTTTGGGATTTATTTTTATTCACAAAAGGATTTAAAAACATTTCAACAGTTTGGGCTGAAAGCCCTATGCGGCCTGGCCAATCACTCACACTGTAGCCTGCACTGGCCCATTCTACCACTTAATGCTAGCCACTTTGCATCCACGTCGTTGGATTTGAATCCGATGCACGTGAGCTTGTCGCATCGTTGGTGCACCGTCGATCGTTGCCAACACCATATCCTCGCCAGATTCTACCATCGCAATCGACCGTGTCGTGAATCCCTCACTTGACAGTTGACACGCCTCCCTAGGCCGCTATTTAATAAACCGTCACCACCATTGGGTTTCCCACCTCGAGTCACATATTATGCCCTACTGCACGCTCACTGAGACACCACCACCTTCCCGCACGAGCTTGTCGGAGTTGAACCGGGGAGCACCATTGATTTTTTTTTGAAAATGTCAACGACCGCCACAGCTCTGCCGCCACCTTTGGTACCATCGAAACCATCTCTTCACACTGCTTTGAACGCGCCACATAACGTTGCCGAAGACGCATTCTTCCGCCACGTCGTGCATCATCGTCTTCCTCTCTGGTAAGATCTCGCCGCCATGCACCATCGCCGTGTCATCAGATCTCGCTGTCATGCACCACGTCGCCCAAGGATCTACCGCGGGTCATAACCATTGGATCAGCGGTGGACGGCCCGGTTTGTGCCGCTTAGCCGAGTGAGAGGTCATTGGTGTCCACGATGCACAAGGCTTTGCATCAAGTGGTACTTGTGCATAGTCTTGAGTCCATCAGAGAACCGAAATGAGCCAGAGATAAACATCCTGAAAATTTTAAATAGTAAAATAAAAATATAAAAATTTGTAAAATAAAATTGAATAATATTTTTAGTTAAAATTTAGAGAATAAATTAAAATCTTATCCTTCATCTCAACATGTTGAAATCAACCTTAGTCAAAGGATGAGCAGCAAAATAAAATTTACAGATCAATCAAAATATGAAAATAAATTGAAAATAAAATTCAATTTGAAATTTCATTTAATCATAAATTTTCTTGAATTTTGGTTCTTAAGAAATCCATTTAATATAAATTGAAATGATGGATAAAGAGATGAGCAAAAGATTACAACAATAAAATAAATAAAAATTTTATATAAAACTAGGAAAACCCCAGTGACTCATTTATAAATTTTAAATGTCATATCAAGCATTTATGGGCAAATTAAATGCTATTTATTAATCTTGACTAGCAATAGTAACAATTTCAGAATTAAATAAAAATATTCCATCATTATTTCGATCTGAAAATTTTATATTATCTTATGGAATAATAAGTTCATCCAGAGTAAAAATTAAATAAAAAAATAGAGAATTGGAAACTAGTACTCTGAATGTCAGAATTTTAATAAATTAAATACGAAATATTTAAATCTGAAAAGTTTAATGAAGACCCAAATGATCATAATAAACTCATATAAAAATTCTCAAAAAGTTTTGAAAAGATTTATACTGTCTGATAATTCAAAAACAGAAAACAGAAATATGTGGACAGTTCCTTGTCAAAATTTTTATAAATTCTGTAGAAAATATTTGCCTCTGAAATTTATACAGTATGAAGATAACTCCCTGAAAATCACGCATTAAATTCATCAATAAATTTAAGACATGATTGCTAACTGATTCAATGAACTCATCGTAGCTTTGCTTGCTGAAATTGCTTGAGGACCCCAGTTCACTTGCTGCCATGTGGGACCCGATCCCTCTGCAGGTCCACTAGCCAGCCTCTTCTCCTAGCCTTCCATGATTGCTAACTGATTCAATGAACTCATCATAGCTTTGCTTGCTGAAATTGCTTGAGGACCCCAGTTCACTTGCTGCCATGTGGGACCCGATCCCTGTGCAGGTCCACCAGCCAGCCTCTTCTCCTGGCCTTCTTCTTCCTCCGTTCGCTGGTGCCTCGAGCCATGCCCTTCTCGCCCGCACTGCAGCCGCGTCATCCCTCTGCCATAAGCACCGTCCAGCCAACCCTAGCTCGCCACCATTCTTCCACGCGGCAGCCTCCTCCGTGTTTCCCGGGAACCATCATACCTCCTCATGTGCAAGCCATCAATGCTTCTTGTTACACCCGGGGAAGCTTCCATCCGAGCCAGAAATCACCCGGCCGAATTCATCTATTTGCCGCAGCTATAAAAGGCGCCAAAGGTCACCAAAGTTGCGCGTATTACTTCTCCTCTACTCCCTCTTCCTCTCTTCCAGCCAAGCGCCCAAGGTCTCCCTCACATCCGCCATGGCCGAAAGCTTTTGAGCTCAAAAGGCAAAACCGAATTAGCCACAACCTAGTCCATCATTTCCAAATTCCTTCAAGCCTTAGCACTACCATCATGCATAGAACAATGCCCCTCAAAAATATTTGGTCTTCGCCATGCAAAAGCTCGCCGCCCCCTTCTGTTTTTCTTCCCCAACTCCAGGTCACCAAGGGCAGCTCAATCCGATGTTTCTCCCACTGAAATAACCACTAAAATGGAATCTCCATGACACCTTGATGCTCAATCCGCTACCCATTCAAGCCGAGCTGCCTTTGTCTTCGTCCCAGCCGAGTCGCCATTACCGCCGCCGAGCTCGGCGTTTCATCTCGCACCATTTTCGACCAAAGCGATTCCACCTGTGTGCTAAATAGATCCCCGGTGCTCATCCATGGACGGCCAGACTTTCCGAGTGCTGCCATGCAAGCAGCGATGGAACCACCTCCTCTGCCGGAGTCTCTACCGAATGGGCCCCTCACGGCAAGAGTAAGCCTCCTCTGTACAAGCCAATGAAAGGCGCTCGTGATTGAAAACATAATTCAATTTTCAATACATATTCCAAGTAAGTCAATGATCAATCTTGAATATCTTTTGCATCTTTAATTTAAATAAGATGAAATAAAATTATAAATTCATCTAAAATAAAGTTCTTCTAGAATATGTAAAAATATTTTGAAAAGAATTTCTGGATAAATTTGAAATTCAAATTTAAAGAGAAGACCTAAACATATGCTTCACATAAGAATTCTACAAACAAACTTAGATTTTGATGAAACCAATTTTAATAGAATCCTCATGCTACCAAAAACCTAAATATATAAAAATATTTGAATTTCACTTATATTTGAATCATATTCTAAAAAGGATCATTTCCAATGCCTTAAATATTCAAAAGGGAAATAAATGGTACGAAAGAAATATGAAACAAATGAAGTTGATTTCTAAATAATCAATATGTCAACAGGTTATTTGAATATGCCATAGGATTTAAGAAATGAATTAGTCCTAAATTATTTCATAAATAAGAAGCGAGACTCATGTATTGAATAAACTAGCAATAATATACTTATGTATATACGCATATAGATCGAATGGATTATGAACTCGATTCACTTTACAGCAACAAAAGATTACATAAAACTTTATGAGCTAAGTATCAGATTTGGCAAAAAGTAATCTTATTATTTTCGATAAGATAAGCCCATAACACTAGGCAAAATAAACTAAATTAAGTTCAACTTATAAAAGCCTTAAATCTTCATATACTTGTAAACTATCGCAACCATAATCAAAATAATACGAAACAAGTTCTAAAACACTTCTAAGGTCATCCCCTGCTTATGCCAGAAAAATAAATAAGTGATCATGTTTAGTGTAGCCGCAAAGTTAAGATGATATCCGATTTCCGATAACGTCCGTTAGGTGATCATTTAAGCCTTTTTAGTAACTTGTAAAACTTCTTGTCTAAATACCATTATTAGGGAACTTAGTCCAAAGACACACTCCATTATATGTGCTACCATAATCTAGAAAAATATTCTATTTAGAATTTGTTCTGTATATAAATCCTGCTACTACAAATACCCTTCGTGAAATAGTCACGTAGAAGACTATGCCAACTAAGCAATTTCGATGGCCTGTAGAATAACTCGTCTAAATGCAATTTTGGGAAAGATCAACATAGAAACAATATTTGGTATATGGATTATCATATTCTGGAATAATATATTAGTTACAACTTGCTTATCAATGAAGATCTAGCTAATTCAAAACCCTTAAATGTTAATCATTCACTTCATCATTCTCGCCGATTTCGTATAATGTAAACTTTATAATATCACAAGCCTTTTCAGCGATGAATATAATATAATGTCCAAACCCTAAAATTTATAAAATCAGTTTAGAAACATTCTCCGAAGTATAGATTACCTTAAGCTGAAGAAATAATCTCATTTTCTCATGATCTGCATATAAATCCTATCAGCCAAACAACCCTAACTATTATGGGTTCTGAAACTTGTAATACGGGTAAACCAACTCGGTAACAATGAAGAAACCTATAGTTAAAATATTTGTATCACCAAAATATTCTTAAAAAGCACGAATATATTACCAGTAACTTGTTATAACCATTCCAGCATACCCACAACTAATTCTTATGCAATGTTAATTAAGAAATGAAAACTATTCACATATGCATCATATAACAAATTGATTAATGCTTAATTCTATTAAACTAAACAATTTTTGCATCTTGAATTCGTAAAATAAAATTTATAAATTCATAAAGAGCAATCCCTGTTCTTTGTAAAGAGTCTTTATTTGCTTTTCTATCTATTTTCTTTATGCCCTTATTAAAGTTTATTATTTGCTATATTTCCATCGAACGACGTGTAGAACCCGACGTAACTAACTCCGTCGCCGTCAACGCGAGCTACGACCACGACTTCATCGTAAACGACAAATAAGCAAGGCAAGCACCCCTTTGACCATATTGATCCCAGTAGTTATTTTCCTTTTATTTATCAAATGGTTTCATGCATGCGTTTATTTTCTGTAAATTCGCTACTTTGTGGTAATGGTAGAATATAGCCGTTATCTCATGGATCCCCTTGATAAGTATGAACATGTGAACCTTGAAAACCATAGGATGAGGTTAGACAATAAATAATGTCAACATGGGTATAAACGATTACATATTATCCATGCTTAGCCATGCTTTAGAACCAACGTTAGATGTGATCAGATCAAAATGGTTTATTGAGAAATTGAAAGTATTGGTTACGACATCATGTCGGTTCTGGGTAGTTTTGAATAAAAACTCAAAATAAAACTATGATTTTGATGCGGGCAATTATTGGCAATAGCCGGATGTACAATGGGGATTGTACGTAGTGTAGGGTGGAGTATTGCCCGTGTCAGATTAAGGACCGAGCTATGGATTGCTTACAAGCCAAGAAATCCATGCAACCACAAGTGCTGGTATGGGACAGTCGTAACCTATTAAGTTGCGTAAATCTGGCTTTGCACATTGGTATGTGGGAGATAGTAGAAGCACTCTGGTTAGGTTTGCTTGTGAGGGGCTACCACACCGCAGTGTGGGTAAATGCATACTGGTATAACTGTGTACGCCTTGTTATGGGAAGAAACCTTTATTGCAAGGGTACTGCTCATTTTCTATTTTTAAAAAGACAGGGTATGTCTGCTATTTATGTTTCTTCTCCATAGCAAGGGTTAACGTCACTAGGTTGGTGCAAAGTCGGGTTTAGGTAATGTAACGGTTATGTTATGATCGCTCTACGGCACACCTAAGGAAGTGTGCTAAAAGCTTGCACAAAGAGTTGATCATTTCTTGTGGGTAAAGCTGTACACCTCTACAGAGTGTAAATCTAATTAATTAGCTGCGCCTATGGTCAAAGGCACTTGGTAACGTCATCACATAGCTAGTTGTTTTATTATTTATAAAATGGGATGATTTTCACCTGTTATGCCTTGTTTTGGCAAAGATTGTGGTTATGCCTTGGGTGGCTGGAAATTGGTTATCTCGACGCTCACATCATGGAGGACCGTGAGTTACTATTTATGCTTTATTATTACTTTTATATCAATCAAACATGCTTTTACAAATTTCGTTTCACAATTGCAACTTGTCTTACAAATAAAGTGCTGCTTTATGCAAATTAATCGTAGAAACCTCTTTTGACATGACTTGCATTTATTCATTTGCAAATACCACCTTAAATCTTGTGGAGTACGAAAGTACTCAACCTTGCTTATTATGTTGTTTTAGGTGGATAAGACAGCGACGCTTCGAAGAATATCTTTTCGTCGCTGTAATACCGCAAATCTTTACCAGGGTTTTTGGCCGGAATTGCTTTATCTTCTTAATCCAAGGATTTTTTCCATTCACCTAACCACTTTTTCTCTTTCTACTGTTGTGTGGCTGTCATTCTTTGGGGCTACCTCTTTTTCCCCCCATCCCTGCCGACTCCTTCCCCGCTCTGCTCCTCTGGATTGGGCGCTCCCAGGCCGGCTGCTTCTTGCCTTTGACCGAGTGCTCCCTGCCAGCGCCTTCCTCTGCGCCCATCCCCCAAGCTGGCGTCGCCCATATTCCCCCAGGCCGACGTCGCCCATTTCCCCCAGGCCGGCAACTCTCCCCTGCACCCTCCTCCTGGCCGACTACTCCTGGCCAAGTCCCTCCCTGGAGCCCCAGCCGAGCCTTGCGAGTAGGAGTCTGAGCTCTGCACCATTGTGATGGAGAGGAGGAACTCTGCTAGCTGAGCCGCCCCCTCTCCTCCTTTCCCCTGCAGGCAAGACGCCAAAGAAGAACCGCGATGGCGATGTGAGCATGTTGGCGGCGGCAGCCTTACCTTCTTGTGGTGAGAACTCAAGCATGCTGAAATTTGTGGTGTTTGGGTTCCTTGTGCACACCATGTGTTTGATGAAATGCTTAGCTAGGGTTCTTGTTTTGAAATGTTTAGTTGAAATGCTTGTACTGCTAGTTCCTATGATTTAGTTCAGGCCTCCATCCTGGATTTTCGGTGCACTGGGATTTGGCAGAAGTATGCTCATTGCTTGTTTGGTCTATGGAGCTCATGGCATGATAGATGTGAAAGTTAAAGAGTAGAAATTTTATGATGAGTATTGGGCCTTAGATTAATTTACATGACTTGGGAGGCTAACCTCTGTGCCTTTGTGATCATCAGGGTAGATATGTATATATGTATGAGTTTGTGAATGCTGAATTACTTAAGTATTTTACCCTTGCAATTAACTATTGGAAGTGGAGCCTAAAGGGTGTACTGTCGTTGCCAAAAGAGTAGAAGTTTATGTATCATTCTGTGACCCAATGTTGTATGGTTGTGAATCCTATGCGGTGACTTGATCCTTATTACCTTTTTGCATGACTAAATTCAAATGAGTGATTTAAGATTTATTTACCATCATTTGATTTATGAGCAAACTATTAGCTCAATTTGTTAATGCATTGGTTAATCATTGAGTATATAATATTCCAATTTGATTGCATCAGTGCTTGACCTTTGTCTTGTGATCATGAGAAATATTGTATATGTGTAGTTCTTATTACTTTGTATGCTTTCGACTTGGCCCAAATTCTCTGTATGATGTTGTACTTGAATTTTGGTTATGGTTAATTTTATGGTTTAGTAGACTTTCATGTATGGGATTCTGAATTGAGGCGCTAGGGTCTGGTCGGCAAGCAAGTTGTAGGTGATAAGATTTGGAGGGTTACTCTTTGTGCCTTGGTAGAATGAAACTTATGCTCTGATGCTATTGAAATCTAGGATCAATGCATATGTTTTCGTGTTTGCATCTTCCTGAGCTTAAATGGCACTAGTTCTAGTGATTTTGTTTAGGAGGTTTGTTGTCTCAAGTTATATTATGTGTATATGTTCTAAATTCAGGCTTTTCTTTAATCCCGGGAAGTCATGCGAACGCTAAGATTCCAAATGCCGCTCCAATTTCCGTCGGTAAAAGGCAAGTGCAACCCCTAGAGCGTTATTAGGATGTTAAATGCTTTGTTTGCGATAAGATTATGAAAATTCTAATGATGTGATTATGTTTAATAGCATGTCTAGAAGTTGTTTTTAGTATGGTGATGAGGATGGATGAATGTTAGCAAATTGGTAAGTAAGTTATTCAATTCCCATTTATTGCATTGCATTACGAAATTGTACAAATGAGTATGGTTATGTTGATGCAAGTGTAGGGACAAGCTTGCACTATAATCACCTAGTTGTTCATATCTGTAAATTTAATCTACTTTAAAGAAATTATGTGATGCATTTCCCTGAATTTTATTCACGACTTTATTTACTCTCGAATGAATCACACTGGGGAAATAGCAAGTTAATTGGTACTTCCATATTGGTTATGGCTATGTGTGGTGAAAATGAATGAGGGATGAAATGCATTCACGTCAATTACATAATTGCATTCATGATGGACGAGGCGACACATGTTGATGTGGGCCTCGGTGCTCACATGTAGTGAGCACAAAAGTCCTATCTCGTAGTCCTATCTATGGATGGGAGCGAGTCAGTAAGAGTAGGCCCCACCACGAGATGGTTGGGAATGAGAGGGTGCACGCCGACGGGTGTGCACTCACCTATACCGGTATAGGCTAAAGGTTGCATTTTAGCATGCACGCATAAAAGTATTGCATTGCATTGTGTGGTGAAATTGTTAAATGTTGATTGACGAGAATGGAAAGAACAGGTTGAGGACTGAGTCGTGGGCTCATCCAGAAATGATTCTTTGAGGCATGGGTAAGGTGGTATTACGTTTCGAGTTGGATGTGGTAAGTGGAGTTAATTCTCGCTTCATTCAATGTATGATCTCAACTAAGTAATGGTTATGTTAATTGAGAAAGTAATTGAGTTTCTACGTTTTGAATTTATATGAATCCACACCGCTTGCATTATTTTCGGATGTCAATTAAAGGAACTGCTTTTATGACTTAAAGTAGTCAGATTCTAGTTGAACTCATTACTTTTCATTATTGTTGCACTTTGCTGAGTCTTGGACTCACGCTTGCTGTTTCTTGTTTTAGGTACTTTGAAGCTGACTCGCCGGGATGGGAGTAGAGCACGTGCACGACTTCGGTCACCAACAACCAATCCAATTGTTTCGTTAAGTCTGGTTGTAACTAATGCTAATGTAATGTGTTGATCGTCGTCGCGTAGGCGGTTAATTGCCGGTTGGATATATGATCGATTATCTAAGGACATGCTAGATGGTTTCATTCTATTTCAAGTGATTGATATATTATACATCTGCTATTATTCTTTTGTTTGCTTAGTGGATGTCCTAGTTTTAGGGGAGGTGCTGCCGAAATTTTGTAAATTTCGGTGGCTTAGTTTTAAACCGGTTTTAAGAGTCAGAGGTTAATTCCTGTCTTTTCACTAGAGGTGTCATTAGTTATTTAGAGTTTTGGTAGCATCCGTAGCGCGTTTGGCGCCCGGGTGTTACAGTCGCAGGTTACGAGAATTTCAAGTAAAGCTATCTTTTTGGGGATTTTTGCCTTGTCAGTTGCCTGAGGGTTGGATGGGCACACTACAAGACTTCGCACTTCCTGTAATATGAGTTTTTACTCTGGGTTGTAATACATTGTGTATATTTAGCTTCCGCATTAATAAAATGTTGTATGGTTGTGGTTTCAACTGTTGTATATGTGTGTACTAGCTACTGATCCAGGGACTAATACGGAATGCACATTAGATTCTCATTTTAGTATTCTATGCTAAAATGAGGGTCGTTACACAGACCTAGTCTATGCACCGTGCAAGTGTCGCGCTCTGGTTGTGCCACATGTCAAGTCAAGGAAGTGCCACATGGCTCTAAAGTCAGCATGACGTCATATTTCGGTTTTTTCTCAGAAAACTATTCAGTTGAAAATCAATTTCATTACTGACATCAGCATGATGTCACAAATGCTATTTTTCAGTATAAAAATAATTCCTTTAATGAGGATTTTTTTTTATTTTAAAATTTATGTAGCTCATTCTATCTCATACGAACTTCGATTAAGGTGATTCCAGTTTCTTAAAATTTGTAAAATTGAACTCTATTTAATGGTGAATTTTATTTAATTTTTAGAGTTAATTCTACTCTCTAGGTTTTGTATTTATTGCTTTCTCGCTCGATTCGCATAGAGGTCGAAGTGCCCAAGGAATTTGTGAGCAAGGAGCCAAGTCAAGAACTAGGTCTAGAGCAGGATCTAAAGCTCTTTAAAGGTAATTTGTACTTTGATCATGTTGAATCCATGTTTTATTGTTTTAAAAGTATTGCATACTAATTCAATTATTACATGTTCAATATTGGGTATAGTTATTCATCCAATTGTGATGTATCCACCATGCCATATCGTAAGTCATATTTCATTTGTCACTGTAGCATGGTTGCTAATAATTGGTAGCTATTAATCACCAATGTGGGTAGCTAGAACACAAGTAGTATGCTTAGCCATGTAACTAGTCATCATTTTATGTGGAAAAAGTTAATCTTTCTTAATGAACTACTTAATATGTTTATGAACTTGTTTGTTAGGTGTTGTCACACAATGTTGTTGTTGAGAGCACGTGGTGCATGGTAAAACAACCGGGGTGGTAAAATGATTTAAATTGAGGCAAGTGGCAAGGATTTGTGGTGGGCCAATGTGGCGTTTAGGCGGTCACATTGCTTTTTATGGTATTTGATGGTTCATGGTTATGGTGAATTTTTTGTTAGTCTTGCCTTTGTCAATTAAGAACTTAACCACATGTTTGGTTTGGGACAGACTTAGCTAATTAATTTGCTATGTCTAGGTTTTAGTACTATTATTGTGGTGTGAGTCCCAGCTATATGGGTAAATTCACATAGCGCAAGAAGGGGGCTCTGAGTGTGGTAACCAGTCCCTTCAGTGTTGAAACCTTAGCGGACAATACTGGATTTAGACAGAGCATTGGAAAGGTTTTGTTATAATCACTCACCTTTGTGGTGTATGATTGTATCTCGTGGGGAAAGTGTATAACCTCTGTAGATTATAAAACCTATTCGAATAGCCATATTCACGGTATTAAGCATTGCTCGGTGATTACAGTCAAGGGTTATATTTTATTAAAACCAATGTAGGAATGGAGGCTATATGCTTGTGAATGTTAAATTATGGTTTAAGATTATGAGTTGGTTATTTGGAAAACAAATGAGAAATTTATTAATGCTATTATTTGTTTTACTGCCTTTTCAATCTAGTTATGCTATTTTTTTACACATGTTGTTTTTATGCAAATTAACCAAGTCAGCCATTCTTTTGAAATAAGCCATGCATGTAGTTTATTATTCTTGCATTTGTGCACAACTTGTTAAGTGCTTTATGTACTCACCCTTACAACAAACATCACCAGTTGGGGAGAAGGCTACGCCGGCTTTAGAGGAGTTTTAGGAGGAAGCGGATAACTAGGGTGCGAATTTTGTCAGTTGCTTGTAGCAAATTTAAGAGTTACTACGAATAAATTTATTTTCGCTATAGTTTATTTATTTTTTACTCTTAGCCCTTCGTGGCGTATTCATGTAAGGTGAACCACAAGGTCGTCTAACAAGTTATATTTAATTTGATGAAGTCTTTATTATTATATCGTTGAGTATGATTGTGATATTCATCTATATTGAGCCTATATGCACTAGCGTGATCCTGGACTAGTGCTGAATATACAGAAGGTCCGGATTTGCACATTCGATTTCTGACAGAGGTGGTATCAGAGCCATACTGACTATAGGTCAAGCCCTAGCTAGTTTGTTGTCTTAGAAGTGTCAAAAACTATTTTCTAAAGTCAAAACTAACTCAAAAGATTAAAAAAATTCTTGACTTATTCTCTCTTTCTTGCTTTCCACCTTTGCTGAATTTTCTGTCTTTTCTCTTGTTTTTGAGATGAGGTTTCACGAGAATTGCTTTCTATAGATAAAGATGGAGTGCATCTACGAAGAATGCAAGGGAGGATTTGTAGCCGAGTTATGGAAGATGTTGTAGCTACTGGGAGGTATCGACAGGCCTATCTATCGAGGCAATAGCTGGATCGTGAATGGAAAGGTGTGAGGGACACTTTGCAAGGTCACGATCTATACAAGGGAGAACACGATGGGAAGCCATCCCATCAACATCATGGTGGGGATATCCATGTTTGAGGCTGAGATCCAAGAGTTTGCACGCCTAGCGCTCTACCACTTTGCTTAGGACTACGCCACCGAATTTGAGTCAACGATGTTCAAGTATCATCCACCTGGAGGTGCCATCACTGAGGATAGGATCAGGGATGAGGAGGATGCCACCATTATCCATCTCACTAGTTTTGCTATCGTACATGAAAACTTCACGAAGACACCAACCAGGAGCTTGTGGGGGTTAATGAGGCTTTGGAGAATGTGGAGGACCTTTGAGAGACTAGAAGGATGGCTTCTGAGTAGATCACTGAGCTAGAGGAGGCCCTCTACATCAGAGAAGAGGAATCTGAGCTAGAAGCAAAGGGGTGTGAGGAGGATCTTGAGGAGGTAGAGCCCGAGCCTGAGGGGCAGGAGTCTGCATCTTCCAACGAGACTCCTAGCCATCGGAACCAGCTTGAGCCGATGCCTCGCCACCCGTCGCACTATTCGCCTAGAGATCCCCATCCCGATTGGCTTAGTGATTATGCAGTGTCTTGGTCTAGTAGTAGTGACTCAAGTGTATGAATCACGTGAGTCTAAGTTAGGAGAGTCGCCATTTAGGCGTTAGCATTGTGTGCTTAGGTTAATGATAGTTTTAAATTGTCTTTTGAGTATGCAGTATATGTTGCATTGCCCTTAGCACTTGTGAGCAATCATACCAAGTATTTAATAAAATCTTTATATTTAGAGTTTGGATTTCAAACTTTTGCCTGCATAAGTTCTTATATTACTTGTCTATGCTTTCCTTCTTTTCTCTAAACCATGGAGTGCTCAACAGATGGTTCAGGCTTGTGGAAACAATGAAGCTAGTGGAAGCGGAACCCGTCCAAGTGAGAATCTGAATGTGACGCTAGTACCACAAGCAGCACCACCAGTTGAATAACTTTGGAGCCTTTCTTGCTGCACAAACACAGCTTATGCAAACCATGATGCAGCAGCAAAAGCAGCACTTCACTAATCAAGCAAATTCCAACAATGCAAACCAAGCTGCTAACAATGGGAGTCGTCCATACTCGAAGCTGTCAGACTTCATGAGAACTCGTCCGCTTACCTTCTTTGGGAATGCTAACCAATTGTGGCAGATGATTAACTTAGAACAATAGAAAGGAAGCTACACATCACTCAATGTATTGGGAATAAGAAGGTTCTTTATGCTTCTCATCAGCTCTTGGGTACAGCCGCTAAATGCTGGGAGAATTACTATGCATCACAAGAGAACCCATAGAAGATCACTTGGAAGGAATTCACTACTTATTTTCACCAGTATCATGTTCCTGAAGGTGTCATGGATTTAAAGAAGGAATAATCTAGAACGATCAAGCAGAGAGGCCAATCTATAGCAGATTATCTAAACAATTTCACATAGCTTGCTCGCTATGCACCTGAAGACATAGCAACATACAAGGCAAGATAGCCTTGCTTCATGAAGAGACTGAATTCTAGACTGTAGGTTGGGTTGATTACTCACAATTTTCCTAATTTCCAAGATCTAGTTAACATGGCTCTCATCCTGGAAGATAAGCATAAGGAGTTGGATGACAACCGCAAGCGCAGAATGGGACAATAGGAGCTCGTTAGGGACAATAGAGAGTGAGGGTTGCACCTTACCAGATTGTTAGATTTTAACCTAAAACTGTATTTAAGATGCCAACTCCTGCACCATGTCCCAGTGGACAGAACTTCCAGACCCCTGTTAGACCAATAATGCTCAAGGAGGAAACCAACAGTCGACAATCAGGTGCTATTTCAGCTATAATGAGACATGATATTTTGCCAACAACTATCCCAAGAGAGGAGGTGTTACACCTGTCTGCTTCAACCATGGTCCTATACCTGCCAAGACACCTGTACTAGGAGGGAACCATGGAGTTGCTCAAGCTGTAGCTACACCTCAGTCCATGGTGATAGGTTGTATCAACCATATCACGACTGATGAAATTTAGGAAGCATCAGATATCATACTTGGTAAGTTCCTAGTTAACTTAGTACTTGCTACAATTTTATTTGATTCTGGAGCTTTGCATTCCTTTATTCTCTGGGATTTTGTGTTGGGAATGGATTAGATGTTATGAATTTGAAGTGCACGCTTTTGATCCAATCCCCTGGATCAAAACTTCGATCTAACCTAGGATGTATGGGAGTTAAGATGCTTATGGATCGGATAGAGTTCCTAGTGAACTTTATTATTTTGGATACCCAGACATTAGATGTTATTCCTGAAATAGATTGGTTATCCAAATATAAGGCTATGTTGGATTGTGGACGAAGAGTTGTGTCAATTGAAAGGCTGACAAGCGAAAGAGTGGAGGTTCAAGAGGCCACAGTTCGTAGTAGTCAAATGATGGTTAATAGTATTAAAGCTATCAGTATAGAAAAAGTACCAGATGTTAATGAATACCTAATGTATTTTCTAAAGATTTACCTGGAGTGCCACCAGACCAAGAAATTTAATTTATAATTGAATTGGTACCTGGTATAGCCCTGATAGCCAAGAGACCATATCGGATGTCTACAGATGAGATGGTAGAAATGTAGAATCACTTTTAGAAAGAGGCCATATTTAGTGTTAAAGCTCAAAAAGGATTATTTGAAATACATTCAAATAAAACTTCCTCATTTTATTAGGCTATACAATAAATCCATCATGACTCAATTGTGTCCATAACTTGCCTAATATAGCTCAAACGAGGAATTTACGCAAAAAAAGCCTGATACCAAATTAGAATACAAGTTTTCAATAAAACCACTTGAAAGAAGGCTTTATGAATAAGCATCACTTGTAGTACCACTTTTGAAGATAACAGGAAACTTGTACCACTTATAATGCTTAATTTTTCAATCTAAACCACATGTAAATATTCTTTCTTCAAGTGATACTATTTATATGAGATATCACTTGTAAAGATCATTTAACATGAGGGATCTTCTTTAGAGAAAACTTTTTCATTTAAAATAAGCTCAATATGGATTTAAAGATCGCTATGATCAGAGAGAGATTAAAGATTGCTCAGTTAAGGTAGAAGAGCTATACTGATAATCATCACAGTGAGTAAAGCTTCGAGTCTGATGATTTTGTGTATCTCAAAGTGTCGGCGTTTCGCAGAACTAGCAAACGTATTTGTAAGTCAAGGGGCCGCGCGCTCCCTCTCCTTGATGGTTGACTCAGGGAGCCTGAGATTTATACTGGTTCGGGCGAAACGTCTCTACTTCCAGTTCGTGGTGGTGGTCAGATATTGCTCTGGCGCCGCGTCACGCTATGTTACAAGCGAGGGCTCGGGGCAGGCCCTAACGCCGTCCGAAAGGGAAGCGGGCTTGAAGCTTGAGCTTTCAAGCACCGATCAAGTTGGGGAAAAGGAAAGAAAAGAAGGGCGCCCTTCTCTCGAAACCCTGCCCCTCCTTATATAGGCGGGGGGGGGGGGCAGGTTACACGGGACTCAGGAGAAAAGAGGCGGTTGGGGCATGGCATGCCCTAGAGGCCCGGTCTTCGGTTTTTGAGGACTGACAGGTTCCCGTTTATCTCTTGATAGGTTGGCAGGCTTAGCCAGCGGCGCCCTGTCGGTAGCCTTAGCTAGCGGCGCTCCATTGGGAAGGCGCGCACCTGCCCTCAGTGCACCTGTTAGAAGTTGACGTTGGGTGGGCGGCGCCTCTGGTGCTGCCTCGGGAAGGATTGCCTATCCCTGTACGGCCGTCTTGTTCAGACGGCAGGTGACCAACTTCGAGGCGGATCGATAATGTGGCCGAAGTCGCTGAGATGGAGCTTGCCGGGACCCCGACTAGTGGCTGGGTCAGGGGCTGTGTGCATATCCGACCTGCGGCCCTATCGGTGCTTGCGGAATACCCCGACCTGAGGCTAGGTCGGAGGCCGCGGGGGCGTCCGGCCCGAGGCCAGGTCGGAGCGCTCTCGGAGATCGCGGTGGGGGCCGAGGGTCCTCCGTGACCCTACTGAGGCCTCCTGATTGGAGCTGGGCCTGAGAAGTTCCCCTTAGCGCTCTGGCCGGTATTTAGGGATAATCCCATTTGTGAGAGACGGGACTTTGGTAATATCCCTTCTAGCACTCTGTATCGTCGTCAGTCTGGACTATGAGTCCAGATGACTGAGAGAAATACGATTTTGAAATAGATGTATACTTCGCTGTGGGATACCCCTGGTAGGAGTATTCGTCACAAAGTGACCCCTCTCAAAGGAGTAAAAAGGTTTCACGCCAACGGGAAGCTCGCCCCAACATACGTTGGTCCATTTAGAATCTTGAACCACAGGGGAGAGGTTGCTTACCAGTTAGATTTACCGCAGTTATTGGTAGGAGTGCATGATGTGTTCTATGTGCCTCAATTGAAGAAGTGTCTTCGAGTTCCCACAAAGCAAACACCATTGTAGTCAATTGAACTGCAAGAGGATTTGACTTACAAAGAGCAGTCAATCAAGATTTCGGATATAGTTTATCATGGTCAGTGCTGTGCCATGTCGCCCAAGTATCTGTTGTAGGTCGAATCAGCTTGCATCGCCAGATGATGTACTGGTTTACGTTGCTTAGCCGAAGCGAGAGGTCACGCGTCGTGCCCTTGTCATGACGCGTGTCCGTTGAAGCCCGCGCTTGCGTCAGCCAGAGCACGTGCACAGTGCGCTGAGTCCACTATAGAACCGAGTCGAGCTGTAGACCTAGTCCATGCACCGCGCACTTGTTGTGCCTTGTGTTAAGCCGAGGAAGTGGCACGTGATGGTGACATCAACATGACGTCATATTTTAGTTTTTCTCAAAAAAATATTCAGTCAAAAATCAATTTCGTAGCTGACATCTACAAGCCGACATAAAATGCTATTTTTCAGTATAAAAATAATTCCTTTAATTCTGATTTTTCAATTTTCTGAATTTTCTTTTATTTCAAAATTTGTTTAGCTCGTTCTCTCACATACAATCTCTGATCGAGGTGATTCTAGTTTTTAAAAATTTACAAAACATAGCTCTATTTAATGGAGAATTTTATTTAATTTTTAGAGTTTATTTTTCTCTTTATTTTTTGTATTTATTGCTTTCCCACTCGATTCACATAGATGTCGAAGTGTCCAGAGAATACTTGAGCGAGGAGACAAGCCAAGAACTAGGTCCAAAGTAGGATCTAGAGCTCTTTAAATGTAAGTTATGCTTTGATCATGTTGAACCCACATTTTAAACATTATATTGCTTTAAAAGTATTGCACACAAATTCAATTATTACTTGTTTCAATTATATTGGATATAGTTATTCATCCAATTGTGATGTATCCATTTTTCCATATCGTAAGTCATATTTTATTTGTCACCCTAGGATGGTTGCTAATAATTTGTAGGTATTAATCACCAGTGTGGGTAGCTAGAATGCAAGTAGTATGCTTAGCCATGCAACGAGTCATCATTTTATGTGGAAAAGGTTAATCTTGCTTAATGAACTACGGAATATGTTTATTAACTTGTTTGTTAGGTGTTGTCACACAATGTCGTTGTTGATGGCACGTGGTGCATGGTAAAACAACCAAGGTGGTAAAATGATTTAAACTGAGGCAAGTGGCAAGGATTTGTGGTGGACCAATGTGGCATTTGGGCGGTCGCATTGCTTTTTATGGTATTTGATAGTTCATGGTTATGGTGAATTTTTCATTAGTCTTGCCTTGGTCAATTAAGGACTTAACCTTGCAAGCATTTGAACTGAGCCATTCATACAACATGTCTGGTATGGGACAGACTTAGCTAATTAATTTGCTATTTCTAGGCTTTAGTACTGTCATGGTGGTGTGAGTCCCAGCTATATGGGTAAACTCACATAGCGCAAGAAGGGGGCTTTGAGTGTAGTAACCAGTCCTTCAATGTTGAAACCTTGTTGAACAATACTGGGTTTAGACAAAGCATTGGAAAGGTTTTGTTATAATTACTTCCCTTTGTGGTGTATGATTGTATCTTGTGGGGAAAGTGAATAACCTCTGTAGAGTATAAAACCTATTCAAATAATCATACTCGCGGTATTGAGCATTTCTCGGTGATTACAGTCAAGGGTTAGATTTTATTAAAACGAATGTGGGAATGTAGGCTATATGCTTGTGAGTGTTGAATTATGGTTTAAGGTTATGAGTTGGTTATTTGGAAACAAATGATAAATTTATTAATGTTATTATTTGTTTTACTATCTTTATAATCTATTTATGCTATTCTTTTACACATGATATTTTTATGCAAATTAACCATGTTAGCCATTCTTTTGGAATAAGCCATGCATGTACTTTATTAGACTTGCATTTGTGCACAACTTGTTGAGTGCTTTATGTACTGACCCTTACAACAAACATCACTAGTGGGGGAGGTGGCTACGCCTGCTTTTGAGGAGTTTTAGGAGGAGGCGAACAATTAGGGTGTGAACCTTATCAGTTGCCTGTGGTAGATTGAAGGGTTACTACAAGTAAATTTATTTCTGCAGTAGTTTATTTTTTCAATCTTAGCCCTGCGTAGTGTATTCATGTAAGGTGAACCATAAGGTCGTCTAACAAGTTGTATTTAATTTGATGAAGTCCTTATTATTATACCGTTGAGTATAATTGTGATATTCATCTTTACCAAGCCTGTGTGCACTAGCGTGATTCTGAACTAGTGCTATATCTGAATCCTCTATACATTAAATTGTGGTTTCTTTGTGGCTACGAGCACCACTATTATTTTCTCCTTGGTTCTCATTTGAACGGGTACTTGAACTCCCAGGCCCGATCCCACTTCTGTTCTCCACAATCAATACACAGAGGGTCTGGATTTGCATATTCGGGTTGAAAGTGCATCCGGGCCCTTTAAGGATTTTGGTGAATAATGGCAATAGGATTAAGTGACTAATGAGATTTGTAAGCTTTATGAACAGAATGTCGTATCCAATGATAAGACCAAGAGCAAAGGAGCACCCTCAAAACAAAGAAGAAAAAGACGGTTTTTAGACTTGATACTGTGCGTTTTTTTATCTTTCTATTGAGTCTAAGAACAACCGTACTATAAAGAGGGATTTGACAATAAATAGCTATAGAATGACTCTATGTGCTCATTGATGGATCTTAGTCAGCAAAAGTGTCAAAATATCAAGTCTTAGAAGTTTTTTACCCAATTGCATTCGGAGTATCCGAAGTTCAACTCAGAATGTCTGAGTAGACCACTTCTGTTTAAACTAGAAAATTTCCTTTTCGAACTAAGTCCTATTCAGACTATCCGAAGGTTCATTCGAAGTATCCGAATACTTCGGACTGTCTGAATAAATCTTCGGACTATCTGAGCTGGGTCTCTCTATCTCAGTTAATCTTGACCTATTCGGAGTATCCGAACATAGGTTTGGACTATCCGAACTTACTCGGACCTGAGCAAAAACGGCTAGTTTTGGGAGGCTTATAAATACCCATCTCCTCCCACCTACCAGCAATAATTCTCATTCTCAAACATTTATTGCAGTGTGTTCTTCCTCCTTGAGCCCTAGCTTCCTCCCCTTTGAGCTTTGTGATTTGATTCATTAGAGGGAAAGAGAGAAGCAAGATTGAGAGCTTGAAGTGTCTTAGATCCATCTTGAGCACCGGATTTCATTCTCTTGCGGATTTCTTGTCGATCTATTACTCTTGGAGGTTAAGGACTCCTAGACGGCTAGGAGTTGCTGGTGAGCTCTCAAGCTTTGTTTGGAGAGTCCGGAAGTTTGTGAAGGTTGAATCCACCCCTGCAAGGAAAGGATTCAAGAAAGAGAAATCGGTGAGTGCTTTGTGCAACGCCGGGAGGATTAGGGTTGAAAGAGACCCCGGCTTAGTGCTGCCTCAATGGAGACGTAGGATCCCCTCAAGGATCTGAACTTCGGGTTAAAATCTTTGAGTCTTCGTCTTCTATTCTTGGATTTCTTTTTCACCCTTGTTGTAGTTGAATCAAATCTTGGCGATTCAAGTGGCGATTTACTTTGTGTGAAGGATATTGTTTGTTATTCATCTTCTGCAGGTATTCTAGGCTAACTAATTCTATTTGGTGCAATTAATGTCTTCTAAATAGCCTAGATTTACTTTTTTTTCTTTTGTGCCCTGAAGCACTCAGACTATCCGAACCACTCGGACAGTCCAAAGTCTGATTCGGACACTCCGATGATTTAGTTTCCGCTGCAGTTTAAATTTAAATTTTGTAACGCCTATTCACCCCCCTCTAAGCGACATCCCGATCCTCTCAATTGGTATCAGAGTCAAATCTCCATAGTTTTGGCTTAACCGCTTGGAGAATTTGAGATGTCGAAAATAGAGAAGGTTACCGAAAGCTGTGACCAAGCTAAGGCCACGGGTTCCAGTAAAGGGGTTGAGATTCCTTATGAATATCCCACCCTCGGAGTCTCAAGCTCTCCGTGTCGTGCAGTAGAGCACCTCACTTTGATGGTACTCGTTATGCCGCATGGAAACATAAGATGAAGATGTACTTGAGATCGCTTCACCCTTATATTTGGGAGATTGTTGAGACAGGTTTTAAAACCACGGATCCAAACAAGCTCACTCCCGAGAAGAAGGCTTAACACTTCAACGACTTGGCAGTCAGTACTTTGTTCAATGCATTAAGTGACACCGAGTTCAACCGAGTTGATGGACTTGAAGATGCCAAGGCTATTTGGGAATGACACTGATGGTCACACATGAAGGCATATCAAGTGTCCGTGAATCCAAGATTGAGCTCATCATTGGCGAGCTAAGTCGATTCACCTTGGAAGATGGAGAGGCCTACACGAAGATGTTCGATCGCTTGATGGTGTTGGTGAACCAAGCCATGGGCCTTGGGTGTAACGACCTCACCGACAAGGTCGTAGTCAAGATTATTCTTCGAGTGATCACCCCCACCAATCACAATTTGGTTCAACTCATTCGTGACCGGCCAAACTTCGACACACTTATACCCCATGATGTCATTGGGAGGTTAATGATGGATGAGATGATGATCAACGAGGCGGAAGTGGTGGAAGAGCTCAAGTCCGGCAAGAAGATGGGCATTGCCTTGAAAGCTGTCAAGGTTGTACATGAAGTGGAGGTGAGTTCAAGTGACGAAGAGGAATCAAGTGGTCCGTTGACAAATGAGGACAAGGCTTTGCTTGTGAGAAGATTCAACAAGTTTCTTAAGAAGAAGGGTTGCAAGCCGGGGAGTCATTCCAAGAGTTATGGGAACAAGTCAAAAGGAAGGCATTCAACCCGAAGATGCTATGAATGTGGGGAACCCGATCATTTCATTGCCGAGTGCCCACAAAGAGAGAAGAAGGAAGACAAGCCACACAAGAAAGACAAGTACAAGGGCAAGGACAAGGAGAAGAGCAAGAAATACAAGCACAAGGGTCATGCTCACATTAGAGAAGAGTGGGACTCCAATTCCAACTTCGATTCGGAGTCCGACTCCGATGAAGAAGGAGGAATTGCCTCCGTCGCCATCGCCTTATCTCCTACACCAACAACGTCGAAGGGCCTCTTCGAGAATTTAAGCGATGACGATGAAGACATTCCAATGTGTCTTATGGTGTAAGGACCCGAATTCACCAATTCGAATCCACTGTGTTTTACCGCACTATTCCCAGGATCAACGCTAGTGCACACAGTTTAACATTGGTAAGCATCATATCATACACAACGATAAGTATAATAAGACTTCATTTATTTAATATAACTAGTGTATGATCTTATGATCACTTACATTATTCAGCCACATGGGCTAGACTGAAAGTAACTTGAACAAATGCAGCGGAAAGTAGCAAAAGACGTAGATGCCCCATCAGCACACCACAGGCGACTAACAAGGATTGGCCTAGTGACTCGCGTCCACCTGGAAGTCCTCTGGCGATGATTTCTCCACTGTTGTTGGTTTGTTAAGCAAGGGTGAATACAACCACACGTACTCAACAAGTTGTGCACAAAATGCAATTCTATCATAGCTATATGCAGGCTTATTCCAAAGGAAGGCTAAGTGGTTCATTTGCAGTAAAGCAGCATTTAAGAACACATATACTTCATAGATTGAAAAGACAGGAAAACAAATATTAACAAGTAAATAGATTCAGTGATTTTCAAGTAAACCCAAGTTTCCATCCTAAGTCAAGTTTCCTTTATCCACATGGCATCCTGCCATCCCATACAGTTGTTCATTTTAATTAACTAACCCTTGACTATAATTCCCGAGCATTGTTCAATACCGTGAGCACGGCTATCCGAATAGTTGGTACACTCTGTAGAGGTTTTGCACTTCACCCACATGATACAACCATGCACCACACAGGTGAACGATTATAACAAAGCCTTTACAATGCATCCTCTTAACCCAGTGCTACCCGCTAAGATTTCAACACTAAAGGGTTACACCACCACAACAGGGCCCCCCTCTTGCGCCATGTGAGTTTCTCCGTACACGGACTCACACCACCACGATAGCACTCAAGTTAAGCATTTGCAAATTAGTCACTAAAGTCTGCCCCATATGAACATGTGGTTGCAAGATTGACTCAGGTCAAAGGCTCGCAAGGTTAAGTCCTTAGGATTGATTAAAGCAAGACTTACACATACCCTCAGCTCCTCTGAGCCCACCCTGGCACACTTGCCCCTTCCACTTGCTTCAATCATAAAGTGATTACCACCCGGTTGGTTACCAAGCACCACGTGCTACTCACAAATCAACATCGCTATGTGACCTCCCTGCCACGACAACTCAATCTCTTTGTGTGACCACACATGACACACAAATTAACATCATTGTTCCATATTCCATTAGTCAAGATTAATAATCAACATTTCATGAACATGTGATGACGTGGCATGGCTAAGCAATTCTAATCCGTTCTAAACATCCCATGTTGATTTCATTACCAACCAACTATAGTGAACCAACCTAAGGTGACAAGTGGATTATGGCATACAAATAGCAAGGTAGGGTGTAATTCAAAGGGTACCTTAACTAATCCCAAAGTTAAGTTAAAATCATTTGTACACATAAAATATCATGCAATAAAGTAAATCAAAATAGCAATTTTGCAAACATGGGTGCAACATGATCAAAGCACAACTTGCCTTGCTTAAGCTCCTGGTCTTGGTCTAAAGATTGTTCCTGAGTTGCAAATTCCTCCTCCGAAGCCTCACACAATTCAATGTCTACGTGAATCGAGAAGAAATAGCAAATAAACACCAAAACCAAAGAACAAACAAATTCTAAAAATCCAAAAAATCACCATTAAATAGATTTCAATTTTACAAATTTTTAGGAATTTGAATCACCTCAATCGGAGTTTGTATGCAAAAGTTATAGCATTTAGAAGTTTGAAAATAAATTAAATTGAATTTCCAGATTTAATAGAATTATTTTTATAAAGAAAAATCCGAATTTATGACGTCGGCTGACGTCAGCATGATGCCGGTGCTGTACGGCCGACGCGGCCTAATCTAGACCATTGAATACCAATCTAACGGCTACCGGTAAATTTGTGACGTGGCTAAACCATCACCATCCGATCTGGATCGGACGACCAATGCTTACCCGAGCACTTTACTGTGCACTTTAATTGTAGTGGCACAAATCTAACCGTCCATCTAAGATCCTACGGCTAACGTTTTACCGAAACACTTACCTCTTTCAAAACGACGTGGCGAATTCCAGGCGGTCCGATGCTGATCCCACGGCTGAGGTTACTCGCGGTCGGTGATGGCGAAGCGGCGGTGCAAAATTCGTCGGACTTGAAGAAGAAACCTTCCCGATGGCATTCCGGTGATCTCCGACGGGGAAGAAGTGGCGTAGTGGACGTGGCGCAATGCGACGACCTCGAATCCGGCTTCGGTGCGGCGGAAGAGACTCCCTAACGGCGGTAATGGCACAACGAAGCTCCTTGGTACTCCGACAAGCGTGCGCGAAGACTACGAAGCTCCTCGGGCGCTGGTGCTGTAGGGAAAAGAGGTAGCTGGCTGCGGGGATTCTCGGGAAGGGGTCCGGGGCCTTAAATACTCGGCGGTGGCGCGGAAAGCAAGGAAATTACAATTGGCGGTGTCCGGACGGATTCTGGCGGCGCGGAGTTCAATTCGGACGATGACCCTCAACCCCGATCGGTAATCAACGGTGAGGATGCGGTAGGGTTTCCTAATTTGATTCAATTAATAGAGACCACACGATCTAGATCCAACGGCCCAAGGCGTTAGGGTTTTCTTAAATGACGTGGCGTGTTAATGGCCCTTAGATTCCGATCCAACAGCCCACGTTGATCCTCCCGATTTCATCGATCGTCCGACAAGAATGGGTCAATTGCCCAAGATCGCTTCACAAGAATTTTCCAGGTTTTTCGATTTAAAATAATCAAGGAAATTCATTTGATTTATTTAGGGCAGTAAAATACTTCTAAAAATTCCGAGAAAAATCTCAAAAATACTTTGAGACATTCTGGACTTAAATAAAATATTTTGGCAAAACTTTATTTTAGACTTTTCTTTTATAATTATTTCTTGACAAAAGTTAATATATTTTAATTCAAAATAATTGAATAAATCTCGAAAATCCAAATAAATCCAGAAAATTCACAAAAATCATAAATTGCAATAAAATAATTTTAAATAAATAAAATGTCAAAAATTGGGATGTTACATATGGCCTAGGGGTGCAAGGTATCAAACAAAGCATCAATCCCTTCCATTGTTAATTCATGTCTTGATGATTGTGATGATGTGTTCAAGTCCATGAAGGACTTTGATGTTTAAAAGCTAGATTTGCTCTTAAAGGATATTGAGAAATTGGAGGAAACCGTTGAGCAAAAAGAGGCCACACTCGAAGCTCAAGAGGACTAGCTCATCCTTGAAAAGGAGAGAAACCTTGAGCTAGAGAAGAGCCTAACTAGTGAAAGGAGGAAAAATGAGGAGTTGGTCAAAAATTCTAAATTGACTAAATCCGAAATAGCTAGTATTGAGATCACCAACGCTTCACTTATAGAGGAACTTGCCAAAGCAAATGATGCTTGCAAGGCTCTTGAATTGAAGCTTGTTGATCTCTCGAATAGCACTCCTGTCTCCTCAATTGATAACTCCAATCCCTCATTACCTTCAACTAGCAACGGGTGTGCAAGATGCTATAATGTTGATATTGATGGTTTTGCCACTAACCTTGAGACTCTACAAGTATTGGCTTATGATAATGAGAAGCCCAAGGGAATGCTTCAAGATGGTCTCCAAAAGTCCTACAAGGCAAGCAAGGGACTAGAGGAGTTTCTCGGTAAGCGCCAAGGTAACTACAAGAAAGAAGGGTTTGGATATGTTCCACCCAAGGGAAAAAAGAGCCACATCGTGGTTGCTCCGTTGAATAAGCCCATACACTTCGTCAAAAGCAAAGAAACTTCTATATACAAGGCTTATCCCACATTCTTTGCTTCTTATATGCTTAAAAGAACTAATCTTGGTCGTGTAATTGCTTATCATATCGGGTGTAAGCCAAAAAATGCTTCTTGTGTGCGATCTATTTGGGTTCCGAAATCTCTTGTTACTAATGTGTGTGGACCTAACCAAGTTTGGGTACGAAAGAGCAAATTCTAATTTTTCTGTTGTAGGCCTATATCTCTGGTGGATAAAGTTGAATTTTGAATAGCGGATGCACACACCACATGACCGGAGAAAAGACGATGTTTGCGCACTTGGATACAAATGGGTCTAATAGTGAAAGCATTGTTTTTGGTGATAATGGGAAAGGTGAAGTGATAGGTTTAGGTAAGATTTATATCACAAATGATTTCCATCTAAATAATGTTTTTCTTGTTGAATCACTAAGCTACAATTTGTTGTCCGTTGCTCAATTGTGTGAAGCGGGCTACAATTGTGTGTTTAGTGATAAGGGTGTGGATGTCTTAAAGAGGGTTGATGGTTCAATAGTCATCAAAGGGCGTTTGAAGGGTAGGCTATATCTCGTGGACTTTACTACGGATAGGCTTAATCTTAAAACGTGCTTGATGGCTAAATCTAGCATGGGATGGTTATGGCATCGCCGATTAGCTCATGTTGGTATGAGAAACCTTCACAAACTCGTCAAAGGCAATCACATCCTTGGATTAACAAACGTTGTTTTTGAGAAAGACATGGTGTGTAGCGCATATCAAGCAGGAAAGCAAGTTGGCGCTTCTCATCCTACCAAGAATGTGATGACAACCTCAAGACCATTGGAGATGCTTCATACGGATTTGTTCGGTCCTATTGCATATATAAGTATTGGAGGCAATAAGTATGGTCTTGTGATTGTTAATGATTATTACCGCTTTACGTGGGTATTTTTCTTGTGTGAAAAGAATGAAGCTCAAGAAACCCTAAAGAAATTCATGCGAAGGGCACAAAACGAGTTCGAAGTAAAGATCAAGAGAATCTGAAGTGATAATGGCACTGAATTCAAGAACACCGGCGTGGAGGAATACCTCGATGAGGAGGGCATCAAGCATGAGTTCTCAGCCTGTACTCCCCTCAACAAAATGGGGTGGCCGAGAGAAAGAATCGTACTCTCATCGAGATGGCGCGCACGATGCTTGATGAATACAAGGTCTCCGATATCTTTTGGGCGGAGGCTATCAACACCACGTGCCATAGCACCAACCGTCTATACCTCCACAAGATTTTGAAGAAGACAGCGTACGAGTTGCTCACCGGCAAGAAACCAAATGTTTCCTACTTTCGAGTCTTTGGAAGCAAATGCTACATCCTTAACAAACGAGCTAAGTCTTCCAAATTTGCTCCCAAAGTAGATGAAGATTTCTTAATTGGTTATGGGTCAAATGCTTACACATACTGAGTTTTCAACAACAACACCGGTGTGGTTGAGATCTCGTGTGATGTGACATTTGACAAAACTAATGGTTCTCAAGTAGAACAAATTGATCGTGTTGTGATTGACAGGGAAGAACCTCCTTGCGAAGTAATCAAGAAATTGGCAATTAGGAAGGTGAAACCACAAGAGCAAGAAGAAATCCCAAGCACTCCAACCCAGAATGTCCGGGATGAGGTCCAGAGTATCCGGACTAGCCCAAAGTCTCTGGATGCAACCTTGGATGCTCCGGACTGTGATGCTCCGGGTGATATTCCCTCTTCATCCAGGCAAGTTTAAGTTGGCTCGAACACCTCTCAAGATGATGAAGAGCCAATCCAAAGAATAAATGCAACTGTCCCTCACCCAATAGTACATCAAAGCGTACAACGAGATCACCCAGTCGACAACATACTCGGAGACATTAACAAGGGAGTTTCTACTAGATCTCGAGTTGCAAATTTTTGTGAATATTACTCTTTTGTTTCCTCTCTTGAACCTCTTAAGGTAGAAGAAGCACTCCAAGATCCGGATTGGGTGATAGCTATACAAGAGGAGTTAAACAATTTCAAGCGAAATCAAGTCTGGAAGCTTGTCGAGAGACCTAAGCAAAACGTAATTGGAACAAAATGGGTGTTTCGGAACAAGCAAGACAAACATGGAATAGTGACTAGAAACAAGGCTCGGTTGGTCGCTCAAGGCTTCACACAAATCGAAGGTTTGGACTTTGATGAGACATATGCTCCCGTAGTTAGGCATGAATCTATTAGAATATTACTTGCCTTTGCTACTCACTATGATTTCAAGCTATATCAAATGGACGTGAAAAGTGCTTTTTTGAATGAGCCACTCTCCGAGTTGGTCTACGTTGAGCAACCACCCGGCTTCGAAGATCCTGAGCTTCCAAACCATGTCTATTTCCTACACAAGGCTCTATATGGACTCAAGAAAGCACCAAGAGTATGGTTCGAATGTCTTTGAGACTTTCTTCTTAAGCAAGATTTTGTAGTCAGAAAGGCCGACCCTACTCTCTTTACTAAGCATATTGATAATGACTTATTTGTTTGTCAAATATATGTCGATGATATTATATATGGGTCTATTAATGAACAATTGTGTAAGGAGTTTAGTAGGATAATGACCAAATGATTCGAGATGTCCATGATGGGCGAGTTGAAGTTCTTCCTCGGTTTTCAAGTCAAGCAACTCAAGGAAAGAACTTTCATATACCAGATAAAGTACATCAAGGACATACTGAAGAAGTTCGGCATGGAGAACGCCAAGCCAATCAAGACGCCCATGCAAGCCAACGGACATCTAGACCTCGATAAAGAAGGTAAACCAGTCATTCAAAAGGTATATCGTTCTATGATCGGCTCTCTTCTTTACCTTTGTGCATCTAGACCCGATATCATGCTTAGTGTGTGCATGTGTGCACGGTTTCAAGCTGCTCCTAAGGAGTGCCACATGGTGGCCGTGAAAAGAATCTTAAGATATTTAGTGCACACTCCTCATTTTGGGCTATGGTATCCGAAAGGTTCATCCTTTGAATTAGTTGGCTACTCCGATGCGGATTATGTCGGATGCAAAGTGGATAGGAAGAGTACATCAGGGACTTGTCAATTTTTAGGAAGATCTCTTGTCTCTTGGTCCTCCAAGAAACAAAATTCTGTAGTCTTATCCACCGCCGAAGCAAAGTATATTGCGGCCGGGAGTTGTTGTGCCCAGTTGCTTTGGATGAGACAAACCCTAAATGATTATGGCCTAACATACAATCATGTTCCACTTCTGTGTGACAATGAGAGCGCCATAAAAATTGCCAACAACCCCGTACAACATTCCCGTACAAAGCACATTAATATTCGCCACCATTTCCTAAGAGATCATTCTACTAAAGGCGATATATATATCCAACATGTGAGCACGAATAATCAATTAGCTGATATTTTCACCAAGCCCCTTGATGAAAAGAGATTCTGTGATTTGAGGAGTGGACTAAATGTCTTAGACTCTCGTAATTTGGCTTGAGATAAACACACAATTGTTTGGTGATTGCAAAATATTTTAGAAAAGCTTATTTGATTTATTTCTCTAGATTTTCTAGTGTTAATTGATTCTTTGATCTTTTGATTTTGTCGATCATCTTGTGATCACGGTTTACTTGATTGAATAATTTGCTGATCACCTGATGATTAGACGCCTTAGGTCTTCTTTTCTTTTTCCCTAGTTCAGAGCAATTTCCTTCCTTTGTTTCTAACCATCCAGAGAAGGGCAGCTCAGACTGTCCGAATTTTTGTTCGGACTGTCCAACCCATTCGGACTATCCGAACTGGGTGTCTCGGGTTTTATAACCCAGCGAGGCCACCCTTCTTCCTCTTTCCTTCCATTCATTCCCAAACTCGTGTTCTCTCTCTTCCTCTCTTCCTTGTCTCAAGGATCTTCCAATCCAACCTCAAATCTTGCGGATCGGAGGCTCCAAGGCATTCCCCGGGGGCAAGGGCTTCATCTTGTCCATGCCATTGCCATTGAATCATCTCGGATACTCTGTTGTTCATTCTCTAAGGTATGGATTGAATCCTTCCTTGTTTCGATTATTCCTTGTCTCTCTTGCAAATTCCTTGTGGATAGAATTGTTCTAGACCATTCTAGGATGATTTTCGTTGATTAGCTCTAAGCTTCTTTGATTAATCTATAGATTGAATGATTTAAGGTTTTTGAACATAGACTTCGGACTGTCCGAGTTAACATTCGGACTGTCTGAATGAAATTTTGGACTATCCGAATTAAACTTCGGATTATCCAAAGCTTGTGTGTTCATTTCAACCCATTGATGTTCATCTAGATTTTAATTAGAGTCTAATCTTACTTCCACCTTTGTATCCCTTTAGATGGATCCTTCTCATGGTGATAATCCATCTTCTCGCAACATCTCCATCACGATGGCCCATAAGAATAAGTTGAAGCTTGATCATCCGGCTGGCAGCTCATCTGCGCCTCCTCCGGCAAATCCTGCTCTTGCTCAGCCTGTGAGAAGGGAGAAGCGTCAAGTGGTTCAAAAGGTCAAGAAATTACCTCATGCCGCAACTTCTAGGCAAGATGCCGAAGGGAGTAACAATGAAGATCCTTGGGTATCAATGGTAAAACTGAGAGAAGCAAAGAAAGTAGAGCAGTGTCGTTCTGGTCAGTTAATTGGTCCTTTACAAGTTTATCCCTCTGTGCGTTTAACTCCGGCAGGTGTCACACCTAAGAAGAGGGTTGACTATAACCAAGGGCAAGGGAAAGGCAAAGAGGTCCGCAGACTCAGAAGTGAAGATCCTTTGATGTATCTTCAAGAAGAATTTGTGGATAAAAGATTTTGGAATCATTTTCAACAAGATTTTTATGATTCTGTAATTGCGGACAAGAAAAATCCCGTAGTTCTCATGCAATGGATTGATTGGGAGTATATGGAAGAGCAAATGGACTCTACTTTCAACCAAGTGATTGAAACTTGTGAGCGCCATGGTCTCAAGGACATCATGATCTTTCGGTGTGCATGGAACAATGAGCTTGTGGCTCAATTCTTCGCCACGCTTTATGTCGATACTGATGAAGAGAGTACTATGTGGTTCATGGCTAATGGTTTGTACTACTTTGTGACAAAGGCTCAGTTTGCAGATTGCCTGGGTTTCTCATCTGAAAACTGGCACAACCTAGACAAGCTTCACACTCCTGAGTCATCCGGGATAAATGATTTGGAGCCTCTATATGATGACTCGCAACCATTCAAGCTTGGCACAACCAGAGGACTCAAGCCTTTCTATGCCATCCTATACAAGCTGTTGCGGAAGACCTTGTGGCCCAAGGAAGGAGATGCTACAAATATCAGTTCCTAGTCAAGAAATCTACTGCTCAGGATTGGTGAAGGAACTTGCCCATTTGATGTGTTTGACTTCATTTGGCAAGAAATTCATTTTAACTCCCTCAGTCCTCATAGCAGCTGTGGTTTTGCTCCGTATGTGATGTGTGTGATTGAGAGCATCACGAGGTTGTGGTTTGCCAAGGATGTGGAGCACGTTGCTTATAGAGTTCGATCAATTAAAGCTCCAACTCAACTAACTCCATCTGCTCGAAATGTCAGGACAAGGTCTTCTCCCAGGGCATCTGCTCCAGGTCCATCTTCTTTTGCTAGAGACAGACCTTCCTCTCCTGGTCTCTCTTCCTCCTTCGGTGGCTCAGTAAAGAAGATGCTTCGTGCAATATTCTGCTTGGGGATGAAAAATCACTAAAAGATCAAGGAGACTAACATAAAGCTTGCTGATTTTCGCCGCCAGCTTCAGGACATCAAGAGGAAGCTCAATATGCCTTGTTCTCTTGAGGAATCCAAGTCAGAATCAGATTCTGCCACAGTGGACACTGCGACAAGATAGCTTTTTGGTCTTCCCGTTGATCATGGCAGTGATATAGAAGACGATGTAGCTTATTCTCCTGACGCTGATGCTGATGATGCTGAAGATAGCGAGGATCGATCTTGTCTCCTAGTTTTCTTTTCTTTTGGTGTCTTGATGCCAAAGGGGGAGAGAACTAGTGTTGCTAGAGCTATCTTTTGTGTTCGTGTTTGTTGCTTTGTTTTGTCGCTTGCTTATTTGTATCGTACTCGTTATCTTGTGTTGTCTTGCTTATGCTTATGGCCTGTGATCTCACTATTAATTAATAGCTTTTGTGTGCCCCATGCCATGTCATAGTGCACAATTATTTGTTATTCCCTATTTTACTCTCACAAATGCAAAGATATAGGGGGAGTTTCTGCCAAAATTTCCCGTAAATATGTGCATTTGAGATTCCACTCAAATTTTCTAATGCACACATTTAGGGGGAGCTTCACCACATATTTGGAATTCTAAAGATAATCTCCTTTCAATTTATTTGTAAATCTAATTGTGTTGTCATCAATTCACCAAAAAGGGGGAGATTGAAAGTGCATCTAGGCCCTTTAAGGATTTTGGTGAATAATGACAATAGGATAAAGTGACTAATGAGATTAGTAAGCTTTATGAACAGAATGCCGTATCCGATGATAAGTCCAAGAGCAAAGGAGCACCCTCAAAATAAAGAAGAAAAAGATGGTTTTTAGACTTGATGTTGTGTGTTTTTTTAATCTTTCTATTGAGTCTAAGGACAACCGTACTATAAAGAGAGATTTGACGAGAAATAGCTATAGAATGATTCTATGTGCTCATTGATGAATCTTAGTCGGCAAAAGTGTCAAAATATCAAATCTTAGAAATTTTTTACCCAATTGCATTTGGAGTATCCGAAATTCAACTCGGAATGTCCGAGTAGACCCCCTCTGTTTAAACTAGAAAATTTCCATTTCGAGCTAAGTCCTATTCGGACTATCCGAAGGTTCATTCGGAGTATCCGAATATTTCAGACTGGCCGAATAAATCTTCGGACTATCCGGGCTGGGTCTCTCTGTCTTAGTTAATCTTGACCTATTCGGAGTATCCGAACATAGGTTCGGACTATCCGAACTTACTCGGACATGAGCAAAACGGCTAGTTTTGGGAGGCTTATAAATACCCATCTCCTCCCACCTACCAGCAATAACTCTCATTCTCAAACATTTATTGTAGTGTGTTGTTCCTCCTTGAGCCCTAGCTTCCTCCCCTTTAAGCTTTGTGATTTGATTCATTAGAGGGAAAAAGAGAAGCAAGATTGAGAGCTTGAAGTGTCTTAGATCCATCTTGAGCACCGTATTTTATTCTCTTGTGGATTTCTTGCCGATCTATTACACTTGGAGGTTGAGGACTCCTAGACGGCTAGGAGTTGCCGGTGAGCTCTCAAGCTTCGTGTGGAGAGTCTCCAAAAGTTTGTGAAGGTTAAATCCACCCCCACAAGGAAAGGATTCAAGAAAGAGAAATCGGTGAGTGCTTTGTGCAACACCGGGAGGATTAGGGTTGAAAGAGACCCCGGCTTAGTGCCGCCTCCGATGAGGACATCACTTCCATGGATACAACCACATCTACACATCAATTTGAACCCGCTGTTATTATACAAGGACCGGTTACTCGAGCTCGCGCACGACAATTTAATCATCAGGTGAATGCGTTCCTGAGCCTGCCCATTAGTGATAACATGAATGGGATGCTATTTAATACTTGTGGTGATTTGATTGTACCTAGGAACCATGGAGAATGACCCTCATGGACCAAAGTTGGGCCAAAGATCAAGTTCAAGTCGGATTGGAAAGAGAAGCTCAAGTTCGAGTCCTGTTCGGCCTCTCCAACAGCGCTGATTTCAAAATGTCATAACTTTCAATTCCGAAGGTTTCTGGAGGCCCATGAGTACACGTTTGAAAGATCTCGGAGTCTAATTTCCAAAGGATCTAGCCTCACCTCAAAACTCCTTCAGATGCGCCCAAAAACTGCTAAATACCACATATTGCATTTTCAGTCCGAGTTCGAGTCCAATTCGGCCTCCCCAACAGCACTGACTTTAAAATGCCATAACTTTTGATTCCTGAGGCTTCTGGAGGTCTATGAGTACACGTTTGAAAGATCTCAGAGTCTACTTTCCAAGGGATCCAGCCTCACCTCAAAACTCCTTTAGATGCGTCTGAAAACTGCCAAAAATGACACATTACTTTTCCAGTCCGAGTCAAACTCTAGTCCAAGTAGACTTGGTGCTTTGGATTTGAGTTGTATTAGAACTCCAATGCTATGGACGACCCCCTCTTGCTCCTCCAGTATAAATAACCACCCAAACCCTCATCTCGGACTTGGGTTTTGTTTATTTGATAGTTTAGCCATTGCTACTATTTTGAGACTTCGAGGCGTGCTCAACAAACGCCTAAGAAGCTCCTTATTTCAGAACCCCACATTATCAATCCTTCATTCATATTCACAATTTCAGATTACTTTACCATTGTTCTTGCTTGTTCTTCGTTGCATGCAGAATCGAACCTCGTGTTCAGTTGATCGTGCCAACGGCAAGATCAATAACCCTCTGGAGTTGGTTTAGCGATTGCTAAGGCGCATCGTCGTCGTACGTTGTAGTGGGATCGTCAAAGTCAATTCCTCCAAATCGAAGTTATCACTCTCATCGAAAGATCGGGACACAAAGTCACATCTGCCTCAACGGAGACGTAGGATCCCCTCAAGGATCCGAACTTTGGGTTAAAATCTTTGAGTCTTCGTCTTCGATTCTTGGATTTTTTTTTCACCCTTGTTGTAGTTGATTCAAATCTTGGCGATTCAAGTGGTGATTTATTTTGTGTGAAGGATATTGTTGGTTATTCATCTTCTGCAGGTATTCTAGGCTAACTAATTCTATTTAGTGCAATTAATGTCCTCTAAATAGCCTAGATTTACTTTTTGTGTTTTGTGCCTGAAGCACTCGGACTATCCGAATAAACATTGGACTATTCGAACCACTCGGACAGTCCGAAGTCTGATTCGAACACTCCGAAGATTTAGTTTCCGCTGTGGTTTAAATTTAAATTTTGTAACGCCTATTCACCCCCCCTCTAGGTGACATCCCGATCCTCTCACGGGTCCCGACAACTGCCAAGGAAGAAATTTGATGAACTAGACTGTGCCTTGCTGATATCCGAATAGGAAAAATCAGGATATTCTATTCGAATATGAAAAACCCAGATATCTGAATCTCGTCCCGTATTTACCAGATATTGGTTGCTTTGTATCTGATATTAGATCCACATTCAAGTATCGGGATCCGGATTGGATTCAATGATAGTCAAATCTGGTCCCGGATCAAGCGAGAAATATCTGACCCGTTTTCACCCCTAGGACAAGCCCTTCTTTAGGAGGAAATCATTAAGTCGGTTGTACCATATTCTCCCCAACTGTTTTAATCTATATAACGATCTCTACAATTTGACGCTATACATATAGCGATTACTTTTGTTAGGATCCAAAATTTTGACTCATTCAGGGACTCTCATATAAATATCTGTATCTAGTGACCTATATAAATATGTTATCACTAAATCCATCAACTACATTAACAATTTTAAGTTAGTTGCCATTGATATCAAGTATCTAAACTTTTGTTCTATTCATTACATGAGAGTAAATTCCATTGTAATAGATGTCGTGTCTCTGCATGAACCCTTGTGCTACAAGTCTTGCTTTATATCTCACTACCTGGTTATTTCATTTATCTTCCAGATGAAAACCCAGTTTAATTCTACAGGGATCACTGTAAGAGGTGTTCGATGAATAGGACCAAATACTTTTCTCTTATTTAGCGAGCATAATTCTGCCTCAATTATTTCTTTCCTTTTGACCCTATCTGAGCACTTTTGGCACTCTACTATGGACTTTGTTTATGAATATGGATCAAGGAATTTTAAAGCAAAATATATACCAACAATTGTAGTCTTTTTCTCATACAATTCTCTAGAATCACTTCTGGGATAGCTCTTTATTAATTTCTTTCAGCTCCTCATGATTTCCTACAACGATGGAGTCTAAGTTCTGATTTTCTAGCATTAGATTGTGTGCACAAATATTTGTTGAGATTATCATCTTCAGGATGGATCATTTCAGGGATGTGATTACCATCTTCAAAATGGCTCACTTCAGGGATTTTCTCAACATCAAGTTGAGCTTCTTCTACTATCTCAGTTAGTGTTCTCACTTGTTTGGTTCTCTGTTTATGAAAACATCTATGTGAAATTAAGTCCCATGCACCTGGAGGCATCCCCCTCTTCTTATCGTGAGGGGTAAGAATGGGATCAATATCCTTCTAGGGTATTTCCATTATTTTCAGGTGTGTTTACTGCAGGTAAATGAGACCTTATCACTCCTTTATGATCAGTGAAGGCATTGGCAGATTATTAGCTATTTATTGCAGACTTATTCTCCTCCGAACTTCAAATTGGATTCTTTAGTATGTGATTCTAAGGACTGAATGCCAGTGTTATTCCAATTTATTTCTCAGTATTCTCTAATGTGGTACTTTTCTCCCGTAATATTGGAAAATTGTCCTTATACAATCAACGTACTGAGCCGTGTACAGATCCCTGTCATAGGCTCTAGGTATTTAATAATTGAAGGAGATTCATGACCTACATAGATCCCAACTTCTGGTGAGGGTCCATGGTTGTACACTATGGTGGTGAGATTGGCATGTGTACAACACAGCAAAATTTTCACAGATAGGAAATACTTGCTACTTTCCCATAAACTATCTGCAAAGGGGAAATTTTATGCTATGTAGTTAGTCTAAGTTAAATTAATACCACAGCGTGCAGCACTATGTAGCCCTAACAGCTAGTGGGTAACCTATAATTCTGTAAGAGTAGCCAAGCAATAAGCTTTACTCTTTTAATTAATGACTCTATAAGACCATTTTGAGTGTGGACATGAGCTATGGAATACTCTATATTAATACCCAGTGACATAAAATAATCATTAAATACTTTTGAGGTAAACTCACAAGTATTGTTCATTCAAATAGCCTTAATCATTTCTTCTAGAAAGGAGGCTCTTAATTTAATAATTTAGGCAATTAATTTAGCAAAAACATGGTTCCTAGTTGACGAATACTCATACCAGGGGTACCCCACAACAAAGTATACATCTATTTCAAGATCGTATTTCTCTCAATCATCACCTCCTCGGCTTTGGCGAGCTCCTCCCTAGTGACTTCTGCCAGGACCCGTTGCGTCTTCGCCTCCTCACGCGTTTTGATGAGCTCCTCCTCCATGGCTCGGACTCAAGTCCGTTGCCACGACACCTCCGCCCACGGCGGCCATCTGCTCGGATGCTGAGGACGCCCAACGCGCCACCACAGACGCCGGACCCTCGAGGACCGCCGGGCGGTCGAGGCGCTCGGAGGTAGCTCTAGCGGCGTCCGCCTCCCCCGCCGAGGTGGCCACCGGGCGCGTAGCCGGTGGCTGGCCCGATCCCAAACCAGAAGCGCTGAAATGAACAAGAAGAAGTTCCACGTCAGCAAGATAGAATCAAAGCCATCGCGACATTAAGTGGAGGAGCTCACCCTGCGAGGGAGCTCCTAATGCGGAGGACCGACGAAGGCAGGATAATGCTGCCCCTCGTCGCGGCGTCAGGAGCCCCGCCCTCGGTACGGGACCTCTTGGCGCCGGTGCCCGGTGGCCCCGCTGCCGCCTCTCGCTTGCCAGCTCTCCGGTCATCGCCGCCGCTCGCCATCAATACTTGTGTTTCCTAGCCCTTTCCCTCTTTTCTCGCAGAAGGGTAAAGGGAGAGCAGGAAGACGAAGAGAATGACTATGCGTGGTCGCTCCCCCGCGCCGTATTTATAGGCACGGGGTGGAGCGGTTGAAGTGGGCATCGTCCCGGGCGACGCGCCGCACGCGCATTAACTCCACGTCCCGCGCTACTGGACGTGCCCTGTCCACACCTCCCACCTCGCATTAAAATGCGACGTGACTGATGGGGCGAAAGGACACTGCTTCGGCCAGGGAGGCGCATCGCGACTCTTCAATTTTCGGCTCTGGGTCAGGCTGACTATGCTGACGACTGGCGCGAAGCAACGCCTGGATGGGCCGTGGCGGCCCCAAGTTGGCAGAGGGCCCGTTAGCTCAAAACCGCCCCGGCCGAGGGCTGAACAAAGGGCCCAACCGCCACGGCATCTCCACCTCGCGGAATAAAAGTTAAGGCGATTCTTTCCTAAACTTTTCCTCATTCCCGCGCGGATTCCCTGCTCTTCCGAGTTCAAGCGCCACGTGGAAACCACAACCTTGGTTCCCATGTGCCGCTCAGGGGCTGCAAGTTCTCACACTCACACCGGTCAGTGACCCGACCGGCCACTCGGCTCTCCCTAGCGGTAACCCTCTCGACCCAAGTGCTATGGCCTACGCCCCAGCGGCTACGGTTTCGAAGTAGTGCTTTGCGGAAGAAGGAAGTGCCCGTGTGGTATGAGCCACTGCTGGTCGGGAACACTCCTTTCCCGTGATAAGTGCAAGCGAACTTTTTGCTCCTTAGGTCCCCGTCCTTTTTTGAGCCTTCCCCAAAGGTGTTAACATGTCGACCTACGCTTATACAACCTCTGCAGTTTCTAAAGCTATGGTCATCAAATGTTCATCATCTCTGGGAAGCGCAAAAAATAGAGTCGGACCTACAGAATGGCCCGACCGACCAAAATGTTAAAACAAAACTTCAGTTCATTACAAAGACGAAGTTATTACAAAAATCAAAACATCTAACTTTCTTCCTGTTTCCGGTGGAGGATGCTCTCCGGCGATATCCGGCTGGCGATCACCGCGGCGTACGGGTCGACCTGGTTTCTGAACCCTTCGACCTCTTCGTCAGTCCGGTTCGCGGTGACCCCACTGCTAACAACGGCAAGGTCGATGCCGTTATAGTGGGAGAGGGCGAAAACCAGTGCCGAACAAGCTCCGAGCTCGATCCCCTCACTCACCGAACACTCAACGTGCTCCGGTACGTGGGCCAACGTGGCGGCAAGTGAGCTCGGACTCTGCCCGGTGGCCCCAAGCACTCGATCGCAGACCTCCCGGCCGACCTCCTGAAGGGCCGTCAGTTCGGCGGTTCGCTCGGATAGGTCTTGCTCCGCCAGCTCCTTCGCCGAGAAGGCCACTGCTCGCGACGTGACCGCCGCGTCACGTTCCTCCACCGCCGACTTCTGCGCCTCCACGGCGTCGCTGAGATCCTTCCGCAGCACTACAGATCGAAGCAATGTCAAAAAGAAGGCCCGGCTGTCCGCGATCGCAGAGAGCTGAGCTAGGGTTAGTTTGCTTACCAGCCATGGAGGCCTCCAGACGCTGAAGGTCCTCCTCGGCCTTAGTCCGGGCATCTTGCTCGCGCGCGGCAACCCCCCTGGCGGAGTCCGACTCCGCTCGAGCTTGGTCGCGCTCGCCCTGGAGGCGCATCACCTCCGATCGCGCGGCCTTTTCTGTGGCGACGGCAGCGTCCTTGGCGCTGTTGGCTGCCGCCAAGAGAGACTCAAGCTCGGATATCCTCGTCTCCTAGGACTTGGTTACCCGACACTTCTTGAGCAGCTCTCGGCAGGCCCTTTCCGCCTCCGCCCGCTCGCGCACCAGGGCTTCTGAGCCTCACACGACTCGGAGTGCAGGCGGTCGTCCTCCTCCGCGGCGGCCATCATCCGCTCATACAAGACATGGAGGAACGCCGACTTTTCCCCCGACTGGACCTTCAGTAGCTGCAGAGGCCCGGGCACTCCGTTTAGCCTGCTGGCCACTAAAGCAAGTCGAAGGCTGAAGCTAAGAGTTCGGTCGGGCTTACATTCGGCCGATCAGGCGGTGACCTCGAGATGACTTCGGCGCCGTCACCGAGCCAAGGGCGAAGCCAGACCCTCCCAAATCTGGCTCAGATGAGCCTCCGCTCACTGCGCACCCTCTTGGAAGGTTCCCCATGACTCGGCCTCTGCCTCGACGTCCAACACGAGCTGCGGCTTGCTTGTTGGGTCATTGCCCGGCCAGGTTAACACAGGCCGGGGCGCCTTGGTTTGCGGGAGGACGTGCACCGCCTCCACCGCATTATCGTCGCCGATGCCCGTCTAGATCGCCCTCTCTGGGGCCCCGGCTTCGACGCTGTGGTCTGCAACAGCGCCAGATTGCGCCACCGGCATGAACCAAGCGGTGGCGGCGAAGCTTTTTCGCTCTCGCGGCCTCCGACCGGGACCCCGACCCGCCAAGGGGTGCCGGAATCTCCTCACGCCAACTCTGCGAGCCTCGTGGTGGTCTCAATCACTGGCAATGACTCGGCGCTCAAAGCCGAACTGCCGCCGGGGACAGATCCGTGCTTGCTTCTCGCTGACCACCGCCGCTCCAGAGCAGACCACCGTCGAGCGAGGGAACGGCTGCAATCGTGCATCCTCTTCGCGGCTTCTGGCGGGCGATCGCCCTTCCGCTTCCTCAGGACGCTCCCGAGGTACCTCCACTGGGCTCGGGCGATAGCGGCGTTCATATCGGCGCCCTCGTTGGGCTCGCCGCCGATCAGCGGCCCGAGGAGGGCCCCATACGGATCGTCGAAACTGTCGCCACCACCGTTGCTCGAGGACGACTCCGGATCGGCCGTATCGATAGCGATCAACTCGGAGGCCTCCTAGTCGCTACGACCTTGGTGCAGCTCTTTCTTCTTCCTCCTCCTTTTCTCCTCCTTCCGCTTCTTGCGGTCGGATTCCTTCAGTATGGTCGCCTCATGGGCTCGCCCCTCTCGCTTCTTCTCCCTGCAAAGCCGGCCGACACCATCCTGCCTAGCCCCTGGATAGCACAAAGGTGCCGGTCAAACCACATGCTAAAGGCTGAGGAGGTGGAAGAAAAAGAAGAAAGGAATCACTCGGCTTAACAAATCCAGGGGGTTCTCCGCCGAGAAAGGCTCGGGGCCTCCACCTGCTGCCGTGGTGGTGCTCCCGACCAGCACGACGGCCACCCTGGCCTCGAGCTCCGATGCGGCGAGCTCTGCTGCAACCATCCTCATGGGGTCGGATGCCCTGCCGTACAGGTACATCGGGCGCACCCTTTCCATAAGGGGTTGCACGCGCATCCTCATGAATGCGCGTACAATAGCGTCGCCGGTCAGGCCCCGCTCCTGCTGGAGCTTGATCCGCTCTCGAATCAGCGCCACCTTCTTCTTCTCCCTTTGATCGGGGCCCCAGCCCCATTCGTCCCTCAACTCGGGGAGACGGCCGGTGAAGACCGGGGCGCTGCCTCCCAGGTTCCGAGCGCAGAACCACTCGGAGTGCCACCCCCGGTTTGACGTCGGCAGCTTCATGGGGATGTACTCCGGCCCGCGGCGGCGCACTGCAGGTCAAGACCTCCCATGGACGCCAGAAGGCCCACCGCCTTGTCCTTCCACAATCGGGCGTGGAAGAAGTACTTCCACAGCGCCCAGTGGGGCTCGATCCCTAGGAATGCCTCACACAACGTCATGAAGATCGCTATGTGGAGCACGCCGTTGGGGTTGAGGTGATGCACCTCCACCCCGTAGTGGTGCAGCACCCCACGGACGAAGGGATGAAGCGGAAGTTCGAACCCGCGCTCATAGAACTAGGCGGGCACCACGATCTCCCCTTCCTCTGGCGCTGGTTCCGCGGCCCCCGTCGGTACCCTCCACCTCGAGACATCTTGCGTGGGGAGGAACCCTTTCCTCTCCAGGCCAAGCGCGCGGCTGGGCTGGGCGGTGCACTCCGACCATGACATCTCCAGCTGCGCGAGCAATCGAAAGTCAGAGGAGAAGAATGTGTTTACTCTCCTCGACTCCTTTGTTTCTTTTCTCGTCTCAGACGAAGGCAAGGGGCGAGGAAGGCAAAGGCGAGGGGGCAGCAAAAGCAAAGGCGGAAGCGTGCCCTAGCACCCCCCAGCGCCAAACTTATGGGCGCCGAACAGGCACCAGCCGAAACAAGCATCAGCCGGACGCGTGCCGACCGGATGCGCGCCAGTCAAGCGGGCCTCGTATGAAGCGTCGCCCGTCCCGTCGAAGCGCCACGCCGCGCCGCTGGTAAGACGTATCGCCCCCAATCATTTGGCTTCGCATTTAATTCCCGCACGCGCATTAAATGCTAGCAGGAGGCGCCAGGGCATCGCTCCGGGCGGGACGCCCTGCGACCTCTCGATCTCCGCCTCCGGACCGGCTCAAACTGAGTCGAAGCAGGTATGAAAAGCCCACCGGGCCGTAGCGGCCTCAAGGTGGCGAGAGGGCTTGAATGCCTCACGATCAAGACCTGGCTGCGGGTTCCGAAGGCAAAATCCACCAAGTGGATCCCTAGCCGCCCCCAGCAGGCGAAACGAGCGAGGGGCGAGTCCAAGGCGAACACTCGGCGAGTCTCTAGTTGGGTTGGCGGACGACCCAATCGCCTTAACTCGTGTCCGAGACCATACTTCAAACTCTCCCGCGGAGCCCCTCGAAGGGTAGCAGCCAGCTGAGCCCCGGGTTACGAGTAAAGAAAGGTTTCTTATGGGTCCGATACGGGATCGAGTAAAGAAAGGTTTCTTATGGGTCGCCCCCAGCGGGTCGAACGCCCGACGAAGGGACAGTCCGATAGGGGATCCCTGACCGGGGGGATCCCCAGGGCCCACTCGGATAACCCGTTTGTAGCTCCACGAGCACGGTGTTCGGCCGACGTATGGTAAACACGCGTTTGCTCAGCCCCTCCAAGTCCCACACCTGCGGACGGGGCATACACGTGGGACCAACAGCGGCCTCTCCTCCCGTAAATAGCCTCGCCCGATGAGGACTCGGGACGGATGCCCTTCGCCTAGCTCCAGCGTTAAACCAGCCTTACTAACTCGCCTAGCTCCGGCGTTAAATCAGCCCTACTAACTCGCCTAGCTCCGGCGTTAAACTAGCCTCACTAATGCGTCCAGCTACGACATAAAACGAGCATTCGGGAACCAAAACCTCTCGCGAAGGCATCTAGACATCCGTGCCGATCACGGCTGCGTCCAGCTATGACGTAAAACGAGCATTCGGGAACCAGAACCTCTCGCGAAGGCATCTGGACATCCCTGCCGACCACGGCCGCATCCAAATGGCGTAAAACGAGCATTCGGGAACCGAACCTCTCGCGAAGGCATCTGGACATCCTCGCCGACCACGGCCAAGGCCCACTACGGCGTAAAATGAGTATTCGGGAACCGAACCTCTCGCGAAGGCATCGGGCATCCTTGTTACCACGGCGCGTCCCACTACGACGTAAAACGAGCATTCAGAAGAACCTCTCGCGAAGGCATTCGACATCCTCGCCGACCACGGCCGCGTCCGCCTACGACGTAAAACGAGCATTCGGGAACTAGTACCTCTCGCGAAGGCATTCGGGCATCCTCGCCGACCACGGCCAAGGCCTCAGCAAGCGACGTAAACGAGCATTCGGGAACGAACCTCTCGCGAAGGCATCTGGGCATCCTCGCCAACCACGGCGGCGGCCCACCACGACGTAAAATGAGCATTCGGGAACCGTAACCTCTCGTGAAGGCATCCGACATCCTCGCCGACCACGGCCGCATCCAGCTACGACGTAAAATGAGCATTCGGGAACCGGAACCTTGCACAAGGCACCCAGGTATCCGCACTGACCGGAACGGCGTCGAACCAGGGCCCCCCAACCAAGTCGGTCGGGCTCATCTGGTAAGAGTAACCCCCTAATCAGCTCTTCGACCTGCTCGGGGGCTACACCCACCGGGTGCGCTTGCACGCACTCGGCCGAAACCGGCCGACCAAGTCAGTCGGACTCCGCCAACAAAGTCAGCCCTCCGATCCGCTCGGGGGCTCGGATCCAACTGGGTCCACTGGATTCGCCCAGACGGGTATTCACCGACCAAAGTAACCCCCCGACCAGCTCTTCGACCCACTCGGAGCTACACACCGGTGGCTTCGCGACTTTGCCGAGACCCAGACGATCGAGTCTGACGAACTCAACCGACCAGCAAGGGCCACCCCAAAAGTTCCACAAGGAGGGCCTTCCCATCATCTTCAAAGTTGAACACCAAGATAAGCCAAAGCGTCATCACGCCAGTTGAGGGAGACCGCGCCGCCGAAGACGAAGGGTCCATCCGGGAACGCACGCGTTTCAGGATGGCCCCGGGGGCTACTGACGAATACTCATACCAGGGGTACCCCACCACAAAGTATACATCTATTTCAAGATCGTATTTCTCTCAGTCATTTGTACTCGAGGACCAAACTGCTGGCATCATTGCGGAGTGCGGGAGGGGATATTACCAAAGCCTCCGTCCCTCACAGATGGGATTATCCCTAAATATTGGCTGGATTGCCAGATGAACCATCTTAGGTCCATCTCTAGGCCCAAGGGGTCACGAAGGGCCTCGATCAAGCCCACTAGGGGTGCTCCGACCAGCATCTGGCTCAAGGTCCCCGTGTTCCGACAGAACAACGGCCAGGCGTCCCATAGGCTCGACCAGGGCCCCCTGCCGAGCCCTACCAAAACTCCGCCTCAACGACCCAGTCACAACACCAGTCAGCTCCGATCTGGTTACTCGCCCCATGGACATGACGGCCATGCCGGAGCAGGTGGCTCCTTCCCACGGTGGCACGGGGGCCGCTAAGTCAAGTGCCCGTCCTTTCACCCCGTCAGGCACAGTGGAGGGACGCGCTCTGTCCCAAGGCAACACTAGAATACGGCGCAAGCAACGTCAAGATCTCGACAAAGAAAGCAGAGGGCAAAAGCACCTTCCCATGGAATACCACCGATGTATCTACCAACCCAAAGATGAGATGAACAGAATCTGCCACCACCAGACCAAGACCGAGACTCCTAGGCATAGCATACCCTTACATCTTTCCTCCGAATTCCGTGTAACCTGCCCCCTCCGTCTATATAAAGGGAGGCAGGGCCCTCAGGGAAAGGGGACTCACTCATTTTTCGCATTCTACCTCGCTTGCTCAACCGACCCAATTCGGGCCTTCCGACCCGAGCGAGCGTTCTTAGCTCCTGGGCTCCCTCACTCGGACGAGCGCTAAGGGCCTGTCCTTAGCCCTCGCTTGTAATCCACCACACTCTGAGTAATGAGATCCACCACCACGAACTGGACGTAGGGACATTCGGCCCGAACCAGTATACATCCGAGACTTCATTAGTCTAACCATTCAAGGAGAGGGGACGCGCGACCCCTATACTTACAAATTTACTTGCCGGTTACATGAAACACCGACACTAGTAGATAAGAGACATACATGGAACCATCTTGTAAAAGCATATATCGATACCATAAAATATTTGAATGAGCCCGACAGGGGCTAAATAAGTCCACAAATATCACCTTGAATTCTCTCTAAGGAATTCAGTGATTCTTCTGTAACCTTTAGATAAGCGAGTCTAATTAAGAGCTTCCCTTTACCACAAGCAATGCATAAGAAGACTTTAGGTCTAGTTAAGTCTATATTTTTGTATTCTATGGCCATCATAATTATTGATGATTTTTTTCATCTTGTTCAACTCAGGATACCTAATTGATCATGCCAGATCTTAAGTATTTTTTGTTTTTAATTATATTTTTCATTTCAATATAAACTTTAGATTTTATATATGTGCAGTGTAACCAGAGGAGAAGGAAAGAAGTTTTTCAACCACATGTTTATTACACCCATTAAACTTAGTCATGAGTAGGTATTCTGTACCATCCTTATTCTCTATCTCCATATGAAAATGATTCATACCAATGTCTTTAAAACTTAAGAGAGTGTGACTAGATTTAGGGTATAATAAGGCACTCTTCTAGTGCCAACTATGAGAGCATCGTTTATGTTGATAGTCAAAATATTTCTATTTCACTTAATGTGGTACAATTTTCTTTCTTTGTCATTGGATTATATTTTGTTCTATATTAGAAGTATGGTTTAACAATCAAACAATTGTTGCATCAAGAACATATTGTAAAATATAGAATAAGCATATCAAAATAAATCAAATATCTAGGAAATAGCTATTTATTCAATTTTAAATGATAATCGCTCAATAAAAGCGTAGACCAATATTCATTTAGGAACTATGACTAAATTGATAAGGACTCCAAGGAATATGTGACATCAACTAGCAAAGTGAAGGAATCGTTTGGAGACTATTCCAGATCTCCATATTAGTCGTATGTGTTATTCTGGAACTCCCCAAACTCAATAATTTCAAGAACCATATCATCACACTTCTCAGAGTCCATATCAATAAAAGGTTGTACGTTAGAGTGTGCTTCAGTCTTATTCCCCTAAGTCCTATTGATTTTTTTAGTGGATTGCATGTAAAAATCTACCACATGCTTTGAGATGCGATAGTTGAGCGACTAATAGCCAGTGCATCCATACCTAAAGCAAGGTTATGTAGGATTTGCAGCCTTGTTAGCTGAGTCTTGCTTCTAGAAGCCCCTGACCCTTTATCTTTACTTTTCCACTATGGCATGCCTATTCCTTATCTGATATACCTTTTTCCATTTATACCCTTTATGCCTCTAGCCATTTCTGCAGTCTCAGCTATTTCTAGCCTATTAAGCATTTACATATGCTTCAGGCATTCCATAACTCCCATTAAGAAGGATGTGATGATTCTTCATCAAGAGTTCATCGTGCTTTTTTGCTTCTAGTAGAATACATATAAGCTCATAATACTTCTGGTACTTGGCATGACGATACTGTTGCTGCAATATCCTCATATTGGGGTGGAAGGTGCACAATGTCTTGTCAATCATTTCAATACCAGTAATTTTTTGGTTAGAGAATATCAATTTGGCGATAAGCTTGAGCATGGCAGAGTTATATGCTACCACGGTCTTAAATCCTAAAATCATAGGAGGGTCCATTTGTGCTGTGCTTCTGGCAACAGGATGGATTTTTACTGGTTATATCGTTTCTTTATGGAATTCTATAATGCCAGTGGTCCTCCTCCATCAAATATTCGGTCTTCAGGTTCACATAGAAATGGTGCCTTAGGAAATGCAAAGCCGCACACTTGCGGCTTCAGGAAGAATAGGGGTACTACCTTCAGGTTGAGAAAATAGCAGGTCCAAAAGATCAAACTGTCAGATTAATCTTGGTATCCCCAAGTGAGGTAATTACTGCCATTCAAGGTAAGCTCGATAAATTTTGTCTTTGCGATGTTCGACATATCCTGTTTCTATTAATGCAAAAATGACTTTTACTTCTGGTAAAATCAATATAATGCATGCTTGCTCCTAAATCAGTAAAACTTAGCCTATATCTATTCAATAGATAATTAACTAAAATTTTTCAGAATTTTCTTAGCATTTTTCACAATTTTATGCTAATTATATGAAGCAATTTTCAGAATTACCGAATAACAGAAAAAATAAATTCAACATGAATAAATATGGAATTATAGCAGGAAAAATAAACCTAGGGATATAAAACTTCCAATGTGTGCTAAGTCTAAGTCTAAGATTCTACAAAATTTACAAAGCCCATATAACTAAAAATTCAATTTCTAAGATTTAAAATAAAATTTCAGAATTTATTAACTATTTTCTGTAATACTGGAAACTTCAGGTCCAGATAGTAAATTTCAATGGCCAACCAAAATTAACCGTAACTTCGGAGGTTAAAACGCAAAATTGCCGTTTCCCCCCTCCCGAAAAAACGACCGGGCCGCACCATCCAGGGCGCGGGCGCGGCGTGCGGTGCACGGGCGCTCGCGTAACGGGCGGTGATGGCCGACGTGACGTGCGGCCATGCAGTGCGCGACAGGCATGACGATCGCGGTCGCGGCACGCGCGGCGCTTCAGGCACGAACGCGGCTCGGAAGATGACTGCTTTGGGCCAGCGCAGGGGCACGACAGCAGGCCGGCCAGTGGACACCGGCAGCGTGCCGTGGTACTTGCAGTTTCGGGCTGGTGCGGCCAGCGAGGCGGGCGCAACAGGGGCTGACATGCGACGTTATCTTTTAATCCCCATGAATAGTAACAAAAATCCTAATTTGCCAAATTAGATTAATCTAGTTTTTAATGAATGATTATTAACTATAATCAGTGAAATTAATCTACAGATTAAAAAATCGTTCATATTCAATTAACTTACGTGTTTTAAACTTACATATGACTTTAAGTAGATTAATCGCTCGATGTCGGTGAGGTTTCAGCTAGGGGACGCGTCGGTGTCGTAGTAGATGATCTTCAGCGTCGTGTTGTGCACCACTGTGCCGCACGACCCGGATTTCCTTGAACGGCTCCTTGGCGAAGCCCATGCACATTGCCGGTACAAGCCCTATGCTGAGTATCCACTAGAGGTAAGCACTGGGCCGGATCATTTTGAGCTGGCACGAGGCACGTCTAGCCCAACCCGACTCACGGCCTGGTACGGAACTGTTCTAAATGGGTCAGGCCGGTATGACATGGTTAAGAATGGATCGCAGTGCGGGCCGCCAATCGAGCACGATGGGCGGCTGCCCGCATGCAAGATCTGGGCCAAGCTCAGTGGCTGGCCCAAACAACTCAAGCGTGCTGTGTTGTGTGTATGTGAGTAAATCAAGGAGTAAAGGAAGAAAACTCTAGATGGACTAAAGAAAAGGAAGGGAATGCATGCATGCGTCGTGTGTGTGTCGGTGTCCGTATAACCAGCAAGTAAATTTGTAAGTATAGGGGCGGCTGAATGTCCCTACGTCCAATTCGTGCGATGTTTTTGTATTGCTTGGGGTGTGATCGACTATAGGAGATTACAAGCGGGTGCTAAGTACAGGCCCTTAGCGTTCTCCGAGTGGGAGAGCTCAGAATGTTTGCCCAGGTCGGATGGCTCGAGTTGTGGATGCGAGTGCCCGGTCGGGTTTGTATGGGAGAATGCATGTTGCCCTTCTCTGAAGGCCCTACCTCCCTTTATATAGGCGGAGGGGGCAGGTTACACGGGAGTTTTGGAGAAAAAAGGTAGGGGTACGCTACGCCTGGGGAGTCGCTGGTCTTCGGTCTTGATGACTGACAGGCTCCTGGCGCCCCATGCCGGGTTGGTAGACACAACGAACAGTGTTTCGTTGGGAAAGTACGCACCTGCCCTCCGCGTGCCTATCAGACAGTGACGCTGTCCCGCCATGCTCTGGCGCCGCCTCGAGAGCGAGCGTGTCTCCCTATTGCGTAGGAGGGGACGGATGCTTCACTCTGGCGTCCTCCTAGCCACCTTGCGAAGGAGCCACCTGCCCCAGCATGGCCGTCCTGTCCGTGGGGCGGGCGACCAGCCTGCGGTCGACTATCGTCGTGGCGAAGGTTGCTGGGTCGAGGCTCGTTAGGGCCTCGTCCCAAAGCCGGTCGAGATCTGGGGCGCGGACCCGGTCTGGCTCGAGATCATGAGGCGCCGGACCAGGTTCAGCCGGACCTGCGGAGGCATCGGACCCGGGTCTGGGTCGGAGTTCTCATGGCGGGTTCGACCGAAGCGGGGGGATCCTTCGGGGCCCAACGCTCGACATTGCTGCCAGTCTTGCCGCCCTGCTCGTACGACCTGAGAGGGATACGATCTTGAAATAGATGTATACTTTGCCGTAGGGTACCGCTGGTATGAGTACTCGTCAGTGTGGGTAAGCAAATCAAGGAGCAAATGCATGGTTGCATGCTTGTGACTGGAAGGAGCAACCGAATCAAGAAATCGAGAAGAATAAACACAATAGGATTTTGTTTCGACCGGAAAAAAGGAAGTCTGGACAACTAAAGAAAGAAATCAATCCGTGGTCATTTTCTCTCGTAGCAATAATATAAATTGATCGGACCTGGGCCGGCATGGCACAAAGTAGACACGAAGCACAAATGGGCCATGTCTGGGCTCGCCAGGCCCGACACAGCAAGTACGATGAGCTGTCACGACTCGGCACGGTTTAGACCCGAAGCACAATAAATCTATACCAGATCGACCTAATCTGACACGACGTCCACCTCTAGTATCCACATAGTAACTGCATGCTTATCTGGGACCTTCAAAATAAATAATGGGTCACAGGTGAGATTTTGGGAAGATATCTCGCTTGAAGTCAGCACTTAAAAGATCAATATCCTGAGTTATATAGCATCACAAGGAATAAGCACTCAACCATTGCTGACATTCTCATGAATTCTCAACCAAATATATCCTGGAGACGGTCATTGATTGGAACTAAGTTGGTGGCGTGGAATAATTTGCTTTCACGCATCGCCAATGTTCAGTTAACACAAGATGATGATGAATTTCACTGAAAATTATGTCAATCTGGACAATTTTCGGTGCAGTCTCATTATCTAGCTTTAATTAAATGTGATGTGCCTAATTTAAACAAGCGATTGTAGAAGTTAAAAGTACCATTAAAAATCAAAGTGTTTCTGTGGTATCTTAGACGAGGGGTCATTCTGACTAAGGATAATTTGGCTAAACGTCATTGGCAGGGTAGTCAAATTTGTTGCTTTTGTCATGAGATTGAGACAATCAGACATCTGTCCTTTAATTGTCGATTTGCTCGTATGGTCTGGGATTTTGTGTTCCTAGCGCTCGGTATTGGCCTAACCTATTAGCGTTTCGAATATGTTTGGAAGCTGGCTTGTTGTTTTTCAGAAGAACCTTAAAAATGTTGCTTTACTAGGAGCCGCATCTATTTGTTGGTCTCTTTGGTTAAGCAGAAATGCGATAGTCTTTGAAAGAAAATCCAATTCATCCCCTTTGCAGGTTATTTATGCTGTTTCCCATTGGCTGCGTACATGGGCTGTGCTGCAGAAGCCGGATTTGCGAACTATTATGCTGGAGGCTATGCAACGATTGAGGCAGGTGGCCAGGGATTTCTTCTCCCAGGTGCATGGGTGGCGGTTTAGTCTTCGGATTGCTAGTCACTAGAGTGTGTGTGCGTGTTTTTTTCCTTTTTTGTGGGTCAGTGCTGCTTGTTGCAAGAGGCCGTAAGAAATTTTAAGGTCTTGTATCTTCTCGATGTAACGTTCTTGAAATTAATAAAATCTTCCTTTTCCAAAAAAATGCTTATCTGTGCAATCCTTGTGCTCTCAATACGTCAAGGTTGCAATATGGATCAACTCATAAAACTAGATGGCCTGATCAACATCGCTTTTCTCCCTCTATCCATTCGCTATGTCATGATAACGTGTTTTCTCAACTCTCTCTTCACGTGGTTCTGCTGTACCGGTCCTCCAAGGGACTCCATGGTTCTATATCCCTAGCTCTCGTCTAGGGATAATAATTAGGTACGGCGAATATAAATAGTACTCATCTATATTTATATCTGTGAATCAAAATTTTTCTTATGGGTATACTCACAAATGGTCATAGGCAAAGAGTTTCACCCATATTCGTCGCCCACAGGTACCCGATACCCACGGGTATACCCTTTACCCACCACCATCAACAATCTTTTCAACTAAATGACACTAAGAGCTAATGAGCTATCGTATTAATACAATCTTTTTGATAAAATTGTGTACATTAACTACATTCTCGTGAATTGAAGAATGATTAGTAATGATTCAAAATTTCAAATGTACATAAGAATACCAATTAAAATAATATATACAAACAAATAACACACAGATGCTCAAGTTCAATAATTACTGAAATAGGGTACCACAAATTGAGGATCGGGGGGCCAACTGAGCTCCTGTTCTAGCCCATATGTTAATAAAAGGTGATGGGTAATCGGGTGGAACGGGTAGAAGTGAAGTTCCCCTATACCCATACCCGTTTGCCCATCGGGTAGAGTTTAGCTCTAATAAATATGCCCACGGATAATAAAAAAGGAATAAACCTGCCTCTATTAAGATTTTTACCTATAGATATATAGGTAATCGGATAAAATTGCCATCTATACTCTCATCTCAGAAGGCTTTCTACTGTTCTCAGCAAATACAACGGCTATTCCCCTGCCAAGAACAACCTGCCCATCTATGTAGTATTTTGCATCCGCAGCACCACCAGGATCAAGTACTGGACAAACCCAAATCCTCTCGGTTCTCCACTATAGTAATCTATGTAGTATTTTCAAAACTTCTACAGGTAGTTTTCACGGAGTTTTATAGAATTGATGGTTTTCACTAAATATTTCGTCTATATATATATATATATATATATATATATATATATATATATATATATAAAAGACGACCAAATTGTCCAAATGGCCGACGATCGCTGTCTTGCAGTAGCAATCGCAAAGGATTAATTGCCCACTTGCGTGTCAATGCACATGCGGCTGATGTACTTGGCCTGCACCCTCGCGCCGAGCAGCTCGACGACCGGCCCGGGGCGCACGCACCGCGGCGCCTTGTACTGGCCGGTTAATTGACGCGCCGCGGCTGAGCGCGTAGTCCATGAGCCTGTCGAAGGTGCCCTCTGCCATGACGTGTATCTCGAGGGGGCAGATGGATCTGTCGCAGGCGCGACCCTACCGGTACACGCTGTTCAGGGCTTCCTCCATGGACAGCAGCACTCCTCGAACACGGATGATCTCCCATACGTAGCATGCGAATCAATCGTAAATCAGTTTGTAATTAGTATCATAAAAACAAGATTGATCTACTTACAAATAATATAGAACAACATACGTTAGACTTAGATTGATCTAGGGCTTTAGTCTTATATAGCTTCGTGCTGATAATGTGTTATAAAACAATAATGATCGCCGTAGATCAATTACAATACCAATCAAGAATAGCCAGAATAATCATGAGAAGTACACACAATATAAAGAGGTAAAACTCTCTCTTTATTAGATTGATTCTCTTGTACACAGAGGATACCATATTTATAGCGAAGCTAACAAGAGGTAGATTCAGATTCATCCACATAGAAATAGAGTCCAACCATATTAGCGTCCCATATGTTCTTGAGTTTTTGTAAGTGTGAGTCCAAGTGCTCGTGTGTGTAAAGATTTGGTAGTGGCTGCAATTTATGTGTCTTGTTGAGAATGTAGCCAAAGCTACATGTTTTCATATGAGTTGTGTCCATGAAGTATTATGTGTGAACACGTGAATGCTTGTGCGAGTTTTGTCCATAAGATAAATGTGTGCGAATTCATTTAAAGATGTCGTGCACTTTAGAAGAGATTATGTTGCACGAGATGATCAGGAGAAAGCCATTGTGTGTAGCAAGAGGTTATGGTAATTTGCACGAGTTGAGTCCGTTCTAAGTTAAGTTAAGTCTAAGATGTTGAGAAGATATGTTCGCTGTCAAGAGTCAAGTAAGTAAGTTGAGTTTAGAATGTTGAAGAGATGTGTTCGCTGTCCTATATCGAGTAAAAGTTGTTATAGTTGAGACTAACTATCTTAACAAGTTAGAGTTATGTCAGAAATTAGAGTTGATGTTACAAGATTAAGGAAATATTTGTAAGAATTAATCTGGTATGAGTAGGAATTGTAGGTTGGTTAGTAGTATAACTTATATAACCAAAGCAGTAGTTGTTGTAAGCCATATCATTGATGCTTCCAGCCGTCTATAAATATATGGGTTGGTTGGTGGAATTTTTTTAAATAACATATTTTTCTTAATTTTACATAATTAATATCTCAAAAAATTTAAAAAATAGTCAAGCAACCATTTGAAATGTCAACGTCTATAACATCCCAAAAATTTTAATAAAATGAAAATGTATATTTTGAATTTGAATATAATTATTTCTGAGTTTTTTAACATCATTGGTTTTTATTTGGATTTTCCTTCGATTTGTGTATTGTGCGAAAAATCAAATAAAAGGGAATTAGTGAATAGATAATGGCAACAAGATGAAAAAGTAAAAGTAAAATTCTAAAAAGCTGATAATAAAAATCCTATGCATGCCTATAGATCATTTCAACCAGTAAATAAATTTTTAATACACAGAATAGTGAGATGATAAATGAAAAGACATCTCTTTTGACTGAAAACAGTGCAAGACAGAATTAGTATAAAGTTTTTGAAACTTATCTGAAGTTACAAAATTACCTAATGTTCCCAGCACGATGGTTACTACTGGTAAAAATTTCAAAAATTTACCATGTCATGAATGGCTTTTAAAAATTCAAAAACAGAAACTTTAATGATCTAAAAATGGAATATCAGAATTTTTATAAAATAAAGATGCAATATATTAACTTAAAATTTTTATGGGAGCACCACCAACCCAAATACAAGATTTATAAAAAAGTTTCAAAAATAAATATTATCATTTGCACACTAAAATAAATCAAACCCTAAAAAGATAATTTTGGACAATACCTAATGTCATAATTTAAATAAATTCTATATAGGATATTTTGATTAATAATTTTTATTGAGAGGAAACAACTACCAGGAGACCTTGGTCAAAATGTTTAAGAAAGTTTGGCGGTGATTTGATAGCCAAATTAATGTGAGCACTAACCTGTCCGAGCTAACCTCATCTCCTTATCCCGGCTCTATCGATGCCGTGTGGGCCCCAGTCACTGTGCTGCAGCTGTTCACTGGCGGGGTAACGGGAAAGTGCCTCTCTCACTGTCTGGTGGACCCTGACCCTACCTGCTAATCGCCAAATCTTGTTTTCCCCTCCCTCTTCTTTCTCCCACAAATCAAGCCTCCCGTCCTCTCACTCTCGAGTCTTCACTGTCCTTTGCATCTCAGCGCAAGTTGTGCCGCTTTGGTCGATGGCTGCCACATTTTACCTCGGGAGCTCTATGCCATACCTTGTCTTTCATTACTAACTAGGTCAGAATACGCGCCACGCTACCGATCGAATTTCGATAGCATGAGCACGGGAAAAAGTCGAGGAATCTGTGTTTTTTTGTGGCGAAAACTTTTTTTCGGTGTTTTTGGGTGTGTAAACCATTTTTTCCGGTTTTTTCGGCGAAAACATTTTTCCCGGGAAAACGGAGGAATCCGTGTTTTTTCGCGACGAAAACATTTTTTCCGCTTTTTTCGCATTTTAAAATATTTTTTCGCTTTTTTTGGTGGCGAAAACATTTTTCCGGTTTTTTCTGTCGAAAACATTTTTCCGGCGAAAACTTTTTTCGGTTTTTCTCGTGATTTAAAACATTTTTCCCGGAAAATCGGGGAATCTGTGTTTTTTGTGACGAAAACATTTTCCCCGTTTTTCGTGGCGTAAAACTTTTTTCCGGTTTTTTCTATGCAAAACTTTTTCTCCGAAAACGCAGAAGGACCCGAACGTAAAAGGTGGACTCATTTGTTATTTTTGTGGACTCGCCGCTATCCTCGAAAAATAAGAAAAGGGCTTGTTCGCGATTTGAAATCAACGGAGACTTTTTCAGAAAATACCGCGCCAGGGACCTAAACGCGAAGTGAAAAAAAAAATTTCGCCTCACAGAAAATCACGCAGGGACCTATTCGTAATTTCGCAGAAACTGAGGGGGTTTTTCGCAAAACGTCGGGCCGCCACGTGGACGCCCTGGTTGGGCTGGCTTTCTTCACACAAATAGACAGCCCTTGACCTTGTGCAAGCCCGCACCATTTCTATCTCCATTCCGGCCGCCAGATGGGAAAACAGGTGGTGTAGGCTCGCTGGCATGATGCCCTAGCCCATGCCCTGTTTTTCCCTCACTAGCGTGTGGGCTTGAATGTCAGTGGTTGTGCTCTGGTTCAAATGGTTGCCGCGCAAATAGTGGAAATATGTTTTCTGTTTAGAGAAAGTGTATTTCTTTATCTCAGTATTATTGAAAGCCTGAAAATATTCAAATTGATATGACATTCACATTTTTAGCCCAAATCAAATGAAATAAATTTTAAAATCATCTAAAATCAAATACTTTCAGAATATGCAATAATATTTTGATAATGATTTTTGGGAAAATTTGAAATTCAAATTTAAAGAAAAGACCTAAATATATGATATACGTAAAAATTTTACAAACGAACTGAGAATTGAATTAATTCAATTTTATTGGAATCCTTAGACTTCCAGCAACCCAAATATATAAAAATATTTAGATTTCAACTTTGTTTGAATCATTTTCCATTAGAGGTTGTTCCCAATACTATAAATATTCAAAAATACATAGTTTATGCAAAAGAAATCCAAAATAAGTAGAATTGATTTATAAATGCTATTATGTCAGTAGATTACCTGAGTATGCTAAAATACTTAAGAAATAATCTTGACTTGAATTGTTTCTTGAATAAGAATGAGATCCTAGTGTAAAAGGTATATATGTATATGCATGAGTAACTAGCAATAATATCTATAAACATGTATATGTGCAGAATGGACCATGAAACTGAGTTACTTCAGGAGCTAATAAAATATCTCATCTAAACACTATAATTTATAAAATTAGCCTAGCAATGCTCTTTAGTATGTGGACTACCATATTATGGAAAAATACTTTATTTAGAACTTGCTTTTCATCTAAATTCTACTAGTGCAATAACCCTAAGTGTTAACTGTACACTTCACCTTACTAATCCGATTCCTTATAACGTAAACCTTAATACCATATAAGCTATTTCAGCAATGAATATAATATCTTGTCTAAATTCTAAAATTTACGAAATTAGTTTAGGAATGCTCCCCAAGGTATAGACTATCCTATTCTGAAGAAATAATCTCTTTTCGTTATGCTTTCGGTATTTGCGAAGGACTGTGAGTATTATTTATACTTTATTTATTTTTTATCAGTCAAACTTGCTCTTACAAATTTCATTTGCAAATGACAACTTAGTTTACAAATTCAGTTTTGCTTTATGCAAATTAGCTGTAGTAGCCTCCTTTGACTTGGCTTGCATTTATGCATTTGCAAATACCACCTTAAGTCTTGTTGAGTACAAAAGTACTCAACCTTGCTTAATCTATTATTTTTAGGTGGAAAAGATAGCGAGGTTCCGATGGTTATTTTTTGTTGCAGGATGCAGGATCTTCATTGAAGCTATCTTTTCTAGGGATTATGCCTTGTTAGGTGCCTGCTGGTTGGATAGGCACACTACAAGATTTTGCTTCTTTTGCTTCTATTTATACTCTGAGTTGTAAGATTTCTTGTATGAATAATATTTGCTTTAATAATATGAGGTATGTTTGTGATTCCAATTGTTATAAATATGCGTACTAGCTATTGATCATGGGACTAGTACTGTATGCATATTAGATTTCTATTTTTGCATTTTATGTAAAAATAGGGGTCGTTACAACGTCTATCTCCATTTCAAATGTTGAGATGCCTATATGGTGTCCATGTAGAATTTCTATCATCAATTGAAATGATGGCAAAACTTCTATTGCCATTTCAATTATTGCTCATCATTATTTCAATTGATGACAGAGCTTCCATCTATAATTCGATTAGACACAGCTTCTGACGATAATTCAATTGGCAACAGAGGATCTGACGCCATTTCAATTGGCCATAGAATCTTTGTCACTAGTTGAAACGCCCACAAAGGCTATATTTGAAAATATCAATTGATGTGGCTTTATGAAAAAATTACATACACCAAAATTAACTAAGTGGTGTAGTAAGTGTTAGACTATAGTAATATATATTTTTACATAATTATATGGCAATCGTCCTTTTGAGCATTTTTTGCATAACGGACTACAACATGGTATTTTTATGAGCTAGTAGTTATGGATTTCAACGTGTTTTGTTGTATACACACATAGGAAGGTCGAGTCATGTTTTTAGTTTGAAAAAAATGTGAAGTCCAACATGACAATTCATAGTAAAAATGTGAACTACATAGTGCTTGGGTTTGGTGAGGATGTGTAACACCCTAAGCCATGAACTGGCCCACGATGTTACTAAGACCTAAAAATTTTCACAAAATTTTTGCATGACCTCTCTTTGAAATAGGGACATCCACTCAGCAAAATAAGGGAAACAATTAACAAGATAACAACATTAAATACATAAAACAACTGCGAAACATACTAGGAGGATGAAGTCAGGTTAAACGATATGAGAACTCAGTCCAAAATACCACCACGCCACAAGTTTAGCATTCATCTACATAAGCAGCTAGGGACAGCAACATAGAACTTATAACTTACAACCACAGGTACACTAATAAAAGTTCCATTACTAATTCCCAAAGTGGCACAAAAGGAGTAAGTTCTACAGGTTATAATTCATGAGAGGTGTGAAAGTGAGTGGAAGTGAAGCTAAGACCTGTTCCCACATGCCGTCTTCAAAGCACCTAAAAAAATCATAAACACACAAGCATGAGTTCATAAAACTCAGCAAAGTATAACAATCATAACATAAAAATAAGCTTACCAACAGTATTCCATTGCAAGATATCAACATTCTTTCTGTGTATGCAATTGATGATTCTCAACAATAATTTACGCTAGTGACTCACTCATGCAATGCAAGATGCATTTATGCTCAACAAATTCTCTCTTTCTTGACTATACCGGTATAGTAAAGATGCACACACATCGGTGTCATACCCTTCCTTTCCCTTCCATCCCGATGAAGGGGTCTACTCTTACTGTCTCATTTTCATCCATCCCTGTGGATGGGACTACGAGGTAGGGCTTCTCAAGAGCACTCCAGATTAGTCATATGTCCCCACATGACTTTCTCACCGACCGGGCTCAAAAATCATTTCATGTTATGAATGCAGTGACATGATAAGATAGCTAAAACTTTGAAATACCATGAATCATCGAGATATAACATAGCAGGATTGACACAAGCAATAATATCAAAACAACCATTTCCCATGAATCATGATTTGCACGTTATACTTGCCTCCTTGTCACGCGCAGAGGCGGGGCGTGAGCTTGAGGCCACCCCTGAGGCTACTCCATCTGCGTCATAACATTGCAAAAATTCGTGTCTAAGCCAGCACAACCAACAATTAAACAAGCAATTCTAAGCCCTACAAGTGAAGTTACACCCCAAACTGAATCTGCCTCTATTTTCAGCACCCTCGGTACAGCATGTAGTATTTTCATCATAAAAAATTGCTATGCGAGTCGGAATCATACAAACCATGGTAGTTTAGTGATCTACACAAATTTTACCACAACGCTCTAGGCAATTGTAAATTCTAATTCGGCCTCTAAGTATTTCTAAACAACAAGTTAATTTTCAGCCCACAGATTTCATCATTACAGAACAGCATGCAGTCTTTAGCTCATAAAAATTGCTATACTGAATGAAATCAAGTAAATAATAGTAGTTTAGTGATCTACACGAAATTTCCCACAACTTTCCAGGCAATAAGAAATTCTAATTCGGCCTCTAAGTATTTCTAAACAACAGATTAAGTTCCAGTCCACAGATTTTACCATTTCAGAACAGCATGCAGTCTTTAGCTCATAAAAATTGCTATACTGAATAGAATCAAGTAAATGATAGCAGTTTAGTGATCTAAACGAAATTTCCCACAACTTTTCAGGCAATAATAAATTCTAATTAAGCCTCTAAGTATTTCTAAACAACAGGTTAAGTTTCAGCCCATAGATTTCAGTATTTCAGAACAGCATGTAGTCTTTAGCTCATAAAAATTGTTATACTGAATGGAATCAAGTAAATGATAGTAGTTTAGTGATCTACAAAAAATTTCCCACAACTTTACAGGCAATAAGAAATTATAATTCGGCCTCTAACTATTTCTAAACAATATGTTAAGTTTTAGCCCACAGATTTCAGCATTTCAGAACAACATGCAGTCTTTAGCTCATAAAAATTTCTATACTGAATGGAATCAAGTGAATAATAGTAGTTTAGTGATCTATACGAAATTTCCCACAACTTTCCAGGCAATAAGAAATTCTAATTCGGCCTCTAAGTATTTCTAAACAACAGGTTAAGTTTCAGCCCACAAATTTTAGCATTTCAGAACAGCATGCAGTCTTTAGCTCATAAAAATTGCTATACTGAATGGAATCAAGTAAATGGTAGCAGTTTAGTGATCTACACAAAATTTCCCATAACTTTCCAGGCAATAAGAAATTCTAATTCGGCCTCTAAGTAAATCAAAAATCCAGCCCTAACAGGAGCTCCAATCTGCCCCAAACTGAGAACAACCAAAACAGCTCAAAACCTCCAAATCCCCAACTAATTCAACTCCTAACTTGAATAACCCTAACAAGAACTCAAAGAATACCCACATGCAAGAACACTCAGCCCTCTAAACAGAACAACCAAGCTTACCTCTACCAACCACAGAGGGGAAGAGAGGCGGGGGGGGTGGTTCGGCCAGGGGAGAGGATGCCCTCGGTCGGGGGGGAGGGGGGCGCTGGCCACGGAGGAGCCAAACCCAAGCATCAACCAGGGAGGAAAAACCTAGGAGCTGCCATGAAGTGAGAAGAGCCAAGGAGGGGAAAGAATTTCGACCAGGAGGGAGGGAGCGGCGCAAGGGAGCAGGAGGGGAAGGGAAAGGAAGTAAGTGAAAAGAATTCCTCCCCACAGGTCCAAACAAAGAGCCCAGCAGCCCTAGAGCCTGACCCAAACCCGAAAACTTCCATACCAGGAAACAGGTTTTAACCCTCCCTAGGAGAACTGTACTGCTACAGGATGACATGTGGGCATAACGGCAATCAAGTAGCATGCCTCTATGTCATGGCGTTGACTCAGCTGGATGTAACGGTAGTTATGGGACATGAATACAAAGGTACTAAGAAAAGAAAGAATGGGAGCAACACATAGAAACTAAGTTATGAAGTACACAAACCATTCAAATGGCTGTAGGGGGTGTGGTTCCTCTATCGTTATTTAAAATAGCGATTGGTTTACTCTGTCACTATTTTATTTGGCAATAAACTCTCTTATCAAATTGAACGGATGCCTACATGACAAATTATCTTCTATTCGTTTGACAATATAGTCTCTGCCGCCATTTTAAATATCGACAAAGTGTAAATAGTCGCAGAGGCCTAATTTTGTAAATAATTTTTTGACGATCATTAATTATGTAAATCAAATAAAAAATATATATTATTAAAAAAATTCATGGTTGGTGCGTGGCCAATGATTTGGCCCCATACAAACAACCATTGGCATCTCCACCTGTCCCTTCGTATGGCTGATTGGATTATTGGATTCTGCACGAGAGCCAGCTATTCAAATCATGATGGGTGATGCTGAGCTTTCTATTTAACGCATTGGAATATCCTAGCTTGGGCTACATCGACCGTTAGTTTGGTAGTAATATATTCTGAGAATATTCCGTATTTCGTTTACAAATTTGGACACCACTATAGTACTGGACATCACAACCGCCTATTAGAACTAGTTTAGTGCGAACCCGTTGATGTTCGCACTGCATGACGGTTCGAGGCAACGGTCTGCAGAGGGCTTTGAAGCGGTTTGAGACACGAACCGCTTGAATGTTATGTTCTAGAAGCGGTTTTGTCTCAAACCGCTTCTAAAATCGAAGCGGTTCGAGACAAGAACCGCTTCTAGAACGCAACATGCAAAAAGGTTCGTGGTCTCAAACCGCTTCGAAGCCCTCCAAGACAATAAGATTTAAACCCTTCTTCCTCCACGAGCTAGCAGAGGTACGATCGAATAGAGAAAGGCTGGCCTAGCGCTGTTCTTGGGGAGGTGCTGTCCAAATTTTTAATTGGGGGTGATTAGCTCCAAATTAAGTGTTTCAAGGTTAGTAACATCATGTGAACATCCTTCTCACCTAGAGATTGCTATTTTTTTCAATGGATGTGGAGAAATCTTGAACTTTTTAGGCAAGATCACCATGATGAAAAATTTGTTTTCTATGCTTGTTTTTGTTGTTGTATGAAGATGTAGGGTGGAGATCTAGTTCAAAATATGACATTACAAGGTAAAGGTGATTGGAAGCTTTAGATCTAAGTGGTTGTTAGCTTTAGAATCTTAAATATCACAATATTGCAAGGAAGTAATTATTGGTGTTTGAAATAAAATAGAAAAACATGTAGAAGGATAAAAAATAATTACAAAGGTAGGAAGGGATACAAAATAATTAGAAAGGTAGGTCTTTAATTGGATGACGGTGTAGGCGGAGGTTTTTTTGTTGGGTTTAAGTGGTCGTGAGCTTTAGATTTTTAAATGTAACTATAAGTTACGTTATAATTTTTGTAATCTAAATTTGTTATAATTTTTAATGAAATTATAACTTGGTGTAGATGAATCGGCAATGGATGTACAAAGGCGAATTTGTTGCTCGAGAGAGTTCATTGATGGCGTGCAGGCTTTTCTCGATGCGGCCGTTGCATTCTTGCCTCCAGCCAGCTTCATATGTTGTCCGTGTGTAGATTGCAAGAACGAGAAGTAGCACTCCCAGCGATGGCAAGTTATGAACCATTTGATCTTGAGAGGTTTCATGCCAAACTATACTCGTTGGACCAACCATGGCAAAGTTGAGGCGATTAGCCAGATGACGATGAAGAAGGCGAGGAAGAGGAAGATGGATTCAACAAGATCCTGACGGCACGCATATCTTGTTCCGTGGAAGAAACACTTGGTGACTTTGGTGATGATGAGCTAGACCGAGATGCTTGCGTGGCGGAGAGGAGACTACACAGATGAAAGATAGTTCGAGAAGTTTCACAAGCATGTTAGAGGACCACGTAACTCCTTTGTACCCAAAGCGTAAGGTGGCCACAAAAACTACGACCACTACCGAACTCATGCAATGGAAGGCTACAAATGGTGTGTCGATAAGGGATTCAATGAGTTGTTATCAATCGTAAAGAAGTTGCTTCGAAGATAACACTCGCCCGAATCTACATATGAAGCCAAGCAAGTCGTCATGTCTTTGGGATTGGAAGTACGAGAAGATACACGCATGTCCTAATGATTGTATCCTGTATCGTAATGAGTATGCCGATTTGGATGTTTGTCCAAAGTGCAAAGAATCACGGATAAGGTGAAGCATGACGATTCGTGTGAAATAGATGAGGAGCGAAGAAGAAGAGACCTCCAGCTAAAGTGTTGTGGTATTTCCTGTGATCCCCGATTGAAACGTATGTTTGCTAACAAAGCGCATGCCCGGATGATGCATTGGTACAAAGAAGAGCGTAAGGACGACGGATGCTTAGACACCTATGAGATGGCTCATAGTGGAGGAAAGTCGACCGGACGCATCCGGACTTCGCAGATGAGGTGAGAAACATAAGGTTTGGGTTGAGTACCGATGGGATGAATCCTTTCAGAGAATTGAGCAGCAGACCATAGCACCTAGCCTTGTTACACTATGTATCTATAACATTCCTCCATGGTCAGCATGAAGCAAAAGTACATCATGATGTCGTTGTTGATCCAAGGCCCCAAGCAACCCGGAAATGACATCGATGTTCACCGAAACCATTGGTTGAAGATCTTGTGACGCTAGGAGACGATGGTGCAAGGGTATGGGATGAGTACAAAAGGAGTATTTCACCCTCGTGCATTGTTATTTGTAACAATCAACGATTGGCTTCGCTCTTGGTAACTTTGTCGGCCTAACTGTCAAAGGATATAGAGCCTACTTCGAAGCTTAGATGAAACAGACGGCATGTACCGAAAAACTCTCGGAAGGTTATGTACATGGGTCATCAGAGGTTTCTTCCTCGACTCACTCGCTATGAAGAAAGGCAGAAATTTAACGAAACAACTGGACAACCGTGCAAGGCCTCAAAGATCGTAGTGGGCCACGTGTGTTTGCTATGGTAAAGGATTTGAAAGTAGTATTTGGAAAGGGTCCCGGAAGCAAACATGTGCGTAATGAGAATGGTCAGCACCCATGTGGAAGAAGAAGTCAATATTTTGGGACTTGCCTTATTGGGAAGTCATGGAGGTTCGCTCACTCACTTGACTTCATGCACATCACGAAGAATGTCTGCTTGAACCTGCTAGGCTACATAGATATGTACGAAAATCGAAAGATACACCGCAAGCTCGGAAAGACCATAAACTCTTGGGCCGAGGAACGACCTACATCCCGAAAAAAGAGGAAAGGACAACATTACCTACATCCTGCGAGCTACACTCTAAGCAAAGAAGAGAAAAAGCATGGTAGAGTTCTGAGCAGTGTGAAGGTCCTTCCGGATACTCCTCGAATGTAAAGAGACTCATAAACACGAAGAGAATAAAATCGCACATGAAATCTCATAACTGTCTTGTGTTAATGACACAGATTGCTCCATGGGTCTGGAGAGGCATAACGCCCGAGTGGGTACGGGGACAATCACAAAGTCGTGTTCTTTTTTCAACGCAGCTTCACGTAAGGTCATCGACCCGGATAAACTAAGTAAGCTGCAGGATGACGTGGTACAAAGTGTAGTTAGTCTTGAGATGATCTTTCCTCCTGCATTCTTTGATATTATGGTTCGTCTCACTGTTCACCTTGTCAAAGAGATAGGTATTCTCGGACCTGTGTATCTACATAACATGTTCCCTTTCGTGAGGTACATAAGTGTGCTAAAGAAGTATGTCCGTAACCGTTCTCGTCCGGAAGGATGCATTGCCGAGGGTTATGGGACAGAGGAGGTGATTGAGTTTTGTGTGGATTACATTAATGATCTAAACCCGATCGGCGTCCCTATATCATGCCATGAGGGGAGGCTACGGGGAAAAAGGACACTAGGAAGGAAAGCAATTGCATGCAATGATCTTCTTACATTTAAGCAAGCACATTTCACGGTTTTGATACAATCAACTGTAGTGGCCCCTTATGTCCTTGAGCACAAGAGTATTCTACGCCGCGATTTCCCAGGGAGGTCTGAGGATTGGATAACACTGAAGCACATGGATTCTTTCGGTGCTTGGTTACAAAAGTACATTCTTTTGAAAGGGTCAGACAATGAACAGTTGCAATGCTTGGCTTGGGGATCATCTAGTGAAATCGTGACATTCAAGGGGTACGAGATAAATTGTTACACATTCTACACCAGATCCCAGGATAACAAGAGCACCAACCAAAATAGCGGTGTCCATATAGACGCCGAAGACAACAAAGGCAAGGTGGATACATATTATGGTTTCATAGAAGATATATGGGAGCTTGACTATGGACCTTTGAAGGTCCCTCTATTTAAGTGCCAATGGGTCAAACTGACTTCAAGCGACGTGAAGGTCGACAAATACGGTATGACAATCGTGGACCTCACACAAGTCGGCTATAGGCGCGAACCGTTCGTCCTCGCGAATGATGTGAGACAGGTCTTCTACGTAATAGACATGTCAAGCAAACCTAAAAAGTAGAAGGACAAGCAGAAAGATTGTAGTACTAAGCCAAAGCGACACGTGGTTCTCCAAGGCAAACGAAGGATTGTTGGAGTTGAGGACGTCACAGACGAGGAAGAGTATAGTCAGTTTGACGAGATCCCTCCTTTCGCTATGAATGTCGACATAAGCCTCCTCAATGACACAGATGTGGATACTCCTTTCATACGTCGTGATCATAATGAAGGAATACTTGTAAAGATAAAGTACGCATTACTTAAGATGTACCACTCTTGTATGAACTATGTATATGTAACACGGTCTTCATCGTATGAAGTGTTCATTTGGAATGAATGTAAAGTGCCAAAATTCGAATGAAACTAACGTGCTAAAAGCTTTTTTTAAAAATTGTGAAATGAAAGTGAAGTGCTAAAAGCTTTTTTAAAAATTATGGAATGAAACTAAAGTGCTAAAAGCATTTTTAAAAATTCTGAAATGAAACTGAAGTATTGAAAGCTTTTTTAAAAATTATGGAATGAAACCGAAGTGCTAAAAGCATTTTTTAAAAATTCTGAAATAAAACTGAAGTGCTAAAAGCTTTTTTAAAAATTATGGAATGAAACTAAAATTCTAAAAGCTTTTTAAAATTTCGACATTTTTTACAAGCGGTTGGTACTAACAACCGCTTGTATATATAATCTTACAAGCGTTGATAATACCAACCGCTTGTAGAAGGTCAGACAAATAAAAAAAAAATGGTAAGGGCGAAGGGTTCGAACAGGTGGACGAGCCCAAGACACTCAAACGCCACGCTAGCTGTGGGCTAGAGGAAGAGATCTTATCGAACGATGTGGGAACCATATACTTTTGAATATTAATCGGTTAGCACTTCTACAAGCGGTTGGTATTAATAGCCGCTAGCTTGCGCTCTACAAGCGGTTGGTAATATGAACCGTTGTAGAAGGTCAGACAAAGAAAAAGAATGGCAAGGGGCGCGAAAGGGTTCAAACCGGGGTGGACGACCCCGCACACTCAAACGCCACGCGCTAGCCAGGGGGGAGGAAGAGATCTTATCGAACGATATAGGCACCATATTCTTTTGAATATTACCCGGTTAGCACTTCTACAAGTGGTTGGTATTAATAACCGCTTGTAGCTTGCGCTCTACAAGCGGTTGATAATACTAACCGCTTGCATAGGGCCTTTCCCACTGCCGCCTATCCGTGCGTTCTACAAGCAGTTAGTAATATTAACCGCTTGTAGAAGTCCTCTTTACAAGCGGTTCATAATACCAACCACTTGTAGAGCACTTCCACAAGCGGTTGTTATTACCAACCTCTTGTAGACGTGGGTTCCCTATATAAAGTTGATACTCCCCGCTCTTCCTCACATCCCAAATTTTCTAAGTCCCCGCGCTTCCTCACACCCCAAATTTTCTAAGTCTCAGTGCCGCCGCCTCTGTCGAGACCCCGCGCCGACGCCTCCTCGCCGTAGCCTCCCCCGCCACCTCGCCATCGCCTCCTCTGCCACCGCTCGACGCCGCCCTGCCATTCCACCCCGGAGGACCAAGGTATATAGCAAGACGCCTCCTCCTCCTCTCTAATCCCACTTTGCCCATAAGGTGTTAAGCAAAATGCCCGAGGAGCGGTCCGGCTAGGGCTGGGCGCCATGGTCTGGAACAAGAAGAAGGAGGGAGTGAGGAGGAAGGGCTGGGCGCTAGGGAAGAAAGTGGTAGGAGGGGGGAAGAATGAGGGATGAGGAAGAAGGGCTGGCTATGAGAGAAAATAGGGATGGATAGGATTACTTGCTGCCTGTTCTTGCTGCATGATTTTTGAAAATTTGTCTGAGTAATTTGGAGATAGCAGGCATTAGCTACTCTTATACATTTCGGTTATGCATTTTGCAAGCCAACTATTTCATTTTACTACTTACTGTCTTTGATTCAGTTTACTTCAGTAGTTTACTTACTGTCTTTTGCAAGCCAACTCTTATACACACAAAGGAGAGCTACTAATGCAAGTGAAACAATATATTTTGGACTAGTTTACTTCAGTAGAAAAAATAGTCATTTCCAATGAGATGTGGAGGGTGGAGCTCTTATTTCCAGTGAGATGTGCAGTAGAATTTGTGGATGGTGGAGCTCTCATTTCCAGTGAGATGAGCAGTAGAATTTGTGAAAATATTTATGCCCTGGGACGTAATCACCATCTATCCTTTATTCCAAATTGATATCCCCTGAAATTATGGCACTATCGAGTGCAAGAGGTGGTCGATGAAGATAAGGACTCGGAAAATTTGCTTAATAAAAATAATGAATCATTCTTATTCCACACTAATATGATTTTCAAAAATGAAATAAGGTTATAAATCCACAACTAGAATGTTAATAGTCTATTACACAAAAAAAGCAAAGCGCTCATTCTATATCAACCCCATACGTCACCTAAGGTGGCTCCATTGAGAAGATTTTGGTATGCTTGACCAGCGACCATGCTTCCAAAAGCATGGTCTTTGGTCAGAGCATACGATACTTCTCGAGAGACTCGGCACCTATGTCGGGTGACGTTGGTTGATATGGAATGATCGCTTTGCGACATAAGGTGTAATAGACTACTAACATACTAGTTGTGGATTTATAACCTTATTTTATTTTTTGAAAATCATATTAGTGTGAAATAAGAATGATTCATTGTTTTTTATGAAGCAAATAAGTATATGTGAATTGTCAATTGTATATGTATCATGTGAAATGTGTAAGTATATGTGAAATGTATAAGTATATGTGAATTGTCAATTGTATATGTATCATGTGAAATGTGTAAGTATATGTGAAATGTCAAATTGTATATATATCATGTGAAATGTGTTATTATATTTTCAAGTCCAAATAATATTATATTTGTTTTATGGTGCGAGAGGAAAGGAATTTATTACAATATGCTTGTGTTGTAATCTGTAATATGGTTGTTTATGTCAACATTTTTTCGGAATTAGGATAGATGGCATAACCAGGACGTGGTGACCCTATTTTCGACGAGGGAGAACAGTTCTTGCTGAATGCCATCGCGCTGGTAGCATCGAAGGTGATGCTAACAGCTGCCGCCACCGAGGCTAACGTTGGTTCCGTGAGGCCGTTGAGGCTGCAATTGATGAAGCTATTGACGCCGAGCCACCGAGTCCGTGGTAACACCGGTTCCGGCCAGATGAGGTATAGCCGAAGAATATAATCCCGTGGACATGTTAATTAATCGCGATTCATTAATATAATACACTCGACATCGCTTATATATATGTTTGTGTATTTCAAGCCCGTGACATCGAGCAACCAATCCAAGCATCGGGACCTAACAAGCCATCCACAAAGCACGTGTTTACCGATGTTAACAACGAAGGATGCTTGTGGCCCTCTTTCGCAGCTTGGGCCGTACAACAACGCTTGCGGTTACCACGTGAGGGATCACGTCCCAATTAGCATCGTAAAATGGGCGAAGTTCCTCAAGATACCAAGGACTGCTCGCAAGATATTAAGGAAAATTTCACATTTCCTTAAGGGTCCGAAAACAAGGCCAAGAAATTCACTCAAGAAGATGGCAACAATGTTTCAGGCGTGGAAGACGTCTCTCACCGCAAGTATGTCCAGAAGGGAGAAAGACCCAACTTCAACCAATTTCCTAAGCTGGCGGATCACTGGAAAGCATTCGAGGAGTACAAGCTATCAGCTAAAGGCCAGACCGCGAGTCAGAAGAACAAGGCCAATTCACAGATGAAGAAATACCACCACCATCTTGGCACCGGTGGTTACTTCAAGGCTGTACCGAAATGGGAGAAGCGGAAGAAGAATTAATGGTGAAGGGCGTCACACCGCTACATGAGTGGGAAGAGCGCTGTGCAATTGGTTCATGGGTCACGCAGGGAGCCTTCGGATGATGGCAGCTTGGTGATGGCACCAGAGTGCAAGAGGTCGGTCAAAGGATTGTACAAGCCGCCGAAAGGGCCTCGGCGAATACGTTGGTGACAGAGATAGGAGAATGACGAGCTAACATATGCCCTTCAAAACCCTGAGCACCCGGGACGGACACGAGGTATGGGCAAGCATACGCCATGGAAGTATGGTTTCGCCAAGGATGCGCATACGTACAGGAGCCGGCAGAGAAGCAAAACAAGGGAATCATATAAAGTATACCAATTGGAACAAGAGCTCAGAGCAACCCAGGCTAGCATCGGCGACATAGTTGCGCAACAAGTACAGATTACCCTCAGCAATCTTCAGGGACTAGGTCCGAGCAATCAGCCGGACGCCGTGATCAGCCCCTCCGCACGGCGAAGTAGTTGCGCGTCCACCGGGGCCCCTAAAGCGGAGAACTTGCTAGCCCGTTATCCCGTGGATGACATAAGGGTTCGCCGCTAGTGTGAGCTACACGTTGATGCGCGTAACCTCTCCATCAAAGTGGCTTACGGCATGGCATTTCCAGTGGAGTAGGGCCAGACGTTCCACTGCAACGATATACCCCCGGGTTACTCGAAGGTCGTGGTGGAGGAGGTGCTGAGCGGATTTGAAGAACTTCACCTCGATATTGCTGGAGGCGACGACGTGACCAAACTTGGATAGGCCCTCCACAATATCATCCTCTGGCGCAAACGGTACATCATATTTCCAGATGGTGTGGAGGCGTCATCTCCACCACGGCAACCCACGCCTCCTCCAACGTCACCTCCACGCAATGCCTCGCGGCAAACAGTCGCCTCCTCCACCACCCGCTCCATGCGTAAGCCCTACTCCGCCACCACCATCTCAAACAAAACGAACCCCCAGAAAACCACGCCTCCACCATCTCCTCCGAGGAAGAAGCTCGATAGCAGAAAGGCTCCTCCACCTGCTCCCAAGAAGGCCTCCTCCAGCCGATCAACAAAGATAAAGGAACCTCCAAAGAGGGCATATGATATGACTAATGAGGAGAGTGACGCGATCATGAAAGCATTGGTTGCACACTTCACAAAAAAAGCGAGCCAAAGAAGGTACCAATTGATCCAAAAGTGGCGGAACACTTCGCGACATGCCGTGCAAAGCCGCTGCCTGTGCCGTCCAACTATGAACGGACAATAATAAAGACTACACAGAAGAATAAACGTGGTCAGGCGGCGGCGGTAAAGAAGAAGATAGACCAAGATCAGGAGAACCTCGAGAGGTTTATGAAGGAGGCAGAATCGTTCCACAGTGCAGCTCTTGGATTAATAGATGATCTTCCAATGGCAAAGGTCGATGGCAATATCGGTTAGGTAGGAGTGATTGACCCTAATGAGATAAAGGATCGCCAACCAAGATGCGGCAATTTCACGAATGGTACATGATGTAGTCTGCTCAAGGAAGAACGATGTTCCCCCCGTATCAAAGAAGATGATTTCTATCGCGGGGACAACAACATATGGCTCGAATTCGAGGACTTCTACAATATTTACCATGCCGACTCCATCAACGTGTCTCTCATGAACTGCTGGTGCCTGTAAGTGTCAAGTTCATACCTTTACCGTGTGCTTTCTCGTATAATAAAATTGCAACTCTTAAACTTATATTTTTCTATGTAGAATCACTATACCATGACACCAAATTAGCGTCAGACATCAGTCGGCAATAATACATAATTACCGACCAACTATCTGTCGCTAAAACTTGGTGACGGACTAACTAACTTACAATAATACTTTTAGGTCGATGGTGCATTGGAAATTATTTTGATATGTAGTGACAAACTATCTATCGGCAATGATGAATTTTTCTCATCAAGATATCTATCTAAAAGCTCATGTACAAATAAGGCAAAAAATAGGCGCTGAATTATATTTTCTTATTTATTTATATGATAATTCTTTTATATATATTATTTTTACTATATATTATTATTATTATTTTTTTTTTTTTTTTTCACCGTCAGACGTTCATTCGATCGACCGATGGCCAATGTTCGATCCAACCATCCCCTTAATTAACTTAACTCTACCGGTCTCTCTCTCTCTTCACTTGGTTCCCATTCCCCATTTCCAGCCGCCGCCTCGCATCCTCCGCTCTCCCTCGCACTCATCTCCTCTCCTGAGTGCCACCGCTGCTCTCCCTCCTTCTTGCGCCGTCGCTTGCTTCTCTAGCCTTCCCCGACACCGATGCCCCTCTGTCGCCTCCCCTAGTCGCATGATGCACACAGCTGCGCCTCCTAGCCTCCGGCTGAAACCTTTGCAGCTTGCGCCTCTCCACCGAGCCACCACCGCCTTCGGAGCGTCGCCAGATCCACCACCCTGGTGGTCTCCTCCGGTGTCGACCCCACCACCGAGCTAAGTGAATGCCTCCCCTTCTTCTTTCTCCATCTATTCATCTCTCACTCACTTCTTCCTAGGTCATAGTCGCCCGACTGGCGCCTCGCCTGGTCGGCCTCAACCGCCTGCAGCTTGCACGACACCGGGTAAGGAACCACCTCCTTGACTTCCGCGCTACCAACTACCGTCAATGGCCCCCCTCCTCCTCTATAAGCTAAGTTACATTTAGGCGAAAATCATTTATGCGTTTATCTGTCGGCGAAAGGCAAAATATTTAGGCGCGCGAACAAATTTCACACCGCGCGCCTTGTCGCCCTAGGTTAAAACCAAGCCGCCTCAAATCTCCCAATCCCTAGTCCCTCTCCCTCTTCTCCTCCTCCCTGCCGCTCATTCCTCTCCCCTTTCTTGCCTTCTTCGCCGCGCCCTCTCTCTCCTCTGCGCGTCGCTAACTCCAGGTCTCCCCAAAGCAAGCGGCGCCACCCTTCGGCCGATCCCCGACCCTCCCGGTTTCCGCTCCCTGCACTCACCTCTCTCTCTCCGACTCACTCCCGAGCACCACTGCTCCTCGGCCCTTCCCGCGCCTCTCTCTCTGAAGGCCAGTGCCTTCCTTACCGCGCCACCGCCGCCCTGGTCCCTCTCGGCCTCGGTAGGGCAAGACCGCCTCCGGCCTCTCGGCCTCCCGGCCTCACGCCCGCCTGCCGCCTCCTCCCAGTTCCCCGGCCACCCAGAGCTAAGCAACAGGTCCCCCTTTATCACCATGGATTCTCTAATTTCCTTACTTCCTTATTCTATTCTAGGTTACCACTATGTGGCTACAACCGGCCCGAAGCCGGTGACCTCTGGCCCCCTTGACGACCTCGCCAGTAGCTACCTCGCCGACGCCTGGTGTGCAGAGAGACACAGACGGCCACTACCCTCCCCAGGTTAAGCACTAATCCTAAACCCTTGCCAAAACTATTTTTAGTTTACCCCATTTGTGATATGTTTGATATTTGCTCGGTATCAATTGTGATGCACTTGATTGCAACTGTGATTGTCACTTCTGGGTTGATGATGGTTTGAGGTATACATGAGCCTGAATTACTGAGTATGAATTTGCTTGGTTGAATGTTCAGGTGGATTGATCTTAAGGTTTTGATGATAGGTTATAAATGCTGATACATTTTGAAGATTAACTCATGAAAAAGAGTCTATTTTACAATGTATGTGTAAGCTTGTACTACGCATTCTTCTATGATCAAATGGTATATGGTTTAGAGTCTTTGTGCACTGAGTTGGAGATAAGCATTCATGTACCAGATAAGTGGAATATTTAATGCCTTTAAATTTTTGGACTTCGCTTCACTTTGAAAATATTCACGATAATGATAAGTGGAATATTTAATTCCTATAATTTGTAGAAATGTGACTGATGATATGCATTTTTCTTCACACGAATATCTTCTCACATTTTTTTACTATTTGGGGCTTTGATCTCTTGGGTAAGGGGTTGGAATTGGACAAAAGAATTTCATGAAATGCAACTTCAAGTGGCACATTTTAATAGCATGAACCGTAGTACCCCAATGTCTTCCTACCTCTATAGGGTATTGCTGAAGTATCTTGATTTTTATATTATTGATACTGCACTTCTCTGGAAATAAACATGATAAATCAGATGAACAATTGGTGAGGAAATTACTGATAACTGTGGTGCATCACAGAATCAAATCAGGAGTTGTTCTCTTGAAATTTAGTTCTAAGATAATTAGTGGGTTGTAAGTCTGGGCTTTTGAAAGATTGGAGATTTGACTAGCCTGATTATGTCTATGTCTAAATTTGTCTCTTAATCTTCTATGTGCAGCTGCCAGAAAAATCAGCATATCAGTAATTACCGTAATTGCTAATTTTATCTGGCTTGACAATGAAACTTATGTTGCAGACTTACTGTACTCATTGTTACTAATGTAATTATCCAACAGTAGCAAGACTAACTGTTCAAATGTTCAAATTGATGTAATTACCCAAATGTTCAAATTGATTTTGTTGTGAGGACAGCTCAAAGATATCTACAGAAGCAACCAAAAACACTCATTATTGTTGGGGCATATAGCATTGGTAACGAGAATGTGTATCTAGCAATTTCTCAAGCTTTAGAGCTACTATTGCCAGAGTTGTCTTTCTGGTTGTTTTTTTTTTACTCATGTGGTGTTGTTTGAAGTGACAATACAGGTCTTCTAGTTCTCAGATAATTTATTTTTATACATTCTTGAAAGGTCCCTATATACACTGATACATCAAGAAGGCAAATTCTTCACTCATTTGGCTGGCTGGACTTAGCCAAAAGGATATCTTCATGCAATCAAAGTTCATCACTTCATGTTCTGCCCCTTGCATCTGTGCAACATGAGGTTTGAAAATGAACTCAAATAAATTCTATTAATTTATCTAGTAACCTCTCTTACCAGGAAGTAGCTTTTGTTATAACTTGAAGAAGTACATGGAACTCTTAACCAAAGATTTCTAGCTATGCTGGCTTTTTGACCTACAGGTTAATGATATCTGGAAGATAAATTTTTTACTTTCAAAAATCTGTACTTGCACAATTCTTAGTTTTTTTTCCTAATGTTTTATCAAGTTGGACTTTCTCTGAGGCAACTGTTAATCGGCTTGATCTAATTAAACCAGGCTCTAGGAGCAGAGTTACTATCTATGATTGGATTTGTTAGATTTTACTGATAATGTGCTTTTTACTTTCATGTTTTCCTTTGTTAATGAAAAGGTATGGATAACCAATAACATTGTTTTAAAAAAAAGAAATTATTTAGTTATGCTCAGTGCGGACTTAATGAAAAGGTGGATAACCAATCATAGATTATTGTTGATCTGCTGAAGCTGATTCATCCAGAGAGAGATGCAAACTTGCCTTCCTCTAATTACATAGTGATTCATATGTCCAATAATCCAATGATCTTATCTTCCATACCCTAGTAGAGCTTGTCAATTGCAGCCAAAGCCAAAAGAAAGTGCACCCTACCTTAGGTTGTTCTACACAGATTGTGTTCTTTGTTGAGCTATTTTACAAGTGCATCTTGCATTAAAAGTTTGTTTCGATTCCTTTCAAACTGCAAGCTGAACTCATATTGGAAGTAGTAGTGGTTTCAAATTCTGAGTCTAACTGCAACATGGTGATTCTATATTAACCTCATTCTTGTCCGATCTGTATCAGATGGTGCATGATGAAAATTATGTTATTAGTTTCGGCAGTTCCAAACTTGCACATGAATTTCGCCCCAATATGAGTTATATGAATGTCTTGAGGTATGTTTTTGTTGGGTAGAGAAATTAGGAAGGACAAAAATTTGCATGGAGAATGGAGAAGGGAATATGTATTGTGGAGAATGGTATCCAAGTACTAGCTGTAGCCATCAGAGGAAATATATGTGAATTGTAACTCTTTTATTGGTTACTTTGATGCAACTATAATCTGGTTTTCTGCTCCTTGTTATTGGTTACTTTGATGCAAACTATAACCTGTTGTGTAAAGAGGATATATGTGAACCTGTTGTGTAATGAGGATAACTTGGTAGATAAAGGACAGCAAGAAGAAAGCGGCATCTCAAATTGCAGGTACTTTAATCAAAACTTTACATTTCTTCTTGTGCAAATCCATCACTTTTTCTTCAACCTTACATTATTGACTTTGAAAATCCATCACCTGCAAACATATTAAGATCAATCTATATTTCTGATCTAGTAGATTAGTTGTGGTGATTAGTGAGTACAATGTGCTATGATATTTTGTTGTGGAATACATAAGTTCTCCAGATATTCTTCATGGATGAGTCCATTTTGTTGTGCTGTGAAGTGGCTCTCTTTTTTATCAAATGCCTTATTTGAAGGACAGGATGGTTTTAGATGGGATGAAAAATCAGCCTTTGTGTGCAGAATCAATCTGCATGTTTTTTCCTCATTTTTTCCCTGGATGAGACAACAATAAAGTATCTAAATCAGAATCTAAAGAAGACTAGTAGAGAAATTTAGTTTTCCTCAACCCGTGGTTGCTACTCCAAAGAAAGTTTTCCACTCAACAGAACTCAATTTAGCTAGACAGTATCTCAATTTAGCTAGATAGTATCTCAATTTTTCCCCTGTCTTCTAGATGTAATTTTGACCGATAGTTATTCAAGTATTAAATGCATGTTGTTGTCCAAAAACAAAATCATATGAACTAATTTTGAAGTGTTTCTTTTTTTTACAAGCAGAATTGCAAGGACCTAGGAAGTTGGTGTTACCATCATATACAGATGCTTTTGTTTAAAACAACTAGTCATATTATGCTAACTGATCATTTTGTATGTACTTGACATCTCATGTGGGTGGAAGACAAGTTGACTCTAGCTTTCAAGATCCAACAGGGTTGAATTTTGTAAAGGATTGATTGTTAAATGTAGGAATTTTGGGCTTTTGGACAAATTTGTATATTCTAGTTGCATGCGGCCTAACAAGATACTTGGAGTTGGCCTCATGTCTGTTTGTCCATGTCTGCCATTTATACTAATGAAATGGAATGGATGTATTTTGATGGATAAATCTGCCATTTATACTAATGGAATGGAATGGATGTATTTTGATGTTCCAGTTGTTGTGTTGAATGGATGTATTAATTGAATCATTTTCTACTGTGATGTGGTGAAAATATGAATTAATTATCAGTTGTATTTATAATATTCTCCACAATAATGTTTATCATTGTTTTCACACCAATATGGTTTATCGTCAGACTATCTGTCGGCAAAAGTGTACCCTCAGACTATCTGTCGGCAAAAGTCTACCCTCAGACTATCTGTCGGCAAAAGTCTTACCCTCAGACTATTTGTCGGCAAAAGTCTGTCTGTCGAAAAAGTATATCTGTCGGCAAAAGTCTTATACTAATACAATGTCAGATCATCTGTCGGTAAAAATATATCTGTCGGCAAATGTTTTTCCCGACAGACTTCTAAACAGTTGTTTTCTGTCGGAAAAACTTTTGCTTAACAGATAATGCGTCGCCCTCGTGGCTTTTGCCGACAGATAGATTGTTGATGAAAATGTGTCATGGTGTAGTGAATGGAGATACAACGATGTAGAAAAGAAAACATCTTCAACGTGGGCTTCATCGACCCAGAGATTATTAACGAGTACGTCTTTGGATTGAACCGAAAGGCTGTTGAAGATTACATTCTCGATGCATTCTTGGGACAGCACTACAAACCGTACATACTTCTGCCCTTCAACTTCGGGTACGTATATATACAACCTCTCGTTATTATATTTTTCAAAGCATTGATAATACTACTAGCTAGTTACATATATGTTGCAAACATTAATAGGTTTCATTGGATCCTTCTTGTCATCAAGCTTGATAGCGGCGGATCATTGTTCAAGACTCAAAAGGACTCTGGTGGAAAAATATTAATATATCATTGACACCTTAAATAGGTATATAGCACATATATATACGATAGTTTTCCTTATTATATATATTGAAATACCTTGCTAATTTCAACTCTGATAATTACTATTCATACTAACGCATCACACAGGGCATTCGCAAAGTTTCGAAAGAAGCAACAAGGAGATTTCGAGAACGAATTTGATGTAGAAATAAGTACTCGAGTATGTATTAAAGAATATTAATATGTCGTAACAGTTTTTCATCCCAATAATAATTGTTTTTTTTTCAAATTTCATCGCAGGTTCTACAACAGATGGAAGGAAACAACTTATGTGGCTATTATGTGTGCCACTATATGCAAAGTATTACCCACGGTGATGTGCCGATAACCAACGCCGAGGTAGTGTGAACATGTCAATTTCTTAATACTTACACTTTAATTACATGTCCAGAGATTTATTTACTTCCCGCTTTGTCAGCCCAACATCGATGTGCAAGGCATGATCCCGCCGTATCGGGTTGCGATAATCCAAGAACAACTCATCGGCTTTATTGTCGGCAGATTGTATCCACCAAAGGCGAGTTCCACGCAAATGGTTGGAGACCTTGTTCGAAATAAGGACAGTGAACGACATCAACGTCGACCAAGGGCACAAAAAGCGACGCACGCAAGAAATGAGCTCAAGATTCCCTTTTATTCTTTGAAACTTGTAAAAGTGGCTTATTATTTCATGTGTTCATCAACTTGTTCATTTTTTGTCTATTAAGTTCGTATTTTTACGTAAATGAACACGTAATTATCTGAATAGTACGCATGAATAATATATATTTAATTATTGTGTCAAAAAACTCACGTAGTTCTATTTATTTTAATTGTCAAAATCTATATCAAAAAGCGCTCTGAAAACATATTCTATATTGAATATAATCAAAACGCTGTCTTTGTCGGCCTCTTCACAAGTGGTTGGTAACTCCAACCGCTTGTGGAAAGCTCTCTTCTGGCAGTCGTCACAAGCGTTCGTAATACCAACCGCTTTTGGAGAGAGCCTCTCTACAAGCGGTTGGTAACACCAACCGCTTGTGAAAGTGTCCAACCAGAAGCGGTTTGGGGAACCGCTTGTGATATCACTCGTAGTTGCTTACAAGCGGTTTTAAAACCACTTCTGAAAGCGGTTTCGAACCGTTTGTGCATGCCCGATCCACTGTAGTGGGACCAACGACTCTTGCGCCATTAAATTTGACGTTAAGTCCTATTTGTAAGTGAGAAATTCCACGTGAATTTGAGAGATTCTCATTGGCTACTAAAAAAAATTCATGGAAAGTTCTACGACAATTTGTATGGTGTTTTAAGGTAGAATGCATGCATGAATGAGCCGAGATGGCAGGACGCCATGCTGCTATGGATATTTGCCCTAGTGAGTTTCTTTTTTTAAAAAAAATTGCCCTATTGGGAATAAGCCTATGTATGTATCGACCAAATTGAAAGCCCATCAGGCGAGCTCAAGCTTGCTTCAACTTAAAGCAAGCTTGGGCTGGTCTGGTCACCTCAGATTGAGCCAAGGCAACTGGATTCAAGACCACTAGCAATGTCTTTGCGGCATGACACGTCGCGTGTGTTATTTTTTTCGTAGAAATAATTTCGTGTTTTTTCAGCGGCGTTTTTTTTAAATCATCGAGAAAACGCACGAAACGGATTTCATTTTTTTGGCGGTGTTTTCTTTTTAAAAATCGTCGAGAAAACGGGTGAAACGGTTGAAAGGATACAAACACAATCACGTTTATTTTTCATTTATCTAGGGGTTTCTCATGATGGATCCGCGATTGCGCTAAATTGAAAAGTCCTTTTCGCGAAAAATAGTTGGAATGATACAAACGTAACTACGATCTTTTTTTGGTATTTATTTAGGGTCCTTTCATGAAAGATTCACGATTTTTCTGAATCAGAAGGTCCTTTTTCGTAAAAAAACGTGGGAAGGATCTACACGTAATTATATATTTTTTAAAGAATCTAAAAGCGAAAAAAACGAATGAGTTTACGTACGGCCGAGCCGAGCTCAAATCATTAAATCAATCGAGAGTCTTGGAACATTGCAAAGTTTAATATAGGTATTATTATTATTCGGGTCAAGCCATTAATTTTTGGAAAGCACATAGAAGAATTAAGATGCGATAGTCTATATTTAGTTTGGCTGTATTCGGAACCTTGGGTGTTGGATTTTGCTTGTACTATTTGGTAGTAAATCGGAGTGTTCTCTCGACTTTGTTAACTGCCTTTCCGGTAAGAGGAAAGAAACACTGGTTTGACAAATCAGAAGAGCTTCCCTATAACTCGAAGCATCTGGAATCAAGGCATATCTACCCTATTAAAGCCGAGAGAATTGCAGCCTCCTCAGCCCATCCACGTGGCGCCTCGCCGTTTTGCGAAAAAGTCCCTCCATTTCTTTGAAATTACGGATAGATCCCTGTGTAATTTTTTGTGAGACGAAAAAACAATTTTCGCTTCACGTTTAGGTCCTTGGCGCGGTATTTTTACGGAAAAGTCTCCCGTTAGTTCCAAATCGCGAACAAGCCCTTTTCTTATTTTTCAGGGATAGCGGCGGGTCCAAAAAATAACGAATAGGTCCTCGCTTTTACTTTGGGTCCTTTCTCCGTTTTCCGGAAAAATGTTTTCGACCAAAAAACCGGAAAAATTTTTTCGCCCAAAAAACGGAAAAATGTTTTCATCTAAAAAACACAGTTTGTCATCTGTGATAATTTTCGCTTTTTCCTCTAGACTATTTTTCACCGGTGGGTGGTTTTATGGAAAAAAGATATCGTCCACCTTTCTCCGTTTTTCACGGGAAAAATGTTTTCGTCGTAAAAAACCGGGAAAAATGTTTTCGCCACCAAAAAAACGGGAAAAAATGTTTTCGTTGCAAGAAAAACACATATTTGTCATCTCTAATAATTTTTAAGCTCGGTGTTAGGCTCAACAAAAGAATGTTGCTATCTCTAATAATTTTTCGTCCTTTTTTCTCTAGACTATTTTTCACCGTGAGTGGTTTTATGACGTGTGTTATTACTCGATGGACGCCAGTAGGCGTTAGGCCCAACATAAGAAGGTTGTCATCTCTAATAATTTTCCCGTTTTTCCTCTAGACTATTTTTTACGGTGGGTAGTTTTGCGAGAACAAAAAAATACATTGATCGCTTCTAGCGGTGATTTTACAAAAAAACCTATAGTTTCAGTATATTAGCGTCCAGTCCTTGACTTTATTTTTTCGAGGAGGTCAGATACATATGACCGGCGTAGCTGCAATACAAGATATCTGCCTAGTGCATAATGAAACTTAGCGCAAATCTAGCTTTCGATTCCAAATTTAAGGTAAGTCCTTACACATGGAATTGTTTATGTCTCAATTATCTTCTCCCTGGTTGGTAGGGACTAGGGAGCACTGGAGCAGCATGAGCCTAGGCAAGCGCAGTAGCTTCTTTTTATTATTATTTAAAAAAAAAGATTCTGGAGTGGCTTCGCAGCAGAAAATACGGAGCGACCTTTTGACCTGCTGTCCGAAAGAATCAGCCACCTCTTACCAAAATGACCCTCAAGTTGGGGTGTATTTACCAACTTTTGCCACTACATATATGGCCGATTCGCTCCAGACTGCCCTCTCATTTCTCTTGGATTAGCGTCTCTGGCCCCGGAGCCCACCGTCACCACCCACCAGCACCAGTCCCCATAGCCCGCTGCTCGCCGCCGGACACAGCCGACCGTAGTCCACGCGGTGAGTGGCGGCGCCCCCAAACGCACTTCTTCAAAATCCTTCAACCCTCTTCCTGTCGACCCAATCCAGCTCATTTCTTCTCTTTTTCTCCCTTCTATCAGAAGGCCTAAGTCCACCTCCCTTTCCTTTTTTAGAGCATCTCCAGCAGTATTCTCTAAATCTCACTCTCTAAAAGCCAGATTAACTTTAAAAAAAAAACCTCTCCATATCTCCCCCCTCTCCAACAGTACTCTCCATATCACACTATCTATTTTCTCTCTCCTATATTCTAATCATATTCCACATAACAGTAATAATAGCAACCTTTTTTTACCGGTAAATTCAAACAACTATATTTAAATACGAGAATTTAAAAATTAAAATTTATTGTGGCGACCACATTGTAATGGTTATCTTCGAATGGCTATATTTGAATGTGGGAGTTTTAAATTTGAATTTTTCCTGTAACGGATATGTTATAATGGTCATTATTAAAATTATTGTACTGAGTGAGTCATGTCCTAACGGTCATCTCAACGGCTATATTCAAACGGTCATCTTAACGACTATATTCTAACGGTCATCTTAAAGGCTATATTCAAATGGTCATCTTAACGGCTATATTCTAATGGTCATCTTAACGGCCACATTATTCTCGTCTATATATACATGCCCATTTGCAGTTCCATGTTCTGCACATTTTTGGTTGTTCACTACCTACAATATCTCAATGAGACGTCGAAACTTAGTCTCACAATGTCTCTCAGAAGATGAGGAGTCTGAGAGAAACAATAAGTACATATTTCTTCTTACAACAGGATACCTAGCACACATGGAAGATCAGGGTATGAATCTTCCACGCCATGGCGGTTCTACTCCTAGCCGTCAAGTCGTTCATACAAGAAGCAAGTTAGATGTTTGACTAAACATACAAGAAGCAAGTTGTAGAACATAAATCCAAAGATAGGATAACTGACAAGCTGGCTCTATTGGATGTTTACATGTCTGTTGTAACATCTCGACAGGAATGCATTGAAAACATAACTTAGCAATATATGACGCTCGGGTAGGCACTATTAGTTGACGATACTCATTTAGCTAAAGACAGGCGCACCCGAATACTCCCGCAACTGACCATTAAATTGACCTATTAAGAGTTCACAAACTGATATTATCAAAGAGCATCACAAGTCAATAGAATCACTATTTTCTGCTAGCTAAAAGTTGCTCCGAAACTGGTACAAAAATTGGATGAAAAGCAGACAATGAAACACCAACTTGAGTAAGCCTATAAATCTCTAAAGCATAGACATTCTAAATCTTTGAAGTTCTCACACAGCTTGGTCTTGAAGTGGCTTCCAGGCCCCCTAGTTTGCTGGCTAACAATTCGATCCTCTTACCTTGAAGCAAGTCCTTCCTGGTTGCCTCCATCACCAACTGTTATGTATACAGGAGCAGTTTTGTCTGGCATTAACAACAAAACTTTGTATAAACAGAATATCTTACTAATGCACCGGGCTAGAAACCAAACTTGACAGAAATAAGAAAATGTCTGAAATCAATTTATACAGGTGGCCATCATGTTCAGAATGATCCTGTACTGTTAAAATTTGATGAAGAGAAATTCTTTGGTAAGTCCAACTTGTGCACAATAATTCTATAATTAAAGTAGAATTAGATCCATTATGAAATCATGGATGAGACAGTTGACCGAAGCTACTCAGACTACGTGCATTTATTTACCAGAGAATTGATCTCTAGCAGAGAAAGCATTACATTTTGAGCTATTATATTTGGCAAGGTAAATACAATGCCAGACAAATATTTTGCATAAGGAATTAAGGGTATAATTTAAAGCCTAAAGGATGTGAAAAAATGAATTTCTATTTACCTCAAGGCCATCAACAAGGCAATGGTGTATGTATCCCGATTTATAGTCATATGAACCTGGCAGCAAAATAAGCAGTGAGCATGTCATCCGTTCATTGGTAATGAACTGAAATCCAGCAGCAAAGATCATACGGTCAATTGAAAACAAAGAATTTATGAGATTCATATGACCACAGAAAATACTCACGCAACTGACCATTAAATTTTTCCGGTCATCGTTCACACAACAAAAACATTATGCTGATGAACACAATAATATGACATCACTAGTACACAGGGGACTCTCACAGGGAAGAAGAAAAACTAAGCACGATATTGTTTGTGCCACACAAGAGAAACATCCCTTGTTGATTTCATTAGTATGCAATTACACGTATGCTCATAGATCCAACACCACCATTTGAGCTGAAGTAAAATGAATACTACCAATAAGCAGGCCCATGCTTGCCCAAACCACACAATCAAATGGTTAATTGGCACTGCCTGTGGATACCAATCGGCTTGTGATCCAGCAGCTTCCCGGGCAATCTAAACCTCCAAATAGCTCCTAAATTACGTGATCCAAACAAATTCGGCTCAAGTGCCACCGATCTGACCAGGAACTAGTACGAGTGACTAAGCAATTGTGGCATCGAAACCATCTAGCGCAAGTGATGGCTGCTAATTCGCACGAGAGATTTAGTATTTTGCCACTTCAAACATGTGGCTTCGCAAATTTGCCACTGGACCCACATTTCATTGACTCAGATGGTCCCATATGTCATTGACTCAAGTGGCATCATAATCAAAGAGTCAATCTTTGAAGTGGCAAATAACCAAAATTTTCTAATTCGCACAAAACCGACAGAAAAACCAGAATCCCGCAGGATCTAACCCATTGCAGAATGAATCGGAACCAGATGCGAGGTGGAATCAAAAAGGAGAAAAGCAGAAAAATCTCGAGTTAGCGATGGGATTCTCTTACCGTGGAAGGGATCATACGGTAAGGATACTGTGAGGGAGCGCACGGGGTTGCAGTTGGAGGAAGGAGATTAGCAGCAGCCAGCAGCAGCAGGAGGAGGAGATGGCGTGGCGTCGGAGCGTCGCCGGATCTGAGGATCATGCTCAAGAATCAACACGACCGGAAAAAATCAAGGCTCGTTCGAGAACCACCAGAAATCTATAGGGAAGAGCAACACGAACCTTGCTGACACGAGGGAGAAGAAGATAGCGCGACGGGCGAAACCTTATTCGAGCGGTCGCGTGAAGGAGCCGTGCCATTGCTTTCGCCGGATAGCGAGCGGAGAGAGGCTCGCTAGATGTAGCGAGCCTCTCTCCGCTCGCTAAATTTGAGGATCGGAATGGTGAGTCTGTTGGAGCATGAAGAATAGGTTGGTTAGCTAAAAAAATGGAGATGGCGAGCGAAGCAGCAAGGCTGCTGGAGGTGCTCTTAGACTCCAGCCCGCTGTTAATCCCAGGCAACACACTAGCCTGGCCTTCTCGTCCTCCTCTCCATGGCTACCTTACCCTAGCCGCAGTAGCAGGCATCAGCTGGCCTGTCCCCGCCCCGTTACTTCGCACGTACACCGTCGGCGTCGCTATCGCCAGCTTACCAGGCCACACGCCAGCACCACCGCTTCTCCAAGCCTCGGTGGCCTCGCTCATGCTCGCCACGTCGCCATGTCCTCCATTTCTTGCCACCTTGCCCCCTTCAAGCGGTGCGCAGCCCGAGGCGAGGCCGTCTCGCTTCGCCCCCTTGTATACTTGAGCAGCGGCAGCAACAACAGCTAGCTTCTTTCCTCCCCATCTCCCTGAATCACGCCGCTGCCCTCGAGCCTCGTCTTCGTCCCCATGTCAGGCGCCATCCGTTTTGCGCCCAAATTCGCGTTCATCTTCGTTCCTCCCCCCAAATTGTTTGTGCCATCTTGTTCCTGACCTCCCTGTGGTTCTAGGAGTGCCTTCTCCGCACCGGAGGACCGCCCGAATAGCCGTCGCCGGCCACCGTCGATCCGCCACGTCAGTCCTCTTCCCGCCAATCCAACCGCGTCACGAGTTGCGGCTTATCGCGCTAGTGCTCTTTGCCACATCCTTCTGCGGTCCCAGCGTCATAGACTACCCCCGTCAAGCGCCACCCCGAAACCATGGCCACCACCGATGCCAGCCTCATCAGCACATCCTCCGACCCCGACATCCACATAAACTGAATCCGATCATTCGAAAACACGACATACTAGCTCTATTTCCGTAGATTCCAGTATTCCACCCGTACCCGCCGCCGCCATGTCCATCTTCTCCGCCTCCGACGTCCCCATCGCCGTCGCGTTCTGGTCGCCCTTGTCCCGATCCGCGTTAGCCGTAGCCGCCATAGGATTTGCAGCCCTCGGCAACGCGCAGTGCGGCCGACGTCGTTGTTGTTTTCCATCACCGGAGTGCCGCCGCCCATCTCTCCTGCTCTCTCGACCACATTACCTAACTGACGAAGCCCAATGCAAGAGACCTGAGTCCGATCCGAGCCAGGCCTTCTTGATCGAGCCAGACCGCATAATGCCGAGCCCAAACCGGTCAGATCGAGTCAAACCCGAGAAAAAACCGATTTCATGTCCCATTCCGTCCGAGGTATACCCGGCCAGATTCAAACCGGTTTATGAGAGATATCATGGACGATTCGGTCTGTCCTTGGTTCTCCATAGCACAATATCCGTAGACCAATACGGACTCTCCACCACTGCTCACTAAGTAGTTTCTCTGTTTGGCAGAGTTCATAGATACCAACTCCACCTCAGAGCTGGAGTTTGTAAGCTAAAATAAAGTAAATTAAGTTTATATTTTTAGTTTAAAATGTAAATATGATAACCCACTTAAACAGTTTTAGTGTATCTATCTTCAGCTCTATAAATTTCCGAGGCTAAGAATATCCTACTCCACTAACTCCATGAGTTTTGATGGAGTTAGAGCTATGCCAAAAACCCTTCTGAAGCTGATTGATTGGTTTTCTCATCTAGGAGCTCTTTAGGGTCTGTTTAGAGGAGCTGTAGCTTTTCTAATAAGCTAATTTTTGGCAATTTGAACTGAAAAGCGTCTGTAGCTTTTTATAAGAGGCCCTTTAATAAATAGCCAATTTTCCTTAGCAATAAGTTGTAAAAATCGGTCCAGCCTAACTTTTAGCTTTTGACTTTTTTTAGTTATATATGACTTTTAGTTTATGTCAAAGCTACTAAAAAGTTAAGCTGTTTGAAGGAGTTTATTGGTTTTTTAGAATCTAAAGTTGACTTTAAACCCTAGGGCCTGAATCGTTTCTCTCCGGTTTCTACCGAAGTACACTATCTGTAGATCTATTTATGTTCAAAGTACCACTGAAGGTGTTGATCCCAAAGCATATGAATTACAAGGCAAGCCACAATATATTGAATTATTAGTAGCCAGGTATATTTCATATAGGTTATTTCTTGCATTTGTTTGTTAATGGAACTTGTTATCAATTGTTTTCGAATAATTTTACTTAAGTAGTTAATGTATTTAACTACATCACTTACATTCTATCCCTGATAATAATTTGATGTTGTTTTTCTTGATAGACCTCTGTACTATACTTTTTTTAAAAAAAAATGGTCAGGAGCACTAGCATTTCATTATAGAAGAAAGAAACAACCGACGAGCTACATACACACTCACATATCCCACATACACGCACACATGCACGTCCGCGCAGTACTCGCCACCTTCGCGCGTGCCCGCGCCGAGCTCGAACGCGGGCGGGCGGAGTGAGCGCCTCTCGCTCCCACCAGTGGACCGAAGCGAGGTCTGCGATGCTACACCTCTGTAGTATACTTTAGCTTAGCATAGTTGTCGAAGAACAAGGACTATAATCCCTTGTCAGACTTGTTGTTCGTCATCACGAGTTGATGTGTCGGAACTTACACTTGAAATAGATTATATTGTACATGTTTGATCACTTGCTGAGAATGATGTTTTTGGAAATGTTGGCCAAGGGTGGGGAGGAAGTGGTTGGTTATGTGCTATGCTACCATTGGTGGATGCCTATGGCATATAAGGACCATAACCTTATGCCATAAAATTGCCATAATTGCCGCCTATCCATAAGACCAAGAAACCAGATGGTTCTGGTATTGACATAATTGTAGCTTTGTACATATCATGTGTTTCATGTGGGTAAAGTTGGGCATTCTTTGCAGAGATAACCAAATTATTCGAGTGTACTGTGCTCGAGTTCAATGGAGCTATGTCGTGAGGTGATTCCGACACCTGGGCATAAGTAGTCTTTCAATTGTTATGACGTGAGAATTAGTGATGAAGTTGATTCATTAAACCTCTCTACTCTTAGGGCTTGTTTGGCAGAGTTTCAGATCCTGATTCTCTAGCTCCAGCTCCTGATTCTCTATGAAATCGATTCTCTAGTGGAAGTGATTCTTGTTTGAGAAATAGTTATGAACTTAGTGGGAAGGTTCATAATTGGAAGGTTGTGAATCAGGCGGGGAGCATGTTTTTTTGGCTCCCAGGCTACAAGTCAAAAAACATAAATCACTTCCTCGGATTTCTATGTAAAGCTAGTTGATTTTTTCTTATTTGATAGAGCTCCTCAGCTTCTCATGGGGAAGCTGAAGCTGAGAGCTCTGCCAAATGCACCCTTAAAAGTCTCGTTTGATTTAACTTAAATGCTTTGTAAATAAAACTATGGGTACTAGTTTTTATTAGTCCAATAAAACTCTCCTTGACAGACATCCATTTGATTTAACTTAAATGCTTTGTAAATAAAACTATGGGTACTAGTTGTTATTGGTGCAATAAAACCCTCCTTGATAGATATCCATTTGAATCCCTTGTTGAGTGCATTGTATACTCATTGTTGTACAGTCATTCTTTGCTTAATTGCTTAATTACGTAAGTGCACACAATATAAATATAGATGTAATATCACAATTATACACAACGTAAACATAATAATAGACTGCATTTATTGGATAAAAGATAGTTGAATGATCTTAAGGTCGACTTTACATTTATTAGGCCTTACAGGGCTTTAACTCTAAAATAGTAGAGTGAAGGAAAACTTCATAGGGTAACGCATCAATATGCCACATGCATCTAACAAGATTCGATTCCTAGTAACTTACCTCCCTGTAAAACTCCTCTATAGTAGGTGAAGACTCTTCTTGAACTGATGGATTTATTATGGCAAGAGTGAGTACATAAAGCGTCTCAAATAAGTTGCGCAAAGAATGTAAGTTTAAAATAACTATATGCAAGGCTTATTCTAAAAAAGGCTGATATGGCAATTTTGCAATAAAGAAGTATTTTCAATTGAATACAATAAATAAATTGAAGCAAAGAGTATAATAATAATAATAATAATAATAATAAATTTCTCAAGATAAAATGGCATACAACCTAAACCAAATTCAATTACTTCCATTGGCACACACCTTTCCTTTTTCCATGTTTAATTTTATAAAATCTAACCCTTGATTGAAATTTCTAAGAAATGCCTATAACTGGGGATACATCTATTCAAATAGGTTGTATACTCTACAGATGTTATACAATTTACCTACAAGATATGATCAATCTTTTATTATCATGCAATGACACGCTTTCTTAGGTGTGCGGCAAGAAGATTACCACAAAACCTTTCAGAAACTTTATTTGAATATAGGCACTCCCGATAAGTCTAGCCTCACTATCTCTCGCTCACATAGAGCAAAAGAATAAGAGAAACTCATTGTTGGTTTAGAAACAATCACTGTTCAAGATGTGGAACCATTACAATATATACATTCCCCAACCACGCACACAGCTTGGTTACAAGATATTGATGTCATTTGAATTAATGATTATGGGATAGCTATGTGGCATCTTGATGCTTTGTGATAATCAACCAGGGTGGTTAATGATTTAGACTAGGGCAAGTGGTATAACTTTATGGGAGTCTATATGTGATATACTGTGTGTAGGACTATGTGGTTCCGTGTTCAGGCTAAGTGTATTGGGAAGTTTCGCCCTAGACAATTAAGGACTTAACTTTGTGCGACATTGAATTGAGCCTCAATCGTATATCCACATGTTCTAATGGGAAGAACCTAGCATAGTAAGTTACCAAGTTTCCGCATTAGCATCCTCGGGTTGTAAGGTATACTATGTGTACAAGGCTGAGGGTGTGGTGTGCTATGTACCAACCACATTATGGATAGTTCCCGTTCATAAATCCTATGGTATACTCCTACGCCCATTTGCTGTGTTTAGATATCCAATATGTTAGAATAAGGGTGTAATACTGCAAAGCCTCGCTCCAAAGTTTGGGTCTTCCGCTGGGAGTGTCTTGGCTGGCCGGCAGGTATTCTCGGGATGGTTGTGCCATTTAGGGGAATTAGGGTTGAAAATAGTCTTGTGTGGGAGGGGTTTTGTTGGAATTTCACCTCCCCACCTACCTCTCCTCACCTTTTCCCAAGTGTGTGGCTGAAATTGTTTGTGCTGGCTGCCTTCTCCCCAAAATATCTCAAGCGCCAGCTCTCCTGCCCTCAGCCGACCGGTCGTCTGCTCCCTCCCAATCGCCCCTACCGGGTCCCCTCCAGGCCGGCTCCTCCTCTATGCCTCTAGCCCTGTCGGCGCCCCCAGCTCTCCAGTCCAAGCTCCTCTCCCTGCACCCTCCACTCCGGCCGAGCTGCCCTCCTGGCTCGGCGCCTTCCCCTGCCCTCCTAGCTCGGTGCAGCAGCAGCCGGCAGCCATCAGCAGCAACGCCAGCAGCCAGGCCGGCCCCTCCCTGGCCGAGCGCTCCCCGCCTGCCACTGCTACTGGTGGCGTTCCCCTAGTGGCCCAGTTTTCCCCAGCCTTCCCTGGCTGGTCGGCGTTGAGACTCGTCCTTGCAGCAGGCCGGCGAGCTCCAGCTCCTCCCAAGGTCGGCGCCGTCCCTCCCCCACAGCCGGCACCTCCCTCTCCTTCCTCTCCCTTCGTGTTGTAAGTGGAGGTGAGATACTAGTGTGGATGAATTGTTGTAGACAAGGTGTTTGATGTAATGTGTACAAGCATCTTTCTGTGACTAGATGATACAAATGCTAGGAATTTCATTTCTGTGCATGCACTGAAGTCTTGAACAATCATGTTTGTGATATTAAGATTTGGTCTTAAACGTGCTTTGATTCCATAGAAATAAATGGGTATGTGTTTCCCTCTGGGTCGACCAATTACTTATGTATGCTTGCTATGCGATACAGTGATTTAAGCGTAGAAGGTTGAGAGATGGACTTGATACACAAGAATCGATGTATTGCTAAATTTATGTACATACCTAATTATCCATGACTGTTGTTCTATATGTTGCCTACGAAGCCGCTATGTAATGAGTATAAGCTATAACCCAATTTAGAATACACTTTTATGCTTTGCTAATATAATGTGCCTGATTACAACTTACAGCTATTGGACACCCTTAGTTTGTTGAATCCCAGCCAATTGATTTGATTGCATTGGTGTCTTCTATTTTCTTGATGGAATTATTGGAGTCTTGCATAGATGGGTAGTCTAGATGGCCTCATCGTATACGAAATTCTTGGATTAGCTAATGTTAAGGTTAAAATGTTGGGAGGTTCTGGAATTTACTTGCTCATGATCAACATTTTGACCTTTGGTGCAATGTAACTAATACAGGTGCTCGTATTGCCGAATTTTGTGTATATGAATAAGCACGTTTGGGTGGGAGTGTCATTCTAGAATTTATGTGTGTATCAGTGTATAATACCACATAAGGAATTTCCTGATGATGCAACATTTTATTTTATTTTTATGCCTTATTCAAATGTGTTGGCATTCTGTTTAGTCAGCGATTATGGACTAATAGCGTTTATCTTTTGTGAACTGTGATGAGTGTTTGGTTATGCATATTGCTTCTTGATCCCTATCAGTCGGTAAATGAAATGGAGATGTGGAGTTGTTTACGGTAATTTCTTGATCATTAGTGTTTAGATAAAACTACCGAGTTGCTTGAAGTTAATGATTAGTTACAAGTTTATACAGGCTTTCTTAGATAAATAACAGTTATTCTAAGTGAATGAACGGTAAGGATAAGATGCATAGCTATTGTAGGTTACGACTAGATATTTTGGTTGTGCCGCACTTGTGATATATTTGCGTTGCTAGATTCTGAGTAAGTGTGTATTAGAGTATTGCTGCCCTGGTGCATATGCCAGTTATCAGTATTAATGGACTCATACAATGGTGATCATGTTTGTATGTTCACGGAAAGGCATGAGTTTGACATTACTGACTATTAGTATTATCTGCAATGTGTTGACATGGCGTATATAAGTGTATGTGGTTATGGCTATGTTAGGGTTGGAAATGAATGAAGGGTTGCATTTCATTCATGTAAATTGCATTGTGCATTCATTAAAGGAAGAGGCGACCCATTTTGATGCGGGCCTCTGTGTTCACACGCAGTGAACACGAAAGTCCTACCTCGTAGTCCTGTTCATCGAGGTGAATGGGAGCGAGACAGTAAGAGTAGGCACCTTCCACGGGATGGAAGGGACGTGAGGGTGCACACCGACGGGTGGGCACTCGGCAGTACCGGTACGTGCATCAAAGAGAGCATTCATGTCGCATTGCATTCTAATGATGATTTTGAGTTAAATGGAAAGGTGTCGAGTTGGGTGCGAGTTGTGGGCTCATCCAAAGGATTAAATAGGTATGTGTAGGAATTTAGTAATGAAGTGGAACAAGTGAGCATGCATAATGCATTTCATGATTGTAGAAGTATGGTGGATTATTCAGATCCTGTATTTTCATGTTTGGTTGCAAGATATGACTTTGTTTTCAGGTTATATGTTATGCTTCATTGTCGTGGAGTTGCGAACTCCATCAAAGACGAGTATGGGATTGGTTTGGAGAATTAGTTTTGACACTTCTGTTTTATCTACTTGCTGTACTTATGTAAGAATAGTTGTTATGCTCCTAAGTAGGAAAATGCAATTGACTATGAATTTATTCTTTGATGTACTTCGCTGAGTCATCGACTCACGCTTGTTGTTTGTATTGTTACAGATACCTTGAATCGGCATGCATTGGCGGGGGTAGTAGCACAATCACGTTTGCATCATCACCATTCCATCATGTTGGTTTATAGTTCTGTTATTCATATCTCGAGACAATTCTTGTAAAGGGTTGTTTGCGGTTATGTTTCATGAGTCCCTGTCCTGTAATAATTATGTGGTGGAGTTGATTAATTTCTATTAGATGTGTGATTGGTTAACTAAGGACCTGCTAGAATGATATCTTATAACGCAAATATTTTACTCTCTTTGAGTGGATGTCCTAGTTTTAGGGAGAGTCTTTTGAAATTTTTAATAATTTTGACAACCTCCTAGTTGTTCGCTTGCTTTGTGAATATTTATTCTTAGCGATTTGTAATTGTTGGTGCTAGAGGGTGTAACATTCAGGGCACGGGGTGCCAGGGTGTTACAGTTGGTATCAGAGGGGGCTTTAACTATCATTTAGTTGAAGAAATGGAGGAATCTATACCTGCCCTAAAGGAGGAGTTTTATGAGGTGGTTGAACCATAGGTCTTGTTCCTTGTCGATTGTCTGTGACAAGTCGATGGGTTCCATGAGTTTATCTTCGTTCCACTACAGTTATCTTATTTAGTGCTTGAGTCATACGAGACCTAATAAATGTAAACTCGACCGTAAGGTCACAATAGTTATTTGTTTATCAAATCTAGCTTGTTTATTTATAATTCTCTATGTATAAATGATATTTCATCTATGTTGTCACTATATGTGCTAGCGTGATTATGAACTAGTATAGTATACATAGAGGGTCTAGGCATATACATTCGGGTCCCAACAATGGTAAAGCTGGCTGATCCCATCAATAGGCAACACAGAACGGAGTAGTTTTCAAGGCTAACTAAAAACGGACAAATTGTAAAAAAAATTCTATCCATGGAAGCCACTATACCAGTTGGCGAGGGCGATCTCCCGTTAAACAGTAGACATACATAGCAATGATTCAATTAACAACTTGACTAACCGTCTGATTGTGGATGGGAAGCGGAACTCAAATGCACCTTGACACCAGCCAACTGAAACAATTCTTCCAAAAATTGCTCGTGAACACCGTCTCTATCGCTAACTTTGGAAGAAGGAATACCATGCCGACATACAACTTCATCGAAGAAAGCATGAGCTTTTGAGCTGGTTGTATAACGATGATCCAAGGTCTTAAAGTGAGCATATCTAGAAAAGCGATCAATGACCCTTAATCTCCGTAGTCGACCCATGGACGGCAAGAGCCGACCGTCACTAGGTGGATTCCAGCCCCCTATAAAAAGTATACCTCCTTCCTTGTGTTTTGGCATCCTGATCTTGATGTTTCAGAGCCAATTTTGGAGTATTTCGGTACTCAAAATCCGCTCTTCTTGTTGATATGCTAGTTTAGAGTATTTCTTAGTGACAAAACCCTATCGCAGGTGATGCGCACTAGGGTCGGCCCGATCTTCTGATGAGAACGATATGTCGATTTGGTGTAGTGACGACGCTACCAATCCACGGATCAACAACGAACAATCGCAAAGTCACCACACGAGGCGATCAACCGAGCCAAACACGATCGATCCTTGTACCTGCTGCAACCGAGAACAAGCAAGAACAAGGTGAGAGCAATTCCAATCCAATAATCTCAAAGATACAAAGGTGAGGTTCTGTTTCTCATCACGGATGGTCTAGTCGACACACGCGAACACGAGGAGGGACGCACAAGGGGTCTACTACTAAAACACAACAAAACCTAAGCGTAAAAGAACGGTGGCGGCCACATATATAGCGGCGGCCAGGAGGTGTAGGCAGCCAAAACAGCGGTGGCCACCAAAACCCTAAGATACATGGGCCATAGGCCCAAAAGTGAAGTGATGCAGCTCCCTGAATTTCTGGCCCATGACATTGTTCCACATTTTTCCGTCGTTCTGGAGTGAATTTGGAAGTGGGGCTGGATCCATTGGAAAGCTTATCTCCTAAGCTTTCAAACGGGTGGTCGCACGCTGAAAACGGAATCCGGGAGCCCGAGTTATGCCCGTTTGAAGTTGACGTGCTGCTGGATAGCCGAACTGGGCTTTTTGGCATCTTGGGCTTCCATACGGGCCTTCCTTGATACATGGGCTGTTCTCGGGGTGTGTGCTTGAGGCCCTTGTCTGTTGATGTGGGCTTGAATAGCTGAGCTTTTGGATTAAGGTCTCTTGGCGACGAAGTTGCCGCAGCATCGATCATATGTGACGAAGATGGAGCAGCGTCGGTAGTCATTGGAGAGGCCGGAGAGGAAGGAGGGGCAGCGGTCACGCTGGTCGTATCTATGTTGGTGATGTCCTCATCATCCTCCCCTTCTTGAATTGGAGTCGTCCTCGAATCCTTCTCAAGATTCTGCAAAAGGTTAATGGCAACAGGAGGCAAGGAAACAGATGTCTGCAAAGCAATATCATGTGAGGAAACAATCTTATTTAAAAGAACTACTTTCTTGAACATTGGTTTAGATTGTTGTACACCACTAACAAGTTTGTCATCTTCATGTTCTTTACCATTAGTTCTTTTTGCATTAATTTTGGCTAGCTCAGTAGGAGTCATTGGATTCAAAATCATTTTCTTTCATCAAAACTTGAAAGTATATTGATTGGTTCTACCATAGTGAATAGCATCAACATCATATAACCAAGGTCTACCTAATAAAAGTGAACATGATTCCATAGGTATGACATCACAATAAACATGATCATGGTGTGAACCAATGGAGCGAGGAACTTGCACGCTTTGTGTTACTGAACCTTACCAATTGAGTTGAACCATTCCATTGAGTAAGGTTGCGAAGTGGAGTCGTGGTCAAGCCAAGCTTCCGACCATGTGTACACTTGCGAGGTTGCTCTGATTTCATCCATCAATGATGACATGTACGCGTTCTTGCACAACAAACTTAGTTTGGAATAAGTTGTTGCGTTGAGTTTCATTAGCATGCTCCACTAGTGCACTAAGTAGGCGATGAGACATGAGGCTCATGTAGTTGTCGTCATTGCAGCACTTTCGGTGCACACTATCTTGATCATTCTTGCCTCTGGGGTTAGTCGCGAGGAATAGCAAGCACATTCTTATCGTTACATAATGAAATACACTTACTATCCTTCTTCTTAGATTGTGTAGGCTTGACTTCTTTCTTCAGTGGTTCCTTCTCATTCTTGGTCGAAGGGATAGTTTTATGCTCGACCTTTTCATTTTTTAATTCTCCATTTCGCCATTTCTCCATGAACTCACTGTGCTTTTTTCTTTCAATTTCTTCTCTTTTCTCAAACTCATGATTAAGTTTTCGCATATATTTCTTTGTTCCTGGCGGAATGCTTAGATCATCCTCGAAGTATAGATCATCGTTCTTTCGTGGACCTGCCATTATTAGTGGTAGACAAGAAAAATACACACAAAAATGTATATTCCTATCTACTAATATGTGGACAGTGGAGGATCTCACACGCTCAAGCTCACACCAAGTTCTTACCAGTTCTTACCCTGCGGCTTTTCAAGGTTCAATCGGTGGATGATGGTAATCTGCACTCAGGGGTGACAAAGCGATTGCAAGGTGCTTCTCCTGTGGTTAATAGTAGGTGGAGCTTGGATAGGTAAAATATGTAGCAAAGGATATACTAGAACCACATTAGCCAAAACAAGTTGAAAGAACGTTCAACGGCGGTACTTTGCTGGTCCTAGGCTAGACCGTACTAGAGACGCGAGCCTAGACACCAATGAAGTCACAGAAACAACAACCAGAACGACCTCAGCACACAAGCAAATAGCTAGGGCTCATTTTCCCACCTTTTAGTGCGGATGTTTTATATGCACTTGCATTTTCTTGCTTTTCTTCCTTCTATATCAAAAGTGGCACATATGATGAATTACAACTCAAACTTTTTTTTTCTGCTGCAAACAGATCTACTATGCAGAAACTTCAAATGCTGTTTTCGGATTTTTATTGGCTTCAAATGCAAAAATGTATAACTGAAAAGTTGTAGATCTTTTCGAGCTGATCAATTTGCATATATGGAACGTCTATTTTGGATAAGGGAAGCTAGAGATATTGACCCCAAAATACAGACTGCTCAGAAAATCCAGGATGAAAACAGATTCCAATCCAATGGGATTTTGGGCAAGAAGACGGTGTTTTTAGAAAGTTTTACAATGGACAAAGTTGTAGATAATTTCTTAAGCTTTCAGGAAAGTATAAGAACAGTAAAATCCGAGTTCGTATGAGGGAGTTATGACTAAAATAGTGAACTGGACAGAGGCGGATTCGAATTGGACGCGACGACGCGATGGAGTTCAACTCGGTAACAAGAACGTGACAAGAACTCGAAACTCTAAAGATTAAAACACTAAGACCAGCAACGACACAACGATGCAACGTAAATTCAACAAGAATTAAACTAGATAGTAATAGTAAAGGCTAAAAAGAGGCTCGGATTAGATTGATCACACAGCGAACATATATTTTTTTGGGCTATTTTTCTGGACTCTAGGACAAACAAGATGAACTAAACAAAGATAAAGGTGTTCTCACCAGCCAACCGTCGCTCTGATACCACTTGATGCGCACTAGGGTCGGCCCGATCTTTTGATGAGAACGATACGTCGATTTGGTGTAGTGACGACGCTACCAATCCACAGGATCAACAACCAAACAATCGCAAAGTCACCACACGAGGCGATCAACCGAGCCAAACACGATCGATCCTTGTACCTGCTGCAACCGAGAACAAGCAAGAACAAGGTGAGAGCAATTCCAATCCAATAATCTCAAAGATACAAAGGTGAGGTTCTGTTTCTCGTCACGGGTGGTCTAGTCGACACACGCGAATACGAGGAGGGACGCACAAGGGGTCTACTAAAACACAACAAAACCTAAGCGTAAAAGAACGGTGGCGGCCACATATATAGCGGCGGCCAGGAGGTGTAGGGCAGCCAAAACAACGGTGGCCACCAAAACCCTAAGATACATGGGCCATAGGCCCAAAAGTGAGATGATGCAGCACCCTGAATTTTTTGCCTGTGATATTGTTCCATATTTTCCCATCGTTCTGGAGTGAATTTGAAAGTGGGGCTGGATCCATTGGAAAGCTTATCTCCTAAGCTTTCAAACGGGTGGTCGCGCGTTAAAAATGGAGTCCGGGAGCCTAAGTTATGCCCGTTTGAAGTTGGCGCGCTGCTAAATGGCCGAACCGGGCTTTTTGGCATCTTGGGCTTCCATACGGGCTTTCCTTTATACGTGGGCTGTTCTCGGGGTGTGTGCTTGAGGCCCTTGTCTGTTGATGTAGGCTTGAATAGCTGATCTTTTGGATTAAGGCCTCTTGGCGACGAAGTTGCCGCAGCGTCGATCGTATGTGACGAAGATGGAGCAGCGTCGGTAGTCATTGGAGAGGCCGGAGAGGAAGGAGGGGCAGTGGTCACGCTGGTCGTATCTATGTTGGTGATGTCCTCATCATCAGGTTCCAGACCACTTGCTTTGACCTATGTAAAGAGTTAACAATATAATCCTCAAGTTGTTGTAATTTTTCATATTCTAGTTGATTCAATCTACTTTAGGGGCATCTATTGCTTTGATTTTATGAATGTCTGATAATGAAATATTATTCCTTCGATCTATTTTAATATGTAGATCTTGTTAACTAGTCATTGTAATCATGATGATTAGATCGATTTAGTGGATCCTTCCATACTAGTCTAGGATCATGTTTATAGTTAGTGCATAATTTAGAAAGATCCGTTGAAATGTAGCTAGTAGTGACAACAATAGTGCACAGGGATCGACGAACTACCGACAACTAGTTTATGTTTGGTATCTCTCTCATTGCCCGTTTATGCATTAGATAGGGAAGTTGGGTGCGATAATAGACCAGAAACTGATTGCAGCTCTTGATCAGGGTGCACATGATTGGCAAAAGGCACTACAATCTCAGGTGAGAGATCTATCGCAACTATTAGTGAATAGCGGTAGATAGATTAAAATAGTTTCTTTGTAGATGATCAGTTGTCATATGAACCTTTAGAACATTTATCATCAACTATTTATATGGGTTCAAGATAGAGTCATTATCAAATGCAATGATATTTTTACTTTCGGGTAGTAAAGATGACTGTAGTTACAAAATGCTAAGGTAAGGTAGTTGGTTTTGTACCTTAGAATACTAAGGCGAAAAGCTACAATTTACCCAGGCGCTTGCGGTTATCATCGACTACATGTAAATTATGTCAACACCAGGCTGTTGCGCCACTACCAGCTTGTGTTGCCACCCCTTTCTCCTGCCGCGCTGCCTTTACTACTCCCATTGCACTACTGACAAGCCTATGTGCCACATTTGAGCTCCGATCAGTAGCGATGCCGTGCCACTAGATCCATGGATTCATAATTTTTTTCTGAATTATTTTCTAGATTTTTAGAGTAAATTTCACAAAACTATAGGTTTTTTTGTACAAACTATCAGAAAAGTACAGTTTTTAGCTTCTATTTCACAAAACAACTTATTTTAGTAGAAACTTGTATAACAAAACTACATGTTTTAGAAATAACTGTTTCTTGTAATGAGACTGATAGTGTAGGCCCACATGGCAGCCTCATGCGGTAGTGAAACGAGAGATGGAGGAGTGTGAGGTTGCCATGTGGGCCCACACTTTTAGAGTCGTTACAAGGAACAGTCAATTCTTAAAGCTGTAGTTTTATGACACAAATTTGCATAAAATCTGTAGTATTGTGAAATAAAAGCTAAAACCTGTAGCTTTCTAATAGTTTGTACAAGAAACTTATAGTTTTGTGAATTTTTCTCCGATTGTTTACCAAGAAAATTTCAAAAAAATCCCCAAAAGAATCTTTTTAGGGAAAGTTCTCCAAACATAAAACAAATCTTGAAAAAATTGAAACTGAAAATTTTCATTCAAAAGTTTTTAAATCAAAATTTTTCTGAGTGGAACAATATTGGATCAAATGTTTTCCAACAAAAAGTTTTTGAACCATTTGAAAAAGTTATGATTCACCAAAGCCAGGTCCACCTTTGCAAAACCTACATATACGCTTTATTTTTTTAAGGGGTACAAGGACACACATAACTCGCCCACACCACACACCTTGCATGCAGGGGCGGAGCCAAAATTTCGGATTAGGGGGGGCCACTTGGATCAATAAAAAATTATCATAACACCCATAAAAAAATATCATTGCAATATCGATGCATTTAAATTTAAATATAGTATAACCACATATCCATATAAGTAAAATATGATATATTTTTTAAATAAGAAACTTACATCTCTATTAACTTAAATTTAGTTCTAGAAGATCATATAAGTCAATAAGTTCATCTGAACTAATTTTACATTGCTAGTTTTTTTCAATGTAAACTATCATGCAATATCGAAGAAAGTCATCTCCTATTTTATTTTGAATGCGAATCTTGACAAGTTTCATAGCTGAAAATACTCGCTCTGTGGTTACTGTTGACACCGAAAGAGTTATGAACAATCGTAACAGCCTATCAACCATTGAATAATGGGAAGCTTTACCTGTTTTATATAGTCTATTTGTTAAATTAACAAGAGATATCAAGTATTGCATACATCAAGTTGAGAAAAATGGAAGCTTTATCTGTTTTATATAGTCCACTTGTCGAGTCAGCAAGAGTAGCCAAGCATTGCAGCTCCGGATGGTTGCATACATCAAGTTGAAAATGTGGTAATTGACTTTCTAATTGAGTTCGTTGAACTTATTTACTGTTTAGTGTTTACTAATGCTAGATCTTTATTTACTGTTTAGTATTTACTAATGATAGCTAATTACTAATTATTAAAATTTATTTTCGTTAGGGGGGGCCAGGCCCCTGCCAACCCCCCTTCTCTCCGCCACTGCTTGCATGCACACCCATGCCTCCGCAATCCCCACATAGGTTAAGGAACTTTTTGGAGGCTCCATATCCTCTAGAGCATGGACATATATTAGCCCACTGAAAAAGTACGCGTGTGAATATTGACCCAATTTTTAAGCGACCACTAGTTGAGGCAACTGAGGTACACTCAGTTCTTAGATCTATGTTTGAAATGTTGTTTTTGGTTCACATCTTAGAGATGGGAGAAATCCAAAATTTCAATGAAATCTTGAAATTTCGGATGAAATATAGTCAAAATTCAAAAAAAAACTAAAATCCAGAATTTTTGGAATGAAATTTCTGAAATTTCGGACGAAATTACCAAAATTTTAGCCAAATTGACAAAATCTCAGTAAAATTCAACTGAGTGAAAAATAGTCAAAATGATCTTAGAAAATTATCAAAATATTTGTGGACGGTTTAGACACATCACTAATATCCCCATAAAAATTTTAGAAGATGATCAAATTTGAAGAATTTTAAAAAATTCTAAAAATGCTACCATCCCGATAAAAGGCTAACAGGCAAGTTTCAACCAAATGAAAAATGGTATAACCAGGTTAGAAAATTTTTAAAATTTTTTTGGACAGTCTTGACACATCAATAATATTTCCATAAAATTTTAAGATGTTGATCAAGCCTATGGAAATTGTAAAAATTTGGACAATGCTACTGTCCTGATAAAAGGCTAGTCAGCAAATTTCAACTGAATGAAAAATAGTTTAAATCATGTTAGAAAATTTTGAAAACTTTTGTGGATGGTTTTGATGCATCACTAATGTTTTATAAAATTTTCAGATGATGATCAAGCCTGAGAAAGTTTCAAAAATTGTGGCAGTGTTACTGTATTGATAAAAGCCTTATGATGCTTTCTACATGTATTGCTTCTACAGATTTGATTGAGCAACCAAAATAAGTTTATTTGAAACTTTTAGAGAAGAGTGCTGAGGCAATGCTTAAGCTCTCCTAAAAATTTTGGATCATGATCACACTCGAGCAAATTTTAAAATTCTAATATGGTTACTGTCTTAGTTATGTTCATTCTGTTTTTGAATTTTTAAATATAACAAATGAAATTCAATTCTTTTGGAAATATTTTTTGTATGATCCTAGATTGCTGAAGATGGTACCATAAATTTTTTAGAGCATGATCAAGTTTGTACAAGTTTATAAAAATCTGAAAGTGCTTGTGCTATTTTTATAAAATATCTCAAAAATCAGTTTTTCAACAAAATTTTCACGGAAAATGACATTCTTAAGGGTTGTTGACCTAAATCCTGTCCTCAAAAGCCAAAATCCGGTTAAAATACTCGAGATTTCGGTGAAATTTGCTAAAACTTCTAAAAATATTGTAGCAATTAGATTTTTTCATTTTCTTATCTGATCGGAAATTTGCATCTTATCTCCAGCTGAAATCCAAAATCTCGGACAAAATTTCTAAAATTTCAGCCGAATTTTGAACTATGTCTCATATACGCTTCATTTTACCGAGGCAACATGATCGACTCTTGCCCCGTTCCTGATCCTTCTCTGAAACAGTGATAGAGACAAAAGGCTCCACCCTTCCTCTAAAACTCTAATCTCGGAGCTCTCCTGCGTTAATTTCCTCTCCCTTGCGGCGGCCTTGTCCGATCGATCCATCCCGAAATGGAAGCGAAGATGCGGTGGCCACCCCCACCGACGCCGGTAGCCTCGGCGGTGTTCGGCGACGACGACCTCCTCCGTGAGATCCTCCTCTGCCTCGACCTCCCGCCCTGCCTCGTCCGCGCCGCGCTCGTCTCTAAGCGCTGGCTCCGCGCTGCCTCCGACCCAGCCTTCCTCCGCCACTTCCGCCAACGCCACCCGCCTCGCCTTCTCGGCTTCGTCGCCGCGTTCCAGAGCGCCATGTCGTCGTCCCTGCGCTTCGTGCTGACCCCTGATCAGCCCCCGGAGCTCGCTGGCGCCGCCCGCCGCGCCGCGGCCGCCTTCCACGGCAGCCTCGTCGTCGTAGACTGCCGCAACGGCCGCCTCCTCGTCAAGGCCAGGCGTCGGCGGGACACCGACACATACGCCGTGCGCTGCCCGCTGTGCCCGGCACGGGGCACGGCCATCGCCCCACCGCTCCCGCCCCTCGCCGAAGCCAACACCTGCCACCAGTTCGCGCTCCTCCCCGACTCCGATGGCGGTGGAGACGACGACGACGGCAACGCCCTGTGCTACGCAATCACCTCCACCTCGCCGTACAATGGTCTCACCTACATGCCCGATGTTCGAAAGCTCTGCATGCCCGATGTTCGAAAGCTCTTCGCGCAGGTGTGCGTCTTACATGCCGGCGCCTGGGTCAGCCACACATCTGCTCCCTTTGATCAGCTCCGCATCCGCCGGTGTTCCACGAATTCCCCTACAGCCTGCTGGTGGGCGGCAATCTGTACATGGTCACCCTTCTCGGTTACATCATCGGGTTCGATTTGGCCGCTGCGAGTTTCTTCCTCATCGAGCTCCCGGATGGTGTGGTTTGCGACAATGGGTCATGCATGGACCACAGGCTGGCACGTAAAGGAAATTCCGGCCTCTACCTCGTCCACGCGAAGGGCCTGGAGCTTCACATTTGGCTCTGGAACCGCAGCGGCGGCGGCGGCGTTGGCGGTGGCAACTGGGAGCCAGTGGACATTGTTTCTCTGCCTAAGGTGTTTTGTGACCATCTTGCGAAGCCATTTTGGGACTCAGTGGGTGCGCATCAATTTAAATTGATGGATGAGGATGAGGATTGGGGGCGATATTCTGTTGAGATACTCGCAGTTGGGGACGACGCCGAGTTTGCATTCTTGACGGTGTGCGCCGGCGGCGGCGTGTTCTACTTGGATATCAAGAGGAGGACGGTGGAGAAGGTGCTGCAGACGTCGGAGCATAATGGTTATCTGTGTCAGATCTTCCCCTTTATGATGCCCTGGCCTCCTGTCTTCCCGGCCGGCACCGAATGAAGGACATGATATGGGGAAATGATCACATCAAGTAACTATACGGACAATGGCGCCTGTCCGTGATAGTATGGCCTCTCATCTTCCCTGCATCTAAGGAATAACATTATCAAGAAGGATGATCACACAAGCATGAAGCAGCCTCATCTCTGCTTGAGAAATTGACAATGTTTTGGGTTATACATCACGCTAATATGGGTTTGGTTGCTGGCTTAATCTTCCTTCTGAGCATGAAGCAACTTCTGCTAGCCTCTGTTTTTCCCTTTTTCTTGGCTTGCCATCTTATGGCCTTGTTGTTTCTTTGCCTTGATGCACAGAGAGACGGGTGAACATGGATTGTACGAATGGTACTAGACCTGGATGTTTTCCATGGATTACTCGAAGCTGCAAGAATGATGAGTTGCTATCTGTGGCACTTCCAATTTTTCATGAATTAGACAGGAAAAAAAAAACGAGAAACGGGGAACATTGGCACTGGAATTCCATTTTCTGCTGCTTCTGATGCATATGCAATATTTAAAGTCCGTTTACGCTTAAGGTCATACAATATCTTGTCTGGCACATCTAAACTATAAATATTAAAAATACATACTTGAACGTTGCACATCAGCATCAGCTTTTTTCCTTCAGTAATTAAATTAAAAGCACTTAACTCAGTACCACTAAATCTAGCTACACTTCATTATACGATTTCAAGGCAAATTAGCAACTATCTTCTTCTCTCTCTGTTCTCTTTTAGATGACGTTTTAGAAATTCGTTTTTATTCTCAAATAGACGACGTTTTGGGTTTTCTAGGTAGTGTTTCCCCGAAGAGCCCCGTATTAAAGCTGGTAGTCATGAATGCAGTAATGTAATTCAACTCACTTGACAGACAACCACGTTGGCATATTTCCAAGATGAGTTAATACACATTTCCCTCCATCCTAGTAAAAATTTTGGGACTTCCCACCCTCGACTTCCTCCATTCCACGGTAACACTACAGGAAACACGAAAATTAACGTCGGCCGAAGACTAAACCGCGGTAATTAATTAATGCGTCGGCTAACGGTGACCGGCGTTAATTAATTAATTAATGTCGGCTTACTTTTGGGCCGACGGTAATTAGTTAATTAACGTTGGCCAAAAGCCCTGGCCGACGTTAATTGGGCAGCCGTATAACGCCCAATCGACATCGCGCCCAATCTTTTCGCTCATCCCGTGCCCCAATCTTTTGGCTCACCTCCGCCTTGCTCTTCCAGCGCCCTCACGCCGCCACGCGCCGCCACGCCCCTACCCGACGGCGCGCGCCCGCCGCGCCGCTTTACCCGACACGCCCTGCGCCGACCACGCCGCCCTGCCCCTTCCGCGTCGCCACCCTCGTCGGACCAGCGCCGCCCTCGCCGCGCCCGGCCCGACTTACCGCCCCTCGTCGGACCGTCGCCGTCCCGACCACGCCGCCGCCTCGCCTTGGCGCCCCTGCCCCTTCCGCCGCCGCCCTCGTTGGACCCATCGCCGCCCGGCGCGCCTCGCCCGACCCTGCCGGTAATTTGCCAGTGCAGGTTGCTTTCAGTTAAATGTGTTTTTTATGTTTCTAAAATTTCATTGTCTTGGACTGAAAATGGCACTAGAACCTACCTTCAAAGTTAGTTGGATTCGAGAGCAAATGCAGGCTTCAGACACCGTGAACTTGATAGTTAGTTGGATTGCTCATGCTAGTCACTGCTTCTTGTTTCTGCATCCAAGCTGTGTGAGGATATCTTTTCATGTCCATGTTCTGTCACAGCAGGTGTATTCCATATTGGTTAACTGTGCAACATATTTCAAACAAAAAATCCTTTTCCATTCGTTTATTTGACTATATTAAACGCTCCTGATCAATCCATATCAGAGCCATCTTTATTGTAGCTAATCTTCCTCTAGACATGTGATGCTAGTTTCACAACAGGAAAGTATACATATGATGCAGCCATCGTTCTAATTAGTTATCAGAAATAGCTTGTGGAGGGGCATTACATTGGGTTACTTTTGTCTTCACAATACTGTGGCTCCTTGTGTTGTTGCAGACATTTTCTTAGAAGTTGCAAGACTTTTCTAGTCCTGATTTGGTGAAGTAGAAATATGGCATGAAGTGCATTGTTCACAAATGGTAGTTTTGCTCTTTCTGACTTATCTTTGGGAAAGGAGAATGTTCCTAAGTCCTAACTAAACACTGGCAACCCCCAAATTATTTCTGGATTTATTATTCAAAGATCAAACTTTCTTGTCCTGATTTTGTTTACTTCAACTGCAAACAAGTTTCTAAAAGCAACCTGATGTTTTATCTAAGTTACCACAAGTACTTGATTCATTTTTTTCAAAACGGCATTATGAACATTACACTATATAATGTTAGATGAAATGGATCAGTTTTGTATGACTAGCTTTTAATGCTCGAGTAATGGATATGCAGCTTTTGTTTAGCATGCACTAGTTGTATGGGTTATGTAGTGGCTACCTTGTTGATTGATTCCACCTTCTAATTGGAGTGCATTCCAGTATGTTGGGAAATATCTGCTGTTCACGTAGGTTATTATATCATGGTATGATGTTCATAAGGCTTGAATACCTCCCACGACACACTTTAATGTTAGAGTTTAACAATTATAGAGCTATGCTTTTTTATTATTAATCCACTGCTATTGCTGGGGTCTTTTTTATTATTAATCCTATGCGTCACCCGTTTCGGATCGGCATGTCTCACATGTGAGATGTGCTGGTCCGGAATTGTCCCTTTTTTGGACAGCCTCGGAGTGGATGACAAAGTCGGGTATTTATAGACGAGCCACGGAGTGCGAATGAAATTCGGCGTCATAACCTGTTGTTCTCCCTGCACCATATCCGGGCGTGCGGTGGAGAACAGCGGGTTATCTTTGCCGAAATTTCATTCTGACTCAAATCATAAATCCGCGCTTTGTCGACCACTCTTGGTGAGTTTAGGACATATCCTTTCCTATAGATGTAGGGTCGTGATATATAGAAACAAAATGAACCTTATAATCTGTTGATTTAACCTATATAGCCTCAAGTATGGGTGATGACCGTTGATGGATGTATGAAGGTTGGGAGAAAAGTGGGGCTCACTCGAATGAGTGGACGGTCAAAGCTACCGCTTTTGTCGACCGTGCCTTCTCTATGTCTAGTACTGTTAAGGTGAAGTGCCCATGCAGCAAGTGCCGTAATTTCCACCCCCAGGACAAGAAATCAATGTCTCTGCACCTGTGTCGGTTCGGTTTCATGCCAAGCTTTGAGTTGTGGGTACATCATGGTGAGTCACGTGCTCAAGGACCTCAAGTTGCGGTTGAAGAGGAAGATAATAGGGCGGGCGATGATAGGATGGATGAGATGCTAGAAGCTTTGCGTCCAGAGATTACCGCCAACATGTGAGGTTCGGGAGTTCTTTGAGCTACTTAAAGCTTCTGAAGAGCTGTTGCACGAACACACGAAAGTGACCCAGCTTGCTTTTGTGACGCGGCTCATGGCCATTAAGTCCAAGTATTTCTTTTCCAATAATTGTTACAATGATCTCGTGGAATTGATCTCTGATATACTACCGGCGATTTCTTTTCCAAGATGCCTAGAGACATGTAGCAGTCTAAGAAGTTGTTGTCTGGTCTCGATATGAAGTATGAGAAGATTGATGTGTGCAAGGATAACGGCATGCTTTTCTGGAAGGAGCATGAGAAAGAGAAACATTGCTTAGTGTGTAAAAAATCAAGATTTGTCGAGGTGGTTAACGAAGAAGGTGAAAAGGTAACGACCGATGTTGCACACAAGCAACTTCGGTACATGCCTCTTACACCTAGGCTGAAGCGGTTGTTTATCTCAAAACGAAGTGCCAGGCACATGAGGTGGCACAAAGAAGGTGTGCGTGAGAATGACGGAGTAATGGTGCACCCGTCAGATAGTGAGGAATGGAAGGCTCTAGATAGCTTTGCGAGGACTTTGCGAGGATCGAGAAATGTTCGCATTGGGTTGACGATGATGGTTTCACGCCTTTCAACACAACCGCCGCATCATACTCGTCTTTGGGCGGTCTTTGCTATTCCATACAACCTTCCACCTTCCCTTTGCATGAAATATGAGTTTATGTTCACATGCCTCATCATACCGGCCCGAACATCCCGGAAAGCGTCTCAATGTGATGCTCAAACCCTTGATCAAAGAGTTGAAAAAATTATGGAAAGGGGTAGAGGCGTATGATGCTACAAAAAATGCAAATTCAACCTTCGTGTTGCATATTTGTGGTCATCCATGATTTCATGGCCTATGGTATTTTTGTTTGGCCGAGTGTCATGAAAATTTGACATGTCCGATCTGTGGTTCAGACACCGATTGTTTTCGCCTTGTAAATGGTGGAAAGATCTGTTACTTCGATTGCCATAGGCGTTTCCTGCCCCTGAGACACGCTTTTAGGCTCTAGAGGAATGCCTTCCGTAAGGACACAGTTGTCAGAAAGGGTCTGCCGAAACGTCTAACTGGGCCAGAAATTGCTGATATGCTGAGTAAATTGGTGGAGAAAGAAGATGGGTTTGAAGGGTTTGGAGAGGAGCACAACTGGACTCACATTTGTGGATTATGGGAGCTGCCATATGTGAAGGCCTTGATTCTGATGCACAACATTGACGTCATGCATCAGGAACGTAACGTTGGTGAAAGCATTATAAGCACGTGCATGGATATGACGGACAAGACAAAAGACAACCTAAAGGCCCGAAGAGACTTAACAGAGATCTGTAACCGGCCAACACTTGAGCTCACCGAAGCAGGGGTAAGCCACGCTCCATTTTGCCTTAAACCTAAAGAAAAGAAAGAAGTGTTGAGGTGGATGAAGAAATTGAAATTTCCCGATGGTTACGCAGCGGGATTGAGACGAGCTGTGAATGTGAAGACGGGGAAACTAAATGGGTTGAAGAGCCACGATTACCACATAATCATGGAAAGACTCCTGCCTGTAATGTTTCGTGGGTATCTTAATGATAATGTGTGGAAGGTGCTAGCTGAGCTAAGTTATTTCTATAGACAATTATGTGCTAAAGAAATATCGAAAGATATGATGGAGAAGTTGGAGAAAGAGATACCAATGCTTGTATGCAAGATGGAAAAAATATTCCTCCGGGTTTCTTCAATCCAATGCAACATCTACTTGTTCATCTACCTTCTGAAGCTAAGGTAGGTGGCCCTGCTTCGATATAGGCGGATGTATCACATTGAAAGATCTCTAAAGAAACTTGAGCTATGGTTGGCAATAAGGCAAGAGTTGAAGGGTGCATTGCGAAGCATTTTCTCTAAAGAGATATCATACTTCTTGAGTGTACACTTTGCGAGGAACACAAAGTCAATGCTCCCACAATGCGGTACCATGTAGATGAAGAGACACCTTGTAGTGACCTACAGATTTTCCAATGGAGAGGCACTACCGTTGGTAGTTGCACTGCTTACTATTACACTTGAGCGCTTTCTGTACATGTACTCCAATATGGAAGAGATGGAACAATATTTCACATAAGCGTTTACTTTGTACATGTCAATCAAGCTATCTTTGCCAAGACATCATTCATTTATGTATCCATTTACGTTTTCATTTACTGTGAATTCGATAAGCGTAATCGGCGTCTATTCACAACCAACCGCCAAGCAACTTAATACGATGCGTTGGGATGGAATAAATGGGGCCCTAATTTCATCGCTTGGTTCCGAGATCATGTAACACCTTCACATCCTATAATATTCTAATGTTACGTTTCAATATATTATAAATCTTATACAACCGAATCATATTTTGTTGGCGGTCGTGAAATATGGGAGCGTTCATGAGGACTTGCTTCAGCTATCCTATGGCCGCGTAACTGTTAAAAGCTATGGGCGATACGACGTGAACGGGTTTCGATTCCGTTCAACCAAATTTGAAGCTGGTCGTCCCTTTGCGCCCACAACAAATACTGGAGTTGTAACTAGGGCAATCGATGCACAAGGGTTCGAAACAAATTTCTATGGAATCATTCAAAACATCATCGAGTTCAAGTTTGCAGGGAATAAGGAGCTCAAAATAGTCTTTCTCGATTGTGTTTGGTTTGATAGCAAACATGGGACTCATCAAAACCAGTATGGGATGGTAGAAGTCAAACACAACGAACAGCTACATGGCTATGACAATTTTATCCTTGCTCACCAAGTTGAGCAGGTGCATTATGTGCCATATCCATGCATAAGACTGAGTGCTTGGTGGGTTGTGTACAAAGTGAATCCCCGAGAACAATTACATACTCCTGGTGATGCTGGTTACCTTGATAGCCAGCTGGAGGCCATGGAGGTTGCTGAGGTTTTCCATGATGAAGAATTGCCAAGCACTTTTGATATAGAGACTGGTCCAGGTCTCGATTCTTTAGTCGGAAACCGTGGAGATATAACGATTCCTGAGAAACGGAAAAGACAACCAATCAAGAAAAAAGTAACATATCGTCCCTTAGAAAGAAGGAGACTACATCATCGTGACATTGATGAATTTTGACAAGTAAATTTAAATTTCTATTTTTAATTCTCTAATTTTGTGTGTTTATTATCTTGTTCATTCGTTCATTATTATCGTTGTTGTACTAACTTGATATTTTTCTTTCAACAGGATGCCCCGATCGATCAAGCAGCTGGCGAAGGGATTCCTCGGTGGTAGGAGGAAGTCCAGTAGTTCGCGTGACGAGGAGGCCTTGTTTCGGTAGCGCTTCAAGCGCAAGTAGACGGCGTGCTTTGTTGAGTCAAGTGGATCTGAGTTGCGAGTCGTAGTGTTGCTTTGCAGTGGAGAGGTAACTAAGCTTTTGATGTGTACTTTGTGTCAAAACATAAATATGACATAAATATAACTGTCTTGTATTATTTAGCAGGATGAGACATCGTCGGAGGAAGAAGTGGTCTTTGCCATGGATGTTGATGCGTAAACTAGAATGTTATATTCTCTTAATTTATTTGATTATTATCTTCTTTATTCATTCATTATTATTGTTGTAGGTGAGATCGATAAGGATCAGGAGGCCGATGTGAGCCAAGGGGATGATGCAAGTCGAGAAGAGGACCCAATGGGTGGGGATACGACCGAGGGTTCTAGGAGCCCTTTGAGGTTTAAGAGGAGCCATCTTGCCGCCCCCAAAGCCCAGATGGGAGGAGGACAAGGTTGTGATCACACCTATTGGCGATAGGTTTGTATTTTCTAAACCATGTCTTATTTCATTTCTATGTCTTATTTCATTTCTATGTCTTGCAGTTCATGGGATGACTCGGGGTTTGACGGCAGAGGACACCATAGGCAGGTTAACTACGTGCTAGGTAACCTCTGCCGTTTGCACTACCGGGTTGGTCACAATGACCAATGGCGGCGATTTGTTGCTACTAGTTGGGATCATTACCGCTTGCTCTAATGCCGAGCACTTGAATGCTCGAGGCGCTTTGGAGTGACTTTTGGGTAAGATTCTCTGCCGCTTGGTATTGGTTCAATTGTCGATTCTTTACTATTCTAACTATTCTTTGTGATAAACAATTGCGAAGCGTTACCGTTTGGTTGATGGTGCAGACATGGAGCATGCTCGTAGAGTTTTTCATGTAAATGCACGTCGGGTGACCAAAGATGCATTGTCTAATGCTCAAATTCAAGCAACAAATCTTTACTTGAGGTGCATTAAAGAACAGCGGATTAACGGGACTCATGGGTCTTCGAAGTTACTTGACCGAGGAAAAGTGCAGGCGGGTAATTGGCATATTGGAGCTATTTGAGTTTTACGTTTCTTGGTAATGTTGTTTTAATGTATTAATATCTTTGTGCAGTCATGATTCCATGGTTGGGGGACCGTCCAGAAGCTTACCAGGCTCTTTACCGGCGTTGGGCTTCACCTGAGTTCATCGCCAAGTCAAAAAAGAACTGAGACTGTCGAGGCAAAGAATCAAAGCACACGTATGGTGCCGATGGACATATGCGTAAAGCTAAGTGCATGGTAAGTCCGCCATAGCAATCTTTTGTAAAATACATGTTACCAAGTATATGTATGCACCTAACTTATGTCTCTGACAGTTGCTCGGACCGGTGTTCACCGAGTGATATTGAAGTGTACGTGGAAGGTCATAAAGGTCGAGACCCGACACACCCTGAGCAGCTGTGCAGTCAGACAGCTATTGATCGGCTGGTTAGTGGTCACAATTTTGATCCAATTCAAATTAAGTTGTTTGATTTGCAGTCCCATTTAAATTGTTTGATTTGGTTATGTAGGAGAAATATGGCGAGGAAATGGTCAAGCGCCATGGTGAAGACTATGATTGGAGGAAGGAACCGATTGACGGCGTAGCTGTGCATGCTAGTGGAGGCGGCAAGGCCCATGGACGGTGAGATGTCATACCTTCTAAAATTTCATGAAGTCATAATTTGAAGTGCTCAAGCCTTTGTGGTCACGCATTTTGAAGGTACTCCATGTTCCTTTGGAGTGATCAACTCGGCGGAGTCTTGGTGAGAGGATCTTCTTCGTCCCGGAGCTCGGGGGTTGGTAGCCGTCGCCCCTCAGAGCAGGAGTTGGAGCTTACTTGGCTGCGTGAGGAGCTGCGCCAACGTGATGATTATGCAAGGGCGCAGCAAGAGTACTACGCTTCATACAATGCACAACATAAATCGGCAATTCAAGTAAGTCCGAGTCTTTAATCTATTGTATTTAGAGAATCTATTAATTCAAAATACTTATACATTGTATTTGTAGGCAATGTTCCAGGCGATGGGGCAAAACATTGTCTTTCCACCGTTCCAGCCGCCGCCGCCACAATGGGGGATGTATCCTCCGGCACCTCCTGTAGCTCAGGTATTCTTGCTAAACATTGTGAATCGAGTTGAACTTAGTCAATCTAGCTAATATTAGTTTGTTGTACCTGATCTTGTTCAAACTAGCTACATTTAGTCAATCTAGCTAAACTTAGTCATTTCTAGCGAAACTTAGCGAATCTAGCAAGACTAAGTATCTCTAGAGTTAAGTTTGATGAATTTAACGATATTTAGTTCATTTTTGCTAAACTTGGTCCGTTCTAGTTAAACTTTGTAAATGTAGTTAAATTTACTCAATATAGCTACACTTACTAATTTCTAGCTAAACTTTGTCAAAACTTGTAAATCTAGTAAAATTCGATCAATCTAGCTATAATTGTTGCCTTATGTAGGGATCATCGGCACATGGGTCCCGTTTCTGATACTCACTTTTAACGCTTGCAACACCTACAGAGCCTGCGCAGATCCGTGTTCGTTTCTTACTTGTTTCCTTATGGTACATTCATTCTGATATTATTGTCTAATCTTGTATTTTCTTGTGTAGGGAACCGACGGTTAACTACCTTTGTCAACGCGCTTTTGCTTCCGGATCAAGCGGCGAACTCCAATGAACGGATGGCGGCGATGGTTGTAGATTGTTTGATAGTTGTGTCACTTTTGATGTGTATGATTCATTTCGGACTTTGGATGTGTTTGATAGTTGGACTTTGTTTGGACTTTTGGATGTTATGACAATTTGGATATTATGATGGATCGATGACTTGATTATATGGATGTTCTATGCTGGATTGATTATATTCATGAATTGTATGTGTTGATGTGTGAATTGCTGTCAATGTTGATTATATTATGTATTGAATTGTGTGGCAAAACATGAAAATAGGGGAAAAAAGTTGCCCCTGGTATATATAATTAACGTCGGCCTAGGGGTAGCCGACGTTAATTAGGGAGTAATTAACGTCGGCCTAGGGGTAGCCGACGTTAATTAGGGAGTAAGTAACGTCGGCCTAGGTGTAGCCATAGCTTCTCAGTGCTTGACATAGGAGTATCAACATGCTTGCAAAATTGCATTTTTGTACGTCGAAGAAGGTCTAAAATATACTTCTGTTGTGTAAGAACAAGACCATCACCAACTCGGGAAGTTTCAACACCCAAAAAATATTGCTAGGAGCCAAGATCTTTGACTTCAAACTCAATAGAGAGCTGACCAATGAGTTTGTCTATAGCTAACGAGGATGAGCTGGCGATAATTATGTCATCAATATAAATAAGAACATAAACTGTCAACTTTGAAGTATGTGAAATAAATAAGGATGTGTTAGCCTTGGAAGGGAGAAAACCAAGCTCACACAACTTGGTACTAAGACGATGATGCCATGCTCGGGGTGCTTGTTTGAGACCATACAAAGCTTTGGTTAGCTGACACACATAATTAGGATGAGTAGCATCTTCATAGCCTTTAGGTTGTTGCATATAAACTTCCTCTTGAAGAACGCCATGAAGGAATGTATTTTGGATATCAATCTACGGAAGACACCACCCACGTGAGATGGCAAGAGATAAGATAAGATGCACCGTAGTTGGTTTGACAACCAGACTGAAAGTATCAACATAATCAATGCCATATCTCTAAGAGAAACCTTTGGTCACTAACCTTGCCTTATATCGATCAACAGTGCCATCACTCTTTTGCTTAACCATGAAAATCCATTTACATCCAACAACATTATAATGAGGGCAATGAGGAACAAGGGTCCATGTATCATTCTTTAAGAGAGCAATAAATTCATCATCCATGGCAGCATGCCATTGAGGATGCTTGAGTGCTTCTTTATGTGATGTTGGTTCTGGTGGACAAGTTACCTCAGCCACAAAGGAATGCTTATGGAGTGGGGATAGCATACCGTGCCATCGGTGAATACCTTAGATTGAAAAATGTTGTCATGGAGAAGAGTGCGCATGCCATGCATAGGAGGTGAAGGACTAGTCAACTCAGTAGGCTCAAAAGCACCAGCAGAGGATGATGCAGCTTAACCTATCCCTGAAACATCCTCAATAGGCAGCTCATTAATAGTAATAGGAGCATCATTCTCAACATGATCATCGTGTGAAACTGGTTCAGTACAAGGTGAGGAAACAAGGAGAGGTGGAAGAGCAACAAGAGACAGGCTAGGAGTGGAATTTATAGAAGATGTACGTGCACACTCATTGGAAAGGGAAATTTGGTTTCATCAAACATGATGTCCTGAGAAATATAGACCTATCCTGAAGCTCTATGTAGGCATTTATAACCCTTATGCTGGTTACTATAGTCTAGAAAAACACATTGGAGAGAACGAAATTCAAGCTTTTGTGAATTATAAGGTCGAAGATTAGGGCAACATGCTCAGCCAAAAGTATGAGGAATGGAGTAATCTAGATCCCTATTAAGAAGACGTTGAATTGGGGTAGAATTAGAATCACTCAACTGGGCATCCTATTAATGAGATAGGAGGCTGTTAAAAACGCCTCATCCCAAAATCTAACAAGCATAAAGGCATGAGCAAGAAGCACAAGTCCCATTTCAACTATATGATGGTGTTTACGTTCCACTTTTCTATTTTGTTGGTGCGTATGAGGACATGATACTTGATGAGTAATACCAACCAAAGTGAGATAACTATATGACGGTGTTTACGTTCCTTATGATAAGAGGAACATTGTCCTCCAAATCGTCACTCTCACCCTCAACAAACGGGGAAGCTTGGGAGATGTCTATATGGATGATCCCAATTTTGGTTGAACCATTTTTTAAGATGCACCTAGGATGAGGTCCTTATTAACATTGTCCTCCAAATCTTCACTCTCACCCTGAACAAACGGGAAGCTTGGGAGATGTCTATATGGACGATCCCAATTTCGGTTGAACCATTTTTTAAGGCGCACCTGGGATGAGGTCCTTGTTTGTGTCCCTGCAGCAAACGTAACCCTCTTGTCTTGTGCCTAGGATTGGTCGTGTGTACACTTAGAGTGTACGACACTTAACGGTACCAAGGCTAGACTAGTGCTAGTCTAATCAGCACTAGTCTCAGCGGTGGTAGGGTGTACCACATTTAAAGTACCTCTATGCTTCATTTTCTTGACTGGAGGGGCTGAGGCTGAGACCTTAGGTTGCTAGGCAGGTCACTTTCGACCTTGCATCTAAGATAACAATTTCAATTATTAAGTATAAAAGACAATTAGATAAAACAAACAAAGAAGTTTTTTAGTGCTTACCATGATGCGTTCATTGATGAACTCATTTGTTTGCCCGATCAAGCTGGATGGTTGCTTGTCTGAGGCAGCACGGTCAGATCCATAAGCAGAGATACGCAGTGTACACACAACTCTCAACCAAGCCTCTTCGGTGGTCTGCACTGGTATGGGTAACTTTTAGAAACATCAATAAAATTCTTTAATAAAAAAGGAATGAGGTCGGTACTGAAGAATGTCTTTACCTCTAGGTTCATCCTTGGTAGAATCCTGATCGCCTTCCATCCTCCAGGCAAATCTACATCGTCTCTTTGAAAGACTTATCTTATGGAGCAGAAAATAAAAAACAATCCTCTGCCCCGTCAGACCTCCTTTCATAGGTTTCTCGATGATTTTTACAATATCCTTATCCTCCTTGGTCTTAGTCCAACTTGGGGCCATCTTCCCAGTGAATCAGAGATAGCTACCCCCTGGAATCTCCAAGTAAAACCATTCATTCTGGTAATCGTGCCATGTATCTTTGGTTAGGAGTGGAGGATTTTGGGAGGCCATTTTATCTTGGAGCTTAAAATAAGAGCTCCTGAAGAGATCCTAGCTCTTGATATTTTTTTTATATTGATAGAAGAAGCGTAAATAGCAAACAAGAGGAGGAATACCAAGAAAAGCTTCATAGAGATGTGAGAAAAACACTCAAAATAAGAATAGAATTTGGGAGAAGATGATGTAGTTCAATCTCATAGTTATCACGCACATCAACCAAAAATTCGCTCTCAGGGAGGCGGAACTCTAACCTCACCATAACAGCAAACAACATGAGACACCCCTACTGAGTCACCGGCTTCGTGTCCTCCTCACTAGGGTCCCATCGCAGCATTGCACAAGGAGGGTTCAAACCTTGGTCTTCTAGTTCCTTAATCTTCCCCTCGGTTTGGATTGACTTATCTATGGCCATTTAGTTTTGGGAAGAAGAAGGGATCAAAGAACAAAAGTTTGGAGGTCACAGAAGGGCTTTAGAAACTATTACACTTAAAAGAAGTAAGCGTGTGAGAAATCCAAAAGGATTTACCCCCTTTATATAGCCAAACAAGTGACAGTTTCAGACACCATTTTGGTTCCCAAGAAAGAGGAAACTGCCTTTTTAATAAATGGTAACTGACAAAGGATTGATGTTCTTGAACTTCCTTTTAGGTCTTCAAGCTTTTCACCTCATTTTCTTGTTCATACTCTCAATCATGTCTAACGAGAGAAGAAAAAAGAACGGAAGATGAAAAGATTACATAATTAAGAGAAGGTTTGAAATCGAAAGACACAAAAGAATCAAATGTTATCTTCAATATTCCTTCAGATATTTCAACTCCCTACCATCTCCTCTTAATCATACCCCTCAGTATATGTGATGAAGGAGAAATAAAGAGGAAGATAATGGAGAAGTTGAAACAACTAAAGAGTTTTGAAAGCAATCTTTTCTTGATTTAGAAGGAGGCCTTCGTCCCCTTATATAGTTCACGCATTAAAAATGACCAAGTATTAGTTCAATTACCAAGAAAATCACAAGGATATCCTAATTATCAACACTTAATTTAGTCACAGAAGACGAAAATTCTTGAGTAATGAACTTTTATCTCTTAAGACTTGGGGGCTAGCTGACGAGGATTAAAAGCCTGTCTTTTATTTAGGCCCTTTAAAATAATTTGTGACTATACACTGGTAATGGGCTCGTGAAATATAAAACCTATAATACAATAAACAAAACCCATCTATATCCAAACAGTTAGATCTCCAACCAGTTCAGTCAAAGATGGTCAAAACCTAGCTTAACACTGGTAGTCGTTAACTAGTGAAATGGCCACCTCGACCAGTAAGCTGCTTGGGGACAAGTAGTTATCTCCACACATGTCTCTGTGCGGACAATTGTCTGATATGTATACATAACCACCCAGAAGTTATCACTGAAAAAGGCACACTTCGGCGAGAAGACATCGTTTGGCGGGAAGACGTCTAATGATTACACAATGAGAACAACCGTTGCCTCTCCATCAAGAATAAATAGGGGGCCGATCCACACTATTAGGACAATCGCAATTCCAATCTTGCAATTTGCATTTCTAGCAATCAAATATGTAATTCGTGTACTTTATCAAAGCTGCTTGGCTAATAAAGAAGCATTCCCCATTGTTTCTATTTTGATCTCAAGGAGCCCACAATTTATATTTCTGTAGGTTGACTAAGGGACCTAAGGTCTTGGACATCGACAAAATCTACAACAAATAGCTAATAATCTGCCAGATTTTTTCACTGATTATAAGAGAGTGATAAGATCTCATATACCGATAGTAAACACACCCAAAAGAGTGAAAATACCTTAGAAGGATATTGAATCCATTCTTACCCCTTATGATAAGAAGAAGGAGGCATTTGGGTGTAAGGGACTCAATTCCATGAAGACGTCCACATAAACAAGAACCGAAGTAATGAGAACACTACCCAAGACAGTAGAAGAAACTCAACCTAATGCTACAAAAAACCTTGAAGTGAGCTATCCAGAAGATGAAATACCTAGACTCCATCGTTGTAGGAAATTACGAGGAACTAGAAAAAAATAATAAAGAGATTTTCACTAATTATGTGGATTCAGGAGGGTTGTATAAAAGAAATACTACAATTATCGACATATATTCGCCTAAAAATTGCTACAACTTTTCATATGGATCCAAAACTAAAGTCCATGATAGAGTGTTAGAAGCGCTCAGATTGGATCAAATAGAAAGAAGCAATTGAGGTAGGATTGCAGTTGCTTCACAAAAGGAAAGTATTCAGTCCTGTTGACCGAACACCTTCTAAAGTGTTCCCTATATGATCAAAATAGGTTTTCATCTGAAAGACAAATAAAAATAACCAAGTAGTGAGATATATAGCAAGGTTTGTAGCACAATGGTTCACGCAGAGACCTAGCATTGATTATAACGAAACTTACTCTATTGTAATGAGTAGAATGACGTTCTAATATTTGATATCAATGGCAGCTAACTTAAATTTATCAATGCAGTTGATGAATGCTGTGACCGCATATTTACATGGGTCACTGGATATGGATATTTATATGAGAGTCCCTGAAGGAATTAAAATCCCAAATCCAAATAAAGGGTAATCACAACATGCATAACGTGTCGAGGAGAATGTGATACTACCGACTTAGTGAGTTCCTCTTGAAGAATGGATATTCCAATAATGATAATTGTCCCTGTGTGTTCATATAGAAGTCATAGAATGGATTTTGTATCATCTTAGTCTATATCAATGATTTGAATATCATCGGAACAACAGAAGAGATAAAGGAAGCAAGTTCTTACCATAGGACGGAGTTTGAGATGAAAGATTTGGATAAAACCAAATATTGCTTAAGCTAACAGCTAGAGCATTTCCTAGGAGTCATTATACACTAGTCTACCTATACCAAGAAGATATTAAAAAAATTCAATATAGATAAATCTCACCCCTTGAAAACCCTAATGGTAGTAAGATCTCTTGAAGTGGATAAAGGCCCTTTCAAACTGAAGATGAAAATTAGAGAAGTCTTAGGACCTGAAGCTCCACACTTAAGCACCATAGGAGTACTTATGTATGTTGTGAATTACATAAGGTCTAATATTGTATTCACAATATGTATGCTAGTTAGATACAGTGCAACTCCAACAAAAATACATTGCACTAGTGTCAAGACTTTACTCAGATATCTCAAAGGTACTCAAATCTTGGCTTATTTTACTAGAAGTACCAAGAATTGATCATAGTGAAATATACAGATGCTGGCTATCTGTCTGATCCCCACAGTGTCAAATCTGAGAATAGATTTGTGTTTCTTTGTGTTGGTATAGCCATTTCTTGGCGATCTTTTAAGTAGGTTTTGGTAGCTACTTCTACCAACTACTTAGAGATTATAGCATTATATGAAGCCTTATGTGAATATGTTGATGTGTCATTAGCTTTATCTAGAAGTCATGTGGCATTAACACCATTGATATCCCCATGATTATCTAGGAAGATAATGTTGCTTGTGTTGCACAAATACAAATGGGTTATGTCAAGAGCAATATCACGAAGTATAGTGCAATTAAAATTTTCTATCCCCATGAACTCTAGAAGAATGGTGAGGTAAAGTTTCTACAAACTAAGTCATGTGAAAATATAGTAGATTTATTCACTAAGTCTTTGCCAACATCTAGTTTCTACAAATATATTTATGGTATTGGAATGAGACAACTTAGAGATACGTAAAGTTCAGGGGGAGTAAATTTTTGAACCATGACCGTTAATATTATCCTAAAGATACTACTTTAATCTAGAAGATTTTGGGTTGCACTCTTTTCATTTAGTGAGTTTTTTCTGAAGTTCTCTCACGTTAATTATTTTAATGAGGCAACAAGTATAACACAATATACGGATGCGAAGTACTTTTTTCTATCCTGTTTTTCCCATTGGGTTTTTAGAGGAGTTTTTGATGAGGCATATGCATTACGCAGTATTCGCTTAAGGGGGAGTGTTGAGATACAATATGATTGTTAGTCCTTGTGGTTGAGATATGATTAGACTTTATCTCTATGTAGGTAAATCTGAATCTATCTCCAATAGATTATTCACTATAAATGGTATCTCTTTATACAAGAGAATCAATCTAATAAAGAGAAGAGATTTTTGCATCTCTATATCATGTGTGTTCTTTATCATGATTATTCTAGCTATTCAATTGGCTTCTAACAAGCATTACATATTCTAACGTGAAGACAATGATCAGAGATAATTCCTGTTCGATCCTTACCCACGTTACGCGATATCAGGAGGTGTACTTTTCCTATTTTTCTTTTTGTTAGAACCATTAAATGTCCTGCTGCTTCTTATAACTAAACTGTGAACGCACTGGCCATTACTACGAGAAAAACTAGTTGGACGAAGACAAGTGTTTCCTCCGTTTAGCGATATCTCTGCTACTTTTAATTAAGAGATGGTGACGATCATCTATTCTTCTCTAAAATAACTAATTTGTTGAATTTGACACGCACGACTAAGATAGAAAGGGATTTAACCTGTCCCACTCTTTCCATCACCATTCTCTTCCCGGTCTCTACGTATCGAGTTGTTGAAATCCCAAATCTTCTCTCATCTCCTCTCTCCTAGGTTTTAAGGATTCGTGGCAGCAACCTCTTCACTAGGGACGAGGCACGATGCAGCCACCGATGAACGGACAACACATGCCAGCGCTGCAAGTCCCCAAGCACCGCCTCAGCAGCAGCAGGTCCCCCACCGCAGTACTACTAGACGCCATCGTAGTACTACTAGAGGCCGCCGCAGTACTACTAGCCAGATCCCCCGTATGTTCCTCTGCCAGCAATGTGGGGCCAATCGCAACAACAGACTTCCCATAATATGCGCTCCGCCAACAAGATGAGTGCTGCGTCTACCTCCTCACCAGTAAGTGCCCTCGCCGCAGCTGTCGCAGCACGGGGAGTAGGTGGTGGGCAGGCCTGCGACCGTAGGTGAGGAGATCAGGTCCCTGTCGATCGGAAATCTCCAGTATTGAATGGATGATGCCTACCTCTTCAACGCCTTTGCGTCTATAGAGCAATAGGTGATGCTTCTCTCGGTCGATCGATCGATATCGAATTATAGCAGTACAAATTTACAATCCTGAGTACTATGATGCTATTATTTAAAATTATGAAATTAAAAATAATTTGAAGCTTGAATTTGTAAACAGGTACGTTTGGAATTTGTATGCTTCGATGAATTGATTTAAACATTCAATCATTGTACATTCAGAGTGAACATTATTATTCAGATAAGTGCTCTTTGCAAATAAATTTTTTATCATAAATCAAATTTTTGTTGCAACGTACGGACACACAACTAGTTTGTCCTAATATTGCAATATTTCTACACTCCATCCCTACTTCAATGCTGACATTGAACGATTGTTTTATGCCATTCAACAGGCGTATGTACGGTCTACAGTCGATTTTGTGTCTTCTTGATCCGTGTGTACGATGAGCATAGACATATATTGTGAAACAGGGATAGTATCTTACTATACCAGTTTTGAGGTTATTTTCAAAAGAAACAATATAGAAAGGAAAGGACCATGCAAAAACAAGAAAGAAAAATGGTCCGTGAAAACAGTTTGTACGAAAGTAGAATTTTGAGGGCATCCGTAATGGTGCCTAGTCAGCTATCTATAAAAAATCCATATCAGCATCTATCCTATGTGGCAAGCAATTAAATGAAGAGAGAAAGCGCTGCTATCTATAGACCTGTAGATTGTCTATTAATTAAATGAAGAAAGAGAGAGAGCACTCTATTAATTAAAAATAACTATAGACATCTATATAGATTCACCATTGCAAAAGTTTACTATAGTATGGTATATAGATGACATGGATCTTACTATAGAGAGCAATTATCTTTAACCATTGCGGATGCCCTGAGGGCTTGTTTGGAAACCCGATGCGTGGTCGGGATCCTCGCCTGATCCTGTGGGCCAAAAACCCTATGGTAAGTTTCCCTGAATTAGTCGAACTGGCATTTGGATGGCAGATGAATGTGGATTTCCGGCCCAATCCCCCTCATGTCCACAGGGACAAAATGTAACACCCCGGCGCCAAATGCACCGCGAATGCTACCAAACCCTAATCAACTCAATGACATCTCTACAAAATTGTCTGAAATCAACCAAACTCTAAGACCGGCTTAAAACTAAGCTACCGAAATTTACAAAATTTCGGCATGACCTCTCTAGAAAAGAGGGCATCCACTCGTGATCAAAAGAACAATAGCAAGATAGATATCATTCATTCAACCAGATGAAACATTCTAGCATGTCCTTAGATATCAACCTCACATCCAATAGAAATAAATAACTCCCCACGACAAAAGACATATTACAAACACAAGTTACATTCGGACTTAACGAATCGTTAACTAGATTGTGGAGGCGAAGGCGTGCACGTGATACTACTCCCAACCAGACGAGCCAACTTCAAGGTACCTAAAACAGGAAACAACAAGCGTGAGTCCAAGACTCAGCAAAGTGCAACAAGTAGACAAAGTAATAAATTAAACTAAAATACAGCTACTTCAAAACATAGAGTGACAGTTTCTTTAATTGGCCTTCGTAATTAAATGAAGGCAGTTGAATTCATAAAATATCCAAAACATAAGAGAACGATTACTCCATCATTTACCATAATCATTACTTAACTGAAAACATCTAGGAACAGAAGCAGTAATTGACTCCACTTACCGCAATCAACTCGAACGTAACAAACTTACCTTTGCCTCAGTAAACATTTCTGGATGAGTCCACGCCTCAATCCTCAACCTGTTCTTCCCATTCCTATCAATCCCATTTATCCGTTGCAACACATAATGCAATGGAATGCGTTTATGCTTTCATGCTCAAGTGCACAAAACATACAAAAGAAGAAGCTCATATCCATACATCACAATCAACTCATTAAACATAATTCATCATTGTCAATGCAATACTGATGCAATTGTGCCATACAAAGCAGAATCTCAATCCATACATCACAATCAACTCATTAAACATAATTCATCATTGTCAATGCAATACAGATGCAATTATGCCATACAAAGTAGAATCTCAATCCATACATCACAATCAACTCATTAAACATAATTCATCAGTGTCAATGCAATACAGATGCAATTATGCCATACAAAGCAGAATCTCAATCCATACATCACAATCAACTCAGTAAATATGATCCATCATTGTCAATGTAATGCAGATGCAGATTTCACAATTTCCATGCATATGATGCATCATGCATGCTCATCTCCTCTTTTAGCACATACCGGTATGGCCGAGTGCACACCGTCGCTGTGCACCTCTCATTCCCTTCCACCCCGTGGTGGAGGGTGCCTACTCTTCTTGACTCGCTCCCATACACCCACGTATATGGGACTACGAGGTAGGACTTTCGTACTCACTACAGGTGAGCACAGAGGCCCGCATCAGAATGGGTCGCCTCTTCCATCATGAATGCACAAATGCAATTGACATAAACCAATTTGCAAACTACATTCATTCCTCACATTTGCATAGCCATAGTCAAATACATAAATATCAGTCACTCCTCACATCCATAAATTACCATTCACATCCTCAACACTCATAATCGCATTCGCAACACTCAAAATCACGTTCTCATCACATATAATCATACTCACATCACCAATACTCGAGTAATTACTAATTCCATCTATCTTGATTATAAATCAAACCATTTTCGCAATCAAATTCCATACTCCGTCCTCACATTCATTTATCATCAATACTTCATACAAAAACCATAATCTTTTATCATGACTACGAATTGAACCATTATTCTTGAATCAAAACTCATGGCTTTAATATCAATAATACCCTAATCCTACTAGTAAGCACCAACACGGAACACAAGTTAGCACAACAAGTCACATAGACAAGGCACATAATTCTTCAATGTAACACACATAGCAAACAAACAAGGATGCATATGCAAGTTTCATCCATACTAGTGTTGTCAATATAACCACAACAAGCATTAGCGGCTTTCACATCAAATCGATCAAGACATGCAATCTACAATTCACAAAATTCAATCAATTGATGCACTTGCCTTCAACTTCTCGAGACGGTGTGGCGAGACGAGGTTACCACACCTGGGGTCACACCACCTGCATATGGATATAACTCACTCAAAAACTTGCCCATAAATAAACACAAGACTCATACTAAGTTGGCTTCGCAACCCACTCCTAAAAACCTGGAAACAGAAATCTGCCAACCCGGGACAGCACTTGGTAAAACAGTCATAACTTTTAGTCGGATGAACGAAACTTAGTGATTTCAGTCGCTATTGAAAGATTATTCGATTATCTACAACTTTTTCTATAGCCAACCGACCGGGAAAAGCACCAATATTTCTCAGATTTGCGACGAACAGAGACAGCCGCAGAACTAACATGTTCTGGACAGCACGCGGTAAAATAGCTATAACTTTTAAACAACTGAACGAAATTTAGCGATTCTGGTCTTCATTGAAAGGTAATTCGATTATCTACAACTTTCGTTATAGCCAAACCCTCAAGAAATGCTTGGAGAATTTTTAAACAGCAGCTCTAACAGGCAGCAAAAATCTGCTCGAAACTGAAATTTCAAATCACTCTAGTCTCTCAATCTGTAACATCCCAATTTTTAACTTCTCAATTAATTAATATTGCTATTTATGAATGTTGTGAATTTTTTTTCTGGAGTTATTGGATTTTTGAGATTTATTTAAATCAGTTCGAATTAGTATATATGGTTTTCTTTGAAATAATTATAAAAGGAAATATTTAAAATAAAGGTTGTCGGAAATATTTTATTTGAGTATAGAAGGTCTCGAAGTATTTTCGGAGATTTCTTTTCTTTCTCTTCGGGATTGAATTAGAATAGGAATATTGGATTGGTTGAACCGGATTAGGAAAAAGAATTGTCGACCGGTGCAAGTTGGAAACCAGTTAGCTACTTGCGATCCGCCGGAGACCATACGTGTAAGGATTACGCGTGGCCGACTCAAATCTCCAGCGTCGTAGCCAAATCGGACGGGAGGGATATGAACTTCTTTTGCGCGGGAAAAATTTCGTCGTAGTCAATTTGGTTCGTTCGGCCGGCGCGTGGATGACTCGAACTCTCCGGCGCATGGCTGCATCGGGCGGGAGGAGCGACGTCATGGCCGTTCGAGTCGCTGGCGTTTGGCGCCAAAATCTTCGTTGGTTCGGAGGTTCATCCGCGCGGGGGAAAAAAAAGGGAACGGTTGGCTCGTAAGGCAGGCGCGTGGCCGAGTGCAGCAAAGGAAGCGAAGCCTTTCCATACGGGAGAAACGTAGCCAATTCGAATTCTCTAGGTGCAGCGCCGAGATTGGCGAGGATCGAAGCTGCCGTGTTCGAGCGGGACGCCTCCGGTCCTATTTAAGCGGCACAAGACCTCGTCGAAGGAACCAAGCAACCAAGTAAAAATCGCCAGCGTTGCTAGGAACCGAGTGAAGGAAAATCGCGGGCGTGTCGGCGATCAAGAAGTCGTGAAGGAGCGCCCGAGCGTCGAATCGTGCGACCAGAAGAAAAGAAGTCGCTAGAGGTAGCGAGCGGCAGAAGAAGATTTTCAGGCGTCGAGCGGGTCGCGTCGTCGAGGAAAAGTCGCGAAGTCGCAGCGCCGCCAGGAGTTTTCCGAGCGTACTGCCGAGTTGTCGCCGAGGCCGTCGTCTTCGTCTCCGGTGAATTCAAGTCGCCATCGCTTCATCGCCGATCGGGAGTTTCGTCAACTGTCGGATCTTCATCAAGCGATCGGGATTAAGTCGTAACGTTTCGAATCGGTAAGCGTCTTAGATTAAATATCAATCGTTGGATTTAAGTCGGACAGTTGATATTATGCCACGTAGAAGATTTACCCGTAACCGTTAGATTGAGTTCATCAGTCTAGATTTCGCCACATTTTGTCCGTACAAGCCGGGGCCGGAAAATTTGGATTTTCTTTATAAAAATAATTCGGAAAGATCTAGAGTTTCTAATTCCAGAGTTTAGTTTATTTTCAAAACTTCTAAATGCTATATCTTTTGCATTTTAACTCCGATTTGGGTAATTCGAATTTCGAAGAATTTGTAAGATTGAGATCTTTCCAATGGTGGATTTTATTTGAATCTTCGAGTTCATTTGCTATTTGTTCTTGGTGTTTATTTGCTATTTCTCTCGATTCGCGTAGACGTTGAGTTGAGCGAGGTGTCAGAAGAAGGATTATTATTTCAAGAGCAATCTTCGGAGCAATACCAGGAGCTTAAGCAAGGCAAGTTGTGCTTTGATCATGTTGCACCCATAAACTAGATTGCATGTTATTTTGGTTTACCTTATCACTTATTATTTCATGAGTACAAATGATTTTGACCTAGATTGGGATTTAGATATTATACCCTCTTGAATTACATCCTACCTTGTTAAGTTGTATGCCATGATCCACTTGTTACCCTAGGTTGGTTAATTATAGTTGGTTAATAGAAAATCAACATGGATGGTTAGAACGGAATAGAATTGCTTAGCCATGCCACGTCATCACATGCTCATGAAATATTGCTTAATAATCTTGACTAATGGAATATGGAACAATGATGATAACTTGTGGGCCATGTGTGGTCGCACAAAGAGATTGAGTTGTTGTGACAGCGGAGTCACGCAACGATATTGATTTGTGAAAAGCACATGGTGTTTGGTAATCAACTGGGGAGGAAAAATGATTTAGACTGGGGCAAGTGGCAAGATTGTTTATGGTGGGCCAAGACTGGCAATTGGGCGGTCGCATTTGGTTTTTGGTGGGCCAAGAGTGGCAATTGGGCGGTCGCATTTGGTTTTTGGTTAGTCTTGCCTTGGTCAACTAAGGGTAGTTAATTAAAATAAACAATTGGATGGGATGGCGGGATGCCATGTGGATAATGGAACTTGATTTAGGATGAAGAACTTGGGTTTGATTTGAGAAACAATGAAATCTATTTACTTGTTATTATTTGTTTTACTGTCTTTTTAATCTACATATTACTTATGTTTGAAAATGCTTGCATCGCTTATGAACCACTTAGCTATTCCTTTGGAATAAGCCTTGCATATAGCTATGATAGAATTGCATTACATGCACAACTTGTTAAATGCGTGTTGGTGTACTCACCCTTGCCTACAAAAATCATCGTCTTTGAAGAAGGAGTACCATGAAGGGACGAATGTTTAGGTGCGAGCCTTGTCGAGCTTACTGTGGTATCTTGAGGGTTATCTACGTATTCATTCCGCTGCAGTTCAATTTGTTATTCAACCTTGTGAGGCATTGCTAAGTAAGTTGACCATAAGGTCATACAACCTGCTAATATTTAATATATTATGTCTTTATCTTATTTACGTTGTGTATGATTATGATATTCACTAATGTTGAGCTGTGTGCACTAGCGTGATCTGGACTAGTGCAGATACACAGAGGGTCCGGATTTGTATATTCGGGTCCCGACACATTCCCTCAACTAAATACATTGCAAAATAAGAACCCTAGCTAGGCATTTCATCAAACACCATGCATGCAAGCAATCTCACCCCCAAAATTTCTAGGGTTTTTACCTCCAATCTCTTACTCGTGGAGGAAAGGGAGGTGGGGGGAGGGCTGCAGTGTTGTTCTTCTTCTTGAAGTCACGGAGAGGAGGCTCATGGGAGGGGAACCCTGGAGGTGGCGTTCTTGAGCCGGAGATGGAGGTGTCGCCCATGGAGAAGAGGGCAGCAGGGGGAGGCGCTGGCCCTGGAGGAGAGAGCAGCAGGGGGAGGAGCCGGTCCTGGAGGAGAGAGCAGCAGGGGGTGTCGCCAGCAGGGGAGCAACAAGGTGCGGCTGGCCAGGGGAACAGCAAGGTGCGGTTGGCCAGGGAAAAGTAAACCAAGAAAGAAAGAATGGGAAGGGAGGGATAAGGTTAGGGGAAAAATAAATTAGGTGGGGAGGGAAAGTTTCAGAAAACCCCTCCCACACAACCAAATTTTAACCCTAGCCTTCACAATTAGGTCCACAAACCCTCGATACTGCCTGCGAGAGGGACCTACGCTAAACCGATTGAAATTCCAAGACTGGGAGAAAGAATCTGCAGTATTACACAAAATCATCTAGTCGGGACAAGGCTACAAAATTTTGCTGAATTTCGATGAATTTTTGGCAAAATTTCGGATTTCGGGATAGAGCGAAATTTGAAGTACCAGCCGAATTGAAAGTTTAAAAGAAATTTGAATTTGCTACAGTAATTTCAGAAATTTCGGTGAAATTTTAGGCAAACCTGTGCGGAATTGTGGGTTTTGAAACCGGATTTTGATGTTTTAGGGCTGGATTTGACCGGAATTAGTCCAATAACCCTTAAGAAAGTTATCTTAAATGAAAATTTGTTGAAAAACTAAAATTTTGAGACATTTTAAAATTTGGGTAGAAACACTGTCAGATTTTTATAAAATTGTACAAGCTTGATAATGATCTAAAAAATTTGTGGTACCATATTTAGTAGTTTTAGATCGTAAATAAAATTTTTCAAAATAATTTAACTTCAATTTTTATCTTTAAAAAATCAAAAACGGAATGGACATAATTGGGACAATAAACTTGTAGATTTTTTCTAAATTTTCTCGTGTATGATCATGATCTTAAATTTTTATGAAAGATTAATAATTGCCTCAGTACCATTCTATAAAATTTTCAAAAAATTTCAAGTTTTTTCGTTTGGTCAATAAAATCTATAAAACCATTGAACTTCATTTGTTATACTATATTGCAAAAACCAAAAGAGAAAGAACATAAATGCTACTGTACCTTGTAAGAATTTTATAAATTCACTACAGTGTGATCATGATTCAAAATTTTTATGAGATCTTAAACACTTCCTTATCACTCTTCTGTAAAAATTTTACAAATTTTAAACCTTCTTTTATTGCTAAAACAAATCTATGTATTAATTATCAAGTTTTCATCAGGACGTAGCACTGTTAGAATTTTTGGAACATCGTCAAGCATGATAATCATATTAAACTTTTATAAAAACATTAGAAATACATTAAGACCTTCCAAAAAAATTTCTAAAATTTTTCAACGTGGTTTGGACTATTTTTCATTCCGTTCAAATTTGTCGGTAAGGCTTTTATTAGGATAGTAGTACTGTCCGAATTTGTAAAAATTCTTGTATCTTGATCACTATCTGAAAATTTTATGGAAATATTATGATTCATTAGAATCATGCACAAAAAAATTCAAAATTTTCTAACATCGTTTGTACCATTTTTCATCTAGTTCAAACTTGCTGGTCAACGTTTCATCTACATAGTACCAATGTTTGAATTTTTAAAAATTACACAGACCTAATAATCACCTAAAAATTTTATGAGAATATCTCTGTTGTGTCCGGAACCTTCAAAAAATTTCAAAATTTTTCGACATTATTTGACCATTTTTTGGTCAGTGCAATTTCGCCAAAATTTCAGGAATTTCGGCCAAAATTTCGGATTTTTGGCCGAAATTTCGGAAATTTTGGTAGCAAAAAAACCGGATTTGAATTTTTCTTTTTGAATTTTGAACGGATGTCGTCCGAAATGATGAAATTTCATCGAAATTTTGGATTTCGGCTATGAGCGAAATTTTGTTCAAAACGAAATTCGAATCCTTGGTCGGGACACCGGGAATTATTCTCTTGGCGCATCGCAAACTCCTCCCACATCGGTGCATCGTGAAACTCCTCCCGCATCGGCACCGTCATGAGACTCTCTCCCTCCACTTCTAAGCGCTTCCTCCTCCCTCTTGGGCAGATGCGCCTCATTGGTAAAGATTCCCCTCCTCCCGCTAGCATTCCGCATCTAACTCCTTTTTTCTCGTACCCGTTTTGAAGAGGCAAAGAAGGCAGTTGTTGTTTGTGAGAAGGTCGCTGAGGTGCAGAGCTTGGGAGAGGAGGGAACAGCAGGTCATTTGAGTTGCCCTTGGAAAGGATGCTGTGAAGGTAAGTCCCCGGCCCCTAGGGCTGGAAAATTAGCTCGTGGCTCGGCTCGGCTCGTCCCGAGCCTGCTCGCTTACCTGAGCTCGTGGCTCGGACCGAGCCCGAGCCGAGCCTGATTTTAGGTTCATAAAATATCGGCGGGCTCGCTCGACCACCGAGCCGGCTCATGAGCCAAACTGCTCGGCAAGGCCAAGCAGCTAAGCTCGGCCCTCATCACAGCCCAAACCAGCCAGGCACTACTGTGGACTGCCTACCAGCGCCCTAGCTGGCGGCAAAATGCCAAAAGCCATTCCCGATTTCCTCCGTGGCGATTCCCTAACCCTAAATCCCTCCTGGCGGCTCGGCGGCTGGCGCTTGGTGGCGATTCTGGATTCCCCATTCCCGTGACGCTCGGCGACGCCCCGTGACGCTCGGCGACGCTTGGTGGCATCTTCGCTTGATCGCTTCCTTCAGGCTTCAACGACACCTTCAATCCTTCATCGTGAGGTGAGATGCCGCTGCCACATCCCTTTGACCCGTTCCCCCTTTTTCCATTGCCGTGAGCGGTGAGCCCGTGAGAAAGTTTTAACGAAGAGAAACTGAGAAAGTATGCAACTTACCAGTGCAATTTGATGGTGTTGCAGCATGTGGCCGATCTGTCCGGGAGGGAAACGCTTGTCTGCAACTCTGCATCACTGGTAAATCCTCTCATGAAACCCCTTATGTTTCTTTCGCAAGTAATTACTCTTGTATTGGAGCTGTTGTCTGCGACTCTGCGTGTAATGGCCAAGGATAGTTGGATTTGTTGTGTTGTGTATCCTCTGTTGTATGCTCAGTCTGAATCAGCTACCTTTTGCACTGATTTTGCCGAGTCATCCACTCTGTGAAACACTCGCTGGATTAAATGGAGGTGTTTGTATTAAGGAAGTTGACATGGTTTATGTCATTCGCAATAATATATTTTTTATTTGCTACTAAACAGTCTATATTTCCATAGTAATTTTAGGCTGCTATGGATGAGTCTTCTGAAAAGGTTCGCAAATATGTGAGGGGAAACACTTGCAGTCTGTTGACAAAGTAGCTTACCTGCTGTTTCTTGACTACTATAGCACTAACATCTTAACATTTAACAACCAGTTCTTGTAAGAATAGATGTTGACAAATTTGTCCTTCGTAACAGTTGGTGATGAGTGCATTTGGCAATTGGCATGCCCAATTTTGTGTAACTCATGAAATATTGATCTTATGTATATGAATCCCCTAAGTTTACATTTCAGTCGAGCTCCAATAGCCATTGTGGAATAGATAATGAACTTATCAAATTAGTATTACATCAATGAGAGCTTAAATTGAAATACCTTGAGAAATGACATAGTGAATCTTGGAATGAGAGCTTAAATTGAAATACCTTGAGAAGTTGTATTCTTGCAAGCAAGGGTCAACTACATCACATCTATTGAGACATACGAAGAAATGTGACACATACTTGAAGTATTTGGCAAAGAAGCAAGATCAAGCCCTTTTAAACTTTGCTCCTTCTAAGGCGGTGAATCTGGTCCGGTCTCCCAACTATTATTGCTCCTAGAGATTATAATCATGAGCAAGTTAGAAAATTGTTTGCAAAGATGATAGTAGTGCATGAGTACTCGTTCAGGATGGTTGAGCATACATGGTTTAACATAGCAATGAAATATTTAAATCCTGCCTATGAGTTCATTGGTAGAAAAACAATTAGAGCTGAATGCATGAAAGTGTTTTAATCTGAAAAAGAATCACTAAGAAAGGTCCTTAAATATGTGGATAGCATTGCCTTAACAACTGATTTGTGGACATCTAACCAAACATTGTCCTATATGTGTTTAGTTGCACACTACATTGATAATGATTGGAAAATGCAATGCCGTGTGTTGAACTTTTTTAGATCCTCCACATACTGGACCTGTCATAGCTCAAGCTGTTTATGAGTGTGTTGCTGCTTGGAAGATAGAGGATAAAATCATTTCCATCACTTTGGATAATGCTTCGAACAATGATGTTGCTGTTTGTGGTTTAAAGGCAAAGTTTGTAGCTAGACAAGGCAATGCTTTCCTCGCAAAATATTTCCATGTTCGGTGTTGTGCTCATATTATCAATTTGGTAGTGAATGATGGGACAGCCGTGTTAGCACCTCTCATAAGTAACATAAGGGAAACTATGAAGTACGTCAAAAAGTCCCCTTCTCGCTTGCATAAATTTGTCGAAATTTGTAGATCTCTTGCATTGCCAATTGGGGAAGGGTTGAAACTAGATGTATCAACAAGGTGGGGTTCAACATATAAGATGTTGAGTACTAGCATTGCATACAAGGATGCTATACAATCATATGCCGATATAGATGCAAATTATAGATGGGAGCCTACAACTGCAGAATGGGATTTGTTTGTAGCAATTGAGCCAATCCTTGCATCTTTAGCTAAAGTTAGCACTGCATTCTCAGCTTCAACATATCCAACAGCAAATATATTTTATCCTCATATTGTGGATGTAAAGATTGCTTTGAGGGCAACAATGTTTTCTAATGATTTCAATTTGAAAGAAATGGGCAATGCAATGATGGGAAAGTTCAATAAGTATTGGGAAGATAAGAACAATATGATGGTGATTGCTACCATCCTAGACCCAAGGTATAAGATGAGATATGTGGAGTGGTGCTTTGGTAAGATTTTTGAAGCCTCAAAAATTGAAACTGAGATAGCAGATGTTCGTGAGGAGTTAGATAGGCTATATGAAAAATATGAGAGGGAACATCGTCAAAGGAAGATTGCTATGAGTAAGTCTTGTGGAGCTTCATCTTCGTCTGCTAATACCTCTTGCTCTTTACCATCTGCCTCAAGTGAATTTCAGTCCTTCTTATCATCTACTTCTGCGAATCCATCAAAGAGTGAGTTGATCATATATTTGGATGAGCAGAATGAGGATTTAGGAAACAAAGAGTTTGATTTGCTTCAATGGTGGAAGTTGAATTCACATAGATTTCCGGGTGTGTCCAAGATTGCAAAACAGTTCTTGACTATACCGACGACCTCCGTGTCTTCGGAATCAACTTTCAGCACAGGGGGTAGAGTTCTAGATGATTTTCGTAGTTCTTTAAGTCCATCTATGGTGGAGGCCTTGATATGTGCTTCTAGTTGGATTAGAGGTGGACATGATGATAATAAGGCTCCTATGTTTGTGGTATGACTAAATACTAATGACTTTAATTCATGGCTGGTTTGATTTGAATTAATTTGGTACGACTAATGACTTGCATTTTCAGGAAAAAGATGATGAAGATGATGTTGAGACAATTCCATTTCCTACAAGTGTGATCAAGAGTAACTAAGCAACTACTGTCCACTATTATTTAATAGTAACTAGTAAGTTAATACATGAATTATTGTATAAATGTTTAATTTCAGATATGAAGTTTCTTTGTATTTCCGTGCAACAATATAGTCATTTGGTATATTGTATAGAGGTCATGTTTGTGCTTCTATGGGAAATATTGAAAAATGCTAATTTGAGTTATGAAAATTGACACCATTGCATGTTCTGTGATTTCTATTGATTTAGTCACTGAAGGTTTGATTTTTGTACGGATGCATTACTACTAAAATACTTATGCACTCTGTATTCTTAATTGCGAATTAAACTGGATTAAAGAGCAAAGATATTTTCTGTTCATTGTAAGTTGTAACACAGGACTAGTGTGTCTGCTATGAATCATGCATTTGGAAAGAGCAAAGATAGTGACTACTAAGTCTACTATAGTATCTGTCATTTTGATGGCACATTTCTTTTCGGTTGATGTGTAAATGATGAATTTGGCTTTTAATAATGCTCTTTGGATGAAAATCATTTCATTGGTCTAATGGGTTTGTCATTGATGAGAATTCAATTGCTTAGCTTAAGTCCAAAAATTAGCCGCTTTGATTGGAAGCTTTGTATTTGTGGAGAGTGTCTGGAAAAGCCACTTTACAAGAGGGTAGATCAAGAAATATAACATTTTTTAATGAAATGAGCAATCAGACAACTGTGAATCATTGGGATATGTATGCATTTGCATTATGCTGCCACTACTTTACTTCAATAAGATATAATCTGCATAGTTCATTGTGAAAGGGTTGCTGCAGGTAAAAAATAATAATTTGATTGCAAGTTTACAATATTTCTGCATTGATATCAAGTTAAATCACATATTGCCTAGTGCCTACATCAGAGAAGTTGGATAACTTCATATGGGAAATTTGGTGAACCACACCATGTGGTGGCTTAAACTTGTGTTGTTGAGTCAACCAAGATGGGATTATAGTTAAAGTGATGGCTTAATGTATTTATGTATGATCATCTCCATTTCATGGAAATGTTGTCTCTGTAAATAAAATCTCCAGGTGTATACATAATTTTGGAGATTTCTTTTGTTATTTTTATTTATTTTATTTGCTGAACATCATTTCATGTTCTATTTGTTTGGGTCCAGGATCTGTTTATCCCGGAGTTGACTTTGCAAGAAACTCCTCTGTGGCACGTGGGGTGTCTATTGTCCGAAGGTGAGCTTTGCAACAATGCTATTGTCAAACCCAACACACACGCACAAAAGGCTGATAGACGAAATGTGTTTGAAGGATGTACATACACTCTGAAGTCTGAATTAACTATGGCATGTAAGCTCTTTTTTGTGTCATTGTGTAGGAGATGCCTGAATCCTGATGCCAGTTAAGAATACTGAAGCCTGAAGCCTGCTGAATGCAAGAGTATTTATAATGAGTAGAATTTTGTATCATGTTTATTAGTTTATGTCTTAGCATAATGGCATGTAGTCATGTACAACCTTTTGCTTCCTGTATGTGGCAATGTGGGCCTGTGGCATGTACTTACTAGTTTCTACTTACCTGGATGGCTGGATATCATATCATATGAAACTATGAAATGTGTTTTTACCTGGATATCATATGAAACTATGAAATGTGTACTTACCTGTATGTGGCATGTATGATGTACTTACCTGGATACCAAATCTCACTCAGAATATGAAACTACTAATGTGCAGGCTAGTTTTTAGGGCTGGCTCGGCGAGCCAACGAGCCGGCTCGCGAGCCGACCTCGAGCCGAGCCGAGCCGATTTTTTGGGCTCGCCTCAGGGCCAAGCCGAGCCTGGCTCGGCTCGCCATCTCACCGAGCTGAGCCGAGCCTGGCTCGTCTCGGCTCGTTTCCAGCCCTACCTGTCCCTATCTCTCTCTCTCTCCAAAAAATGCATGTACAACTTGCATGGTGCAGGAGCAGTAGGCTTCAGGGTAATTGTACTTGATTTGCAGAGGGTGTTTGTGTTCTTGATCGAGATGATTTCCATGGGCTTTTGGATCTAGGGGTTCTTGATTTGTAGAGGGTATTTGAGACGAGGATTGAGGAGGAAGGTGCAAGACTGTGAGACCCCAGATTTACCATCCAGAGTCTCCTATGTATTTTTGTACTAGTCTCAGATCAGTAGCTAGTACACACAGTCAAACAGTGATGAATCATTATTGAACAGAACGAAGTAATAGCATAAATATAAAGTACCAACCACATGGCTGTTTATTACATCTCCTGGTCACATGACCAGAGTTCACAGCAGCGGAAACAAAAAAAACGACAACATAAAACCCAAAAGACGCCACAGGCGACGACAAGGAGTGCGTGCTTAGTTATCTTGGCGATCTTCAACGAACTCCTCGTCATAGAACTCATTGTCTTCGACTGCATCTTGGTAATTCTCTGATGAAAAATTTGTGTAGCATGTGAGTACAAACGTACTCCACAAGTCTGGAAAATTATGCAACATGTAGGGCTTCCCAAAGAGAGGCTTAATATGGTTCATTTTGCACAAAGCAAATTTTATTAAACAATACATGTATAATTTTTGTAAAGCAGTTTTATCAATTATTTGTAGCATTTGAATTTATATATACTCTAGTGAAGGTTCTATCCACCAATCACTAGCTAACAGGCTCTAACCGCCACAATTTAAAATAATCAGGGTTCCATCCACCCCATGGCTCTAACCGCCAAAGACACACCCGAAAGTTCCATCCACTCTCAGATTCTCAAAACTCATTTTTTAAAAAGAAAACATAAGACTACCAATGTGAAAGCATCCTTCGCCGCCTTTGATCATAGGCACGGCTATTCGAATAGTTTATTAATACTCTGCAAAGATTGTACACTTTACCCATAAGACATGATCGACTCTTGGTGCCATGCAATTAACACACTTCCTTTGGTGTGTCCGCAGAGAGATCATGACAAGGCCTTTACAATGTATACATCTAACCGGTTCACCAATGAGATTTCACATTGTTAGGGTTCCATCCACCCAGTACAGAAGCCCCCTCTAGCGCTGTGTAGGAACATACGACTTGCCTCCATCCGGCACCCACATTCCACCATCTGGTGAGTCTAAGTTAGGTTTCTACAAATTATTCAGCCAGGTCGTGCCCATTTAGACATGTGGTTGTACTGTTGTGCTTAGTTTGGACAATCACAAACGTCGGTCCTTAAATTGATTAGGGCAGTTTTCACAAACTAGAACTAGTGCTCCATCCGCACTCGCCCGACAAACCATTCCGTCCCAATCTAAACCATTTTTATTTTATTTTTATTTTACAATCACAGCAGCAATCACCTTTCTACAATTTCGATAAAACATGTTTCAATAATATTTTAAAATTTATCCCACCATAGGCATTTTGATCAACATCAATTCTAAGCACCGTCTATCGTACTAAACAAGGTTATTCACATAATACATGATTTCATGATTAAATCTTAAAGTTACAAAGGCATGGTAATCAAACAACAAGGATGTCATTTCGAAATGGGTATAATTAACATCCTATATTTTAACATCATCAGTTTATATAAATAGCCATGCAAGTTGTAAACATTTTATAAAACAGTTATAAACAATGGGATCAACATGCGTCAAGGAGACTTGCCTCCGTCGATGAAGTGCTTGTTGAGTCATTACGAAGGTCTTCTCCTTCGTCGGCGACAACAATCGCTTCTTCGATTACGCAAAAAGCGAACCTGAAATGAATAAAATAAAATAAAAAAAACTAAAAATTATAATAAAAATCTTGGCAGATAGAGAATGAATTTAGAAATTTGAATCACTCGATTCGAGTTCTGACGGAAAACATATGAGCGTTTGAATTCGAAAATCTGAAAATTGAAAAACCAAGAATATTCCTAATCTTTATTTTTCCTAGATTATTGATTTTGTTTTGTCTCTATGGCGATTGGGTCTGGTGTCATTGGCTTGCCTCCTTCTTCTCCATGGGAAATAACAGAGAGCTCCTAGCTCCTCATGCGCCAATGAGGAGAGGCCGGCGACGGGTGGTCTGTGGCGAGTGGCCAGCGAATGGCAAGATGGCCGAGTGGCCGAGGGTGGCCAAATTGGCGGCTACTGGCGTGCCGATGGCGGCGACGCCCCGACAAATAAAAAAAAATTTGGAGATCGCATTCACAAAAAGGAGATTAGCACCACGTATGGCTCGACGAGACGAATCCAACGGTGTGGTTGGATTTGTGAGAAACTCACCGGATAAAAAGAAATTGACGAAAAACCGAGCTCCAAACGGCGATTTCAACCGTGAAATTCGTCACCGTCCTACAACGAAAAGTGAAATTGATTGAGGACTTTTACTCGTGGCGACGACGCGCATGTCGTGACTCAGACGGTGTTCCGATTGGCTTACCGGATCAAAAGTTGCCGCGACGGTGTCGACGGAGGACGACCAGCGACGGTTTCTTCGAGTTCCCGGGCGATTGGAGAGGGGTGGCTGTGAGAGAAAGTTAGCACGGGAAAGAGGACACCGGGACGACGATTTGAGAAGTGGAAGCTTGTCGTTTCGTGGAGAAACGGCCGAGTTATTGAGGTTTGAGTGTATTTCGGTTTCTACTCAATTAATCTAATTCCGGCAGGTTTAAGGGCGAATGGAAGTGGGCAATGAGTTCTCCTCGTTGCTTCCTTTCCAACGGATCCAGCCTTGCTCTTTTTGGTGGAGGAAATAAGAAGATATGATGGAGTAAAGTGGAGGCGCTATTAATGGGCTTGAAACGGCTCCTCTCTGGAAACTAATCGTAAGGAGGTTGAAGATGAACAGTGTCAGCTAGGTGGCAGCTCTTCATTGGCCAGAAGTAAGTGAGAGAAAATCGCGTACGGGATAAAATAGCAAAAATGATCTAAAAAGATCCAGAAAAATTCCTAAACATTCTAGAGATTATTTGGAACCCAATAAAATTGGTTTTACTGATTTTGGATGTGTTTTGGAATTTAAATGACTCGAGCGAATATCTGAGCTTTAGAGAAAGAGCACAGAGATAAAATACGGAGGGATTTCATAAATCTTGGAAAAATTCCCAAAATTATTACGGAATATTTGGAATCTAATGCAATAGGTTTTGGGGTTTTGGAGGATTTTGGAGCGTGAGGTGAAATTTCGGTGAAGACCGAATTCAAGATTTCGATTTTGAGATGGATAAGAGGCGAACTCCGATTTTGGAAGGAAAGGATGCGGATTAATTATAACACCGAAGAAACTCCAAATTTTGAATTTAATTATTTTAAATTAGTTTTTAGTAGAAACCCGAAATTGGGGATGTTACAAAGACAGAGCTCAGGGCCAGCTTAATTCCTGCCATGCACCATAATTCATTTGCATAGAAATTTTGTCCCCTATCTATGTTAGGATACGATAATATAATAGTACGCAGTTACAGAAGTGCAGTCTTTCTTTTGTTAGATTGTCTAAGGAGTGCAAAATCTTTCTTTTGTTAGATTGTGTAAGGAGTATGGAGGTCATATGTTAGGTAATATTTAGTTCTCAGCTAGTAGTGTTATGATATATGTTCTACTGTTCCTCCAAATACTAACGAAAGTGCCATTCTTTGCTTACACATCTATCTTTAAAAGTAGAAAAAAAAGCAAGACATCAAGAATGGGGAAGAAAAGTGGTGCCAATTTCTTATCTCGGCCTATTTTAGTCTTTGCTTGCAGGTTCCTTAAAGTTGGTTGACAGTCTAAAGAATTATGAAGTTGATTATGATAGCTTCCTAACAGCCCTAGTGATAGTTTCCTAAGGACATGAACTCTCTTTTTGAGTGAATATTGTAAGTTTGGGTTTGTTAGATATGTTGTTGCACTTCTTTAATCTTGTCTCGGGAAAAAAATGTTGTTGTATTGGGAGAAGTATGTATTGTCGCATGCTAGCTGGATGAACACTACTACGGAAAGGGCATTTAGTCGGTCCAAAATCGCCTTTAGTACCGGTTTTTGAACCGTGCAGATAGTTATCCGGGCCCGATGCTCAAGGGCATCGATCCTGGTTCCTCACCCGTCTTGATAGAGTATCGATGCGGTTCAATCCTGCGTGGCGTAGCGTCGGGAACCTCGAGGACCTCATCGATCTGCGATCGATGTTTTGTATATATATATATGTCTATTTCTCCAAAGCTATTATATATATGTGTGTGTGTTAAATCACAACTAATTAAAAGCACGAGATAATCAATCATGCACTTTGCCTCGATAATGAAATCATTGAACATTCATTAACAAATTTAATTACATCTAATGTATTAAAATATGTACACATATTTGTTCTTCCGCTCATCGTCTAATGTATTACAATATATATGTACACAACTTTAATTACAACTTTAGTATTTCTTTTCCTTCTATTCATCGGGATCTTTTACGCGCGCTCGCTCTTGCTAGTCAGAGATGTAAACCCGACGATTCACTGTCCTTATCGAAGGGCCCCACCTGTTACACATTGGTTCGTGAAACTCGCCCTTTGGATTTACGACCTCATCGTAAATAAAGCCGACGAGTTGTTCTTGGATTGCTCTCACTCGTGCCGGCGAGAGTTCCGAACCTTGTTCCGCCAAATGTTGAGGCACCTATCGTTAAGTCATTAACTAATCAATACTTGAATTTGTACAAGATATAAGGAGTACCTATACATCATTAAAGCTAGTAATTATATTTACTCACCCCTTGTTGCCTTTTAGCATGCGATCGGCGGCTCCGGTTTGTGTGCATAAACTCAAGCATACATAGTAGCCAGATAAATTGTTACCCGTAATGAGTCAAGATCTGCGGTGGAAAAAGTTGAAAGCGTGAAATGGATGCAAGGAAATTAAGTTAACTAACTAAAAGCTAGCATTATGATATCGTACATGAGAGGCAATTGTAATGTCAAATTCCTCCTTGAATACGCCTACGTTTTTAGCACGGAACCGTGTGAATGCACTACACATGTGATTACTTAATTGTACATGATTAGAATTTGTTTCAAATTGAAGGAAATAGAACTAGTACGATAATGAAAGGAACAAGAATTAATACCAGCTTGAGCATGTCGATAAAGTTTTGATACTTTTCAACCGGTCTCCTTTATGAGTCCATAATTGTGATCGAGCTACGATCTAGCTCGATCATAAGAAGAATCCAATGAAAACTATACATAGATGTGTCAACGTAGATAACTAATTAGTTCTAACATCGTGTTATGAAAAAGGAGTAGAATGAGGTGGTATGCGAAAACACGACTCAAATGAGTAGGCTAGATATATCTTTGACTTATATCTTTGACCCATTAGCGCATTGAATACATTAGTCTCTGCTTCGCTTGGGTGGTCTCTAACGTTGTCGCATTGATAACTCTTCGGGTCCATGAAGCCTATGTAAAAATACGATCCTTCGGCATCTTTGTATCTCCATGCTACATAAGAAATTAGTTAGGCTTGCAAGTTAGTATAGTACAAGGAAGTGCACGATAGTTTTTGCAAATAATTAAGACACTTACGAGTCGAAAGAACCCATCAAGCTCACGCTAAGGGCGTCTATTCGTATAGATCATATATGTAGTCCCATCGACAAAAATTCACCTTCACCGCTAAAAAAATCTTGTTGCTTAAACTTGACGGTGAACATCATGAGACCATGCTTGGTCGCGTCCAAGTACCATTCATGAAATTGCCGCATCTTTGTCGTTAGCTGGGGCAGCTCCTCATGCCTTACCAATGACCCGCCCACTTTAAATAACCATTTTACTTGGGCAAACTCAATCTTTTCCGTGCCTAATATTTGATTTGCGTTAAGGCCAGTTTCATCGAAGAATTTTTGCATCTCCTTACCCTTCCCCTCAGCTGACATCTTCTTCTTGGGGCATTCCTTACTCAATGTGCGCTTGTAGTTTGATTGGCTAGGCATTTATTTTTATCCTTCAAATTTTTAATAGTCATTAAGCCTTTATAAAATTCTTACATGCGAGTTGAACCTTCTTCTCTGGGTGACTTGGGTTTAAGAAATTTAGTTACCTCTCCTTTACCACCTTCTTGGTCTCCTCATTGTTCATATCATACTGGCCACTTGGAAGTTCAACCAGCTTCTTGGATTGGGTGGAGGACCCCGTCTTCTTGGGAGCTAATGGCCGAGCTGGCTTGTTTCCCTTGGTCGGCGCCTTCTTGGGAGGAGACGGGCTTCTTTCAGGGCTTATATGCGCAGGAGATGGTGTAGGAGACGGGCTTCTTGTCGCGCTTATATGCGCCGGAGGTGGTGTAGGAGTCGATGCCTTCTTGGGAGGAGACGGGTTTCTTCTCGGGCTTCTTCGCGGAGAGGACACGCCCATGTTATCTCGAAAAATTATGTACCATTTGCGCCACAGGATGAAATTGTGTACTGCCTCTCCTAGCTTCGTAGTCCCGTCACCTCCAGGAATTTCGAGGTCAAGGTCCTCGTACCCTGGGCAGACCTCCTCCACCGAGACCTTGGAGTATCCTGACGGTATATGTTGGCCATGGATAAGCTGCCCCGGCTCTAATGGGTGAGCCATGCCATCGGCCACTTTGAAGGTAAGGTTCAGCTTGGATATGCAGCTCACAAGGTGTCCGCCGTCTCGATGTCGTCTCACGGATACTTATCCAAGTCCGCTCGTAGCCCAGGAAGCGCATCGCTTGCCGCCCGCGAGGGGCCGTGATGTTAGGATTACTTGGAGGTTCTTGGCCCGTCTCGCGCTGTTGGCTCAAGGCTAGCTGCACCTCTCTTCGGATCTCTTCTTGCATTCTCTCATTTGTTTGATTCAGGCGTTCTTCAAGCGCACTAAGTCATTGTGTCTGTCGAGCCTTGCTCCTCGCCCGAACTCCTATAGGTCTCGGCGTCTGGCCAAACCAACCTTCCACGGGACAACGCCGACGCCTGTGTCGTCCGAGGTGCTCTGGATTTTGCAAGGCCTTTGTTAACTCGTCGTTCTCCTGTTTGGCGTAAAGCTACCTGGGAAGTCTCCTCGATGGATGTACAAGCCTTCGCCACATCTCTTAGCACCTCCCCAAACACAAAGATTGCCGTTATCATCAAGGCCACCGCCGTGAGCATAGAACCAATGCTTTGCTCATTGGGCTAATCCATTGTTGCGGTGTGATACCCTTCGCTAGCAGTCCTGCTCCTCGCTCTCCCATTTTGGTGTCAGATGGCGGTAACCACGGGGCGAGTCGGTGGTGATAATTCTTCTTCGTGCATTCAGCTTATTCTTCTCACTCAAACTTTGACCTTCGTCCAAGTCTTGTAGTTCACAAACGCATCCCAAAGTGATCTCAGAACTTTGGGTGCTTGTTGAAGTCGGCGCTCGATTCTTCTTGATATACTCGTGTTCAACTTCTTTTTATAAGTCCGAATCGACCGCCATCTTCTTGAGAGTGTAACTCTTGACCTTCTTCTTGGTCCTTCGGGAAGGTGAATGTCTCCTTCACATCATTCCAAAGCATATTCTTCGTATCTTCAGGGACCTGATCCCATTTTGCTATGCTAATTGGCAATTGGTCCCTAACGTGGACGCTGCATGCTGAATTGAATGGCCCAAGAGCCCCCGAGGATGCAAGAGGTCGGCCGTCCTCGTGACTTCGGTGATAACATGTCTTGCCTTCTTCTTCTTGCTTGGACCTCGGCCGACGTGATTGCCTCGCTGGTTGACCGATCCGAAAGCATGATACAATCATGAACAGGTCGGGATGTTGGCTTAGCATGGTAGTGGAACCGACAATCATGAACGTGACTGATTGTTACCTCGCCGGCCTCATCGTGCTCTGCAGCCTCATTGGCCTCGGTGGCCTCGGCGGCCATGAGGGCGGGTGCAGGCTCCGCCGTCTCATGACCATCACCTCCCGCAATCAAACTTCTCATAAATTCTTCTTCGTCCATCGTCGTTTCTTAGGCTAGAAGAAGCACTGAAAATTAACGAAAATAGATCACATTTCATGTAAAGCTGATGGTACTACTCTAAAACGGCGTGGAAGATGGTGGGGAAGAGACGGTAGAGAGGATGGGCGGCGACGCCGAAGATGTTCCTAATGTAAATCGGCCAAATACTATCGACAAGTATACTTATACGATGGTAATTTTGCTAGAGTTGAGAGAAAATCAAGTGATGTTGTGACCTCATGCTACAAACATGTGCACATGTAACTTTAAAATGATACTTATACATTAGGAAAAATTCATATATCCTGGAGTACTTACCTCGCACCGATAGCTCAGTCTGGTGACGAGGTACTCCAGGATCAATGAAGAAGAGGAGCGAGAGGAAGTCTATGGACAGTGGTACGCAGAAGAAGACAGCAACCAAGTCCATTTCAAGCGAGCCTGCCTCCTCATGGCTTCGCCTCTCGGTGTACCGGACGCTCTCGTGACATCCATGCTTCTTGAACTTGCAGGGGCTTTTTTTTAAATCATTTTAGTGTGGAATAAGAATGATTCATTATTTTTTATTAAGCAAATATATTCTTAAGAATATATGAATTTTTCCATATTATTTTGTACAGTTGTTTTCGGGATTGTGATATGTCACTTTTTATACACATAAAATTGTAGGATCAAATTCATTATATACATTTCAAACTTCACATATACATAGAAATCTCACACATACATAGAAATCTCACATATACATAGAAACCGATCAATAAAAATAGAAATTTCAAAATTCACGAGAAATTAGAATAATTCACATGATACATATTCATTTCACATGATACATATATATAATGAATCTGAACTTAGAATAATTCACATGATACATATTCATTTCACATGATACATATATATTTCAAACTTCACATATACATAGAAATCTCACACATACATAGAAATCTCACATATACATAGAAATCTCACACATACATAGAAACTTCACATATACATAGAAACTTCACATATACAATATCGGAAGAGAAATATAAACAGGACATCGGCATGGATAATAAACGAGTTAACCAAAACAATATAGTACTCATGTTTGGTTTTGCAACTATTGCTCTCAGATTTAATAAATTGATGGGTTGCTCCAAATGAGCCCTCCAACACCAATTTTAGCAATATATCACAGGGTATACAAATCTGAAATTAGTGAATCTATACAATTAAGATTTTTTAATAAACTTGATTCACTAGAACTCAACAATGGACTATGAAAAGCTCTTGAATAGTAGGACAACACCAATTTGGACTAAAACAGAGTAGCCAAAGTTATTCACAACTAAGTTCTAGATTAGATCGAGGATATCCTTTGCGAACCAAGCCTCATAACGAGAACTAATAACATGATAGCATGTCACATATCAGAAGCAATAAAACCAAGTTGAAGTTTTAGACACAATGATCTAAACAATGTGAATCACAGAGGAAATCACTAACTAATAGATTAATATTGCCTCATTTAATTGAATCATCATAGAAGCGTGATGGGAGAATAAAATCGGTGCCTCGGATCAAGAAATCTGACCTCTAGCTCGATGGCTAGTCCTCAAATTTCTCAATCGGTTCAAGCTGAATCAACACCAACAGATAAAGTAATGCCACTAAAAGGATCTTCTTAACAGAGCATAATTACAAATGACACCAATTCGAGAGACAACCAAAATGTCTCAAACATCTCCATCACATTCATATGAAAAAGGTACTTCCACGAACCTAATTCAACTCAATTCGTACAAAAGCAGCGGAGTAGATTATGCCAACGGGATAACAAACATTGCTTTAACGGTAAAATGTAACTCGAAACCCCATGCTTTCAACAATTCATATCACCCATTCAAAAGATTAAGTAATAAGTTGGTAAATAAATTGATCTTAAACCATTTAGCTAAATGCACGCATAATCGGTTAAACTCAGATCAACACCTTGCAATCTGAATATGAGTTCTAGAACTCTTAACTCAAGAAATGGAGTAATGTGCATTCAGTATTAAGGGTTGCAGTGCTCACATAGCATTTTTTTACTCAAAAGCACTAATGGCATTTATGCACTACTCTCTACCCCTAAAACAGCAAACATCAAATATCACTTCAATATCTAAATAAATCTACCTTACCAATCTCCTTATGCCTTAAAATAAGAATGTGGAGAACTTAAATTCAAGCACTGCTTGCTATTCTGAAAATTCAATATGACAGTGCATACACAAATGAAATCCCTATAATTTGTACCATTCAATCACAGAAAGATCTAAGGCATGAGCATAGGAAATTGATACCTTTATGCACTAAGCGAAGAATTCTAGTACAAGCATTTTGCGGTGAAATCAAACAATACAAATGAGGTCATCTAAAGCGCCCATCTATGCAAACCTCCAATAATTCCATCAAAGAAAATAGAAGACACCGATGCGATCAAGTCAATCGGTGGGATTTAACAATTAAGGGTGTCTAATAATTGTAGGTTGCAATCAGGCATATTAACATGACAAACTACTTCGAAAAGAAATGGTTGCAATCAGCGACTCCAACCAATTCTTTAACCCTAGTTCATCATAGAGCACTACTGCGAGGACGACAGTGAGGACTATCCAAAGGTGAGGAAGACGAACTTTCATTGTACTAAGTCGGAGGTGAGAAATGGCGGCGGTCGTCAGAGGCAAGGAGGACTGCAGGCGGTGGGGTCGTCTTGAGGCGAGGGCGCCACAAGGAGGCAAGGCTTTGAGGCGCAGGTCGCATGCAGAGGAAAGGCTTCAGAGGCGAGGACGCGGCGTGGGGGTCGTCCCGAGGCGAGGAGGACAGCCGGTGGGGTCGTTGGAGGTGAGTTCGTCGGAGGTCTTTGCAAGCGAGCGGGAGGAGGAGGAGATTGAGGAACAATGGCGGGAGTAGCAAAAATTGGGGAAGAGGAGGCGGTGGGAGGGATTTATCGGTTGCACCATCGGTCCGGTTGGTGTATTAAACCGATCGATGTCTCCTATCGATACTGTTGGATAAACCAGCCGGGATGATGATTCTATCGATCCGGTTGAATACACCAAGGGACCCGATGGGCTCTGGCAAGGAGCCCTAGGCACTACTCGGTCCCAATTGAATACACCAACCGGGACTAATGTGAAGGGTTTATAACACTTAAAACAATTTAGCTTTAAAATTTTCTTTTTTTAAGATTTCTTTTTTTTTTTACTGTTTAACTATTGTTTCATTAAATAATTTTTAAAAATGCTTTTACCACTTTAGATTCATTTAGCCTTTTTTTAGATTTCTTTTTTTAAATGTCTTTGTTTAACTATTGTTTCTTTCGTATTTCTTTTTGTATTTCTTTCATTTAGCTTTTTTTAAGATTTCTTTTTTTAAATGTCTTGTTTAACTATTGTTTCTTTTCTTGTATTTCTTTTTGTGTTTCTTTCATTTAGCTTTTTTTAAAGATTTTTTTTAAATGTCTTGTTTAACTATTGTTTCATTAAATAATTTTTAAAATGCTTTTACCACTTTAGATTCATTTAGCCTTTTTTGAAGATTTCTTTTTTATTTACTGTTTAACTATTGTTTCATTAAATAATTTTTAAAAATCCTTTTACCACTTTAGATTCATTTAGCCTTTTTTTAGATTTCTTTTTTTAAATGTCTTTGTTTAACTATTGTTTCATTAAATAATTTTTAAAAATGCTTTTACCACTTTAGATTCAATTAGCCTTTTTTAAGATTGTAAGAAATAAAGTAATTTTTGCACTCTTATAATTCCATTGCAAATTGTCACCTTGTTATATTAGTACAGAGGACTTTGAACAATATTGTTAGTCAAATAGTACTACAATTTGAGCAGAAAATCACGAACAACGGAAAACCACTAGAGGAATGAGAAACTAGTATGTTAGTAGTCTATTACACCAAAAGAAAGCAAAACAATCCTTATTTGCCAACATATTTTGCTTTACAAGTGATCCTTCATTATGATCGCGCAGCGTCGTGGGGAGATTCCTCTCAGTATCATTCAGGACACTAATGTCTCGTCCACCGTGAAAGGAGGCAACTCGTCGAATCGATTATACTCTTCTTCGTTCGTGACGCCTCAACTCAGACAATCCTTCTTTTACGGAAGAACCACGTGGCGCCTTGGCGATCGCTCTTGCTAGTCTTCTCCTTCTTTTTTCGGTTTCTTTGTCCATGTCCATCACATAGAATACATGTCACATCATTAGCGAAACACGAGCAGTTCGTCCCTATAGGCCACTTGCTTGAGGTCCACAGTTGTCATACTGTACTTATCGATATCCACGGTTGTCGGTTTAACCCATTGGCACCAAACAGAGGGACTTTTATTAGTGCAGACTCCGGCTCCCAGATCTCCTCTATGAAACCATAGTAGGTGTCCATCTTTCCATTTTTGTCCAAGGCATCTATACGACGCCATCGCTTTTGGTTGGTGCTCTTGCTATCTGGGTTGTCGTGTAAAATGTGTACCCATTTATCTCATACCCTTGGAATGATATTGTCGACGATCGGGATCGTCAACCGCAGAAAATGAGGTAGGGGTCAGTGAGAAATGGGACCACAATTGCGCTTTGCTCGAGCAGAGGAATGAGGTCGAGGAGGTCTATGGTCGGAGCTAGGAGACAACGGACTAAGCCGAGGATTATCTTGGTTCGAGCCTCGAGAAGGTAATAGCTCTACTCCGGTCACCTTGCGGTGGTGATTCACGCTATTTGTGAATACAAGAGGATTACTGACTCAAGCTTGCGATACTAAGTCTAGGATTGAACTTCGAGTGTGTGTGTCGGGTTGTTACGTAAATGGCTAAGTGTTTACAAAGCTCGATCTTATACATTTCTTCTTGCAACGTTCGGGAGTAATTCTCGGATCGTGGCCTTCATGCACATTGATAGCGGTGGTAACCGCTCCGATCCGCGTGCGTGCAGCATTACTCCATGATCCCACGTTTAAGAATCGCCAAGTGATGACGTGTCCGGATCAAGGGCACGCTTATCGACCTTGGATCGACCCGAACTCCGGCTCATGGGGACCCCGAACTTCGAGTTACGCGCCCTAGGTCGGCGGCCACGAGCTTGGTCAAGCACTCTTGGTCAAGTGGCTTCGGTGATCAGTCTTTGATCGAGGCCTTCCGAGCTAGGGGCAGTTGACCGCTTCTTTGACCGGCCAAGGGTTGCCGACCCCGGCAACCAGCCCCCCGAGGCTCAAGGTCGTAAAGGGGTACCAAGGACGGACCTCGAGCCTCACCCAACAAAGTCGTGGCAGCAACCCTTGCAAGGTCTTGGAACCTTGTTCGAGTCGGCGGAGATCGCAGTGAACCCCAGGCGAGACATCTGCGACCTTTAATCTCCCGAAGTGGTACGGATGCCAACAAATGGCGGACACCGCAGCTGCCGAGTCCGCCGCCCAGCCTTAATGCGCTCGTCTAATCATGCCAGCGCCTTTTGAAGCGTATAGGAGGTTTATATCCCAAAAGCGCCGTGGAAGACCCCGAGCTCTTGATCATCGGTTTGAAAATCTTTGCGCCTTCCTCCCAAGCCTTCGCCGAAAGCAGATCGCTTCCGTCTCCACACGTCGTTTCGCCATGGCCAAGCCGGGAAAAGCACCTTGTCGTCGCGAGGATGAAGGAGCTCGAGGCCACAGGGCTGTTGGATCGAGTGACTGGCGGCGTGCCCGTGGCGAGATGAACCTCATCCTTGAGATAGCGAGATCGTCTGCACGAGCATCATTCCCTCTTGAGTGCAGACCGGGAGGCGAATTCTGGCCGACGTCCTCGGCAATTGCCAGTTGAATTGATCAAGTTGGTACCCAATTCCGTCCTCACCCTAGCCATCTTCTCCCATCTATCGAGGGGTTCTGGGGATTCTTCCACCCCTCGCTCTTCTTCCGCTTCTTCTCCCTCTTAGCTCAGGGAAGGACCCGTGGTGGGTGCCTCTACTTCGGCGTGTCCGGGCTCAAGTGGGCCTTGCCCAAGATCATGGCAGGACTCTCTTGGTCCATGGTCGAGGCGCTGGTTCTACCTCAAGAAGGGGAGAAGCGGAGGTCTGCGATCTGAGGAGCCACCGTCCTTTGGGAAGAAGGAGACCCAGAGACCGAGGACCTCGGCGTCGGCGAAGCTTATCGCCGCCATCCACATTTGCGCCACGCGTGCCCTCACCGGTCGGCGATCGCGAATGACTTTCTGCGAACAGGGTGTCTCCCCTCGGAGGAGGTTACACCGTTCTCCCGGATCAAGGGGCCTAAGCGATTCGACCGCGAGTCCATCTGGTAAGGTCTTGACCCCAAGGTTTTTGCTTGAGTTCGCACTTCTTCCTCCTCGATGGCTCTTGTTAAATGCGGTAGCGAAGGAGTCTGGAGTTCTTGGCGAGGATGCTAGAAATGTTCGAAGCTGGTGCATGAGTATACTCTTGACGACCGGTCGAAGAACGTCTTCTGCGACGAAAGCCGAGGTAAGCCTTCCCGACCTATAGCCTCATCAGAACATTTGTGTATCTTTGCGACCCGTTCTTGCTTGTAGGATCATCAAGAGTTGTGGGAGACTCGGAGATCGCTCCTTGCCCGACGAGAGCAAGGGCAAGAAGGGAAGAAGAGACTCCAACCTGAGGTGACCGCCGGAGAGCGAAGAGCCCCACATCGAATGGGGTGACCGCGCCATGGTAAAGACGATCATGGCGAAGTTCGAGCTCGTGCCCTTGACTTCTCGGGGCCTAACAAAGTTTCTTTTCTTGGCGGCTGAAAGCCAGATGCCGCCGCCAGACCATCGAGCCCCCCGTCCGGGGTGATCAAGGTCATCATCCGCCTGCCATGGCGGTGATGCGGTGGCTCATCGCGAGCCGCCTCCCAGACCCGAGAGGAAAAGCGGAGTGCCCCGAGCTCGAGAACAGGACCTTCGCCCGGCCATCAACGAGGCGAGAGGCCATCGACCCGTAAGATCCCGGCTTTGCAACCCGCTCCATCCTTGTGTTTTTCCTGTCTTAGTGCCTATCCTTGATTGCAGACCTCGGCGCTCGAGACCCGAGCTTGCCCACTCGACAATGCTCATTGTTTAGAAGAGTCGAGTCCGAGGAGGAGCGACGCCTACTGGCTTTGGCCACGGTCTTGGTCAAAGCGCACTCTTCTTGGGCCTCGCCTGTGCCAGTGGGGAGTTCGACCAAGGCCACGATAGCCCGGACGAGTGGACCCCCAACTGCGATCGGCGAGGATTACAAAGACCGGCGAGGCAGGTGCCCTTGCGATCGCCGATCCTCCCGAGATCGAGGAGACATGGGTGTCCAAGCCCCTCAAGTCAGCGCGCCGCCCGATCGTTGGAGGCCGTGTCACCGTCCTCGAGGCCCGCCGTCAAGATCGTGCTCGATGGTGAGACCGCGGTTCCCGAGCCACGGAGAGCGACCACGACAGCAGGAGGCACTCCGATGTTTGGCGAACTTCGGCCCGGAATACAATGTTCCACCCCGGGTTGGGTCGGATGCTGCTGCTGCAGCTCCGCCACCGAGCTGGCGGAACCCGACTACGGAGGTCGGGCCTGGCTGCCACTGTCGTGACCTCTAGCGAAGTCCGACCCGGCCCGATGTGGAAAGATCCTGAGCCATCGCCGCACGTCGTTCAGTGAGCCGGACAAAGTGTGCGGTGGTGATTGAAAGGCCAGTCACGGGACTGGGCGAAGGTTTTGAGATCAACACGGCTCGTCTTGACGAGTGAGCGAGGAGTTCTCCAGCCGTCGGTCGGCCCGACTCCGTGAGGTAGGAGCTTTCCTTATATGTCCTGTAATATGTTAAGTTGTGTGTTCTTGACAACTTCTTACCAGATCACTTTCCTTGTTTTCAAGGCGATTGGCAGCGTGACCCGGGGCTTCAAGGTCTCAACGAGCACACCGACGTGCTCCGCCAGATCTTGAACGCCATGGAAGAGAGGGAGACCGAGCGCTCCAGGCTCTGCGCGACCATCGAGGTCAACGCGCAGGAACTCGAGCGGATCAACCGAGAGCTCAACGACTGCGTCGCCGACGATGGTGGCGCTGAGGTGTCCCATGCTTGCCGAGCTCGAGAGGACCAGATCCTCAGAGCGAGCATGGGTTCAAAGCGCAAGAACACGAGTCTTCGGCCTTCGGCGACTCAAAGCACTCGAGGCCCTTAATGCGGAGCGCCAAGGTCGAAGCTCTCGAGAAGGCCGCCGCGAGCGAACTTGACTTCGGCGCTCAAGACCCTCCGTGCGGGATCGAGGCCCTCGAGAAGGCCGCTGAGAACAAGCCGCCGCCCAGCAGCCGGCCTTCGGCGACGAAGCGCCAAGGTCGTGGTACTCGAGGAAGCCGCCAAGGAGCAAACCACCGCCATAGCCTGGGCCGCCGACGAGCGTGCAAAGGCCGAGGCGCTCGAGGCACCGCCAAGGCGAGACCGCCACCACGGCCAAGGCACTTGCAAACCAGCGTGCCAAGGTCGGCGTTGGAGAGGCTGCTGCCGAGCTATCATCCTCAACCAAGGCGTCTCCCGAGCTAGAGGCCAAAGTCGCGAAATTTGGAGAAGCTTGCTTAGGTGTGCGTGCGGCGGCGACCGCCTCGCCTCAACAGCAGCGTCGCCGAGCCACTTGACGCAACCAAGGAGGCCCTCTGCGCAAAGAAGCCTCGACCTCTGCGAGGCGAGTCGCCAAGCTCGAGCAAGAGAAGCTTCATGCCTTGAGATGGAGATCTGTAGCTCAAACATCCTCGATCTGTAAAAACATTTGATGTTATCAATAGGTTTGGGTTACCTTTTTGAAGTGTGCCTTTCTTGTTCGCGATCGAGATTCATAGGTCGTTTGTAGATATTACACCGACCCGGCCAGTTGGGTCTAAGGTCGAGCTCGCCGACCTTGACCAAGTCTAAGACGAGCAAATGACCATGACTGCAGAATCAAGATAGAGTGCTCATGGAAAAAACGCAACAAGCGAACTCGATGAATAAATCACCAACTCCACGACCACGACCATGCGTGCACTCAATAGCGGTAGTCAGGGCTTGTAGTTCAAACCCGGACGCAGGGTGAGCCGATTGCGAAGAGTTTAACCTACGTTGAGCTTCGACCATCGGGGTGAGCGTGAAGCTCGTGATACCTGACTAAGGGGCGAATCGAAGGTCGTGCTTTCGAAGAAGAACTACAGAGATGCCCATAATAAAGGAAAAAGACATGAATGGTAGGAATCCAAAATATCCTTTTATTGAAGTTTTAAAGGTATAGAGATTACACATAAAACTTGGAAGTTGATCTATATTCCACGAGCTAGAGCTCTCTGCCATCGTTCATCGCTAGCCTAAGCCCGTGCGATATGTTGAAACGACTCAGTAGGGGCCCTCCACATGAGGATAACTTGTTGGTGTTGGATGATACAGATCCGTCTCGAGGGCAAAGTCCCCAACAAGGAGCTTCCTAGGTCGTAAGCGACCGAGACGCATGTCTGCGAAGAGCTTGCGGTACGCGTTGATCGTAGCAATGCACTGACATCTTACTTCTTCGCGAGGGCAAGGTCAAGAGACCGTTCTTGCTCGAAATCGGCGTGGGTCGACCAAAGTGACCTGGCGAAGCCAGCGTTACCTCCCGGAGGCGGGGCTTGCCGGCGCAAACACGAGCTGAAAGGGTGTGGACCCCGTTGCTTCGGTTGATCGTGGTACTGAATAGACCATAAGACGGTGGGAAGTTCGTCCACCCTGGTCTTGCCAGTAGCGTTTGAGCTCATCTGCCTTCGCCTTTTGACTCCTTGACGATCGTCGTTAGTTGGCGGCCTTCTGCGCTCCGTTGCTCGAGGATGAGCCACCGGCGAAGCACACTTTGGTGCCCATGCCTTCCATAAAATTCTGGAATAATTCCTTTGGTAAACCGAGTACCATTGTCGGTGATAATTCTGCATGGGACCCCATACACGTTACCACGAACAAGCGGAAGCGAACGGCAATGAGCGCTGATGGTCGAGACCTGTTGACCTCAACCCACTTGGTGAAGGTGTCGATAGCCACGAACAGAATTTTTTCCCCGGCTCACAGAAAGGGGCCGAGGATATCCGGCCCCAGTCGAAAAGGCGAACCAAGCGGGATGGTCGCATGGCGTGAGGCCGGTGATGCGTTTTTGGCGTGAAACCGACATGCTCGGCGAGTTCGGACAATATCCCGAGCATCTGTAATGCCGTCGGCGATAATACCCACTCTGAAGGCCTTGCCGACCATCGCTGTATGAAGAGTCGCCCACGAGACTGAGTGGATGTCGTTGAGTAGGTACTTACCTCCTCGCGTGGAGATGCACCGTGTCGAGATGCGAGACATTCCGTCTGTAGAGTTTGCCATCCACGAGCTTGTACAAGCTTGCTCGACGCTTAATCTGATTACATTAGCATGGGTCGGGCGGCGGTCGCCCGTGCCGGAGAAGCCGTGTATGGGCTCGGCCCATGCGAATCGTTCCACCACAGCAAGCACAACCTCACAGTGGGAGATAGACCGGAGCCGTCGGCGTCTCGAGGATGGCGTCGGGGGTATCTCCTCGTCGGGAGCCGAGCTTGGAGAGAAAGTCGGCTACCTGAGTTGTCCTTCCTAGGGACATGCCCGAGCTCCAAGTTCGGAACCACTTCTCCATCATCCCAGAGCATTGATAGTCCTTGTTGTCTTTGGTTGATGGCGAGCCGAGTCTCCTTCACGACCAACCGTCAGACGCCTAAGGACTTGCGGTGCTCGTAAGCCACTTGAAGAGAGCTTTGTATTCGCCACGTTATTGGTGGTAAAACCCAAAACGAACTACATACCTCAGCCCCAGTCCTTGTGGTAAGGATAAGTATCCCAGCCCCAGCGTTTGAAGGACCTCGGCCGTCGAAGAACATGATCCGGGCTTCTCTTCCTCGACCTCTAGCTCGGAGAGTGCGACGTCTGTTCGACCACGAAGTCGGCGAGCACTTGCGACTTGATAGGCTGTTAAGACCCGACACGGATGTCAACGCCGCCCGACTCCATGGCCCATTTGGCTATCCGCCGCGCTATACGGATTCCACAGGATGTCACCGGCGAAAAAGTTGCTTGGGGCGACCACGGAATCGCTGGAAGTAGTGTCGAAGCTTGCGAGAGCCATGAGAAGAAGCGTCTGACGGTTTACGCACTTGTGGGTAGCGCTCCTTTGGGCGTGTAAGACCTCGTGACATAATGCATCGGATCTTCTTGTGCCCCGGTTACGGCAACTAGGGCGGCGGCTGACAGGCGATGGGCGCAGGTAAGCGACAATCTCGCGCCGGTGCGAGAGTTGTGGGGAGGGTGGGGATAGCGGATATACCTTCACTCGTCGAAAGACCGTTGTATATACGGAGTCCATTCAAAGCCCGGGCTGGCGCGAGTCTTAAGAATGGGAGACCTCGCTTCGCGAGCCTCGAAATGAATCTGGCGAGGCGGCCATGCGGCCGTGAGGCTTTACTTGCTTGATCGGTCGGGGCTCCATCTTCTCGATGGCCTCGATCTTCTCCGGGTTCGGACCAACCCCCGAGCCCCCGATCATGTAGCCAAGGACCTTCCCTGATGCCGCGCCGAACACACACTTCTCGGGGTTGAGCTTGATTTTGTACCTGTTCGAGGTTTGCAAATGTTTCTTCAAGGTCGCAGACGTGGTCGCTCCGGAGAACTTTTGTGATGATGTCATCTCGTAAACCTCGAGGTTTAGCCCAATCTGCGCTCGAAGATCCTAGTCATCAGACTACGGAATGTTGCCCCGCATTGCGCGAACCAAATGACATGGTCGTGTAGCAATAAGTGCTTAGAAACCTTGTGGCGAAAGCGATCTTGCTCGTCGTCGACCGCCAGCTTGATCGGTGGTAGCCGAGTAAGCATCAGAAGCTTAGCATCTTGGCGTTGGCGGTGGAGTCGGCGATCACGGTCGATCTTGTGAAGGGAAGTTGTCCTTGAGGCGAGTAGGAGTTCAACCCGTATGATCGGCGCACATTCTCCACTTGCCACCCTTCTTACGCACGATGGCCGGGTTGGCGACCACTCGGAGTAGTCGATCTCGCGGATGGCCGACCTTGAGAGTTTATCAAGGTTTTCCTTGATGACCTTAACCTTCTCGGGGAAAGCGGCGATTCTGGCGCCTGAGTCTAGAATCGGTTACGACTTGTAACTTGTGCTCGATCACCTCCTCGGAGCTCCCGGCATATCTGCAGGCTCCCAGCGAATATACCTTTGTTGGCGAAGAATGTGGCGAGCTCGAGTTCCTATTTGGGACTCGGCTCGGCCGAGCGTGGACACACTGGTCGTGTCGCCTTCCTCGGCCTGCCACGGCCTTTATATCGCTTGATTGGCTGGATCGGCATATACTAGGCGTTCTTCTCCGTCACCTCTGGACCTCATGGAGCGGCATGCGGCGGCGCCCGGAACACCAGTCTCGCACCATGTGCGCTGCGGTCGCCTACGTGCGGTAGGATGCCGTTGGGGCACTGGGAGCTTCATGCAGATGGCCGTAATGATTAGCGCCATAAACTTGATGAGGCAGGTCTTGAGAATAGCGTTGTGCGGGAGGTCGTCCTCAACCACCTCAAAGGTGATCATTTCGGTCACGAAAGTTGTTAGAGCTCGAGAGCGATTCGAAGAAGGGGATGGCGATGCTTTTGATCTTTGATCGGGAATGCGCATCCGGTCAAGTGCTACACTGCTGACAAATTAAGAGAAGCGCCGTCAACCATGACCGCCCGAACCCTTTGTGTTGCTAATGGTGAAGTCACGACAAAAGCGGTCTTTAAGTCTCGGGCCATACCTTGTAAGGCATCCTCCGGAGAAAAAAGGTGATGGTGGCCGGCCCACTTGCAATCTTTGCGATGGGCTTTCTGCTACAACGATAGATGGTCGGGCTGACCTTGATCTCGCTCTGGTGGTAGGTCCAGAGCCGCCGAAGATGGCGTCAATCCGGCTGCTTCGCCTGTTGGAATTCCAGTCGAGTCGCCGTGCTCGACGACGACATTCACCCTTCGAGTGGTCGTCATCGCCGAGAACACGGGCATCTCTACGCCCGTCATAGAAGGCTTCAAGCTTTCCTTGCCAAGCCTGCGGATTCCAGCGGTCGTGGCCGCCTTACCGTAAAGCGGCGAATTTCGCCTCGTCGTACCACTGCGCGCCGGCCCCCTGGCGGCGAGCATCGTCCTCGAGGTCGTGTCGCCGGCCTTCTTTAGGGGCTGGCCTGCGCTGCGAGCGGGTGACCTTGGTCGGGTCCGTCGAGTCGATCCGGACCTCTCGAGGACCTCGCGGCCGGCCGTCCGCCGAGAACGATGACCCTTGGCGGAGACCTCCATGGTCTGCGGTCACGCTTCCGCTTCGGCCTTGAGCGTCTTGGTCAGCGCCCTTAGGTGGGCGGGCGGCCTCGAGTGGTTCGAGACCAAGCTTACCTTGGTCGTCGCGCTTCAGCCAGACGGCGTCATCGCGTCCGTCTGTTCCGCCATGCGAAAGCGGTTTGTTGTGCCGAGCCTTGTCGTGATCTCGAGGTCTTGAAGGCCTTGATAGTTGCTTCATCGAGAGATGCTCGAATCGAGGTTCCTTGTGCGGATAAACCGCCACACGAAATCCGCGAAGAGGCTCGCTCTTGCTCGGATGGCCTTGATCGAGGTCTTTCTCCCTCACGGCGCTCATGCAACTACGGAAGTTGGAGTGGAGCGCTCTGGATTTAGCGCCACGACTGAAGGAGCCGGGCTTACGGTTGAAGAGCGAGTTCGGCAGCGCGCCGTCTAGAACGGTCGGAGATAGTTGGCCATGACCATTTCGTCACCTCCGGCCGCCAAAATGGCGGTCGAGTAAATGGAGCGAGAACTTCGTCGAGGATTCTTGGTCCCGTCAGGCGCTTCGATCAAGCGGGCTTGAGCCAGGCGAGCAGGCGTCTTGTGACGAAAGGTCGTCGAATCGCCATCTGGCAAATAAGCGGGGCCAGGTGCACGGGAAAAGCGTCGTGGCCAACCAGATCTCCTTCTTTGTCGACTCGAGCTCGGGCTTTCTTGATGACCAGATCTTGGCGAGATCGGTCATGGTGCCAACACGAAGTCGCTGGGAGGTAATGCGGCGGTCTGTCTTGCGGCAGCGCTGGGGGCGGAATGTCGAAAAGAATCCCGCGACTTCTTGTCGATTGGCGTGGAGCTCGTGTGGCTCACCTCGCGTCAACCCTACTCGGGTTAGTAGCGCGCAGGACGGCGATGCGGTGGCGTCGAGTCTGCCAGGGTGTTGCGAGGCGACGGCGCTTCACGCCTCGGCAACGGCCGGCGGGTGCGCTACTGACGGCGTGATGAGTTATCGGCTTCTCGGGAAGGGTCCTGGCGATGACTTCGGTCTTTGCGGAGGAATGACCTCGGTTGCAGACGATCGAGTTCCTCGGCCAAGGCCCGGCGAAGAGCTCCAATTTTGCTATCGGGATCAGCCATGATCCGAGGCGATAATCTTGGCGCTCCCAGGAGGCCTCTCTGATCCTCCGTCGGGCGCGGTTATGGCACGATTGATCGCGACATGGACCATCCGGCGAGCATCCTCGGGGTTTTGTGGGTCGCAACCTTCATTGCAGCGTCCTCCGAAGCGTCGCCATGAAAGCGTCTTTGCTTTCGCCTGATGGCGGGAAAGCAGCGAGGATCTGAGCTGGACTCCGCCCGATCCACGCTGAAGAGTGTCCGTCGATGGAAAGCGCCATGCTCCTAAGACCTTGGAGTTTTTCTGCGAATGAACAAAGCAATCGGGCCCCGGTGGCGCTTGTTGTCGGCGATCGGGATCGCCAACCCGCGAAAAATGAGGTAGGGTCGGTGAAATGGGACCACAAGCTAACGCTTTGCTCGAGCAGAGGAATGAGGTCGAGAGGTCTATGGTGGGAGCTAGAGACAATGGACTAAGCCGAGGATTATCTTGGTTCGAGCCCCGAGAGGTAATAGCTCTACTCCGGTCACCTTCGGTGGTGATTCACGCTATTTGTGAATACAAGAGGATTCTGACTCAAGCAGCGATACTAAGTCTAGACTTGAACCAGAGTGTGTGTGTCGGGTTGTTACATGTGGCTAAGTGTTTACAAAGCTCGATCTTATACACATTCTTCTTGCAGCGTTAGGGAGTAATTCTCGGATCGTGGCCTTCATACACGATGATAGCTGGTGGTACTTGCTCGATCCCGCCGTCGCGTGCGGCATTACTCCATGATCCCATGTTTAGTAGCGCCAAGTGATGGCGTGTCCGGGATCAAGGGAGCGCTTCTCGACCTTGGATCGACTGAGCCCGACTCGCGGGGACCCGAACTTCGGAGTTCTGCGCCCTAGGTCGGCGGCCTCGAGCTTGGTCAAAGCACTCTTGGTCAAGTGGCCAGGTGATCCAGTCTTTGATCGAGGCCTTCCGAGCTAGGGGCAGTTGACCATTCTTGACCGGCCAAGGGTTGCCGCCCCAAAGAGATATGATTGTTGTGGGCGGTCCTCGAGCCAAGATTTTCAATTGTTCATCGTTTGTGCAGTTGCCCAATAGTTGCTTTGTAACCAAGCTGCCGAAATGGTCCATCTGCTCATTGCGATCCACTTATCGACTTCTCTGGGTATTGGTAGCGTGGAGCTCATCTCGTGATCATAGATATCTGAACCACTCTCAGGTTGCTTGTTTCAATACCGAAGTGAAATGTGCTTGTTTAAATGCAAGTAGATAGTAAGCTATATGATTCTTTTCTCCCTAAAGTCCCTTTTCCCCCATAGCCTCCCCTCATGGCGTGATCTGAGGGGCATGATCAGTTCAGGATCATCAATGTAACTAACACAAAACTTCGATCACCTCCTCTGTCTTTGACACCTGCGTAATCGACGTATACAAGTGAGGCAGGTTCTGAACATACTTCTTTAGAATACCCATGTACCTCTCGAAAGGAACATATTGTGGAGGAACACAGGTCAGGAATTTCTATCTCTTTAACAATGTGGACCATGAGATGGACCATAATATGAAAGAAGGATGGAGGATGATCATCTCAAGGCTAACCGGACTATTGACCATGTTATCATGCAGTTAGATACCTTATTATTTCGATGACCTTCTGCGACACGCGTTGAAGAAACGAACCTGACTTTATGATTGTCCCTCGTACCCAATCTGGCGAAATACCTCGCTGCCCGCTGCGAGCAAGCGTGTCATCAACACATGACAATCATGGGATTTTATGTATGCGATTTTATTCTCTTTCATGTTTATGAGTCTCCTTATGTTAGGAGTATCGAAGGGACCTTCACCTTTGTTCAGAATTTAATCATGTTTTTTCTCTTCCTTGCTTTCGAGTGTAGCTCGCGGGGTGGAGAATAATGTTGTCCTTTCTCTCTTTTTCAGGATGTAGGTGGTTCACGAGTCCCAATAGTGTAGGTCCTTTATTTGCTTGAAGTGTATCTTTTGACTTCTGGTACATATCTAGGAAACCTAGCGAGTTCCACGCGAGACATTCTTCATGATATGCATGAAGTCCGATTAGTGGCGGACCTCTAAGTCTTTCGATGGGTAAGTCACAAAATATTGACTTCTTCTTCCAAATGGCTTTAGTGTGACCTTGTTCGGTAGGAGCGGAGTTTGCTACGGGACCTTTTTCAAATACTACTTCGGATCCTTTACGAAAGAAAATACAAGCGTCCCACTGCGATGCATGGGCTTCTTCGTTTCTCTTGTCCCCATCAAAATTCTCACCCTTCGCCGTACTTGGGTCCTTCATATGGAGGAACCTCGGTGGCCCATGTACACAACCTTTCGAGAGTTTTTAGGTACTTGCGTGTTGTATCCTCTAGCGGTGGATCACGGGCTTTATATCCTTTGATAGATAGGCAGATAGATTACCAAGTGCAGGCCGATCGTTGATGGTTCACGAATAGCAATGCGTGAGTGAAGTGCTCTCTTTTGTACTCATCCATACATGTACCATTGTTCCACGGTGTTATGAGATCTTCAACCAGCGGTTTGAGGTACACATCAATGTCGTTTCAGGTTGCCGGACGCCCGATAAGCAATGGCATCATAATGTACTTCGCTTCATACACAGCCAAGGAGAAGGTTGTAGATACATGAAGTCACGGGCCAGAATCTTGTGATATTGCTCATATCGTCGAAGCGGGTTCATCCCATCCAGTACTCAACCCAAAACTTATGTTCCTTGCATCCTCGGCAAAGTCGGGGTATGTTCTATCGACTTTCCTCCGGGAGCCATCGGCAAGGTGCCTTTGCCTTCAATCGTCCTTACGGTCTTCCTTGTGCGGCGCATCATCGGGCATGCGCTTTGTTATAATAAGCGCTTCCAGGGGATTCTGAGAAATACCACACCACCTTAGTAGGAGGTCTCTTCTTCTTCTGTTGCCCTCTACCTCACACAGGTCATCACGCTTTGGTCTTATACATAAAGTTTGCACACGAGACAAGCTTAGAATCCTCATACTCATTGCGATAAAGGATACAATCATTACGACATGCATGTATCTTCGTGCCTCCAACCCCAAAGGCGGACAACTTGTTTGGCATACGTGCGTGGATTTGAGGCGATGTGTTCCCCTCTGGAAGTAACTTCTTTATGAGGCATAACAACTCATCGAATCCTTATCGAGACAATCCATTGAGTGGCCTTCCATTGCATCGAGTTCTAGTGTGATACGCAACTTTTATGGCCACAATCGGCGGTTTGGGTACAACGGTGTTAAAGTGGTCCTCCATAAGTATTGGAACTTTTAAGTAATGTCTTTCATCGTTGTATTCTCCCTCTCCATCCATGCAGCATCTAATCTAGGTCATCATCACCAAACTCCCCAATGTATCTTGAAAGAACCGTGTTGACCGATGTCAGGGATATTGTTGTCGCCTCTTCTTCTTCACCGTCTTCTGTATAATCTCTTCTTCACGGAGTGCTTGGTCCAATAGGTATAGTTTGACATGAAACCTCTTGTGAGCAAATGAAAGTGAAGGTGGCTGGATTTTAGCCACTCCTTCTCATTCTTCGGGTCTATGCATGGACAACATATGTAACTTTGACGTCGTGTGTGCATCGGCATACGAAAAAATCTTGCAAACCTGCAAGAACTTGAGGAAGCGTCGGTCCATGTACATCCATCGTCGGTCCATCTACATTGTGTTACATCAAGATAGCTGTTAGCTCATTTTCCGATAATGAATTGTTGAACCAAAACCTAAATATTAGCTAGATCCACACCTTCAATCCGAGCTAAATAATAATCCAAGCAAAATCTAAACTCACACAATAAGTTTTTGCAACCTACAAAAAGAATTGGTCGATCAGAGTCTGGATTCAAAATTCTAAACAAAATTCACGACAGCTTTGTTTGCAAATTCTGTTGAAATTGTAACACCCTAAAATTTCCAAATTATTATTCAATCATTTATTTTATTTTTTTCTAAATCTCTAGCAATTAATTAGCGATGTTTTTCAAAAATAATTTCTTGATGGAAATTAAAACCAAAATTATACTAGAAGTAATTTTCTAAGTTTAAAATATTCCAAAGTATTTTTGAAAACTTTTCTCAAATTTTGAACTCATTTTATATTTTCTATTCATATTTACGATATTATTTTAATTAGCAAATAAATTTAAATTTCTTCTTTTCCACACAACTATACATGCCATTTCAATATCCCAAACTCTATGATTTTCATGCACCATTCTCCTCCCAACTCGTGGAACCAAACCTCATCCTTCATCGATCGATGGAACTAAAACCTAAATTTAAGCTAGATCCACACATTAAATCGAGCTACATTATAATCCAAGCAAATTCTAAGCTTACACAACAAGTTTTTGTATCCTATTTGAAAAGATCAAGCTAGATCTCTACATTCATAATCTTTCATCAATCATGGGAAAAGATCAAATTTTTTCATAATTCATGCAAAAAAGAGGCTCCATTTAACACCAAATGATGTGAGGAATGATATTACTAACCTTAGTTACCTTGGTTGTGAGTAAAATGACCAAAATTTTGAAATTTGGGCAGCACCTCCCTCTACATTCATAATCTTTCATCAATCATGGGAAAAGATCAAATTTTCTTCATAATTCAAGCAAAAAAGAGGCTCCATTTAACACCAAATGAAGTGAGGAATGATATTACTAACCTTAGTTACCTTGGTTGTGAGTAAAATGACCAAAATTTTGAAATTTTTGGGCAGCACCTCCCTCTACATTCATAATCTTTCATCAATCATGGGAAAAGATCAAATTTTCTTCATAATTCAAGCAAAAAAGAGGCTCCATTTAACACCAAATGAAGTGAGGAATGATATTACTAACCTTAGTTACCTTGGTTGTGAGTAAAATGACCAAAATTTTGAAATTTTAGGCACCTCCAGCTCTTGAAGCTCTTGGCGAAGCTCCAGCTTGTTCTTTTCCAGCGCCTTTGAAATGATCAGTCTGCGAGAGCGGAGGAGGAAGAAGTTTAAATTGGAACCTAGTAGACATAGTAGCGGTTGAAAACACAAACCGGTATTATCATCGATCTGCAGGTTAGTGTCACGAACCGTACTAATGAGACCCCAAGCTAAATAATCTTGGGTTAATAATCTGAACCAAGACTAATGTTAGATCATCGATGCTGCTTCGGTGCTTTGAACCGTATTAAGTTTTCTGACCACATTGCCGTTGAGCAGGGGATCATTGTAACTATCTCGATTCGGGTTGTGCTAACCCGCAACAGCGATAGGCCCGTATTAAAGGTCTGATTACGTAGTAGTGGAACTTTGCAAGTATGGTTCTAGTTTCTAAGTTCAGGTTTACTATTCTTTACATTCTTGTTACTGTCATGGCATGTAATTAGTTACTTCGTTGTCACATGCTATAAGAAAATTGATAAGTCACATGCTATCGATTTGTTTGGAAGAGCAATGTATTGTTTTGAACACTTCCATGCCATTACTTCTTTGTGTTTTTTAGTCGATACAAGATATATACTTGTGCATGTGATTACTCAAGTACAAGACAACGTTTCAAGTATTGCCAAAGTCAATTACTAGTCTCACTACTACAGATCAGACCTTCCATACCGGCCCATCGATGCCGGTTGGTACAAACCGGATCGATAGTTAGATCGATCTGATTCAACTACACTTCTTGATGGGCGATCGTCTCGGTTCAATACGAACCGTGCGATCGATATATGTTTATCGATACCGGTTTGTGTATTGAACCCGTACTATTTAGCGAGCTAAATAGTGCCTACCGTTACATGAACCGATCGATAATATTACATCAAGACCGGTTTGTGCCTTCAGACCGATCGATGTCCCAATTAAACTTCTTCCTCCTCCTCTCTGCGGACCAGATCATTTCACTCATGAGAAGAACAAAGGAGCTTGACCAAGAGCTTCAAGGGAGGTGGCTACCCAAAATTTCAAAATTTTGGTCATTTTACTCACAACCAAGGTAACTAAGGTTAGTAATATCATTCCTCACTTCATTTGGTGTTAAATGGAGCCACTTTTTGCTTGAATTATGAAGAAAATTTGATCTTTTTCCCATGATTGATGAAAGATTATGAATGTAGAGGGAGGTGCTGCCCAAATTTCAAAATTTTGGTCATTTTACTCGCAACCAAGGAAACTAAGGTTAGTAATATCATTCCTCACATCATTTGGTGTTAAATGGAGCCTCTTTTTTGCTTGAATTATGAAATTTTTTTGATATTTTCCCATGATTGATGAAAAATTATGAATGTAGAGATCTAACTTGATCTTTTCAAATAGGATACAAAAACTTATTGTGTAAGCTTAGAATTTGCTTGGATTATAATGTAGCTCGCATTTAATTTGTGGATCTAGCTTAAATTTAGGTTTTAGTTCCATCGATCGATGAAGGATGAGGTTTGGTTGCACGTAGTTGGGGGGAGAATGGTGCATGAAAATCATGGAGTTTGGGATCTTGAAATGGCGATAGTTATGTGGAAAGAAGAAATTTAAATTCATTTATGAATTAAAATAATATCTGAAATATGAATAGAAAATATAAAATGAGTTCAATATTTGAGAAAGTTTTCAAAAATACTTTGGAATATTTTAAACTTAGAAAAATTACTTCTAGTATAATTTTGGTTTTAATTTCCATCAACAAATTATTTTTGAAAACATCATTAATTAAGTGCTAGAGATTTAGAAAAAAATAAAAATAAATGATTGAATAATAATTTGGAAATTTTTAGGGTGTTACAATTTCAGCAGAATTTGCAAACAAAGCTGCTGTGAATTTTGTTCGTAATTTTGAATCCTGACTCGATCGACCAATTCTTTTTGTAGGTTGCAAAACTTGTTGTGTGAGTTTAGATTTTGCTTGGATTATTATTTAGCTTCGGATTGAAGGTGTGGATCTAGCTAATATTTAGGTTTTGGTTCAACAATTCATTATCGCAAAATGAGCTAATAGTTATCTTGATGTGACATAATGTAGATGGATGGCGATGGATGTACATGGACCGACGCTCCCCTGAGTTCTTGCGAGGTTTGCAAGATTTTCTTCGATCTTGCCGATGCACACACGACGTCGGGCTACATATTTTGTCCATGCATAGATCGCAAGAATGAGAAGGAGTGGCCAAAATCCAGCCACCTTCACTTTCATTTGCTCACAAGAGGTTTCATGTCAAACTATACCGTTGGACCAAGCACGGTGAAGAAGAGATTATCTGAGGAATACGGTGAAGAAGAAGAGGCGGACAACAATATCCCCGGACCCGGGTCAACACGGTTCTTCAAGATACATTGGGGAGTTTGGTGATGATGACCTAGACCAGATGTCATGTGATGGAGAGGGAGAATACATCGATGAAAGACATTACAAAAGTTCCAATACTATGGAGGACCACGGAACATCTGTTGTACCCAAACCGTCGACAGGCCATAAAAAGTTGCGTCACACTAGAACCGATGCAATGGAAGGCTACCAATGGATTGTCCGATAAGGATTCGACGAGATGTTATGCCTCATAAAGAAGTTACTTCCAGAGGGGAACACATCGCCTGAAACTACGACGATGCCAAACAAGTTGTCTCCCCTTTGGGGTTGGAGGTACGAAGATACATGCATGTCGAATGATTGTATCCTTTATCGCAATGAGTATGAGGATTCTAAGCTTGTCCGTGTGCAAAACTTCACAGTATAAGACCCAAGCGTGATGACCTGTGAGGTAGAGGGCAGCAGAAGAAGAAGAGACCTCCTGCTAAGGTGGTGTGGTATTTCAGAATCCCTGCTGAAGCATTTATTTGCGAACAAAGCGCATGCCCGATGATGATGGTGCACAAGGAAGACCGTGAAGGACGAGGAAGGCTAAGGCACCTTGTCGATGGCTCCCGGCCGGAGGAAAGTCGATAGAACATACCCGACTTTCTGAGGATGCAAGGAACATAAGGTTTGGGTTGAGTACGGATGGATGAACCCATTGGCGATATGAGCGGCGATCACAACGACTTGGCCCGTGACTCTATGTATCTACAACCTTCCTCCTTGGTCGTGTATGAAGCGGAAGTACATTATGATGCCATTGCTTATCCAAGGCCCAAAGCAACCCGAAACAACATTGATGTGTACCTCAAACCGTTGGTTGAAGATCTGTTAACACCGTGGAACGATGGTGTACGTGTATGGGATGAGTACAAAGAGAGCACTTCACTCGTGCATTGCTATTCGTAACCATCAACGATCGGCTCGCACTTGGTAATCTATCGTGCCTATCTATCAAAGGATATAAAGCTCTGATCCACTACTTAGAGGATACTGACAAAGAAGTACCTAAAAACTCTCGAAGGTTGTGTACATGGGCCATCAGAGGTTTCTCCGTATGAAGGACCCGTTACGGAGGAAGGGTGAGAATTTGATGGGACAGAAGAGAACGTAAAGCCCATGCATCGCATGATGGGGCGCTTGTATTTTCTTTGGTAAAGGATCCAAAGTAGTATTTGGAAAAGGTCACGGTAGCAAACTCCGTCATTTACCGAACAAGGTCACACGAAGGCCATTTGGAAGAAGAAGTCAATATTTTGGGACTTACCTTCTTGGAAAGACTTAGAGGTCCGCCACTCACTGGACTTCATGCATATCATGAAGAATGTCTGCGTAAACCTGCTATGTTTCCTAGATATGTACGGTAAGTCAAAAGGTACACTTCAAGCACGAAAGGACCTACAGCTATTGGGACTCAGGAACGACCTACATCCGGAAAAGAGAGAGAAAGGACAACATTACCTCCACCCCGCGAGCTACACTCTGAGCAAGGAAGAGAAAAAAAACATGATTAAGTTCTTGAACAGTGTGAAGGTCCCTTCGGATACTCCTCGAACATAAGGAGACTCATAAACATGAAAGAGAATAAAATCGCATACATAAAATCCCATGATTGTTATGTGTTGATGACCTGATTGCTCGCATGATGGCGGTCGAGGTATTACGCCATATTGAGTACGAGGACAATCATAAAGGCGTGTTCGCTTCTTCAACGCGGTGTCGCAGAAGGTCATCGAGCGAATAAGGTATCTAATCTGCATGATAACATGGTCAATAGTCCGGTTAGCCTTGAGATGATCTTCCCTCCATCCTTCTTTGATATTATGGTCCATCTCATGGTCCACATTGTTAAAGAGATAGAAATTCTCTGACTGTGTTCCTCCACAATATGTTCCTTTCGAGAGGTACATGGGTATTCTAAAGAAGTATGTTCAGAATCGGTCTCGCCTGAACGCCGTGATTGCGCAGGTGTCAAAGACAGTGGAGGTGATCGAGTTTTGTGTTAGTTACATTGATGATCTGAATCCGATTGGCGTCCATGTATCACGCCATGAGGGGAGGCTATGGGGAAAAGGGACTTTAGGGAGAAAAGAATCATATAGCGACGATCTACTTGCATTTAAACAAGCACATTTCACGGTATTGAAACAAGCAACGTATTGGTAGCTCAGATATCTATGATCACGAGATGAGTCTACGCGCCCAATACCCAGAGAAGTCAGATAAGTGGATCGCAGTCGAGCAGATGGACCATTTCGGCAGTTGGTTACAAAAGCAACTGTTGGGCAACCAGACAAACGATGAAAAATTGAAACTCTTGGCTCGAGGACCGTCCACAACAATCATATCATTCCAAGGGTATGAGATAAATGGGTATACATTTTACACGACAACCCAGGATAGCAAGAGCACCAACCAAAACAGTGGCATCCGTATAGATGCCTTGGACAAAAATGGAAAGATGGACACCTACTATGGTTTCATAGAGGAGATCAGGGAGCTCGAGTCACGGGCCATTAAAAGTCCCTCTGTTTGGTGCCAATGGGTCAAGCCCGACGGTAGTGGATATCGATAAGCATGCAATTATGACAAGCTGTGGATCTCAAGCAAGTGGTCTATAAGGACGAACCGCTTCGTGCTTTCGCTAATGATGTGACACGGTATTCTATGTGATGGACATGGACTGACAAATCAAAAAGCGAAGAGAAGACTAGCGAGAGCGATCGGCCAAGGCACCACGTGGTTCTTCGGTAAAAGAAGGAGTTGCCGGAGTTGAGGCGTCACGGACGAAGAAGAGTATAATCGATTCGACAAGCTGCCTCCTTTCACGGTGGGCGTAGACATTAGTGTCCCGAATGATCTGAGAGGAATCTCCCTACGTGCCGCGATCATAATGAAGGATCACTTGTAAAAGCAAAGTATGTTAGCAAATAAGGATTGCTTTGCTTTCTTTTGGTGTAATAGACTACTAATATACTAGTTTCTCATTCCTCTAGAGGTTTTCCTGTTGCTCGTATTTTTCGTTCAAATTGTACTAATATTTGCTAACAATATTGTTCAAAGTCCTCTGTACTAATATAACAAGGTGACAATTTGCAATGGAATTATAAGAGTGCAAAAATTACTTTATTTCTTACAATCTTAAAAAGGCTAATTGAACCTAAAGTGGTAAAAGTATGTTTTTAAGATTTCTTTTTTATTCTTGTTTAACTATTGTTTCATTAAATAATTTTTAAAAATGCTTTTACCACTTTAGGTTCAATTAGCCTTTTTTAAGATTTCTTTTTTTATTCTTGTTTGACTATTGTTTCATTAAATAATTTTTAAAAATACTTTTACCACTTTAGGTTCAATTAGCCTTTTTTAAGATTTCTTTTTTTTTTTCTTGTTTAACTATTGTTTCATTAAATAACATTTTAAAAATTATTTAATGAAACAATAGTTAAACAATGATTTAAAAAGAAATCTTAAAAAAGCGCTAAATTGTTTTGAGTTTTATAAACCCTTCACATCAGTCCGGTTGGTGTATTCAACAGGGTGATAATCCTAGGGTCGCTGAGGTTGACCCATCGATCGATTGGTGTATCCAACCCAGTCTTGATCAGGAGACATCGTCTGCAGGTTGGATACACCAACCGGACCGATGGTGCACTATAAATCCTCCCGCCGCCTTCTCTTCCCAATTTTTGCTACTCCCGCCATTGTTCCCCAATCTCCTCCTCCTCGCTTCGTTTGAAGACCTCCAACGCAGGGCGCCTCACGACCCCCATGTGGCCTCCTCCTGCGCCTCAAGCGACCCCACGCCCGGCGTCCTCGCCTCCGGCCTTGCCTCCGCCTTGCCTCCGCTTGTTCCCTCGGCCTTCGCCAACCCTAGGGTTTGTGCCTCCTTCATGAGATCACTTGTCACTTGATGAAAGTCTTTGGGAGTTTGTCTTTGTCGATTCTAGAACTAACGAGATGGTCTTTGTCGATTCATGCTTCTTGTCGATTGTAGAACTAACAGATGGTCTTTGAAATCAACTAGGAAATATATAAGAAATGGGTCTTATATCATCTGGAGGAAGTCGAAATGGCTTTGCTTTTGATAATGGTTGAGCGATTTGTTTGCTTGGTTTCGGAATCAAACTCAAAAAATGCGTCGCATCTTTGTCCTAGGAGTATGTTTGGCGATGAGTTGTGTATTTTTTGGTTGTGCCTCTAGTTGCTTGTTAAAGGTTCTTTGAGGTTCTTGAATGGTCTTAGTCTTTGTCTCAGAAGAAGATCCTTTTTAGTGGCATTACTTTATCTGTTGGTGTTGATTCAAGAAACCGATTGAGAAATTTGAGGACTAGCCATCGAGCTAGAGGTCATATTTCTTGATCTGGAGGCACCGATTTTATTCTCCTACTTCGCTATATGATGATTCAATTAAATGAGGCAATATTAATCATTTAGTTAGTGATTTCTCTGTGATTCAAAGACCTTTATTTAGATCATTGTGTCTAAAACTTCAACTTGGTTTTATTCTTTGTTGTATATGTGACATGCTATCATGTTATTAGTTCTGTTATGAGGCTTGGTTCGCAGATGAATAACTTTGGCTACTCTGTTTTAGTCCAAATTGGTGTTTGTCCTACTATTCAAGAGCTTTTCATAGTCCATTGTTGAGTTCTAGTGAATCAAGTTTATTAAACAATCTTTGAATTGTATAGATTCACTAATTTCAGATTTGTATACCTGTGATATATTCTTTGAAATTGGTGTTGGAGGGCTCATTTGGAGCAACCCATCAATTTATTAAATCTGAGAGCAATAGTTGTATGACTCCATTATTGCTCCTTGTTATCTTTGCATTTGATCCTTCTTCTTGGAAGGAGATGTATTGCTCTGTGATGTATGTGTGAGATTTCTATGTATATGTGAAGTTTGAAATGTATATGTATCATGTCAAATGAATATGTATCATGTGAATTATTCTAATTTCTGGTGAATTTTGAAATTTCTATGTATATGTGAAGTTTCTACGTATATGTGAGATTTGTATGTATATGTGTCCCTACATGCTCAAGACTAGACTACTTAGCTTAAACTTGTGGAATTTTCTCTTTTTGTAACTCTCGGTATATAATGAATTTAAACTTGAAATTTCATACGTAGGCTACCTATATATAAAATTGTAGGTTCAAATTCATTATATTCCGAGAGTTATAAAAAAGAGAAAATGCGACAAGTTCTCTTAAACTTAGAATATATTTGCTTAATAAAAATAATGAATCATTCTTATTCCACACTAAAATGATTTTTAAAAATAAGCCCTGCAAGTTCAAGAAGCATGGATGTCACGAGAGCGTCCCCAGACACCGAGAGGCGAAGCCATGAGGAGGCGGAACTCGCTTGAAATGGACTTGGTTCTTTGTCTTCTTGATACCACTTGTCCATAGGCTTCCTCCGCTCCTCTTCTTCATTGATCATTGTCCATAGGCGTACCAACGTTCATTGAACAACTCGTCGGCTTTATTTATGATGAGGTCAGAATCGAAAAAAGCGAGTTTCACGATCGAAATTTTAACGGTGGTGCCCTTCGATAAGGACCGATGGTATCGGTCGACATCTACGGCTAGCAAGAGTGATCGCGTAAAAGATTAGATGAGCGAAGGAAAAAAAATACTAAAGTTGTAATTAAAGTTGTGTACATATATATTGATACATTAGGCGATGAGCAGAAGAACAAATATGTGTACATATTTTAATACATTAGATGTAATTAAATTTGTTAATGAATATTCAGTGATTTAATTATCAGGTAAAGTGCATGATTGATTATCTGTGCTTTTAATTAGTTGTGATTTAACACACACATATATATAAATAATAGCTACTGGAGAAATAGACCTATATCTTTACTATAAAGCATGAGTTGGTGGCAGCGGTGCGTTCTTCTTCTGTGGGCCCCACTTCTCAGCTTCCTTCTCATTCCGCGGGTCCCACTACACAGACTCACTTCCGAGGACCTGTGCTTCCTTCTCACTTCCGCGGGCCCCACGACTCTTCGGCTCCGCCCCTCTCTCACTCCGCGATCTCCGCGCCGCCCTCACTGCGCGATCTCCGCCCCTCTCACTCTCCTCGCGCCGCCGCCCACTCCGCGATCTCCGCCCCCTCTCACTCTCCTCGCGCCGCCCCCCATCCGCGATCTCCGCGCCGCCGCCCACTCCGCAGCCGATGCGATCCCCTCGCCCCAATCTCCTTCCTCGCCCTCTCCTCGCGCCGCCCCCCAGCCGCGATCTCCGCGCCGCCCCAGACCCGACGCAATCTCATCCGCCCCAGTCCCGACGCAATCTCCTCCGCTGCAGACGAAATCTCCTCCGCCCCAGACCCGACTTCATTTCCCCGTCGCCGGCCGCGCGGATTCCCCTCCCCTCCAGATTTGCTCCGAGAGCCGAGACCACGCTTAAGGATCTCGGCACCACCAACGTCCTCCGCATGGTGCGTGCCCTCTTCACTCACCCTCCCCTCTTCCTCCTCCCCCATCTGAAACCTCCCTCCCTCCCCGTATTGGTTGGCTTGGCTTGTGCGCCGCGTTGCTTTTGTTGCTGCGTCTGACCGCATGGCGTTCTTCGAGGTGAGAGCATTTTCCTCGCTGCGTCTGACCGCCTGCCGCGGTCTCCTTATCAGTTCGTTTGTCTTGTTGACGTTTTTCTTCGATTTTTTTAATTTTTAGTGTTTTTTTCCCTTGATTTTCCTCTCGCTTACAGGTTTGTACAGCAACGCCGAATTGCGAGGCGAAATCGTAATTCTGTGCCTTGTTTTTGTATCGATTCGATGTTCTGATTTGATTCTCGCGTCGCAGGAAATGAAGTCGTCGTACGTCCCCTTCCTCAATGCCTACCTGCACCAATTGGCAGGTAGGCAGGCTGATTAAGGGGGGAATTTTTTGATTATTTTTGCACCGAACCCCTCGTGGGAGCTCGTAATCCTCACACTTGATTGATGATGCGTGGCAGAGTCGGTCTCGGCGGCGAGCTGCGATGCGGTGGGAGGCGGCGACGACGTGTGCCGCGACGAGGCGGCGGCGCTGCAGCTCAAGATGGCGGCCGTGGCGGCCATCCTCTAGGCGGGCGCGGCGGTGTCGCCATCCGGCTCGTTGGCATAAGCGGCCCATGATGAGACGACGGCGCTGCTCGAGGACGGCGCTCGCGAGGATCACGGCTGCGCCGACGAGGGAGAACGGGGCAAGCGAGAAGCAGGGCGCCATGCACATCGTCAGCAGCTTGCAGCGCCGCTGCCGCGCACAGGCATAGCCATGCGCACGGCCCGGCGTGTCGCGGTGGAGGAGCGGTGTCGACGGCGCGGCCACGGTCATGGCCATTGCCACGAGGAGGGCCCGTCTCAAGCTCGTCATGTGCTTGCCTCACAGGTACAGACAGTTCAATTATCCTTTTATGCAAGTTAGTTAAGTAGAAGTGGCTGAAGTGCACTGTAGTCGTGTGGATTGATGAATATGATATAATAAAACTTGCTTAGTTTGCTTATGATTGAATTCAATAAGCACGCATGCCTGCATCGAGTGTAATTTGCTTTCCTAAGCTATATCTGAATGTTAGTATAGCTACACAGATGAGCATTGAAATGCGATATCTTGCATATATGTTCTGAGTTGTAAATCTGCGTAGCATGCTGAATAGTGATTTGCTGTATTGTCCACAAGATTCTGGAGCTGGGGATTGTATCGCACTCAGTCATCATCAGGCTATCGTTGGGCGTTTCGCAGAGCCCATGTACCATCAGACCTCTGGTTGCCGCCCTCTCATTCCACCAGTTCTTCGAGGGTTTTGCGTTGGGTGGCTGTATTTCTGAGGTTAATGTCCACCTTCTTCGTGCTGTGTGGTTGACAATTCCTCACTTGAAGGTAACACTCACGTGTGATCTTTCATGTTCATTGTCAATGAACAAATGCAGGCTCAGTTTATTATACAGTCTACTCTAATGGTTATATTAAAAAGAAATAGGTATGCATGATTATATTGAAACAAATCGCTGTCCAGATTATATTGGAGAAAAGACCAACCGAAACTATTTGTAATCTGGGTTGCTTATATGACTAGCCATTGTTGCTTTAAACTTCATGCATCTTGTTATTCGGAATGTTGCAGACTGCAGAAGCATGTCCCAACAGTAGAAGAAATTAAATCTGTGCGCTAGCTAGCTGCTAATTGTTTCTGCTTTCTCCTTATCTCAGCACCAAACTAGCTTCCACTAAAGTCGTATATAATTGCTGTTCTAACTAAAATAAAGAAAAAGGCACAAGTAGCAATAGATTACAAACAAAATTTAGTCATATTCATGATTGGTCAGAGAGACCTTTGACTTGAAAACACTCAACTAGCTAGATGAGCTCGAGTGCAGTGGAGGGGCCTCCATATTCCAAAAGAAAGCTATTAGATTTTCTTTCGCAAAAGAAATCAAAGCATAGCATAGATTTGGATCTCAGAGCATAGTTTTTTCGGAAAGAAGGAACAAAGGGAAATAAAGTCCAGAATAGTGCTCTAAATTCTCTAATTAAGAGCTAGGCCACCCCTAAAAGCAGAAATGCTCGTGTGCCTAAAAAATTAGAAGTTCAGAACACGCCCAGATGAATGCATGCATATATAGCCCCATGATCTCCATGGTTGTGCTGATGGCAAGCAACATTATTTGCATGGTATATAATAATCGAACTGATAACTACGGGATACAATCGCACCGTGACTAATTGACTATACTGCACAAGGATGTGGGTTCCAAATGATCCTATCCAGATGGTAAACTGGGCGTGAAGTTAGGATCGGATTAGTTTTCTGAAGACTGTCGAGTTCAGAGAGTTGATTGACACTGCGTTGCCTTAGTGTTATTAGAGTTGTAATCTAAAGGCTTGGGGGAAGCTGCTTGCCATTAAATGCACTAGGAGCCGCTCCTTAGCTGCTTGTACTTCGTGAGGAAGAGGAAGATGGGGGATCCTTTTCTTTTCTTTTTCCTTCTTGCTCATTCTTTTGTTTGTTCGTTCTTTTCGTTGTGGTGGGTAATATAAGTCCCTCTTTTGGTCATACAAAACAAAATCCCTTGTTGGGATACATTGTGATTTTGTGATGATAGAGGAGAGAGATGAATGTAGTTTAGGGAATAAAGAATTCTTCTGTTCCACCAGTCTTTGCAGATGTACATTCACCTTTGTTGTTAGATATTGGAGGACTTGTCGATCCTCGTGTTACAAGGTTTTTAACCTTGCAGATGCATCAATGTGAATCTTGGAACAGTCAATTGAACCATTCGAATATTCAATGTCAGGTGCTGTTCAAAATGAGAATGGTTATGAACTCACAGCGGACTCTTTTGGCTGCACCTTCTATCACTGTTTTGGGTATACGGAATGTGGGTTACTATTCTTTCTCAACTTGCATACAAATCTGATGAGTGATGAGTACATGTGTGGTAAGCTAGAATTTACTTAACATTGTTAGTCACTTGATGAAGCGACAAACTTCGTTGATATTGTTATTTCTGAACTGCAGATTGAAGTGAACACCACATGAATTATTCTTTGATTAGAAATGCATCAGATTTTTCCTGATGATTCATGAGCTCATTTAGATTCCACTTCAGTACATCTTATATTGGGTTTGTGTCCATGGTGAAATATCTATCAAGAACTAACTTCATCCTTATATTACATGTACTGAACAGGAGCGTGTGTGTGCTATCAAAATGTTATTTTTGCCTTCACAGTGATGTTCCCTCTATAATGCAATATTTGGGTGCTGACTGCTGATGACATTATGCATGCCGTCAAAGAAACGAGTAAGCCTTATTATCTGAAGGTTTATTTAAAGCGCACTTTGTATGGTCTTCATGTTGAACCAACAGAGACCTGTAAATGAATATTTGCTTTAGGTACGAAGGTAATCAGCTGCATTTACAAATACGTTACTTGCATGTAGTAGATCTTATTCATAGACTTTTGTAAGATGCATGTTATTAAATGTTTATTTATAAAATGCCACTTTCATACAGCTTTACCACTTCTGTTGCTTGTACTCACCGAAAATACACGTCTCTAAAAAACTTTGATTAGCATGCTGAAGTTCAGTTATGAATAGTTTCTTTTCTTTTCATTTAGTTACGGTTTGATTGTTATTATGCAATCTTTTTACTGACAAATATTTTTTGTCACTGTTTACAAAAAAATCTTTTGTTGTTTACATGCTTATCGTTTTGAAACAGTAGTAATATCTGCAGAATCATTACAAGAACAGTACTTTGTTATCAATGTTCTGTGATTGAATTCCTTAACTATCAAATAGCAGATAACAGCTAAACAGCTATAAGCCAAACACCTACTATAAATTATGATGCAAAAGTCGAACTGTTGAGAATTCCGTGTTTTTACCACCTTTTCCACTTCATGTTCCTTTTTATGCAACTATTGTCAACTAGGATACTGCAAAGGCGAGCATAGCCATATGGATGATGAATCACAAGTTGGAGCTGACCCACATGCGTTGCTCCCTAAAAAATCTTATAGCTAGAGATATTGATGCCTATGGGACTCAAGTCGATCGATGTCGACTGCAGACTATCAATAAAATGGCATGTGAAGCTCGTTCATCAACAAATCAAGAGGCTGAGGTGATACCATCTGTTCTTCAAGCAATCTTTCCTGTCATAACTTCCCTGGACATCAAATCCTTTAAAGCCTAGAGGGCATCTTTGTTGTGGAGATAAAAGGCCCAGGTCTGTATGTTGTTAACAGCTTTGCTCACGCTGCCCATCCAAAACCACCGGAAAGCCAGGCAAACCATTTTGGACATGCTACATCGATCAGTTGCAAGTTAATCTGTTGCTGGAAAATCTGTCAGGCCATTTGGAGAGCAATCAAAATTAAGTGCATCTTTGAAACAAATATGAAAGACACTCTTGCAGATTGTAAGTTCGTCCAGATAAATAAAATTTGGTAGAAGCATAAAAGTTTGAGCTCTATTATCCTCTTTTCGCAACTTTATTATACAGTCTACTCTAATGGTTATATTGGGCCCTTTGCACAAGTGCAATATTTTGTTGCAGTTGTACAGATAGGTTTGTATGCAGCAAGTTCTCTCCTGTTTGCTTACCAGTGGACAAATATTTGGGCTTAGCTCATTGATTGCTTGGTTTGTGCTAGAATAATTTGTAAGTACCTATGAAGCAGAATCACCTGATGAGGGGGCTTTTCTTGTGGTAGCCAGAGAATTTGGATTTGAATTTTTTAAGAGAATACAATCAAGTGTCTTCATCAGGGATAAATATACATCTTCTAAGGGCACAATTGAGAGGTTGCATAGTAGTAGTGTATATTGCAAGTTCTCTCCTGTTTATTTTAAGATCTTTCGGAATATATATCAAGAATATCATCTTTACGTATGTTCTAATTGAGAGAAACCATAGAAACTTTTGTAATCGGGAGAAATAGATGTTTGATCTTTTAGCACAATTTTTTTATTACTTGACTTTTATGTTTTGTTAGTAATTTTATTTTTATTGCAACGCATGCGGGCATTGAACTAGTATATATACAAAACATCGATGCGGTTGGAGAAACCAACTGATGTCGATGAGGTCCTCGAGGGTTCTGACGCTACGCCATGTGAATTTGAACCGTCTTGATACTCTATCGATCAAGACGTGTGAATGAAACAGGGGCCGATGCCCTTGAGCATCGATCCCGGATAACTTCTACGGTTCCAAAACCGGTACTAAAGGCAATTTTGGACCGACTAAATGCCCTTTCCGTAGTAGTGTCTATTCAACAAGTAATGCCAAAGTCAGGACTTGGCTACATATATACATCCAGCCATCCAAGAAGTTACTACAACCAACGAAGTTTAAGGAACAAAAGATCAGCCATCCACAACAAATTAGAGTTGTCAATGATGGCTGAAGCACAAGATGATCCATCTACAACAGCACCCCACACGTAACAAGGTATATTTTATTTGTCCCATCTTTAGCTATTGTTTAATTGCAATGTTGTTTCTAAATTTTTCAATTTTTATTTTTTAATGGCCAGGATTTTTATCTCTATCTTTCCCAAATGGCAACAGGAATATTTCCGAGCAGGAATATTTTTGTAACGACCCTATTTTTACATACAATGCAAAATGAAAATCTAATGTGCACAGATGCTAGTCCCTGGATCAGTAGCTAGTATGCACATTTACAACAATTAGAATCACAACCATACGTTATATTAATTAAGCAGAAACGAATATACAAAGAATCTTACAACTCAGAGCATAAGACAGCAAAAGAAGCAAAGCCTGGTAGTGTGGCCCATCCAACCCGCGGGCAACTGACGAGGTATAAATCCCTAGAAAAGATCGCTTGAATGAAGATCCCGCATCCTACGACGAAAACAAACCTTTGAAGCTTCGCTAACTTATCCACCTAAAACAACAAATTAAGCAAGAGTACTTTCATACTCCCAAGACTTAAGGTGGTATTTGCAAATGCATAAATGCAGGACAAGTCAAAGGAGGCTACTACAGTTAATTTGCATAAAGCGAAATTGAATTTGTAAATTAAGTTATTTGCAAATGGAATTTGTAAGAGCAAGTTTGATTGATAACAAATAAGTAAAGCATAAGTAATACTCACAGTCCTTCATGACATGAGTGACGAATAATCCAAATTCTGAAATCCATCAATGTCGGCCCTTTGACATAAAGCAACAGTTGCTAAACAAGTTCAAATCAAAACCCATTTTAGAAAATACCAAAATCTAGCATTGGAATGACTTCACCAATTGCCCATGACTGCGGACGCGACTAATCGATTAGATTTATTCTCTGCAGAGGTGTACAACTTTACCCACAAGTTATGACCTTTTCTTTTTGCTACATGTTTCATGCCCCCTTGGCGTGTGGCCAGAATGTTCATGACGAAAACCTTTAGATTACCTAGGTTAACTTCGCACCATCCCGGACGTTAACCCATACTATGGCAAGAGAACTCAAAGCATACAAATGTTGGAACTCTCCCATAGCATGGCGTACCCCATTGCATTGGTAAGTAGAAACCCCTACAAGTAGACCTAGAAATGAATGCTTGTGCTAGCTTCTGCCTTCCATAAATGCAAAGTTAAACTAGGTAACTTAATTGGTTTAAGGTTGCCCCATCCCAACATTTGTGGTTTGCACCGATTTCTTGGATCAATAGCGTCCCATTGCTCGGTCTTTAAATTGACACGGGTGATACTCCACCCTACACTACGTGCAATTCCCTTTGCACATCAAATTATTGCCAATAATCACCATAAAAGCATAGTTTTATTTTGGGTTTTGAATTAAAATACCAGCAACCAGCAGTGACATTTACAACATTTTTAGGAAACAATTTTGATCTGATCATCAACCTTGTTGATTCTAAAGCATGGCTAAGCATGAATAATATGTAAACGCATATACCCAAGATGACATTAAGTAATGCCTATCCTTAATCTTTGGTTATCAAGGTTCACATGTCATACATATCAAGGAAGGTTCATGAGACAACAGGTATAGCTACCAGCACCACAAAATAGCGAATTTACAGAAAAATAAACGTATGCATGAAAGCATTTGATAAACAAAAGGAAAATTAAATACTGGGATCAATATGATCAAAGGGGTGCTTACCTTGCTTAATCCTTGTTTACGACGAAGACGGGGATTGCGTTTGACGATGGCGATGACGAAGTCAAAGGCATCGGGTTCTACATGTCGTTACCGACTAGAAAGCAATAAGAAGCAAATAACAATCTTCAATAAGAGCAAAGGAAACAGACAGAGAACCAAATAAAGATTTACTGTAGAAAACAAGAATATTATATGGTTTAGATTAGATGATTCAAGTTCTCATGCTTTAGGTTGATTAAGCATTCATATTACTATTAACTTTCAAGTTGAGAGATGCACGATTCATCTTATAGATTATCCATTCTCGCTTTACAAATTCAAGAAGCTAAAATTTTGAATTTTTATATTTATAACTTCGAATTCAAGATGCAAAAATTATTTGGATTAAAGGAGTTAAATCATTATTCACTTTGTTGTATGATATGAATGAATAGAACTTAATCCTTAATTGATTTTGCATAAGAAACGATTTCGAATATGATAAATCTAATAAGATAGGTTACTGGGCATATATTGGTGATTTTTAAGAAGGTTTTGGCGATACAAATATCTTAATCATTGATTTCTTATTTGCAACTAAAGCTCGTTTGTTTATATTAGACTTTAGGAATGGGAACACTTAGGGTTATTAGGCTATCAAGATTAATATGCAAATCATGGTGAAGTGAGATTATATTTTTATAATAGGGTAGTCTATACTTTTGAGAGCACTACTGAGCTAATTTTCTAAGTTTTAGGATTTGGACGAGACATTATATTTATCGTTGAAAAAGGTTTCGTGGCATTATATGGAATCGGTGAGAAAGTGAAGCGCAAGGTTAACACTTAAGGGTATTGGACTAGCGGGATCTTATTGATAAGCAGGTTGTAACTAATATGTTTTTCTAGAATATGGTGGCATGAACTTTGAACAGTGTTTCTAATATGACTTTATAAATTTCATCATCTAGACAAGTTATTTTATTTGCTGTTGAAATAGTCTAAATGACCACAAAGGTAACGCTAAATCGAATCAAGTTTGCGACCACACTATACATGATCCTTCATTCATTTTTCAGGTATTAGCATAGTGTAACTATAAAAGAGTTTTAAAACTATTTTTACATTATTTTGACTTTAACCGCGATAGATTATTTATTTATTTGTTGTTTTGATCTGCTTTTCTTTTATCAAAAGAATGCAAATCAAATCCTATTCTAAATATTTTTACATACATGGGTCCTTACTATTTCCATGGCTTCATAAAAATTATTTCATCATTTTATGAGCTATTATATTTTCATTTTTATTAATAGCCATATTAGGGTTTACTAATGATTGCAAAGCAAATATATTAAACTTAGTTCAAAAATTAAAATTTTTTGTATGATTAGGTTTATTATAATTCCAGAAGCACATAAAAATTTATTTCATGATTTTAGAAGTTATATTTTTCATATATGCAATAATGTCCATAATAGAGTGTTTAATTCTTTTTAAATTTTTATAATTGTTTTATGACTCAAAAATTAATTATTTTTGCAGTTTTAAATTAATTTTGGTTTTATCATCATATAAAAATGATCTTATTATTTTATGACTTATTGTTCGCAGATTTAATATAAAGACCATAATAGGGTTATTAACAAAATTTAATTCAAATAATTTTTTGAAGTTCAAAAATTAAATATTTTTATATATTTAGAATATTACTGATTTTAGATGAATATAGGATTTTATTTCCTCTTATTTGGATCGAAAATGTGAAAGATATTAATGTTTGAATATTTAACCGATTGGAAATTGCATTTAAAAGAATGAAGTACGTTTCCTTGAACTGAAACCGCCTTTTACCTTTTCAACTGGCTTTCCTTGATCTGCTGCACGATTGGGGTTGACTCTTTAGTGAAAGAAAACAGAGCAAAGATGGAGGGAGAGGCATGCGGAGCGGAGGCGGAGTCGGTCGGCAGGCGAGAATAGCAAGAGAACATCAAGGCGTGTCTGAAGGAGTTCTCGGTTGCGAAGGAGATGTGGCACCAATGGCTGCCACCGGCGACATGCGGCGCAGGCAAAGGTAGATGGCCGGAGCAGCTGAAAATGAGGCCAATCCTGGAGAAATTCGGGTGTGTAAGCATCAGTGGAAGGATATGAACCCATTTTTCTGCCCACCTTGGTCGGAGGTTAACCGATTCGAGCTGCCATCAGTTGCCGGTTTTGGAGAAGAAAGGCAGGAAGGTGGTGGCGAGTTCTAGGTGAAGATTCTCCGATTTTATTGAGGGCTTTTGATCCTATAGGCTTGGTGATGCTAAGGCTCAGAGAAATTCGGGATTGATGAAGTAATTTGGCTAAATTTTTGTGCTATCTGAGCTTTGCTTGATAGGCCATGGCGGTAAGGAAAAATGGAATTGGGGCTTCTCTGGCTAAGGAGAAAAAGGAAGATATGAGGAGAAGATGAGCGCACAGTCTGGCGATCACAGAGCCTCTTTTATATTTGAGGAGACTATGCGGATGAGCCGGCCTTGGTTGTAGTCTTCACCAGTTCATGCAGTGTTTCAACAGAGGAGACGATGGTCAGCCATAGGGCTGCATAAATCGGCCAAGGTATGGTGCTTAATTGCCGGCGATGTAGCTCGGGTACGGCCCAGCAGAGCTGGGATCGACGTGGGAGCGATCAATTGAGCAAGCAAGCGCAACTAGTACGAGTTGGTGGAGAGAAGGCGCAAGGCTTCGGTCTAGAGGAAGGAGAAGAAGAGAGGAAAAGGGAGTTGGCCGATGACATGTGGGGATCGGGGCCACCGACTGTGACAGGAGGGCTATAGTTCCACTGCCAGCGAGTGGTTGAAGGAGCAGTATCCAGGCCCACACGTCGGCGAGACGGTTGAGTCAAAAAGGATAAGCTCAGGTCAGACAGCGCATGAATTGCATTAAAACGGCCGTCAATCACTGCCCAAATTTTTCAAAGATTTTTTACTAGAGTCTCTAGTTAATTTACTACCTCCACTAAAAGTTTTGGGTCAAAAAGTTCTACAGGGAATTAATTAAAATTCTGACATTGATGACTGCTCAAAATTTCATTTTTGGATTTTGATTTATTTAAGGGGTGAATGATATTATTTATTTTAAACTTTTTAAATAAGTTGGAAATAAGTAAATAATGCTCCCATAAAATGTTCAAGTTACAATATTATTTATTTATTTTATAATAATTCTGACATTCAAATTTTCAATACTTCTGTTTTTGAATTTTTAAAGGCTCCAAACGATTTTATTAATTTTTAATATTTTTATCACGGGTAACTAATGTATTGAGGGTGTTATGGTAATTTTTTAGAATGAGATAAGGTCTACAGATCTTATATTAAATCTAACCTTACACTGTTTTTAGTCAAAGTGAGGGTCTTTTCAATAATTAAGTCTCATTCTTGTTCATAAAAACTTATTTGTGGACAAAAATGCTTTTCCTGCAGGCCTAGGGTTTAGGTGGTAATTTTTCTAAATTTTTACTTTTACCATTTTACCTTTTTCCATTATCCATTTAGAAATTCTCTTTTCTCTTTTATTTGATTATTTTCACAACACAAAAATCCAAAGAAATCCAAATAAGAATCAAATATGCCAAGAAAACTCAGAAATAATAATATTCAAATTCAAAATATTTATTTTTATTTTACTAGAATTTTCGGGATGTTACAATTTTTCCTGGGGATGAAGGGGGATTCTATATGCTTTGTAAAATCCCTCTAGGAATTACTTCCCTGGGTTTTTGTCTCCTTCCATCCAAACAAGCCCTGAATATTATTTTTTGTAGATGGGAAAAACAAAGATCGATACATAGAAATGGAACTTACAAGACATAAGTTCCCATAAAGCTAACCCTATTAAAGTAGAAAACATTGGACTTTGAGCAAATATAGTAGCGCGCAGTGTAGTACGAACAGAAGAGGGGGAACACTGACTTGCACAACAATACTTCGCCAAGACGGACATCATCTGCCAAACAGATCTCACTACCATGAGAGGCAGCATTAGGACTTGGCAGACACAGATCCTGCAACCTGTCCAATCCTCTCAGAGAGAAACGGATCATAAGAAATTGCCACGTTCCACACGCCTGCATGAGTTGGCAGCAAATTCTCTACCAAATCTGCCATGTACCCAAAGCCATCGCCCAGCAGCGACAACCCCCCTATACTGCTTCTCAGGACCTTGCACCAGAATCGGGGATTTGGATGGGCTTTGAGCACCTCTCCGACGATCTTCGCGCCGAAGAACGATCCATTTAGCTTCCTTGCGATTGCTTTGCCCGCCGCTACCAGCCTCGGGTTCTCCTCGACGTCCGTGCCCGCAAATGCGTGCGCCTTGAAGAAGAACCAATACTCCGGTTGGGGCAGAACCTTCAGTTTGATTAGATCAACTGTTCCGATGCTCGCGACATGCCTACTGTTGCTGGTGACTATGACCTTGCTCCCCTGTTCGCCACGTCTCAAGCTCGGCAAGAGCTCTTCCAGCATCTGCTTCTTGCGCATGTCAACATCCTCGAATACCATCAAGAACCTCTTATTGCGAAAATTCTCCTTGAGTACATGCAGTGGCTCAATAAGATTTCCAGCGTCTCCGATGACATGTTTGGCCCGTAGAACAATCGTTGCTTGACTCATCGCCATAGCATAAGTACATGAAAAATTAAACAGCATGATTATTGGGAAGTGGTTGCGCACCCTGACATCATCGCAGACATGCTGCACCAGGGTGGTCTTCCCGACTCCGATGTCGCCAACAATCGGAAGCACGTCCAATTTTGCAGTTGACCCACCGTCGTCGTGCAGCAAGAAGTTGATGATCTTCTCCTTTTCGACATGGCGGCCAAACATCTGACCGTCGACCAAAATATTCGTAGGCAGAGAGCGGTGGACCTGCTGGCAGCTTTGCAGGAGCATGATGAACTCCTTGAGATCAGAAGATAAGCTTTCCAGGCTCTCTAACACCCTGTCAATCTCATCAGCGCCGATATCACGGCGAGACAACAGGCTCTTGACAGTGCACGCGGCGACTCGCACGCGCTTTGCGGGATTAAACAAGGATAGGGAGAAAGGTTGGGCGACTACCTTGTCATCAAGCTCGTCTTCTAGCTCATGCTCGCCGCATCCGATTGTGTCGAGTAGGTAACGGCCTCGGTACGTGCTGTCGATGAGCTCCGAGAGCCACTCGAGGGTGCCATGGTTTGTGATCTGCCTCCCTTTGGCCTCCTCTACCACGCTGTGAATCTTGATCAGAAGATGGCATATCTTTCGTAGCTTGGCTTTGGTGCTCTGTTGGCCACTGAAACGGCCAGCAAAAAGGGATATCACTCCACTAACCATATCGCCAACGACCGCCGAGAAGATGGCCTCCGCCATGGTAATTTTCTCTAGTAGCAGGTCTAGGAGGAATCACTCAGGAGAAATTCCATGAGTGCGCTCGAGGCACACCATTTTTGACAATTCTAAGTCACGTGCTAATTGAAATCGAAAGTCAAGATGGGCACCAATAGTTTGTGAAGAGGAGAGATAAGAATACAAGCATGAAATTGACTCAGAAAGACTTTGTTGCTCTGACTCCGTATGAATTTGCAACGTGTCCTCCTTGATATATCAATAATAAATGCATCACAAACAATTCAATGCATGACAAGGCAATTGATGGCGCACATTTCTCAACTACTTTTGTGGGTTGTCCAAAGAGATTAGGAAGAAATTACAGTTTTTAGATGGAAGGAATGCCGCCGCCATCGCCCGTGCGAACCCATCGGCTCCACCTGGCATGCCGCCACCACCACTCTGGCGCAAAGGTTTGGGAAACCCTATCGCTCAGATTTTGTTTAACCGAGCGAAAGTGGGCCGAACCTTATCTAGCCCATATGCTTAATGGGTTAGGTTTTGATCTAAAACACAAAATTGGTATTTTTGCGTTCTGACCCCTGAGCTTTCAGTTAATTATGTAAATCTTGCGACTGCGTTAAAATTTTGAAAAAGACACTGAAGTTCTACATAATTATAAAAATTTATCAAGACCAAGTAATTTTATAATTTGGACCCTAAAATTTTCAGCAATCTTGAAACATAGTTTATAAATTCTAAAAAGTTAAATTAAATCCTAGAAACTAACATCATGCTATAGAATACGTGTTTACTCATGGGTCCACATCGGCATCATTGCCGGATGTGGACCCTAAGACTCATTTATTGGCAAGGATAGCGAGAACTATCAACGCAAGATGTAAACAGCAATGACAATCACTATCACTTCCTGCTCACATCATTGTACCACGGTGATAAGTAACTATCACTGCCAAGGATAAGTAACTATCAACGCCACATTTTCATCAATAACCGGCGGTGATAAGTAGTATCACCGCCACTTTTCCTTGGCAACCCATGTTGATAACTCTCACCTATTTTTTCATCCAAAACTAGTAGTGATGGGTTTTTAAACCTTTATATATATATTTGTTGCAAAGATATGTTTTATGTAATGTTATAACATATATATATTGTACAGTAGATGTATTCTGTACGGATACGTTATGCACAATATTAACGAAACATCGCTAAAGGGTAATTCAAATATATTGAAGCATCATAATATCTAATTATTACATTGTTCCTTCACTTTTGAAGCATCATAGTATTTAATTGTTACATTGTTCATTCACAATCATTGACATCTCACTTAAGCTACAAATACTCGTAAAACTTGCCCTTCGGGTTGATAACTTCTTGAATGATGAACCCAGCTAGCTGCTCTCGAAGGGCTTTAATTTTGTTGTCGAGCAGGCCGCTAATGCCCAGCTTCATGCGCTGTCATGGGAGAAATTGAAGCATTAATTAGTGTCATCGTCTTTATAAAGAAAAGTATGCGTCAACATATAATGATATACCATCTCGCCGTTGTAGTCCATACTGTCAGTGATGAACAAGTGCATATGTGTCATTGCGTAGTATCCACATAGATTGTTCCCTTGGGCTTGTCTCAAGCACGGAAAATTAGTTTTTATTCTGAACTTCTTCATGAATGAACGACATCACCGGCTCTTCTTATGTATTTTATGCATACACCCTATGCATGGTTACGAGTAGTTATTAAAATTAATTAGGTGCAATGGAATGGAAGATTACTGGAGCAATAATACAATGACCGAGTTTACCTATCTAGCAACTCTATTAATTCTTTGTAATCTGCTGTCGGTTTCCTCATTGAGTCCAAGACAGTGATGTTGCTTTTGTCTAACATAGTGACGAGGAGGATCTGGTGAAAGCTGCGGAAGCCAATTAGTTATCACATAGTGTTGCGCATCAAATATGCGAGACTAGTAGGCAGGGAAACACGTACTGAAAGTTGTAGGGTAAAAGTACGTAGGTTTTGTCTTGTAACTTTAGCAGCGCCTTGAGTACGTACTCCTCAACATCTTTTATCGTTCTTAGATCTAGAATAAGTTTGAAGTTGACAAGACCCAGGTCGAGGAATCCTACCCTTTCATTAAGTCTGCTCTAAGTGTCATTGCCTCCATTCTACATAAAAAAAGAAAGATGAAGACATTTTCTTAGTTGCGATACATGGAAGACATTGTGAACACTGGACAGCTGGGATGGCAGCTCCAACTTGTATGCCTTTTCTCCCATTTTCTCAAGGATAGGATATGGTCCGATATATCGTGGCGCCAATTTACCTCAAATCTGGAAACGGTGAATACCATGAAGTGGCGAGACCTTAAGATAAACATAATCATTGACTTCGAAACTTAAGTTACGTCGATGATTGTTGGCATAACTTTTCTAATGAGACTGAGCTTCCCTTTGACGACTCCTGATTAAATCCACATGCTCTTGGGCTTCTTCAATAAGATCTGGGCCGAAGAATTGCCTTTCTCTAGCTTTTGACCAAAATAAAGGTGTTCTATACTTCCTTCCATAAAGAGCTTCAAATGGTGACATTTGCAGGCTTGACTAAAACTGTTATTACACGAGAATTCCGCAAATGCCAAACATTTTTCCCAATTGGTGCTATAAGATAGCACACATGCTCTTAACATATCTTTTAGAATATGATTTGTTCTTTTAGTTTGCCCATCAATCTGAGGATGATAGGCAGTACTGAAATTCAATTTGGTTCCCAACATGTTATGCAACTTTTCCCAAAAATGAGATGTGAACTGTGAGCCACAATCAGATACAATTGTTTTTGAAATTCCGTGCAAATGCACAATATTGTTGACATAAAGTTAAGCTAATTTATCTCCAGAATGAGTAGTTTTGACAGGAATGAAATGTTCTACCTTTGTTAATCGATCAATGATTACCCAAATGGAGTCATTCCCTTTTTGAGTCCAAGGTAAACCAGTGATGAAATCCATAGTGATATCGTCCTACTTCCATTCTGGGATTTGCAATGGTTGAAGAAGTCCAGCTGGACGTTGATGTTCAGCTTTAACTCACTGGCACACATCGCATCTAGCAACGTATTCAGCGATATCTTTCTTGATACTAGGCCACCAATATTCATTTTTAAGATCCTGATACATCTTTGTACTCCCAGGACGAATGGATAATGGTGACTCATGTGCTTTAGATAGAATCAATTTCTTGATCTCAGAATCATTTGGCACATAAATGCGAGTTCCAAGAAAAACCACTCCATCAAAATCTGTAGTGAACTCGGATTCCTTGCCTTCCCTTAACTGATTTTGAATTGCAATAATAGCTTCATCTTTAAGCTGTGTGGCTTTGATTTGACTCTTAAGAGTGGGTTGCACATTAAGAGCAGCTACATAACCATCCTCAACTAAATTTAGATTGAGCTTTCGAAACTCATTCATCAACTCGGATTGATTAGAAACCCAAGTACAATAGAGTTTCCGGCTAAGAGCATTAGCTACAACAATGGCTTTACCAGGATGATAATGAATACCAAGGTCATAGTCTTTAATTAGCTCTAGCCATCTTCTTTGCCTCAAATTCAAACCTGGCTGAGTGAAGAAATATTTGAGACTTTTATGATCTGTGTAAATCTCAGTTTGGTTTCCAATGAGATAATGCCGCCAGATTTTTAGAGCATGAACAACTGCGGCTAATTCAAGATCATGTGTGGGATAATTCTATTCATGAGGACGAAGCTGTTGAGAAGCATACGCGACAACTTTCCCTTCTTGCATTAATACACATCCTAGGCCAAGATGTGATGCATCACAATATACTTCAAAGTTCTTATGAATATCAAGTAACACTAGCATTGGGGCCAATGTTAACCTTTTTTTCAATTCTTGGAAACTTTCTTCACATTCTGGAGTCCAGATGAACTTCCTTTCCTTCTTTAGAAGTTGGGTCAATGGCCTTGCAATTTTGGAAAAGTTCTCAATAAACCGGTGATAATATCCGACCATTCCCAGAAAACTTCGAATTTTTGGAACTGATTGCGGCCTTTCCCAAGCTAATACAACTTGTACTTTGCTAGGATCGACTGCAACTCCCCCTTTAGACAAGACATGCCTGAGAAATGCCACTTCTTTCAGCCAAAATTCGCATTTCTTGAATTTGGCATAGAGTTTGTTTTCTCGGAGCTTACTAAGAACTATTCGCGAATGATGAATATGCTCTTCTTCACTCTTGGAATAAATCAGGATATCATCAATGAAGACTACCACAAATTTATCCAAGTATTCCATGAAGGCCCTATTCATCAGACTCATGAAACTTGTTGGAGCATTAGTGAGTCCGAATGACATTAAGGTATATTAATATAAATCGTTACGAGTAGCAAAAGCAGTTTTTGGTATATCAGATGGCTTGATCTTCAATTGATAATATGCAAGTTTGAGATCAATTTTTGAAAAGACTGGAGCGCCATTTAGTTGATCAAATAAATCATCAATCCGAGAAGCGGATATTTATTCTTGATGGTAACATCATTCAATGCACGATAGTCTACGCACATTCGTAGACCACCATCCTTCTTCTCCACAAAGAGAACTAGACTGCCCCAGGGAGATGTACTAGGGCGAATAAATCCTTTGTCCAATTGCTCTTTAAGTTGTTTCTTCAACTCCATCAACTCATTAGGAGCACTACTACAGAACAGGTTATCACTGCTTGGCTCATCCACACCATTACCGCCGGTTATGGGAGCCGGAAGATTGCCCAGCAGTGATACTCGATTATCACTGCCGGCCAGAACCGCTAGTGATAATAGATATCATCTTTACGGTTTGTTTTATAACCGCAAGTGATATTGGACTATCTTGCCGGGTCACACCAAAATCCGATAGTGTGTGTGTGTGTGTGTGTATATATATATATATATATATATATATATATATATATATATATATATATATATATCTCATTGCTCATACCAAGAACCGATAGTGATATATGTATATCATTACGGTTCTTGGATCTAACCGACAAAGGACAAGCCATGCACCAAATATTTTTATTGCATATTTTTTTTGCATTATATATTTTTATACAAAATTTTTGTACAATGTGTTAATGTAAAACATCGTTAAATCATAATTCAAATATGGCAACATATCCTGTGCACATAGGGCTTCCCGTGTACACACCATGCACACCGACTAATAAAAGTCACGTAAAAACTCAAAAAATTTGTAGATGTGCTTATAGATTACTCTACCTATGTATAAAATTGTAGGTTCAAATTCAATACATTCCAAGAGTTACAAAAAAGAAAAATTCTGATATCAAGAGTTACGAAAAGAAAAATTTCAGAACTTAAACTTGTCGAATTTTTCTTTTTGTAACTCTTGGAATGTATTGAATTTGAACCTGCAATTTTATACATAGGTAGAGCAATCTATGAAGCACATCTACAAATTTTTTTTAGAATTTTTCGTGACTTTTATTAGTTGGTATGCACGATGTGTACACGGGAAGCCCTGTGTGCACAGGATATGTTGCTTTCAAATATATAGTATATAAAGCGTCGTTAAATCATAATTCAAATATATTAAGCATCATAATATTTAGTTTTTACAATAGTCTATTTACAAATATAGTGTGAGTACATCTTGTTCACTTTGGTTTTTCAATGACTCCAGTAGAATTAAAGTTACTCGTGGAACTCGCCGTTTGGATTGATGATCTCATCGTGAACGAATCCAACGATCTGCTCTTGAATTGCTAAAGTTTCTGTTAGCAGTAACTTATTGGTTCTCAACTTGGAGCACTGTTATTGAAGAAAAGAGAAATTTAATTAATGATGATAATGTTAAATGAAATAAAAGTAGGCATCAATGTGTAATTATATACCATGGCTTTTATAGCTTTACACTCTCCATGACAATTAAATGCATATTTGTACATACGTAGTATATGCACATAAATTATTTCTGGCCCTATCTCATGCATGGAAAGTCGATTATTATTTGCAAATCTTTCTTGTATGGACGATCTTGTACCGCTTTTCTTGCAATATCGTGGGAATGCCCTATGAATGATTTTAAATAGTAATTAAGCTTAAATGCAATAGAATGGAATATTACTAGAGCAATAACGCAATGATCGAGTTTACCTATTCAGCATGTCCCAAAAATTTTGGTACAGATTAAGGGGTTTTCTCCTCGAGTCCAAGACAAAAATCCTGCTAGCACCTAACTCGATGACAAGGAGGACCCAGTGAAAGCTGCACATATATGTTAACATAGTGCATTAGTCCCACATCGTGTCACGCAAAAAAAGTAAAACGATTTTAGAAGTAGGGTAATATGTATGCAAAGTTGTAGGGTAAAAGTATGGAGGTTTTGTATTGTAGCTTCAAGAAAGTATTAAATAAATAGTCTTCAACAAACTGTGGATCCTACAGGATAATTTCTCATTGGCAAGCCCCGGATTGAGAAATCCTAAGTTGTCATTGCCATTTCTTCTACATGTCTGTATCTCCATTCTACATATATAAAAAAGAAGTTAGACATGTAGTTAAACGATACAAGAATATACAATAATATACATAAAGACTTACAAAGTCCACAGTCTGAGTATATTCACGTCCAGGGCATCTTGTTGGTACAACATATACAATTCGATGAATAATACCTAGAAGATGTTATTCTCATTGTGAAAATCCGATTATTTGTATTTGACTGGGAGCGCCTCCATACCATTTTTGCACTGCTGCATGTACCACTGATGGGCGCATCGCAGTTGTGTTGTTAGGTGGTCTAAATGAGCTGCTTCAACCAGCGGTTACCCTAGAAAGAACTTCTACCTTAGACCTTGCTCGTGAGCACGAAGTTGTTTAGCAGTATCTCCATGAGCTTCCGATCTCAACGTGTCGGCACTAGCCGCCTTCAAGTATTGCTTTCTGGAGATGCGCTCATAGTCTGACATTTTGGAAGGTTCAGAAGCTCCCCCCGTCTCTTTGACTTTTCCCATACTCAAGAAAAACTTCTGCGCATTAGCATCAACTTTAGTCTTCTCAGGTGATAGCACCTTTTTGAAGTGAGATGTTACATAGGCGCTTATTTCCTTTTTGCGTTCTTCTTCAGTCATCTCTGCTGGTAATTTCTTTGGAGGCTTTGTTGACTTCATAGATAACCGAGATTTGCTATACGACGGTGCGAACTTCCGAGATGGTGCTGATGTTCGATTCTTCTTATATGCCGGTGGAAGAGTTGGACTTTTTTTAGGTGGTGCCGGCGGAGGAGTTGAACTTTTTCTGGTTAGTGCAGGCGGATCATCATCGTCGTCGTCTTTGTGTGGAGAGTGCGGTTGATCATCATCATCATCGTCCTTGTTGTTCTCATTGTCCGAGCCAAACTTAATCAAGCTCTTGAATCACGTGAGGAAGCCATGCACGTTTTCTCCAAGTTTGTTTTTTTCGCCTCGCCAGGATCTCTTCCTCCATTTTGCAAGATTGTCGGACTACACCGCCCACTTCAACCTGTCAATCCCTACGGGTATCGGGCGGTCTGCAGAACCTGCGAGGAGCCGCATGGCCAAGCCCTGCCATCAGCCACCTTGATGGTAATGCCATGTGCAAACGAATGCAGCTTGCACGGTGTCGATTATGTGATGTCATCCACTGGAAAATGGAGTCCATGCTCTTCGGGATCCTCAGGACGCCAGGCGATCTTACTGAACACCGTGGGTCAAGTTCTCGAGGGTCATCGTTGGCGCCGTGAGTCGAGAGCTTTGCATCGCTTGCTCCACAACCTTATCCAGCTCCGCTCTCTGTTCCACTAACGCTTTCGCCACAATATCTTGTATTTGATGGTCCAGTTGATCTTCTCTTATTCTCTTCGGTCGCTTGTACAACGATGCGTCACCGAAGCCTTCTTTCCACGGCACCAAACCAACTCCTGTGTGACCAGGTGCTCCTCGTTACCCAGTAAACAGTCACTCATTATTCTCCTTCGTGGCTCTAAAAAGCCTTGGGAAGATCGCACGTGAGCATCTCTATTTTCCGCGACACTTCCGAGCTCTATCGCTCCCGGCTTAAGCCGCCATCTTCGAGACATAAGCCCCTCCCAAGCAACCAAAGGCTTCGATCATTCACTAAACTCGACCGTCAGAATGATGCCCTCGGTTAGCTCTTCTTCGCACCTATCCCATGCAGGTATTTTCTTCACCTATCCGCGTTTGCCTTATTCTTTTGACTCAATATCTGGGCTTCTTCAGAATTCTTGTACACCACAAAGTCCTCCCAAAACTCCCTTATCTTTGGGTACATGTTAAAATTTGGCATTTCATTCTTCTTCATATAGTTCTTATTCAGCATTGTCTTCCAATTCTTCCACGCTGTGCACATGATGTATAGTGCACGTTTCCTTGCAACCAACTTGGACCCTTGGGGGAACTAGAATACTTCTTTTAGCTTGTCCCATAGCAAGTCCTTCAGGTCATCAGGAACCACCCACTGGTCACCTCGGCAGCCGGTCCATGATCTATAGCTGATGGGCACATTATCCCTAGCAAGTACTCGCAGTTACCTCAGATGACCCCAACGACATCTGGTATAGCAGCTCCCCATCGCCAAGAGCTCTACTATATTGTAAACACCCTTAGGCATCTTGCTTTCGACCACGGCTCGCCACGCCTTTGTTCATCAGACGTTTGAGCCTGCAATTTGATCTTCTCATTAGTCGTCTAACCCTACAATATTTTGGGAATCACAATGTACTGATACTTTACTTAGCCTATGTTAGTGGCGTCAGCTTGGTCCATGGTAGTGGCGCCAGGTTGCTCCATATCAATAACCTGTAGGTTCAGGTAGTACGTTGGGTTACCTGTTCCTACTTCGTCTATATTCAAGGGCCCAACTCCCTCTAGCACTTGTCCCTGATTAGATGCCATTCCTAGCAAGTTTATCAGAAATTTTAGATTAACACACATACACATACAATGGTATCGAAGAAAGACGTAACGAGGAAATGAAGATGGATGTAACGAGTGAACATAGATGTAAAAGCACATGAGCCCAAGTATAGTCGCATTGCCGGCTAGACTATTCTTCTGCTCGTGATGTCAAACTTATGAATTCAAATGATGGCATAGACACATGATGGTGTTTTCAAAGTTATTAATATGATATATTCTTTTTTCTCAACTTTAGTTGGGATATGAACTTTTTTAAATATATTACATACAGGATTCAAAAATTATTCCTACAAAATGAAGTCTTAGCTCCACACTCAAGACTTAAAAGAATAATGCTGCCGGGTTATAAACAAACGTACTTAGGCACTACACAAGGCCATGTAAATTTTCAACAATCTCTACGTAATTAGTCTACATAAGCAATGCGGCCACGTGTGTGGTCTAGATAAGCAATGCGGCCATGTGTGCGGTCTAAGCAGATTTTCAACCACCACACAAACCCCCAATATGAGTACATGACCAAAATGGAGTATATGTTGTTTGTTGTTTTAGTAATAATACTGAGCAAAACCAAACATCACCATCTTCTGACCAACAAAATTTTGGTCACTTTATTAAAATATTTATAGAAAGTTAAGATTATATTTTTAATTTTTATTAATATATAAATAATTTCTAATTCCAAAATAATGAACGTTTTCATTAAAACATACATTAATTTAAAATGGTGTAAGGCCAAATATATTTGCAAAATTCTGAATTAATGAAAATTTGTCAATTTGTGCGTTGGGATATGGAGAGTTATATTTATGTAGGATATTAATTACTTCCTTAGCCACTTCGAACAAAAACCCAAACTCCCCCTTAACAAAAGAACATCTGGCAAGTATTGTATTAGATACTTATAATATTATATTTCTATTATAATATATTTAAATTAGATACATGAAAATCATAAGGGCATGACAGTGGTTTAGACAGCTATTGTCTATAGTAAGTAGCCTGCCATGTCATCTATAGACAACACTAAAGATATCTTCTACAATGGATTGTCTATATAAATCTCCATGTTTTCATGACACTTGCAAATACGGTGATTAAGAGAAAATTATAACTTTGTAGTCTGTTGTGTTTTACTACACTAGAATATTAGCATATAAGAAATTGATTATTTAACACATATTGGGCAAAGAGAGAATTGCACAGGCATCTGCTCTATTTTTTTTTTGAGAAACATGTTTGGTCATGTATCTTACTTTTGTACAATTACTATGTTTGACTGACCATAGAGTAAATTGGCAAATAGATAACCAATACTCAAACATGAACTATAACCAGAAGGTAACCTTTTACTTTTATTTATATTAGCATATCTTCAAAAGTATTAGCATATACAACCTCAGTCTAATATTAATATATCAAGATCAATCAGAGGCATGGGCATCACCGTGAATTACGTAAGGAACATGTACGCTGCACACATATATTTCAAGGACACATACAAATATTTTTTTTATCTTCATACACACAAATATTTTTTTGATCTTTATACACATACATATTTCAAGGACATATACAAATATTTAAAAGACACGTATACATCTTTCAAGAACATGTACACAACACCAAATTGAAGTTTACTTCTGGCTTTGGTGAGGTGGCGGCGGCCCGAGGCGAGTGAGGATTGTTGTAAATATTGTGGTATCAGCAATTTTATCATGACCATTGCATCATATAGAATGAACGCAGTATCAGTGATATCAACAAGGGCATAAACTTGAACAGGGCAACTAGCATAAAGCTCAAGTTGTTTATTTTGAGTATTCTCAGATGTCGGGTTGCCCAAAGGCCCTCCTCGTCACAAGGGACGAGTAATAGAATAATTTGTGACAACCATACCTTAGTTATTGATTTACTTCTTGACAGATTAATAACAAATCTACTCAATTGAATAATATATGCATAAAATAGTGAATCACTTAAACAGGTTTACTGGACTGAGTCTACAAAGCACGAGCAGATGATACCGCCTAAACAGATCGCTTCGAACAAGACTAAGCTTCACCGACCGAGCAATTTAGCTAATAACAATCGCAAGCGCGCATGAACATAAGATGTAATGAACAAGCACCAAAATGATCAATAAGCATATACAACAGATAATCAATTGAGCTTAACAAGATATAGCAGGCTGTCAAGATTTGTTGTCACAAATTGTCTATTTCAGTCCCAAAATCCTCAATGAACACTACACCCACATGCTAGGTCCCCAGGCCAAACGAATTGGCTAGCTCCTTAGCATTCACTGAGAAGAAACTACTACTAATGTGAATTAACTAAAGTGGTATCAGCAAGCTTCAATGCACAAATCAAGCTTCAATACTACAGCCGTCATTCGTGCACGACAAGGACTAACTTTGACCGGCTTGGCCGGCGGTGAGCAGCGACAAAGACCAGAGAGAGGCTTGGCCGGCTGTTTTGGGGAGGTCACCTATGTGGAAAATGGCAAGGAGGTCGAGGCGACGGCAGAGAGGTCGAGGCGACGGTTGGGAGGTCGATGCGATGGCGGGGACGTCGAGGTCGAGGCGACGGCGGGGACATCGAGGTCGAGGCGATGGCGAGGAGGTAGAGGTGACGGCGAGGAAGTCGAGCCGATAACGGGGAAGTCCGGCTGATGGTGGGGAGGTTATGGTGGGGAGGTACAACGGCGGGAGGTTGAGCTCCGAGGCGACGGTGGCTAGGTTAGAGACTTAGGGTTTAACTGAGAGGAGGGGCGTGCGGCTTTCGAATTTATAGAGGCGGACTATCACTACCGGCTCGACACAAGAACCGACAGTGACAGTATATCACTGCCGGGCAAAAGTAGAGCCGACAGTGATAAAGTCCATCATCGCGCCACTCATAAACCGGCAGTAATAGTAGAATATTATTGCCGGTTGGAGATACACCCGTGATGGATAGTTCTTATCACTTTGCCGTTGATACTAACAACAAACAATAATAGGAGAACATTATCACGGGTTGGAGATACAACTCAAGAAGGATAAGTCATATCACTATCGGTTTTATGAACAACCAAAGGTGATAAGCCTCCCGCCAATTAATTGAAACTTTCAATTAATTGATCTAAATTATTTGAAATTTTTTGAGGCAAACTATAGGACATCTAATATTTTATTTAAATATTTTCCCAAATTTTGATCAAGTCCTAAAATTATAAAAATCTAGATTGCTCCCATGTAGCCAGATCCCCCTAGGAGCAATTATCATTAGACTACACAGAGCGAACCAGTTTGGAGCATAACCTCAATTTCCATTATTGCATATATTACATTAATTGTTACATATGAGAAAATAAACATGTCGTTCGTACAAAAGAAAGCATACATTTCATTACTACAACTAAGCTACGATTCGACCTTCGTTATGATCGCGGCGTATGTACGTAGCTTCGTCACTCTCTTCCATGATACTTAGTTCAACGTCCTCTCCGAAAGAGGGAAGCTCATCGAATTAGTTGTACTCTTCCTCGTCGACAACATTCTCAACTCCGATAATCCTTCTTTTTCCTTGAATAACCACGTGGCGCTCCTTGTTAGCCGGGTCAGTTACAAAGAAGATTTGTATAATAGATTTAGCAAGTACGAATGGTTCTTCTCTGTATTCGACAAGTTTGAGGTCCATGGTAGATACCGTACTTGTCAATATTCACGCCCCTTGGAAGTCTGACCCATTGGCACCGAAAGAGAGGGACCTTCAAAGGTCCATAGTCAAGCTCCCAAATCTCTTCTATGAATTCGTAGTAGGTTTGCCTATTTCCATTGCTATCATAGGCATCTATACGGATACCGCTGTTTTGGTTGGTACTCTTTTTATCTTACGCTCTTGTATAAAATGTAAAACCATTTATGTTGTATCTTTGGAATGTCCGAATTGTAGTTGACGGTCCCTAAGCCAACACTTTCAACTGAGTGCAGTCTATCTCCGTATGCATCATGTGTCTACGTAACCAATCACCGGTTATCTCTGTGCTTTCTCGTGAGCCAAACCTCGACCTCCACGGGTTTGTTCTCGATAGCATGTTCTTGTGCATGTTGACATACGGGCCACCACAACCGATTGTCCTAAAACTGCAAAATGTGCTTGTGTAAATGAAGCTAGATTGCTAGTACGTAGTAATTTCTCGCCTAGTGTCCCGTTCCCCTGTAGCCTCCCCTTATGCCGAGATACAGGCACACCAATCAATTTGAGATCCATATAATCGATGCAGAACTCAATGACCTCCTCGGTTCCCTAGGCATCGGCAATGTAGCCTTCCGGCCGATGTCTGATTCTTAATATATTTCTTTATAACCCCATGAATCTCTCGAAGGGTACATCGATGTAGAAATATGAGACCAAGAATCAGTATCTCTTTCACAATGTGAACAATGAGATGGACCATAATATCAAAAAAGATGGAGGGAAACACATCTCAAGCCCGCATGCAGTGTGGACCACGCCTTCTTGTAGCTTATCTAGTTTTAACGGATCGATGGCCTTCTGTGAAATCGCACTGAAGAATGAACACAACTTGATAATTGGGTCTCGGACTTTCTTTGGCGTAACACCCTAATTGCAATTGGAAGCATCTGTCATCATCACGCGGCAATCGTGAGACTTCATACCAATTAATTTTAAGTCTTTCATTGAGACTAGTCTCTTTATGTTAGCAGAGTAACCAGACAGAACTTTGACTCCATGCAAACATTCGCAAATGCAAATTTTCTCTTTCTTGCTCAGAGTGTAGCAAGTTGCAGGAAGGTACTTTTTGCTTGTATCCATTTCTTCGTGATGCAGCTCCTTCCTGAGTTTCATATCTTCGAGGTCCATCTATACTTGGATTGTATCTTTCGTTTTGCTAGGTATGTCTAGTAAGATACCAAGCAAGCTATCGCACACGTTCTTCTCTATGTGCATGATGTTGATTGCATGTCGAACTTCTAGGTGCTGCCAATAAGGTAGGACCCAAAATACTAATCTCTTTTTCCACAAAGGAGCCTTATCCCGGAACTCGTGATAGATGTATCGTTGGCTCTTTTTAGGAATAATTGTAAGATCCTTACTACCGCAAATATCTGCTTCCCGCAGTGATTCTTCTGAGCTAAGGTAGTCTCCTTTGTCCCGTCAAATGCTCTTTATTATTGTGGTATGGGTGATCCTTGCGGAGGAACCTACGATGCCGCATGTAAGCTATTTGTTCGGCGGTTCTTGACCACCTAGGCTAGTCAGATCATCCAAGCACCGGGCGCATCCGTTGAAGCCTTTTTGTCGCTGCCCGACAGTTGCCAAGAGCGGTAATCATTGATGGTTACGAACAACAATGCCCGTAGGATAAAGTTCTCTCTTTTATACTCATCCCATACCCGTACACCATCGTTCCACAATATTAGAAGATCTTCAACCAATGGTTTGAGCTACATATCGATATCATTGTCAGGTTGCCTAGGCCCTTGGATCAGTAGTGGGATCATAATGTACTTTCGCTTCATGCAAAACCAAGGAGGAAGGTTGTAGATGCATAAAGTCACCAGCCAAGTGCTATGATGACTACTCTTGTTGCCAAAATGATTCATCGCATCCGTACTCAACCCGAACCTTATATTCCTCACATCATATGCAAAGTGCTTCTTATATTTTTTGTTGATATTCCTCCATTGCACAGAATCAGCAGGGTGTCTGAGCATTCCATCCTTCTTACGCTCTTCGGCGTGCCATCATAGCATGGGACATGCCTTTTGTTCGCAAACAATCGCTTCAGACGGGGGATTATAGGGAAATACCACACCACCTTATGGGGACACCTCTTCTTCTTATGCTTCACCCCGACATCATCATTCTCGATATCATCATCGTTGCCCTTATACCACTTTGCAAACAACATAGGCATCCATGTCTGCAAACTCATTGCGATACAATATGCGATCGTTTGGACATGCGTGTATTTTTTGTACTTCCAATCCCAACGGGCAGACAACCTGCTTGACCTAGTACGTAGTTGCAGACAACACATTACCCTCTGGAAGCAAGTCCCCCAAGAGACATAACAGCTCAGTAAAGCTCTTATCGGACCAACCATTGCTTGCTTTCAACTACAGTAGTGAAAGCACGGTATTCAGTTTTTTGTGCTCCTCCTTGCAGCCCGAGTACAATGGCGTTGTAGAGTCCTCTACCATACGCTGGAACTTTTGAAACTCCCTTTCACTCGTGAAGTCCCCCTCCTCATCACGCAACATTTGATCCAGATCATCTTCGTGGCTATCAACGAACGCATCTTCCACCTCCGTTATATCGTTGTCTCTTTCATCTTCATCAATGTGTTGCCCTTCATGTACAATATCATCTTCACCGTGCTCGGTCCAACAGATATAGCCAGCCTTGAAACCCCTTCGAAGCAAGTGTGCACGTATCGACTCTATGTTAGAAAACAGCTTCTCTTTTTTGCAATCAACGCAAGGACAACACATATAGTCCGCTAGGTTCTTCGACTTGTGTGCCGCAACCGCATTCAGAAAACAAGTCACACTATTAAAGAACTCTGGACAGCGACGGTCCGTGTCATACATCCACCTTTGGTCCATCTACAGTTAATTATATCAAACTACATTTCAGTATATCAATAAGCGATACCAAAATAATTTATTCTTTACATTAGTCATGCAAGACTAATTAATTAAAATGATAAACACATTATAAGCACATAGCGCAAATAACAATATAATCTGTAAATGATTAGATTTACAAATACATCTAGCAATTTTGCCTATATTAAAATACATCAAACCTTTTTCATTATTTAAATATCCATCTAGCATTTTTAATTATTTAGAAGATTTATTCATTTCATTTTGTTATGTAGCGCTATTAAATTAAATTAATATACATCAAACAAGCATATAATTGAATATAAGGATATTTTGCAACTTTCATTATTGGAAAATCCATCTACCATTTTTCATTATTTAAATATTCAACTACCAATTTTACTATTTAAAATCCTTATAACAATTTTCATTATTTAAAATAATTACAATTATGCATAATTGTCCATCTAGCAATTTTCATTACTTAAAATCCACAACATCACTAAAATGGATAAGTATTATAATTTATTCAATAATTTATCTAGATCTTAATTTGAGCACTATCGACCTAAAATGTTCACACCATATAATCAGCAATTATCAACATTTAGAGCAATCTATAAAGTAAAATTTTACTACAAATATAACATAGATCAAGTCGGTAACCTCGAAGAGAAATACGAGACAAATTTTAATACAATTTTTCATCGAGAACTCGCCAAGATAATAACTACCAAGCAAAAGCAGACCTCCTCTTTGTTACGCTTTCGGTTGGAGAAGATGTCGCCTCAAAGAGAAATACGAGAAAATATTAACACAATTTTTCTAAGACACCTCTATAAGAAAATAACAACCGAGCAAACAGAGCTCCTCTTTGTTACGCTCGGTTGGTTGAAGGCGTCGGTCAGGGCTAGCTATATAAATACCTTATCACTCTAGGCTCTGCCTTGAGAACCGATAGTGATAAGGTCATATTATGTGGGAAAATTTGGATGCGCGGGAAAATACATATCACTGCCGATTAAAGAGTAAAACCGGCAGTAAAAGTTTCGATATCACTGCCGGTTATAAATGGAACCAGCAGTGATATTTCACTACCGGTTTTGGGTATAAACCGGTAGTGATAGTGTGTTATCACTGCCTGTTGGTCTCTCAAACCGGCAGTGATTCATTTCCCGTGCTGCTGATTTTACGAACCGGCAGTGATATGTTATCACTGATGGCTCTAGCCCAACCAGCAGTGATATGGCGGCAAGGATTGCCTGTTGTGTAGTAGTGAGGCATGCGATATGGACGTTTGGATATCGATGCAGTTCCAGGCACCACATCAATAACAAACTTCATATCACGATTCGGAGGCATTCTTGGCAATTCATTAGGGAAAACATCAGGATACTCATTAACTACTGGTACTTGATTTAACTCTAAAGTAGACCTGACGAACATAGAGCTGGTTGATGTTTAGGAATTTCAGCATTTGATGAATATTCTACATGAACTCCATCCTGATTCACAAGGGTTATGGATTTGCTTGCACAATCTATGCAGCCCTTATGCTTAGCTAACCAATCCATATTTAGGATTACATCTAGCCTAGATGTTTCTATAATGATGAAGTCGGCATAGAATATTATCACATTTATCTCTATACTAACATCAGAACAAAAACTTGTAGTTCTAATGGTAGCTCCTGGGGATCTAATAACCATAGGAATAGACAGAAGATTAACTTCTAACTTATTTTTCTCAGAGAATCTCTTCCATATAAAGGAATGAGAAGCCCCTGAATCAAATAAGACCAACGTAGGAATTGAATGCACCGGATACGTACCTAGCACCACATCAGGTGCATCTTGCGCTTCCTCCACTGTCACATGATGCAGTTAGCCACGGCTGCTGCCTGGATTGGGGCCGAAGTCGACCCTGGAGCTTGCTGACCTCCAGCTCCATGGGGTCGCCCTTGAGACTGAGAGCGACGCTGCCCAGCTTTCTTCTTAGGGTACAAACTGGCATAGTGTCCATGCTCATTACAGTGGAAACAAGTAACATTAGGTGTTTGCTTCTGAGTGCTAGTAGTCGCTCTTGTTTGCTATGAGGGACTAGCAAACCGCTATGGCTAATACTATGGAACACGAGAGACTTGACTCGGATTACGCTGGACTTGTGGAGCTTGATGCTGGGTCCTCTGAATTTGTAGTGGTGGCCAATGAACATATGTCGACTGCCTACCTTGTGGCTTGGATGGACCTGCGCCAGCTGTCTTACGTGCAAGCCATTTGCGCTTTCTACTTTCCAACACATCTTTGCTTCCGTGCTCCACACGAACTGCTTTATCAACCAGAGTCTGGAAATCATCAATGTCTTGAGCGATAAGGGCCCATTTAATTTCCTCATTAAGATGTTCCCTAAATCGCTCAACCTTCCTAGCTTCATCCGCAACTTCATATGTGGCATAATGAGATAAGTGATTAAAGCGGTGCAAATACTCCATTATTGTCATGTTACCTTGTTTCAGGTCTAGGAACACTTGATTTTTCACCTCAATTATGCTGGTAGGAATGTGTGTGCGGCAAAAAGCTGCTTTAAATTCTAGCCATAACACAACTCGCCCTTCTGGCAGGGTAGCTTGGTAATTCTCCCACCAGATAGCTGCCACTCCCTACAACTGGTATGAAGCATACAAGACTTTCTCCCTTTCATCACACTATGCAATGGTTAATTTACTTTCCACTGCATGGAGCCAATCATCTGCATCCAGTGGCTCAGATGATGAAGAAAAGGTTGGAGGCCGAGTTCTTAGAAATTCATTCAGCTTTGACTCTTGCGTTGGCCCTCCATTTCCTCCTCGGGCCGCGCCTTGCGAAGCTAAACTTTGAGCAATTTGTTGCAATAGCAAGGTGTTAGTTTGCCTCCTTGTTCTATCATCGCCAGCACCTACACCATGGTTGGCGGTTCTGGCAGCTGCTCATCAGAAACATTCCCTTGTTCATGATGGGTAGTGGAAGGATCATGTCAAGGGACTCGGGATGATGAGGCTCTAGTCGTCGGGTGTTGCGGATTTGGTTGCATTGGCGTGGGAATAATCACCCGTGGGGTGCGAGTATTCTGATCGGCTTCACTTTCTAGGATATGACTAAGTGACCTCGTGGTCCTCATCCTGCACATAAATTGATTTAGAGACTGATAGCCAAAAGAAAGCGTTAACTAATGCTACTCTTAAACGTGTCCCATTTTATCGTTATTCCATTTAGATTTCAATCAAATGCAAGGATTATCCCATCGTAAATTCTACTTCAACAGATAAAATTTGCGAGAGAAAACCCATATATTCATTCATAGAAAAAATACACAATCAAAGCTTACCATACCAAAAGTACGCACTTACTCATTTTTACAACTACTTGTCTTACAACACTGAAAGCATAAACACTTATCTTTACAACCAACTGTTCTACACTACCAAAAGTATACCACTATACTTGCAACTTTTACTAACTACCCATTCCTAAACTTCTGCACTGATTCTAAGTCATAATATTACCGTCTACCCTTCGGAATCGCTAGACAGAACCATCACGCGCGAGTTTTTGGATATGGCAGCGACACATCTACATCACAACAACTTTTGGAACTAGATGGCAAAAGTGACTGGTCTTGCGCCCCTGCTAGCTGAAACTGCTGTAGATACATTTGCCTATTACCAGTCCTTCATCGCCTAGGCTCAAGCTTAGGATCTTGAAATCCTATAAAGTTCTCATATATGCGTACATAAGTATCCACGCTAATGTTGTGAGTTTTGCACATTCTCCTCAACAACTTACACCCTGACTCTTGCATTGCTTTAAATCTAGTGGCGTTGCAATGCTTCACATGGTGATGCACAACATGATCTCTTGTTAATGTAGTAGCATGTGCACGCACTTTAAACCCATATGGAGTTTGCCTTATATTGAAAATGGTTTTTTTTGCCCAAAATCCATGGCGAACTCCCTGGCAATGTCAAACCATATAATGTGATTGGCCATCTGTAAATTTAAGATATGACAAAATTAGTGCGAACTACATTTTAAAAACAAAAACATAAAGAAACAGGTTACAACAACTTACTTTTATGCACAAATTATTAATTTAGGCGCTTAAGGTTTTACTAAGGTTATTGTTTCGCTCTTTTGTTTAAAAATCTAAAACTTGCATGTAGCTTCAAGAACACAAGTATCGTTAACAAAAGCCATACCACTTATGTTATTTCACAACATACATTTTACAAAAGTACTTTTACAACTTCTAACATCATACCTCCACTCTTCTCACTCTACCCTATTCTCATCTAAGACTTTAGAGACATACCCCTTCCTTTATCATTTACTAAACGCAGAAGGCTACCTATATTAGATATCCTAGCCCCAGGACCTACGTAGTGGGTATGTAAGAAGTCATGGAATCTTGGGATGGAATTTGAGTCGTCCCTTCGCTTAGCACCGAGCATGGTACGGTACCTCTCGCCATGCCCGCCGCTAAGTAGGACTCCAAAAATGCTATGCGTTGGCGCGTCTCCATTAGTTCTTGCGCTAACTATACATAATGCTGGTCTAACCTATTTACAAAATTCACCATAACTTGAAGGTTATCCTTCCTAACTCCACTAGGATCCCTATACACACTGTCTCCAATGAGAGGCCTTCCAGGAAGATAGTAATAAGTAGGACTCAAGTCTGGAAGGACATGTCGAAGATGAATCACCGCTAGATACGCCGCCTCATTCCTCGACGCATCAATGGATGATCCAAACCCAATAAAACTCCTCTCTCCCTCATTCAGAGCTGGTTTGGGAGGTATAAAAACTCTAGTAGTGAACTCCTTCGTCTCAGAACTAAGGTACGCCCGGAACACAACATAGTGCGGGTGGCCTTCAAAGCGGCAATGTTCTAATAACCCATGCAACACACCCATCATTCCTGTGAGCTCCAAACCCGTCGATTCGTGGCATGGTACGTAACGCGCCATCTACAAAAAATAAAAGAGGAGGTAAGATTAATACATAATTATGAAAGTTAAGAGACTACAAATAAGAATTAGCAATTATGCTAAATTCCATTATTAGTAGGGGAATGAATTTTTGACTCAACAAAAATTAAGTTTTATATTTCTAACTAATGACCTTAATTTCCAGGGTTTCCTCTGATCACTATGGCTCGATACCAAAGTCATGAGACCCGTTCGAGCGAGAATCTCCATGTGATTTCCGTACTAGTCCCAAGATCAAGCGCTGGTACTCACATATTTATAACATTGATATCACAACCAAAACAGGATTTATATAACCTGCAACAAGCTAATAATCACATAGAGTTCAAGCAATAATATTACACAGCGGAAAGAGTCAAAAGAAGCTTCCAAAAGCCACATAGTATGCCCAACCAACCCGCAGGCATCTGACTGTGCCAACCCTAGAAGAAATTGTTGTCAAAGTCCCCGCAGCCTGCCTGAAAATACGAGTCATCTGGCTTGACTGAAGCTTCATCTTCTGAGACAACATAGATAGCAAGTTTGAGTACATTGGTACTCAACAAGACTTTATAGTGCTTCACAAATGCATATAATTAAGAATGCAGGCTTGAACAAATGAAAGGCTCTAGGTTATTTTGCAGTTGCATAAAGAAACATGTATATATGATTGTAATAGATTTGCAAACCGAAATTCATAAAATTGCTAAGGAATATTGTAATCATACGAAAGTATTTCCAATCCAAAATCAGCCTACCCGACCGAACCATCCGTAAGTGTCGACCTTTGACAAGAAAAGCTGGTTGCCAAAACAGTTTCTAACCGAGACACATTTTAATAAAATACAAAATTCTAACATTGGAACGCTAAGTGCCCATGACCGCAGGCGCGGCTAATCGATTAGATTTTTCACTCTATAGAGGTGTACAGCTTTGCCCACAAGGAATGATCAACCTTTTTTGCAGGCCAATTGACACACTTCTTTAGGTGTGTCGGCAAAGAGATCATACAGAGCCGTTACATTACCTAGACATGATTTTGAACCAGCCCAGGACGTTAAGCCCTCGCCATAGAAACAGAAATACACACCCAAGTCGTGGATCCACTTTCAGTACACCAACACACCGTTTCTGTTCATGGCAAGGCATACACCGTTGCACCGGTATGCATTTACCCATACGTACTGTGTGGAAGCCCCTCACAAGCAATCCAGAATGGAGAGCTTCTGCTAGCTCCCGCCTACCAATGTCCAAAGCCACGTCTAAATAACTTAATAGGCTAAGACTGTCCCATACCAGCTGTGGAGGATATATGCCCCAGGGGCCCATAAGGCAGGCCTGCGAGGCCCATAAGGCGAAACCAGGCCAGGCTAATTGCGGAAAGCCGGAGATAGACCGGGTTGAGCAAGGCGTGAAGAATCAAGACAAATCCCGGCTAAGGGAACCGAATCGTATTAAGCAAAGGATAATTGTAATCCAAACTGATACGGGCTCAAGATAGAAACCCCTACTTCGTATCCGAGTAGGACTCAATATTGTAACCGCCCTTCTCTACTATATAAAGGGAGGGGGCGGGGCACCTCAAACACACAATATCTCATCAGCTATAAGCTAGCCACATATAATTCCAGAGCATAGGACTAGGGTATTATCTCCACCGCGAGAGCCCGAACCTATATACATCGTGCATCTTGTGCTACCATTGAGTTTCCGATCCGGCGCTTAGCCCCCTTTTCATTATTGCCGACAACAAACGTTGACAGTTGGCGCGCCAGGTAGGGGCTGCGCTAGGATCAAGCTTGGTAAACTCGATGGCAATCTTCACCAAGGACATGGCCATCTTCGCACCGGCCCAGGCGTTCCGCTTCGGAAGTCTGGATTTCATCGCCGACGATCTGGGCCATCTTTCCCTTTCAGATTCGGATCAGATCCAATCTGGAAGCAATTCTGAAGTTCCCTTGACCGGACAACCACTCGGATCGGGAACAAGCGTGGCCACCTGTCCCTGGACAGTAAGCCAGAGTTCTGAACCCCGACTTGAGATGAAGCCGGCTAAAAGCGAATCCCGAGTGGTTAATTACTCCGGAAAACCACTCGGACCTGAGGGTCATTACTCCTCATCTTCTTGTTCCTCCGAATCAGAAGATGCATCGGAAAGCTTCAAGAGCCTCCACAGCATCTTCGTAATCGAAGACCTGTGAACGGAATCTCAGCAACAGAAAGATGCAACAAATGCTGCGGAAGAAGAGCGCCTACGGCAAGAAGGCCGCGCAAAACTTCTCCAGAGCAGAGGCCGCGATGTCAATGAAGAAATCTTGCAGACGAGAATGGGAAACCAATCGGTTTTCCAAACTCCTCAGCAGAACATTGTCGCCTCCAAGACACTCCTGGATACTTTAGGACCACTACTTGGCCCCGACAGCCCTGCCGCTCCGATCGTAGCCCAAGTTCAGGCTATGGTGGCGGCGGCAGCAATTCAGCAGCACCAGGAGGAACCGAGGGAGAAGGAGCCATCCCGAACTCGACGTCTCAACTCACAAACTGCTAGTAGCAATACAGTTCGCAGTCGTCACAGACGAGAACTTCAACGAGGAGAAGACGCTCGGCGTAGCATCAACCGAGATCTTCGCATGGATTTAAACGACAGACGGCGTGACCGCGAAGATGAAGAGCGCCGTAGGCGCAAAGATGATTATGAGCATTTCGGCGTTGGCCACGACGAGCGGAACGATCATCGGGATCTCCATCACAACAGAGGAGGGAACGAAGACCGCCGAGCTAGATCACCTTATCGACACTCTCCACGAAGGTGCAACGACGGCCCTATTGAGGGCATCCGGGCTTTCACCCCTCGCCTTCGCCGAGTGGTCTGGCCTGACGGGTTCAACCCAAAGAGCATCACCAAATTTGACGGAGAAAGAGATCTAGAAGCCTGGCTCCAGGTCTATTCTCTAGCAATCATGGCTACGGGAGGCGACCACAATGTGATGGCCAATTACCTTCCGGTCATGCTCACCTCGTTGGCCCAAGCATGGCTCACAGGACTTCCAGCGAATTCCGTAGATTCTTGGGAGGACCTTTGTGAGCAGTTCATCACCAACTTCCAGGACACTTACGAGCGACCTGGAACGCAATGGGATCTGTACCAGCTATGCCAGAAAAAGGGTGAAACGCTTCGGGAATTCATCCGGCGCTTCATGCAGAAGAAGAATACGATCAGGGACATCTCGGAGGCTGCAGTCATCGCAGCATTCCAGAAGGGTGTCAACGACCCCGACCTGATCAAGAAGATGTCCCGGAAGCTGCCATCCACCGTAAGAGAGATGTTCGAGCTGGCGGACCGTTACGCGACAGCTTCAGATGCACTGGCTGAGCGGCAGGATGATCGTCCATGGCAAAAAGATAAAAAGGACTACGCCGAGTCATCAAGGCAACGCGACAGGAAGCGGAAGCCTGAAGAAACAGTGGCCGCAACCGAGCAAGACCGACATCACGCGCCACGCACCGATGACTACAACACGATAATGGAAGGTATTTGCCCTTTTCATCCGAAAGGCAAACATGCCGCAAAAGATTGCTTCACTTTGAGAAGGTTTGCCAAGGAATCCAGAAAACGACCAGCCAGAGGCGAAGCAAAAGAAGAAGATAAGAAAAAGCAAGAAGACGATGAGGGCGAATATCAAAAGATGGAACGAGAGCTCAATTACATTTATGGAGGCTCAATGGCTTACGAGTCAAAGCGGAAGCAAAAACTCACCGCCAGAGACGTCAACGCCGTCATGCCAGCAGCCCCCCAATATCTCCGATGGTCCGAGGCTCCCATTACCTTCGACCGTTCAGATCATCCGGATCACATCCCCTATCCCGGAAGATTCCCGCTGGTATTGGACCCGGTGGTGCGCAATGTCAAACTCAAGAGGGTGCTGGTCGACGGAGGCAGTGGACTCAATGTTCTCTTCTCCAGGACTTTTGACGACATGAAGATTCCCCGTTCCGAGTTAAAACGAGGCTCGTCACCTTTCCATGGAGTAATCCCTGGAACCTCGTCGGTACCACTCGGACAAATCACCTTGCCGGTCACATTCGGAACCAAGGAGAACTTCCGGACTGAGTACCTCAACTTTGAAGTAGCCGACTTCCGACAAAGATATCACGCCATCTCGGGAAGACTCGCCTAGCTGATTCATGGCCGCACCGCATTATACTTATCTCGTCTTGAAAATGCCAGGCCCGAAGGGCATCATTTCCGTACGCGAGAGCGTCAGCGATCGTTCGTATCGAGAAAGCTGTGAGATGGCCGAGGCTCAAGAGGCGGCAGAAGACCGAGAGAGGATCCGGCAGGCGGCCGCACACCAAGAAGACGAAGGAGATGTACCGGCAAAGAAGCAGACCAGGGCAAGCCTAAAACCTGATGAAGGGGCCAAGAGGATAATCCTTGACCCATCCAACTCTGCCCAGACAGCTCTGATCGGTACGGGCCTCGCCCCCAAATAGGAAGACGTGCTCGTCACCTTTCTTCGGGCCAACCGGGACATCTTCGCGTGGAAACCATCCAATATGCCCGGCGTTCCCAGAGAGGTGATCGAGCACTCTTTAAACGTTGACGAGAAGGCCAGGCCCATCAAGCAACGGCTCCGAAGATTTGCTCAGGACAGAAAAGAAGCCATTAGGGAAGAGATCACCAAGCTTCTAGCAGTAGGATTCATAAAAGAAGTGTACCATCCCGACTGGCTGGCGAACCTAGTTCTTGTTCGCAAAAAGAATAAAAGCTGGCGCATGTGCGTTGATTATACCGATCTCAACAAGGCCTGCCCGAAAGATCCTTTCGGGCTGCCTCGCATAGACCAAGTGGTAGATTCAACGGCAGGCTGTGAACTCCTGAGCTTCTTGGATGCTTATTCAGGATATCACCAGATCAGGCTAAAAGAAGAAGATTGCATAAAGACTTCATTCATCACTCCGTTTGGCGCATTCTGCTATGTCACGATGCCATTCGGTTTGAAGAACGCGGGCGCAACTTATCAACGCACGATACAACGATGTTTTCACTCCCAAATTGGGCGCAACGTGGAGGCATACGTCGACGACGTCGTAGTCAAGACCCGTGCAAAGGAAGACCTCATATCCGACTTTGCGGAATCCTTCGAAAGCCTAAGGGCCTACAAGATGAAGCTGAATCCAGAAAAATGCGTTTTTGGAGTCCCGTCAGGAAAGCTACTCGGGTTTATTGTGTCACAATGTGGCATCGAGGCAAACCCAGAGAAGATCAATGCAATCCTGAAAATGAAACCTCCAACCAGTCAGAAGGACGTCCAAAAGCTCGCCGGATGCATGGTGGCACTTGGCAGATTCATCTCTCGGCTAGGATCTCGAGGAATGCCTTTTTTAAAACTTCTAAAGAAGCAGGGTAACTTTCAATGGACTTCCGAGGCACAAGAAGCCTTCGAAGAACTGAAGACATTCTTATCATCCCCACCAGTGCTGGTCCCACCATTGCCCGAGGAACCCCTTTTGCTCTACGTTGCCGCCACGACTCATGTAGTCAGCGCCGCAATCGTTGCAGAGCGGAAGGAGGAGGGGCACCTTCAGAAAATCCAGCGGCCAGTTTATTTCGTCAGCGAGGTGTTAGGAGAATCCAAGGTACGCTACCCACAGGTGCAAAAACTATTGTACGCTGTGTTACTCGCCTCGCGCAAGCTCAAGCATTACTTCCAAGAACATTCAATCACGGTGGTCACCACTTTCCCACTTGGAGACATACTCCACAATCGGGAGGCCACCGGGAGGATCGCAAAGTGGGCAGTCGAGCTCGGGGCCTTTGAAATCTCTTTCAGGGTGCGAACGGCAATAAAATCTCAAATACTTGCCGACTTCACCGCCGAATGGACATAGTTGACTTGCCGACTTCACCGCCGAATGGACAGAGTTGCAAACTCCGACGACTACTGAAGAACTAGAATACTGGACAATGTACTTCGACGGCTCCCTCATGCTCAACGGAGCAGGGGCCGGCGTGGTCCTCATCTCTCCAACAGGTGAGCGCCTGAAGTACGTCCTTCAGATCCACTTCCCGGCATCAAATAATGCCGCCGAGTACGAGGCGCTCATCCACGGGCTTCGCATCGCGATATCCCTTGGTGTCCGGCAGCTAACTATTCGAGGCGACTCTATGCTGATAATTAATCAGGTACAAAAGGAGTGGTCGTGCGTTGAAGATAACATGGCAGCTTATTGCCAGGAAGTGCGGAATCTAGAAGGCAAGTTTGACGGGCTGGAACTCATTCACGTGCTCCGGTGTGACAATGAAGCAGCAGACGAATTGGCAAGGCTAGGATCCACTCGGGCAACGGTACCGGCTGGTGTGTTTGTCGAAGAACTCCATATGCCCTCAATAAACCCAAAGCAGGAACAGGTCAAGTCGGAAAAAACACCTACTGAAGAGGAGGTCCTGGTCATCAACGCAGATTGGACAGCTCCTTTCCTCAATTACTTATTGAAGGACGAACTTCCAGAAGACCGGACGGAGGCAGAACGCATCTCACGGCGCAGCAAGAGCTACGTGATAGTAGGCGAAGAATTGTTCCAAAAAAGCGCCTCTGGAGTCCTACGACGATGCATATCAGAGCAAGAAGGAAGAAACCTACTCAGAGAAATCCACTCAGGAATCTGTGGACACCACGCGGCGTCAAGCACTCTAGTGGGCAAGGCATATCGACAAGGCTTTTTCTGGCCGATTGCGTGGATCGATGCAGAGGACATTGTTCGAACCTGTGAAGGGTGCCAATTTTTTGCCCGCCAAATACACGTGCCCGCCCAGAAACTGCAGACAATTCCGATCTCTTGGCCATTTGCAGTCTGGGGGCTCGACATGGTTGGTCCATTGAAGAAGGCTTAAGGTGGCTTCACTCATCTCTTTGTTGCCGTGGACAAATTCACCAAGTGGATAGAGGCAAAACCTGTGGCCACAATCACAGCGGCCAAGGCCAAAGAATTCTTCCAAGAAATCATCGTACGATTCGGCGTACCAAACAGGATCATCACGGACAATGGAACCCAATTCCGAGGAGAAGAATTTCAAGATTGGTGTGACGAGCTTGGCATCAAAATTTGCTTCGCCTCCGTGGCTCATCCAAAAAGCAACGATCAGGTAGAAAGGGCAAATGGCATGGTATTGCAAGGCTTAAAGAAACGCATCTTCGATCGGCTAAAACCATACGCCACCCGATGGGTAAAAGAATTACCTTCGGTACTCTGGGGGCTGAGAACTACCCCTAGTAGGGCAACCGGCCAGTCACCTTTTTTTCCTGGTCTATGGCTCAGAAGCGGTTTTACCGACCAAGTTGACCTTCGGGTCCCCTCGGGTCCGGAATTTCAAGGAGGCAGAATCAGAGGAAAGCAGAATAGAGGACATTGATCGAGTGGAGGAGGCAAGGGAAGTCGCCGCGATCCAGTCGGCCAAGTACCTCCAGGCCCTGCGCTGTTTCCACGACCGAAATGTCCGAAACCGGGTGTTCTCCAAGGGTGATTTGGTCCTAATAAAGAGCCAGAAGCACGAGCACAAGTTATCTCCGAATTGGGAAGGACCCTACATTGTTGACGAAGTAACGCGCCCGGGGGCTTACAGGCTTAAGCGAGAAGATGGCGCTGTCATCAGTAACTCATGGAATATAGAGCAGCTACGTCGTTTTTATTCCTAGAAGTGCTTTACGAGTGTTTACCCTTTCCTAGACTTGCCACTCAATTGTTATACAATTAAGCAGTAAGTCGGGGGCTACACCTAACAGTGTTGCGCATGCGCAACTCTGCCGAAAAAATTGTTTGTTTCAAAAGATACCGTGCGTCGGAGTTTCATTCTAGTTGACTTGCTACTCAATTAAGCAGTAAGTCGGGGGCTACACCTAATAGTGTTGCACATGTGCAACCCCGCGTGCAAACCAATGTCTACCTCTTTCTTATGATCGCAACTAAGATCCGAATGCTCTAAACTTCTGATGGCGAAACCCCAAACGAAAAAAGTCTAGTTACCAACCAAAGAGGCACGATCGAGGGAAAAGGCCAGGTGCCAACTCGCGATGCTCGGGGGCTAGACTAATCGGACGGGGTGTTCAAGCATAAGGAAGGATGAAAGCAACTCGGGGAAGTAAAAAAGATCTAAACAAGAAAAGTAGCAACGGAAGTAACATCACCAAAAGTCTAGCTCTGTCCAGAGACCATAAAAGATATACACAACAAAAGTACTATCTAAACGTCTCCCGCAGCAAACAAAAGTGCCACTTTCTTTGTAAAGATAAAAACTACTCCCGGCGCGCACGGCCGACGGCCGCAATGAGGGCATCCCTAGCTCTAATGAGCCTAGGAAAAACCCCGATCAGGATGTCGACGACGGCGGCATCTCGGGCGACAGCCTCCTGCTCCGCAGCCTCCGCCAGGGCAAAGTCGGCAGCAACCCAGAGCTCGGCGAGATCGTCTTCAGGCGTCGCGGGGGTGTCATCGCCAAAACTGAAGAACGGGTTCTCGATCCACGGCTCGACTGGCGGACCTGGAGACTCCGGAGGGAGGGGCAATGGAGAAAGATCCTCAGATGAAGAGGGAGAATCCATGAAGAAGAAGGAAGGAATCTGCAAGAAGACGAATGATCAACTGCAAGCACGAAAAGCCAAGAAATCAAGTAAAAAAGAAAAGCTAACAGATAAAGTATTCCAAAGAAACAAGAAGTTCCTGAAGAAGCGAAGAAGAACGAGTTGGCGGAGAACGGTAGTACGCTGCAAATCGTCAAGTCCGAGGCCAAGTGCACCCTTATAATGAGGCAGCGCCTGGAGAAAGGCTCCCGCCGGCTCGAGGCGACGCCTGGCATGGAGGCGGGAATGGTTCACCTTCTGGGTGCGCTGAACGTAACATCGCACATCTCCCGAGGAATGCCAGACGTCATGATGATCAAAGACTCCAGATACGGGCCAAGACGCCAGATTTGCCCCCTAAACGGGCCGAGAATTGGCAAAGTACACTAAAGCAACAGTTGAACACCCTCGCAAAACAAAATCAGGCCCAAAGGAGACCTTTGTCAACATTAAAGCAATTATCCCGAAGGAACAGCAAAAACACGGGACAAGTTCAGGACAAGCAGAAGACTACACAGGACCCAGGTCCAGGTTTTTAACCAAAATAGAAGCAGTGTCCTTGACTTCATCCATAAGGGCAATCGCGCGGTCGTCATCAACAGTGCGGGCAAATCCCTCCTTGATAGCCTCGAGTTCCACCCGCGGATACAGGGACTTGGTGATCGCCAGCACCTGGCAGGCGCTCGTGGTCGTGATGTCCTCTAAGTGCGCGGTCAGCCTCTTGGGAGCTTCTTCCAGCTTTTGAATTGTGATATTAGCATCATAGGGACACCATCGTGCCGCTTCGCCAGATTCAGATTCGCAAGATCCTTCGAGCCTGGGCTTGAAGACGGTCGACCTTGCCTTGCTTTTGATCTTATCATCAAGAGCCCCAGATCGAGCTCATGAGTTGGTCCGATGTCAGGACACCAGTCGGATAATTACGAAACTACAAAAAAGAAGGACAACAGGACAGGAGACATGACCGAGAATGCACCTTCTAATTCTCTTGTTAACTTGGCTACCTGTTCCTTAGCATCCGCTTCAACCTTCTTCAGTTTTTTATTTTGGGAAGAAGAGGCTTCGAGCTTCTCCCGGAAATCTGGCGAAAAGAGGAAGACCAGGGCATCAGAAGACAAGGGACAAAGCTGGGGCTCAAAGCACTCGGGCAAAGGAGTTACCGTCAGAAAGACTGGTCAGGTTTAACTTCTCTGCCTCAAGGGACTGGATACGACTTCGAAGTCCCTCTAGCTCCTCTCGATTCTCTACGCGGGTGCGTGTGAGCTCCGCCTCAAACTCATTGCGAATTTGCTCGAGTTCTTCAGCATAGTCCTTCCTCATTTTCATCCTCGGAAATAATTTCTGAAGAAGATAGTTCCGGTCCTTGGCAAAAGACGACAAGCGCTGGAGATGGCAGGGCAATGTCAAGCTTCACGAAGAAAAGAAGACCTTTTGAAGAAAAGTACGGCGCAAGCAATTCACCTTGCCAAGGCGCGTACACTCACGAGCAGCATCGAAGAATGACGCCCAATTCTGTCTTTCGATCTCACCATCCAAAAGGACTAAGTCACCTTCGTCATTAGTAAAAGCAACAAGACCGAGATCTCAAAGGGAGGCGGAGGAATTTCGACGCATGGTGGTGAACGGTGAGAAGAGGTGGAGGGAGCTTCCGCGGCGAAGGAGCAGATGGCATCGATAGAAGGCACAGCAGGGCGATCGGCCCGAGAAGGAAAGGTGGTAGGGCGTTACTCGGCTCCAGGTGGCACTCAGCCTCGGGGGCTACTGGGGGCACGACATCAGTCGGCGTCTTAGCCCCTGCCATGTTAGCCGTACTTCCATCAGCAACCGCAGAAGGCTTCAAGGGTGGTTCCTCATGAAGAATTTCTTCAACAGGATCCCTACAAGAAATAGCGATCAGGACATGATCCAGAGAGGCAAGGAAAGATTAAGCAAGGAAATCCAACCTGTTGGATCTTGTTATCTTATACTTGAGATTCCCTCACAAAGCGATTACCGATGGGGGTTCTCGCAGCGATCATCGGCAAAGAAAGCGGGAGCACCAGTCGGACGTTCAGGCAATGGTGTATTTTCCATCGAGGGTGGGGCTGAGGGCCTAAACACCTCTGGTTCCACTGTTTGACTCGAAGAAGAAGAAGAAGTCGAGGGAGGAGGTCGCGCGACCGCAGGATTCCGAATCTTTGGACCTCCAGTCGGGGGTACACCCTTATCCGACTGCTTCTGCTTGGCTTTGTGAACAATTGGAGCCTTCCCCTTCCTGGATGGATCATCACCAGGCGCGCTCGTCTTGCTTCGCTTCGCGCTTGGGGCAGCAGAAGGAGCACTGGCAGGGAAGTTTCGCTTATCACTCTTATGAATGGAAAATTCAGGTAGCGGCGCATCAGAAAAGAAGGCCTTACGCTCCTGAAAATACGAAAGCACATTTGCATCAAGATTCAGACTAGAGTTAGAAGAATCAGTGTCGGGAGGCAGTGAAGATTCTTTACCGGAGGCACTGGGTTCAGCTTCGTAAAAGGTCTTGGGTTCCTGGGAACAACGATCCTTTCGTTTGAAGCAAAGAAATCAGAGGCACGACAGGAAAACGCTGCCCAGGTAATTGCTTCGGAAACCTCCCGTGTGGGATCATTGGAGCCCTCGTATTCATACCCTAGATGAACTCGGTCCTTGAGAGGTGAATCCGCGATACGAAGTTGGCGATAATAGATACACCGGTGAGCCCATTTTCCTTCAACTCAAAGAATCACCCCATGAGATCGACATTTGATCCATCCCATCATCTTTGGGGAGCGATGTCCGGTCAGGAGAGGGCCTGGGCGGCTTCCCGGAAAAAGGGGGCAATGAAGGCTCGGGATTGGCACAGTAGAACCACTCTTGGTGCCAGCCCTTATTTGAGGACTTGAAGGGAATGGTAAAGTAAGGCTTTTTCATGCCGTCCCTCAGCTGGAAACCGGCGCCTCCGACCACTTTGGGGGAATTCTTGTTGGGAAAAGGCTTAAGAAGAAAAAGATGGAGAAAAAGATTGAAGTGGGGACGGATGCCAAGGAAGGCCTCGCAGAGATTAACGAAGGCGGCAATTTGAAGAATGGAGTTGGGGTTGAGGTGAGTTAGTTCGATCCCATAGAACTTAAGAATGCCACGGAAAAAGGGAGATGCTGGAAGACCTAGCCCGCACATGAAGAAGGATTCGAAGACAACCACCTCTTCTAAGACGGGAGGTGGGCGACCATTCACTGCTTGGGCAAGGCGAAAGCATCACCAATGGCGGAAAAACACCGGTGCCCACTAAATCCTCTAACCGCCCCTCCGTCGTAACCGAGGTAGCCCAATCTTTGGCTGAGGCGGATGGGTGAGCGGTTGCGGGAGAAGGGGACGACATCCTCGAACGAAGAAACCTTGCGATCGCGTGTGATTAGGGGTTAACCCTAGCGGCGGAGGTCGCGAGGGAAAGGATTGGGGGACCAAAGGGGTGAAAAAAGAACAGTGCAAGGACACTTCGTTTTACCCTATACTGATAAAGGGAGCAATGTAAACTTTCGCCTTGAGCGGGAAAATTGCATTCCCCTTCTTGGGCCCTGGAGCCGCCTAGGAGAGACTTCCGTAGGGTGGGCGAGCACGCATGACGTGCACAATTGCCGATGGCCCAACAAAATAAATTGTGACAAGGTACGCCCCAAGATGGGCCAAAAGCCAAAAACCCGCGGCGCACGGGATCATGGGTACCTCCTAAAAACATCCTCTTACGGTATGCCTCATGCTAGGCCACAAGCTGATAACGTTCAGAGAACGGAGCCAGATACCATAAAGATGACTTTAAAACAAATGCCTACAAGGTATAATGACCATGTAAGCTCGAAAAAGGGCGGTGGATTGGTCACTTGGTAAAGAGGTTGAGGTGCGTTCTATAAGAGGTCGAGGTTAAGCACCGGACAAAGCTAAAACCACTCTACTGAATATAGATCGCACAAGAAACACGTCGAATAATGAGTCAGCCTAGTAAACTAGGTCAGAAACAACTCGGGGGGACTGCGTAGAAAATTTCGTTGAGTTCTTCATGACCTCCTCGCCTAGCGACAAGCACTCGGAGAGACTTGACCGCAAGAAGGCACTCGGACAAGAAGCACTCGGGGGCTACTGTGGAGGATATATGCCCCAGGGGCCCATAAGGCAGGCCTGCGAGGCCCAACCAGGCGAAACCAGGCCAGGCCAATTGCGGAAAGCCGGAGATAGACCGGGTTGAGCAAGGCGTGAAGAATCAAGACAAATCCCGGCTAAGGGAACCGAATCGTATTAAGCAAAGGATAATTGTAATCCAAACTGATACGGGCTCAAGATAGAAACCCCTACTTCGTATCCGAGTAGGACTCAATATTGTAACCGCCCTTCTCTACTATATAAAGGGAGGGGGCGGGGCACCTCAAACACACAATATCTCATCAGCTATAAGCTAGCCACATATAATTCCAGAGCACAGGACTAGGGTATTATCTCCACCGCGAGAGCCCGAACCTGTATACATCGTGCGTCTTGTGCTACCATTGAGTTTTCGATCCGGCGCTTAGCCCCCTTTTCATTATTGCCGACAACAAATGTCGACACCAGCCCTCGTGGTTGCACAGAATTCTTGGATCAATAGCATCCCATTGCTCGGTCCTTAATCCGACACGGGCGACACTTCACCCTACACTACGAGCAGTTCGCTTTGCTCAACCGGCTATTGCCAATAATCACCCACATCAAAACCATATTTTTATTTTGGGTTTTTTATCAAATTACCAGCAACCTTTTTCCAAATGATAGTCGTTCATTTAAACAATTTTGGAATTGAACGAGCTTAATTTAAGCATTGGCTAAGCAGGTATAATAAACTAGTGATCATACCCAAAGTGACATTAATTATGTATAAACCATACTTAAGGTTACAAGGTTCACATTGTCATACAGATTAAGGAAAACCATAATTTATAGGATTAACTTCTATTCTACCCAAAATAGCATCTTTATGAAGAATTACTTGTATGCATAATACATTGACAAAAACAATATATTGTAGGTGAATTATTGGGTTCAACATGATCAAGGATGTGCTTGCCTTGCTCCTCATTGTCTAGCTCAAGTCCGGGTCTCAACAAGATCTTCCTCCTTGTCGAGAACGTTGATGTCTACACGCCGCACAACAAGGAAGAAATAGAAGTCATCAATTAAAGAGGGCAAAAAGAAAATAGATAGCAAGAACAAATAAAACTCTTCACAAACAATAGGGTTACTTTTGTGAATTTATTAGGTTTATTTTACAAATTCAAGAAGCTAAAATTATGAATTCTTTTATTTTTATTTGAGAATTCAAGATGCGAAAATTATTTAAGATTATAACGATTTAATCATTACAGGCACAAAGCAATTTCTTACCCTTAATTAGGATTTAGATTCAAAGCAATATTTAATTAGATTTCTAGCTACATAACAGCTAACCTTCTCATTGCAAACATATATATATATATATGCACACACACACACACACACACACACACACACACACACACACACACACACACACACACACACACACATATATATATATATATATATATATATATATATATATATATATATGCGCATGTATGTGATCACACGCAAAGGTATGATGCACAACCACATAAGCATAATCAAACTTATACTTCTTTTATTCTTTATCACATTTTGATTGCTAGAAAATTTTTATCAAACTTTATATGCTCTTTACTCAGGATGCCCAGCACTGCATTTCTACTGTTCAACATTATGAAATATTCCCATATACATAGCACATTCGCTTAAGGATCTATTGAACAAATGAAGTAACTTAACTTAAAACATAATTATTCTTACACATTTGGGCTCTCCACAGTATGAGAATTTCATAAAGATTTATTTTTCTTTATTTTGCCTAAAGTTGAAATAGTCATTTTCTTAGTGCATTAAACTTTACTTAAGTATTTTCATTATTGAAAATCACACAATGATTTTTTTTGAAATATTTTTGCATATTCTGAATCTATCAGATTTTAGATGATTTTAGAAATTTATTTCATCCAATTTGGATTATTAGTTCAAAAGTTATAACCATTTAAATTGCCTCGGGTTTGAAAATACACTGGAAAATCAAAATACGCCTTCACTATGGGGAGGCGCCTAGCTACAGTGTGCGCGCTGGACTGTTTTCTCGCCCGAGTCACTGACAACCCGAGCCCTCCTGTCAGCGTGCGCAAGAGAGGGAGCGGTGAGCCTCTGATCGAGTGGTCCCGCGTGTCAGCGCCGACTGGGCCTAGCGGACTTGTGGGACCCTTCGCTCAGTGACTTGACTGAGCGCAAATGACTGATGACCAGACCCCACCTAGCAACGAGAAGAAACAGGGCATCTCGGTTTCTTCCTCACTACCGGTGAACTAGCTCCGCCCCGGCAGAATGGGTAGCACCATGACCATCAGCGCATCAAGGCGCGTCGATTGGTGGTACCCACTCGACCAGAGACCACCGGGAAGAAGGTCGCCACTGGAGGGAGCCTGTGACTGCGAGGGAGGCTATGACTGCCATGGCCATCCGATGAAAACTCGCTGCCGGCCAACTTTTTGCTCGGGCAAGTACTAGGTAAGCACCAGCGAACCAAGGGGATTCCATTTCACCTGGTTTTGGGGTCGGAGGTGAACCGGAGAGAGAGTTGCCCTTGGAGTGCCGGCGCTGGAGAAGAAGAATGGCAGAGGGGATGAACTGCACTGGAATGGGTGAAAATAAGAGGTGATGAGTGACTCTGGGGTTTAGGTGAAACTTCAGAATCGAGAAATTTCAAAGACCTTCTCTTGATTCGAGTCTCTAGCGATTTCCCCCTCTTCTAGCTTCTCGGTGAATAGCGGCGAAGAACTGAGAGATAGACGGCGAACTGGTTCAGTGAATGGCTAAAGAAGAAGAGAGGAGGCTCAATTGTGATGTTGGGGAGGTATTTATAGCCTGCCAGGAGTGTTTGCAGTGCTTGGACCCGCGGCGATGATCGACTCGACTCGGCACAGCAAATGGCAAGGTGGCAAGGGTGGTAATGGAGACGGTATGGTGTGGGAAGAATGAGGTTGGACGTGGCTAAGGCAAGGCGATGCGGACACTGGTGACGCGATGACTCGGCGGGATTCAATGAAGCTCGGTCAAGTGCACGGATTCGGGAGAGTTTAGCTCAGTCGGGAGAACATGGAGGAAGATGGAGCTGACATGCGGGCCCAGGGGCCACCGGTCAGTGCTTGGGCTGATTTCCTGTTGTGCGCCAAGAAACGGAGTTTTCCCGAAGCCGGGCCCATTGGTCAGCGAGATGAGGTGGCAAAGAGATGAATTCCGGTTCGATCAGCTCTAGTACTGGATTTTATTGGCCTATCAAACCATGGTAAAAAATTTTCAAACTTTTTTATTAGGGTCTTTGGATAGGGTTGATGTCTGGCAAAAGTTTGGGGTTAAAACGACTTACCATAAAATTATTAATATTCCTACAACAGTGATCTATCCAAATTCTTGTCTCTGAACTTATTTTTACTTTGAATAGAAAATAAAGTCAAATGTTTTTGATACTTTTTATCACAATTTTGTTTGTGCTAATAATGCCACTGTAAAATTTTCAAGTCAAAATATTGTACTATTATTTTATAAAAATTCTGACATGGCAATTTCCAGATTTTTAGAATTTCTATTTTTAAATTTGGAAAAGTCTCAAATGACATTATTAATTTATGATATTTTTACCATAGGTAGACATTGTACTGGAGTTTTCATGATAATTTTCTTACAACTCTAGATAAGAATCCAAGATATTGTATAAATTCTGAAAATGCATTATTTTGAGTTAAAAGTCACTCTTTTTATTTATCTCTTCATTTCTCCATGCATAAAATTTCATTTGGTGGATAAAATGTTTTACTTGCATGCCCAGAGTTCTCATGGTAAATTTTTCAAATTTTTACTTTTTATCTTTTTACCTTTTCCTCTTTTTCATTGCCCATTTCCCTTTTTCATTTGATTTCTCTCATAATACAAAAGTCCAAGAAAATCCAAATAAAGCAAATTACATCAAGAAAATCTAGAAATATTCACATTCAAATTTAAATACCGCATTTTTACTGTTCTGAAATTTTTGAGCTGTTACAAAAACTTAGGCTCTAATATCAATTATTGGTTTTAGCCGGATCGATACACACGCACAATGGCAAAAAACAAACACAGAAATCATGAGCATAAATATTTTGTGGTGCAGCACAACTAGCACCTTTTATTGTTTTCTTGGTCTCTTGCTTATAAAAAAAACTCAGGACTATCTAGGAATCTATAACTAAACTTACAGCTCTAAAAATCAGAATAAGATTCAACAAACCGAATCGGAAAAGGATTCTTTTCCTTGTTTGATTCGGATTGACTGCAAAATTAAATCAAAGCAATCCTCTAGCCTTTTCTCACTAGTGCCTTACACTTTCAGGGGGTCTACATATTTCTCTGCAATTTTATTTCCACGGAATTGCAAATAATTGGATTAACTTGAGATATACTAGATAGTTGTTTGTTTTAGCTGCACTACTGATAGAAAGAATTTACCATTTTAGAAAAGCACAGCTGTAGAAACGAAAATTTTAGCTTGTCAAAATATTAATTGTGGTAACAAAATATCAAACAAGCAGGCCGGTCCCATTCAATTCCAATTCTTGCGCTTCCAGATCTCTTCTTCTCTTCTCCATCTTTCTTCAGAATTTTTGTGAGATTTTGATATCTAGATGGTAGTTCCAACACAGATAGTGATTTTTGTCTAGTAGCATTAAAATGGTAATGTGTCTCACAAGTTCAGAGTAAATATTTCTTATTAGTTTTATTTGTTATGAAAGAGTTCATGATGCTATAAATTTCATAATTTGCAGCATTTGACAATGCCGGTAAAGGAGAAGGGATTTCGATGGCCTCATAGTCTATGCTTTGTTGGAACCTTTGGAAAGAAAGGAATAACAGGATTTTCATTGTTCGTATCAAAGAGTGCAGGCCGTTAGGATGTTCTAAATCAGCGAGCAAGCAGCACTTGGGTGACGAGTGCATGTCGACCTACGGGACTTCATCTCGGGGCATCTCATTTGGTTTTCCATAGACAAGATGGTGAACATGGCGAGGCTTATCGACATGAGTGATGTGTTGTATCTTATTCGTTACTTGAGTTGCGTTCGGGTGTATTCACCCATTTAACTATTCCCATCTCATCCTGATGTCCTGCTCTCTATGACTCTTTCCTTTTCGTGCAAGGCAGAGCTCCTGCCATTCATTCAAAATTTTTTTTAAAAAAACAATGCAGATGAAATGTAGCTCACCTTGGCCACCCAATCGTGGCACAAGATGCAATGATAATTTACAAGTTATCCAAATCGGTGTTGTTCACTGACTGCAGAGTGGAATTTGGTTTGTGTTACATACAAACTTTTGCCCAATTATTGTTTTGCTAATTTGGTTGTTTGTCTCTCTGTCCAGTTGTTCTGCCGGCCGATGCATTTGCCGGTTGGGAGAATATCTGGCCCAAATCCCACACCTGATGCCGGTCTCATGTACCACGGGGATCGGCCACCCTCTGGGAGTCCTCCTACTAAGCTACTACCACAGCTCCTCCTACAACCACCGCCACCGACGCCCACCTCTGCCCTGAGCCCTCGCCTGACCACGCTGTCCATGCAGTTCCGTGCCACGGGCGGCAGCGGTGTTGAATTGAGGCAGCAGGGAACCAGGGGAAATGGATCGAGGAGTCCATAACCGACGGCTGAGCTTCCAGGCTCAACGACCGGCGGAGATATTGATCAAGGAGGTGACGTACAGGCCCTCCCTCTCCATTTGCTATTCCTTTATTGGTTCTGATTTTGATGGTTAGGCTTGCATCATGGTCCTGTTGGAGTTAGAGATAGCAATCGGGTGGGTACTTTCCGACTACGACTGTCGTCTACTAAATCCGAAACCATGCTGTTCACGGAGACCCACTAGACTTGTCGGATACAAATCTATGCCCATACCTAAACCCGATAGGTAACCAATACCTAATGGGTACTCATTGGGTAGCAGGCTGTGCTAAAAATAGATAGTTAATATGAGCTATAGGTGACTAATAATACTTCAATTTATTTTATTTAATCAATACATTATGATAGCCTATAGGTGACCAATAATACTACAAGTTCAAGTGAGTACATATAAGATATTTGATGGTAAATACTACACCATTCTATAGTGTTTTCATAGATATTGTATTTAGTTTTGATGAACAAGATGATAAGCATTAGAGTAAAACGTGAGACAATGATATGTAAGCTCATTCAATGACAAAGATAAGATAGAAAATTCAATTGACCCGCATTTAACTCAGTCACATAACATATACTTAACACTTATGACTACAATGATAATAGAGATGCCAAAACATAATAGAGTATCGTTTAAAAAAAGAGTATGATATATATACAACAAATTCACAGTATGATATGTGCAAAACAAATTCAGAGTATGATATATACTCAATAAGTTTCTGAATATAGTATTGCCTTTTAAAACCTTATGTACTGTGTCTCAGCCTCTCACTTGGATAGTTACGGTTTCAATTTTCTAATATATATCTTACAAAAAGTATGGCCCATACGTCATAGCATACCCATTGGATACCCATAGGTATAAATTGACACCCACACCCATTTTGTGTTCTTATCAGATATCAAAACCCAAAAATCTATAGGTTTAAAGTGCTACCTGTGTCCACTCATATCGGTTCGGGTAGCCGCGGGTACCCAAACCTATGGGTAAAACTATCATCCCTAATTGGAGTACCCCTCTTCTGCTCCAGGATCGGTTGTTTCCTCCGCTCGTCGGCGACTGGCCGACTGCAAGGTGAGGCTTCTTAAGTACTCAGTTTCGGCTGCAACATTACCTTTTTCTTGTTAACATAGTGAAATTTGGGTCGGTTTTGAAAGGTGGTTATTGGGTCTTCGAATATACTCTCGATTTATTACTAGATGCTCAACACTACAACAAATTGTTTTTCTATATACTCTCTTTTCATCAGTAAATTTATTTGGAAGTTAAAACTTTCTTTAAAAATAAAAATTTTCCTATCGTATTTACAGAAAGGAATAATTTTAACAAAGTACAATCTAGCTAAAAGGAATTGGAATGGGGATCAAAAATGTTGTTTCTGTAATTGTAATGAAACAATACGACATTTATTTTTTGAGTGCCAGCACTCAAACTCTATTTGGCGTGTTGTGTATATTGCTACTGGTCTCTCACCGCCGAAGTCTATGTCTCATATGCTTGGTCATTGGTTAACAGGTATTGACAAGTGTGCTAAAAGATTGATTATGGTGGGGGAGCTGCCACATTATGGGCGATTTGGTACACTCGTAATGATCTCATTTTTGAGAAAAAAACAATACTCTTCTTTTATGCAGGCTACTTTTAGGGGAACATACTGGCTCCGGTTTTGGGCATTATTGCAGTCTGAGAACAACAGAGAGACCATCCGGATGGTAAGCAGGGCATTGGAGGTCGTGGCATTGGACATCTTTGTCAAGAATGGATGAAGAAGCAATTATAGAATTTGCTTTTGATTTTCAGTTCTCTTTGTTTGTTTCTCTTTACAGCTCTATGGCTGTGACATTTGTATAAACTCGGTTGTGTGCTCTTGCAGAGACCGGATTTAAATCCTTTATCTAAAAAAATATAGGCAAATTGATTCTGAGCTGAGAAATTTACTTTACAGTATAGGTGATTGATTGTGCATTCTTGAGGTGAACTAGAACTTAATTGGAAATTCCTCTGGTTGGACATTACATGGACTTAATAGATATACAGAGGGCGCGCAGCATGCTTGGAGTTCAAGACCTGTACGTTGTCCGTTGAACCCAAATCTCAGTTTAAGTCAACTGAACGGCAAGGGGCCAAATAAGAAGGATGTATAATAATTATGTATGTTGTGTAAGAGTTAGCTGCATGCATTTGGATTTGGAAGTGTTGTAGTTCTACCTGTATTTCAATAAAGAACACACACTTATTAAATATTTTCTTTCTTTTATGCATCTCAGTTCACAAGCTCGATCGGATCATACATAATAGAGTACAAAATAAAGTGGATTTACAAGAAATATAACTCTACTATATATAGAAGGATGGTTAATTAGATAGTAAAACATGTGGCTCATCTTGCATAAAATTGAAAACAAAAATTATCTAATACTTGGGTCAGTCATGGTCAAATCATTGGTACTACATGTCTCGGTAACAGGTGATGCATCATTATTTGTCACCCTTACATGGAAATAAGCTGGGTATTTAGGCTCATTAAGGACCATACTCTCACTGCTTAGCATTGCAACTACATTTGACATGGTCGGTCGATCAACTGCATTCTCTTGTACACATAGCAATGAGATGTTAAAGCACCTCATTATACCTGATGATTGACACTTCGGGACTAATGATGCATCAACAAGGTCAAGCCATCTTCCCTCTTCCCATAACTGCCATGCCTGTATGAAATTTCGTCACACATTGTAGGTAAGACATCAAATAAACAAAACAATTTTGCATGTCACATGTGTGTCTATAAACTCACATATCCAAGGAGATTGATGAAGTCTCGACACTGATGGATACCAGAATTCCTTTTTCCACTAATGATCTCGAGAATTATTACACCAAAACTGAATACATCAGTTTTCATTGAGAAGAGGCCTCCAGAAGCATACTCGGGAGCCATGTAGCCACTAAAATGATATATAATATAGGTCAAAGTGTTCTATGCAGTTGACTCGTAATGTAATGAGCAGTGCTTCCATGCCTTTTCTCCTAATACAAGTTGTACAAATCTTGAAGCAAATGAAAGGGTAAGTAATCATCATCTACCTTTTATTTATACTTTAATATATGTGCAACTTTAAAAAAGAAAAACATGGAAGCACCTCTCGTAATATAAATGTGCATAAGTGGACTAATTTATGACACTTACTATGTACCAACCACTCTTCTTGTAGTTTCTTCATTGTTATTTGTGCTAAATATTTTTGCTAGCCCGAAATCTGAAATTTTGGGATTCATTTCGCTGTCCAACAGAATGTTGCTTGGTTTAAGATCTCGATGTATGACACGCAACCGGGAGTGCTTATGTAGGTAAAGAAGTCCTTGTGCTATTCCTTCAATTATTGCTAGACGTTTGTTCCAATCCAGCAAAGTTTTTCTATTTTCATCTGCGCATCAATTAAATGTTAGTATAACAGGGAAAAAAACAGCTCAAGAAACAATCACAAGTAGGACTCCTCAATTATCGAGGCAATTGACTATACTAATGGGGCTGCATGGAAACAAAATATTGAGAAACTTCTAGTCCTTCTGAAGCATTGATCATATGATAAACAATATCTAACCTAAATTGAGACATGCAAATATATACCAAATATAAAGGAGTCCAAGCTTTTGTTTGGCAAGTATTCATAGACCAGTATTTTCTCCTCTCCTTGGAAGCAACATCCCAAGAGCCTAACCAAATTCCGATGTTGGAGTTTGGCTATGAGTTCGACTTCATTTTTGAACTCCATGAAACCTTGTCCTGAATGTGAAGCAAGTCTCTTAACTGCTATCTCCACCCCGTTACAAAATTGGCCCTGAAAAGAAAATTCAAAAGTTCTACAATGATAATATTTTGTTGCAGTCAGGTTGTGATGCACAAGTTATTGCACGGTTCCAAGCTATAGAGTAAACGAAAAATTAGTTGTATATTTGGCAAATGACATAGGTATAGAGAGGGGTGTTTTATCGTGCGACAGAATAGAGTCCAAACTCAACCCGTTGAAGATGAAGCAAAGACAAATGCAGGATGAAAAAAAAACTTTTAATTACTTTTGTGAGTTATCATTTAAATAAGTAAGCTTGCCTTTTTTGTCGTATATTCTTGAATGAGTTTAAATTTGAAAATTTTATAATTCGATATATAGGATACCCCTCCAAAGGAGTTTAAATTCACAATAGTGATAGCATGGATACAAATTTTGGTGAATTTTCGTTGAAATTCGGATTCCGGGCCACCACGAAATTCAAAATAGCGGCCGGATAAAAAAATTTGAAATTGCTACAATAATTTCTTTTTTTTGAAAAATTATCATGATTTTTGCCCATTTTTGAACTTTCAGGGCCGGATTTGACTAGATTTGGTCCAATAACCCTTAAGAAAGTCATATTCTATAAAAAATTGTTGAAAAACTGAATTTTTGTGATATTTTAAAATTTTGGCAGAAACACTGTCAGATTTTTATAAAATTGTAAAATCTTGATAATGATCTAAAAATTTTATGGTACTATCTTTAGTAGTGTAGGATCACACAGAAACATTTTCAAAATAATTGAACTTCATTTGTTATCTTTAAAAAATCAAAAACAAAATGAACATAATTGGGACAATAACTTTGTCCGAATTTTATCTATTATCTCGAGTGTGATCATGATCTAAATTTTTTTTGAGAGATTAAGAATTGCCTCAGTACCATTTTTTAAAAAAACAACATTTTTTTCTTGGTCAATCAAATCTATGTAAGCATTGAACTACATTTGTTATAATATATTTCAAAAAAAAAAGAGAAAGAACATAAATGGTACTGTGTCTTGTAAGAATTTTATAAATTCACTGGAGTATGATCATGATTCAAAATTTTTATGAGATCTTAAGCATTTTCTTATCACACTTTTGTAAAATATTGAAAAAAATAAACCTTTTTTGATTTCTAAAGTAAATATATGTATTGATCATCAGGCTTTTATCAGGATGTAGCACTGTTAGAATTGTTAAAAATTATTTAAGTATTTTAATCATATAAAAGTTTTATAGTAACATTAATGTTACATCGGGACCATTTACAGGTTTGGACCATTTTTCATTTTGTTTAAGTTTGCCAGTAAGCCTTTTAATAGGGCAGTAGTATTGCTGGAATTTGTAAAGCTACATGAAGCTTGATTATCATCTAAACATTTTATGAGAATATTAGTGATGCATCATAAACATGCACAAAAAATTTCAAAATTTTCTAACATGGTTTGAACCATTTTTCATTCTGTTCAAACTTGCTGGTCAGCGTTTTATCAGGATAGTAGCAATGTTTGAATTTTTGAAAATTCCTCAGATATGATAATCATCTGAAATTCTTATGAAAATATCATTGATGTGTCACGAACCTCTATAAAGAATTTAAAAAAATTTCAACATCGTTTGAACCTTTTTTGTTCAGTTGAAATTTTCCAAATTTTGGCAATTTCGCCTCAAATTTCGGATATTTCATCCAAGGTCCAAAAATTCAGGATTTGAATTTTGCCTTTTTAATTTCATCTGGATGTTGTTCAAAATAACGAGATTTCGCTGAAATTTCATATTTCAAAGGAGAGCGATATATAAACCGAAAACAAAATTTAGAACCCCGAGTGAGAGAACGTAGACATGTAGGCATAACCAGTGTCACAGGAAAAGAAAGTAGTTATAGCTTTTGTACTAAAAATAATATTTTGCACTGTCAGAATAATACTCAAAACGTGGGACAGACTGCATGCATAAAGTATGGAAATAAGCCTAAGCATGATGGATTAACGGGTTTGATCCTGCCTTTTACTGGTATATAAATATGAGTTGGTGGTAATAGTCCATATATCCTCCCTCTCCTTTTTTTCTAACAAAAGCAGTGCATTAACATATGCACCGGGGTCATGATACACTCTTCCACATCTCGTGAATAACAAAGGAAACCAACTGCATCTCTCTCTTTGTACAGCAGCTCCTTCGGCCGAGTCATTCCTCACTTTCTCCTCAAAATGACAATTGAAGAGTGTAATTTTATTTTATTTTGGTAAACATATGACACGAAACAGGACTAAAACTGGGATCCCCACCATGCCTCCGCACTCAAGTACCACCTGAGCTATCCCTTGCATTGTATGCTGGTGGTCATTAAAAGTTTTAATATGATTACTATTTAGTATGCATATATCAACCTAGCTATTAGTTTTCTAGTATAACAATGGTGAATGTGCGTATGCGAATGTCTACGCACCTCGGTCCCAAATGGTAAATGCACGACTGCTGTAGTACACAACGAACAAAAACTATATTGGACACACGATCAATGACTAGAGTAGAAACATATAAAAAGTTACAAACTACAGTACAAAAGAACAAACATACATTAGACACATAACCAATGACTGCAATACACAGAATCCGAAATTGAGGTAGACAAAGGGCCACGACTATAGTACACAGAGACGAAAAACTGTAGCAGACAAGTACCACCTGCTACAGTACACAGATACCAAAACTCAGTAGGCAGATGACTGCCTATCAACTACACGAGACATGTACCAAAGTTGCGATAGTCACAAAACTAATTAAACTGAAGTACGCGGAGACCAAAACTACAGTAAAAAAGAGGTGGGATTCCACTTAGATCTAAACCATTTAAGTTCGATCTAATGCCCCTGTTTGGTTACTTAATTTCATATTTTCACCATATGTCTACTTTCGTCATATACTTCCTCGTATAGGATAGCGTTACTCTATATGTATGTCGTATGTTTGTATGTGGTATGTACATCCATATTTACAGGCATGTATGTATGTATGGCAAGTCTACACTACGATATATGAGAATGCCTATTCTACACACCTATCTTTTTCCCACGTTGGATCAAACCCCATCTTTAGTGGTGAATTGTAGCCGTCTAATGTCTCTAATGCATGTGGAGATAATTATTGTCCGTACTATCACGAGACCATTGTGAGATGCTAGTCGAGTTAGTTTCATAAGAATCTATGATGAAAACGTGACATACATAGTCTATTTCTGTGTTTGATCAGATAACGAGGATTATACATGTGTCTTATTTACCTTATATACAGGGCCAAATCCACCTTCTCCAAGTTTGTTTTCTTCGGAAAAGTTATTTGTAGCCTCCAATACCTGATGAAATTCAAAAACCGAGAACTCTGAATTCTCTCCTTCCATTTCCCAAAGTAGTTCATCTCCGCCTTGCAACTTCTCTGTACGCTTTTCTCGTAAGCTCCATTTACCTGAATAATTCAGAATTGGTGCAATCCCTTTACTCTTTTGTTATATCTGATGAAAAACCCATTAGCTGGAAATAAAACAATATGACGAACATTTAAGCAACTAACCCACCTCTTCTGTATCTTCTGTGCCGACGACAGTAAAATATGAAGCAGAAAACTACTACCGCTAGAGGAGCTACAACAATGGCAATTACCCAGAGCTTGCTCGTATGTCCTAAAACATGCATGATCATAACATGCCAATTAAGCGTTCATCAGCGATTAATAGTCTTCTTACAATCTTTTGTTTGAGCACATGTAGACAGAGAATTAATTGTTCACATACTCTTGGTCCGAATCGTCGGAGCCGGAGCGTCCGGTGACCTGACCTGCAGCATGGGTTCGCCGTCGTAGAACATAATCGCCTCGAACCTGAAATTACACCGTACCACAAGGATCCGTCCTCCCAAGCGAACGTACGTGGTGGAGTTCACCATGCCGATGATACGCTGGAGACACGCCAAGCAGTCGCCGGCAGACAGGTCCGGCGTGCACTGCGTCAGAGAGTAGAGCGTCGGGATGGTTCCGCTGGAGTCCATGAAGCCGGTGGCGAACCGCCTCGCCGTGCTCGCCGCCTTTTGGGCCGTTTCCATCAGCAACTCATGGACGTCGGCGGTGATGAGGCGGGCATCACCGGTGATGTTCTGCGGGTTCCACGCCTGAAAGAGCGTGCTGTTTTCTGTAATATTGGCCGGGATGAGGAAGTTGTCGTTGGAGAAGCGGAGGAGGCAGTCGTCGTAGAAGCTGGTCACGCTCTTGTCGTACGGGCACATCTGCTGCGCGTCATGGAACGAGGTGGCGACGCAGTCGCTGCAAGCGGTGACGTTGACGTCGCCGCGGCAGAGCGTGAGCGCAAATACCACGTCGGGGACTTGGCCGGCGGTGGCGGTGGCGGTGGCGAAGAGTTCCGGGGAGGAGGATGCGTTATTCGGGAGGGTGGCGGCGAGGAGCCTAAGATTGGACTGGTAGGTGCCGTTGGCCGTGTAGCTGCCACCGTCGCCGCAGAGCTGCTTCAATCGTTCGGCAGCCGCGAACGGTATGAGGGTAAGAATGAGCAGGACGCCGGCCATGGCTACGGTACGCTACGTGTGGCTCAGTTGTCAGCTTGTTGTTTTATTCATAAGGTATCTAAAGAATTTTCTTCCTGATCAACTCTATGGTATCTATGACCAACTCTCCTTCATTTGGAAAAAGCTGTTCGGTGATCGATTCCGTTCAATAATCAATACCTGATGACGCACGCTTTCTTGAATCATTCAACTGATTTTTTTTAAAAGACAAAAATGCACTATACAGGTCTTGAAATTTTATAAATTCTTCCTTCAACTTCTTGCTATCCATCGATAGGTTCCCATATATCTTTGGAAAGCTTAGGTGAGGAATGAGGATCAAATTACAAGTTCCAACATATTATGTTTTAAGCCCCGAGCAGCATTTGGATGGGATAGTTGTGACTACTTATTGGAGACAAACCCGTAGCCATCGCTCATGGTGATGTAAAGTATATGTAGAAATACTTGTACACTATAGCCCTGTTTGAGAGGCTTAAAGTCGGCTTCAGTTTCTGAAAAACCTGTTAATCTCCATAAATAGCTTAATTTTTAAGTGTGTTTTGATATAAGCTAAAAGACACGTATAACTATCAAAAGCAAAAAGCTAAAAGTTGAGCCAGATCTGCTTTTGCAACTTATTACTGAGAGAAATTAGATATTTATCAAACGGCCTATTATAAAAAGCTACAGCTGCTTTTTAACCTAGAAAACTAAAAAATAGCTTTTCACAAAAACTATTGCTCCTCCAAACAAACCCAAAGTATAGGAGATATACTATAAATCCTTTGTAATCCGGTGTGTGTATCCCTTGTAATGCGGATGATTGATATTGCTGAGTGGGTAAACTCCAGTCCGGCTGCTCTTTGCACCATGCTGACAGAACTGCGGTTCTACTAATTTGAGGGCAACTACACTAATTCTTTGTTGAGGACCTTCTCTCGTTGCAACATGTGCGGCATCTCTTTCCGATCCTCCCTCAAATGCTTTTTCATCAGAACACTTGGCAATCACTACTACAGAACTGGTATTCGGTACCGGTTGTAAACGGCGTTTAGTACCGGTTTTTGAACCGGTACAAGCCATCTGGGACTGATGCTCAAGGACATCAGTCCCGGTTCCCTCACCCGGTACTAATATAGTATCACTACCGGTTGGAGGTCACACGTGGCGAGCATCGTGAACCCTGAAGTTTTATCGATCGGTTGATGTCTCCAACCGATCGATAAACATCATCATCGATCGGTTGGTTTCTCCAACCGGTACTGATGTTGTGTATATATAATTAATATATATATATATGTGTGTGTGTGTCCACTAGCTATTATATATATGTGTCTGTGTTAAATCACAACTAATTAAAGCACATATAATCAATCATGCACATCTGACTAATAATTAAATCACTGAACATTCATTAACAAATTTAATTACAACTAATGTATTACAATATGTACACATATTAATTCTTCTGTTCATCGATCAGGATCAGAGAATATTCATTAACAACTTTAATTACAACTTTAGTCTTTCTTTTCCTTCTGTTCATTGGGATCTTTTACGTGCATCGCTATTGCTAGCTGTCGACCCTGATAGTTCACCGGTCCTTATCAAAGGGCACGACCTATTTACAGTTGGTTCATGAAACTCGCTGTTCAGATTTACGACCTCATCGTAAATGAAGCCAACGAGTTATTCTTGGATTGCTCTCACTCGCGCCGGCGAGAGTTCCGATCCTTATTCCGCCAAATATTAAGGCATCTATCATTAAGTCGTTAACTAATCAATCCTTGAATTTGTACAAGATATAAGGAGTACCTAGAAATCATTAAAGCTAGTAATTATATTTACTCACCCCCTTGTCGCCTTTTAGCATGTGGTCAGCGGCTCCGGTTTGGGTGTGCAAAAACTCACATACATAGTAGCCGCATAAATTGTTGCCTGGCGGCTGTCTCAAGATCTGCGGTGAAAAAAGTTGAAAACATGAAATGGATACAAAGAAATTAAGTTAACTAACTAAAAAGCTAGCAGTATGATATACGTACTTGAGAAGCAATTGTAATATCAAATTTCTCCTTGAATACACCCCTGTTTTTAGCACGGAACCGTGCGAATGCACTACACATGTGATTACGAATTGTACATGATTAGAATTTGTTTCAAATGGAAGGAAATAGAACTAGTACAATAATGAAAGGAACAAGAATTAATACCGGTTGAGCATATCGATAAAGTTTTGAAACTTTTTAACTGGTTTCCTTTGCGAGTCCATAACTGTGATCAGGCTACGATCTAGCTCGATCATAAGAAGAATCCAGTGAAAACTGTACATATATATGTCAACGTAGATAACTAATTAGTTCTAACATTGTGTTATGAAAAAGGAGTAGAACGAGGTGGTACGAAAACACATACTCAAATGCGTAGGGTAGATATATCTTTGACTTATATTTTTGTCCCATTAGCGCATTGTATATGTTAGTCTCTGTTTCGCTTGGGTGGTCTCTAACAGTTGTCTCGTTGATAATTACTGGGTCCATGAAGCCTATGTCAAAAATACGATCCCTTTGGCATCTTTGTATCTCCATTCTACATAAGAAGAAATTAGTTAGACTTGCAAGTTAGTATAGTACAAGGGCGCGCACGATTGTTTTTTGTAAATAAGACACTTACAGAATCCAGCAACCCAGCATGGCCGCGGCGAGGGCATCTGTCGGGTATAGATCATACATGACGTTCCATTCGACACAAAATTCACCGTCCCTATGGAAAAAATCTTGTTCCTTGTACTTGACAGCGAACAAATCTAGACCATGCTTGGTCGCGTCCATGTACTATTCATGGAATTGCCACATGTTTGTTAGTAGCTGGAGCAGCTCCTCACGCCTGACCAATGATGTGCCCTGTGTAAATGGCCATCTTACTTAGGCATACTCAATCTTGGCCGTGCCTAATACTTGATTTGCGTCAAGTCCAGTTTCATCGAAGAATTTTAGCATCTCCTTGTCCTTCTCCTCAGCTGACGTCTTCTTCTTGTGGCATTCCTTAGTCAATATGCGCTCGTAGTTTGATAGGCTAGGCATTTCTTTTTTATCTTTCAAATTTTTAATAGTCCTCAAGCCTTTATGAAATTCTTCCGTGCCAGGTTGAACCTTCTTCTCTAGTGACTTGGGTTTAAAATATTTAGTTACCTCATCTTTTACTATCTTCTTGGTCTCCTCGTCGGTCCTATCATATGCTCGCTTCGGAACTGGAGCCAGCTTCTTGGATTGGGTGGAGGACCCCGTCTTCTTGGGAGCTGCTGGCCGAGCTGGATTGTTTGTCTTCGTCGGCGCCTTCTTGGGAGGAGACGGGCTTCTTCTAGGGCTTGTGTGTGAGGGAGGTGGTGTAGGAGTCGGCGCCTTCTTGGGAGGAGACGGGCTTCTTCTGGGGCTTATGTGTGCGGGAGGTGGCGTAGGACTTAGACTTCTTCGCGGAGAGGACACGTCCATGTTATCTCAAAAAATTATGTATCGCTTGCACCATAGGATGAAATTGTGTATCGTCTCTCCTAGCTTCGTAGTCTCGTCACCTCCGGGAATTTCGAGGTCAAGGTCCTCGTACCCCAGGCAAACCTCCTCCACCGAAACCTTGGAGTAGCCTAACAGTATTTATTGGCCATGGATGAGCTGTCCCGGCTCCACTGGGTGAGCCATGCCGTAGGCCGCCTTGAAGGAGAGGTTCCGCGCTTGGATGTGCAGCTCACAAGGTGTCTGTTGCCTGATGTCGTCTATAGGATAGTGGTCCAAGTCCGCTTGGCAGCCCATCGAAGCGCAATTGTTCCGCTTCTGGGAGGGGCCGATGATGTTAGGATTACTTGCGGGTTCTGCCCGTCTCCATTGTTGGCTCAAGGCTAATCGCACCTCTCTTCGGATCTCTTCTTGCATTCTCTCCTATGTTTGATTCAGCGTTCTTCAAGTGCACCGAAGCTATTGCGTTTGTCGAGCCTTGCTTTGCACCCGACTCCTATAGGTCTCGGCGTCCTGAGAGAAATCAACCTTCCACGGGACGACGCCAATGCCTCGTGTACGTCCAGGGTGCTCTGAGTTTTGTAGGGCCCTTGTTAGCTCGTCGTTCTCTGTTTGGCATGAAAGTGCCTTGGGAAGACTCCTCGATCGACTGTACAAGCCTTCTGGCCACATCTCGCAGCACTTCCCCAAACACCGTATGGCCTTCATCGTCAAGGGCGCCACCGTGAGCATAGAACCAATGCTTTGCTCTGTCGGGCCATTCCATTGTTGCGGGTGCGACACCCTTCACTAACAGGTCATATTCCCTATTCTCCTATTTGGGTATTGCTTGGCGGTAACCACTAGGGCCGAGTCGGTGGTGGTAATTCTTCTTCTGTGCATTCACCTTGTTCTTCTCACTCAAATTTTGACCTTCGTCCGAAGTTTTGTAGTTCACGAACGCATCCCAATGATCCTGCAACTTTGGGTGCTTGTTAAAGTCGGGCGTTCAATTCTTCTTGATATACTCCATGTTCAACTTCTTTTTATAAGTCTGGAATGCGATGGCCATCTTCTTCAGAGTGTAACTCTTCACCTTCCTTTCGGTCCCTTGGGGGAAGGTGAATGTCTCCTTCATATCGATCCAAAGCATGTTCTTCGTATCTTCAGGGATCTGATCCCATTTCGCTATACTAATGGGCACGTGGTCCCTAACGTGGACGCCGCATGCCAAATTGAATGGCCCAAGCGCCCCCAAGGGTGCAAGAGGTTGGCCATTCTCGGCGATTTCGGTGATAACGTGTATTGCCTTCGACATCTTGCTTGGACCTCGCTGACATGATTGCCTGCTTGGTTGACCGATCTGAAAGCATGGTACAATCATGAACGGGTTAGAATGTTGGCTTAGCATGATAGTGGAACTGACAATCATGAACGGGACTGATGGTTACCTCGCCAACCTCATCGTGCTCTGCGGTTCGTCGGCCTCGATGTCCTCGGTGGCCACGGGTTGATTCACGAGGGCGGGTACAGGCTCCCCTACCTCATGACCATCATTTTCCGCAATCAAATTTCTCATAAATTCTTCTTGATCAAATCCTTCGCCTACCATCGTTGTTTCTTAGGCTAGAAGAAGGCACTAAAAATTAACAAAAATAAATCAACAAAAGGCCAAATATTATCAACAAGTAAAGATCACGTTTCATGTAAAGCTGATGATACTACTCTAAAACGGTGAGGAGGACGGTGGGGAAGAGAAGGTAGAGAGGACGGGCGGCGACGCCGAAGATGTTCTTAACTTAAGTCGGCCAAATATTATCGACAAGTATACATTTGACATTTCACATATTAGGGTATGAATCCTTAACTACAAAAGTAAGCACCTCTCCTAACTAATTAGTTAGTATCAGCACTTTTCTTCAAATGGTTTTATGCTACGGTATGGCGCGTTTCTGTTAAGATCCATCAGAGGGATGCACATATAGTTATGTTATTAGTAAATAAATTCTCTAAAAAAAACTAATATTCCACAAAAGGCAACACCGAAGATGTTCTTAACTTAAATCGGCTAAATACTATCGACAAGTATACATTTGACATTTCACATATACTTATACATTTCACATGATATATATACATTTGACATTTCACATATACTTACACATTTCACTTGATACATATACATTTGACATTTCACATATACTTATACATTTCATATATACTTAACATTTCACATGATACATCCATATTAACGAAAAAGACTAACTTACTTTTTTATTCACAAATACATCCATATTAACAATCTCACTCATTTACTCACAAAAAATACATCCATATTCGCAAAAACATCCATATTAACAAAAAAATACATCCATGTTCACAAATACATCCATATTCGCAAAAAAATACATCCATATTCGCAAAAAATACATCCATATTAAAAAAAATACATCCATATTCTCAAATACATCCATATTTACTCACAAAAAATACATCCATATTCGCAAAAAATACATCCATATTAACAAAAAGGACTAAGTTACTTTTTTATTTGCAAATACATCCATATTAACAAACTCATGTTAACAAACTCACTCATTTAATCACAAAAAATTCATCCATATTCGCAAATACATCCATATTAACAAAAAATATATCCATATTCACAAATACATCCATATTCACTAAGGGAAGCCTTATTCCACATTAAATCAAGATAATCCAAAAATCTAAATATATTGTCATTTATACATTGAAATATATCTCCTACTACATATTGATGAGTATATGTTTATATATGTTGCTCTCAGACTTAAGGTTTAAGTGAAGATTTAGATCTTCAACTTCTATCACAAATGGGCTAAACAATTAAATCAGTGAATAAGGCCTCAAACACTTACCACCTTAACATGCACAAGAGAGGAAATATAGATATATATGATTTGCTCTCAGATTTAGGGTTTGGATGAAGATAAGAATCTTCACCACAATCACAAATGGGCTAACAAATTATTTAGTGACTAGGGCCTTGAACCCTTACCACCTTAGCATTCACAATCCCATAAAGCACATGGCAAATATCGCTGATTCAAAGACAAGAGGTGCACATTGTCATTATAGTAAAAGTAACAACGCTACTCAGTGACGACATAATGAGGCTAGTGCTTGGCAAATTCTTTCCAGAGAATAATAAAAATACCAGCTCTTAAATGGCCAACTGTGGTGTCAATCTAATGCACCAACTTGAGTATCATTAAGATACTGAACTACTCAAGTCTATCAGCAAACCAGAAATAATTGAGCTCTCTGATCAGAATGACATTCCAACCACTTACATTTAGCCAAAATAATCACTTGAGCATTGCGAGGACAGAAAGTAGATTATAAGCAAGACAACTAGCCAACAGGGAGACTATTGATTAGATTATCAAACAGTGAATTTAAACAACACTCTCAAACATGTATTTCTATCAGTTCAAGGCCCAGATCACAGAATAATTGTTCTGATCATATTTAACCCTAATATCATCACAGAGCAACAGGGGCAACCGAATATCATCACAGAGCAACAGGGTGAAGGCCTTATTCACATCATTAATTGTTATATTCATTAAATAACCCAATATCATCACCGAGCAATCCCACAGGTGGCCAAAACAGAATGAGCAATCCCTCAAGTGATGCTACCAAGACAATCATCCACACATGTGTTCAGTACCAGGAACCGAATCCACTGCTTTAGTTAGACATCAAAACAAGGGGGCACCACCAAACCTATCCATGATTGGCTGATCCCATGCTCGGTGATTACACGCATGCGCAAGAGGAGCAACCGACTACTATAAAGCAATCTCACGAGCAATACCCCATTGATTATACCTTGGAGAAGGGCGCAGCGGGGGGCGTCGCTGTGGAGGTTGTGGAGGGAGAAGAGTGCCAAATGTAGATCACACCGGTGGGAGGAGGACTACTAGTGGGGGCGGCGGCGTCAGTGGGAGCAGACTGCTGGTGGGGGCAGCGTCGTCGGTGGGAGTGGACTGCTGTGCGAACGAGCGGGAGGAGTGAAATTGGGGAAGATGTGAGAGCGGGAGCAGGAAATTGGGGAAAAGGATGCGGCGGGAGAGATTTATATGTGCACCATCAGTCCCGGTTGGTGTCTTCAACGGGACTGATTCCTAACATTAGTACCAGTTGGGTAGACCAACCGGGACTAATTACTCACATCAGTCCCAGTTGGATACACCAACCGGGACTGATGCCTCAGCCTTGGCGACAGCCCTAGGTACCATCAATACCGGTTCGTAATAAGAACTGGTACTGATACCTATTTTTTACTAGTCATTTATAAATTTCTTTTATAGTTTACTCTTGATTTATAAATTCCTTTTAGAGTTTCTACAATTCAACAATAATATGAAAAAATCATATATTCTTTAGAATATTATTTTCCAACCATCTAATATAAATTAAAATTATTAAAAATTATAAGAAATAAAGTAATTTTTGCACTCTTATAATTCCATTGCAAATTTTCAACCGGTTTACATAAATAATTTTCCTATGTTCAAAAGGTTATAAAATATTTTTGATAATTTTTGCAGAATTTGTGAACTCTATTTGATATTTTCTATAAAACAATATATATTTGTAGTATTATTTAAATTAGGAAACGAATTTAAAACCACTTTTTTTAATGGGCGAAACCCATTTTTCTTTCTCGTAGGCCCACTTGTGCTTGTTGACCCAATAATATTTTTTGGTTCTATTTATATGAAATTTTCGGATTTATTTATACAAAATTTCCATTGGTTAGAGATAGATTGATAGTTACATCGAAAGAGAAAAAATCAAATATCTCGTTTGTTTTAGGAAGGAATTTTATCTGGCGACACTTTATAATTGTCAAGCAGAGGAGGCCCAGGCAAGTATTTCCTTGGGCGAAGCATACATGTAGTAGTAGCTGTTACCAACTCCGGTCTGGTTTGTTTTGAAGAAAACAGAAAGCAAATTCGAAATTTACAAAAACTAGCACGAGGTCATTAACCCCAGGCTGCCAAGATTAGTCCTCGTACAATTGAAAATCAGTCGATTAATTAGCAAGGCTACAAGTCAAATTAGTTACGACATTAGTAGCTCGAATCCATGAACACAATGAATTAAACAGCTACTAACTTCAATAGAGAAACATAAATTGTGCAGCGATGCAATTTAGACATGTCACGACTCCAGCACAACATGCAGGAAGAAGGCAAAGCAAAAGTGTAGCCATAAGATTATACCAAAAGCATGGCAATACATGACACATAACTAGGAAACTTGTAGCTAAACAACTAGTATTAGTAATCTATTACACCAAAAGAAAGCAAAGCAATCCATCCACAGACACAAGGCATCAATTTAGACGGCTCTCCTGGCAGCCTTACTTCTTGAACTTGCAGGGGTTGGTCAAGCCAGCCAGGACCTTCTCCAACGGCCGGCACCTGATGTCGCCGATGGGCTCACTACAGCTGAAGCATGTCTGGTTCCTACATTGATCATTAAGACAAGAGATAATGCTAATTAGCAGAGTGATTAATTGTGCTGGTGTATGAACAAATTGTAAGCATCTCCATGGTTGTATGTTGGAGCAATCAAGACACTACAGTGTATGATGAAGAAATCTCGAGCTAGATAGTTGCCATGAACACTTGAGCTTCATTATGATCACCCAGACGGAAGAACTACTCCCTTATTTGCTAACATACTTTGTTTTTACAAGTGATCCTTCATTATGATCACGGCGTACGTAGAGAGATTCCTCTGTATCATTCAGGACACTAATGTCTACGTCCACCGTGAAAGGAGGCAACTCGTCAAACTGATTATACTCTTCTTCGTCCGTGACGCCCTCAACTCCGACATTCCTTCTTTTACCTGGAAGAACAACATGGCGCCTTGGCTGATCGCTACTGCTAGTCTTCTCCTTCTGTTTTTTGTCCTTTCTGCTTTTTCGGTTTGCTATCTATGTCCATCACATAGAATACCAGTGTCACATCATTAGCAAGCACAAACAGTTCGTCCCTATAGGCCACTTGCTTGAGGTCCACGGTTGTCATACCGTACTCTTCGATCTCCACGGCTGTCAGTTTAACCCATTGGCACCAAAACAGAGGGACTTTTAAAGGTCCATACTGAGCTCCCAGATCTCCTCTATGAAACCATAGTAGGTGTCCATCTTTCCATTATTGTCCAAGGCATCTATACGGACGCCATTGTTTTGGTTGGTGCTCTTGCTATCCTGGGCTATCGTGTAAAATGTGTATCCATTTATCTCATACCCTTGGAATGATACAATTGTCATAGATGAGCCCTGAGCCAAGAGTTTCAACTGTTCATCGTCTGTCTGCTGCCCAATAGTTGCTTTTGTAACCAACCGCCAAAATGATCCATTTGCTCGACTGCGATCCACTTATCTGACTTCTGTGGATATTGGCCCCGTAGATTCATCTCGTGATCATAGATATACAGAGCCACTACAGTTACTTGTTTCAATACCGTGAAATGTGCTTGTTTAAATGAAAGTAGATCGTCTCTATAGGATTTTTTTCTCCTTAGAGTCCCTTTTCCCCGTAGCCTCCCCTCATGGCGTGATACAGGGACTCCAATCGGATTTAGATCATCAATGTAATTAACACAAAACTCAATCACCTCCTCTGTGCCAACACCCTGCACAATGCAGCCTTCTGGGTGAGACCGGTTATGAACATACTTCTTTAGGACACCTATGTACCTCTCGAAAGGGAACATATTATGAAAGAACATGGGTCCGAGAATTTCTATCTCTTTAACAATGTAGACCATGAGATGGACCATAATATCAAAGGACGGAGGGAAGATCATCTCAAGGCTAACCAGACTATCGACCACGTCATCCTGGAGATTAGATACCTTATTCGGCTCGATGACCTTCTGCGACACCGCATTGAAGAACGAACACAACTTTATGATTGTCCCTCGTACCCAGTCCGGCAGAATACCTCGCACCGCCACTGGGAGCAACTGTGTCATTAACACGTGACAATAATGGGATTTTAGGTGTACGATTTTATTCTCTTTCGTGTTTATGAGTCTCCTTATGTTCGAAGAGTATCCAGAAGGGACTTTCAGACAGTTCAAGAACTTAATTATATTTTTTTCTCTTCCTTGCTCAGAGTGTAGATCGTGGGGTGGAGGTAATGTTGTCCTTTCTCTCTCTTTACCGGATGTAGGTCGTTCCTGAGTCCCAAAAGCTGTAGGTCCTTTCGTGCTTGAAGTGTATCTTTTGATTTGTCGTACATATCTAGGAAGCCTAGCAGGTTCACACAGACATTCTTCACGATATGCATGAAGTCCAGTGAGTGGCGGACCTCTAAGTCTTTCCAATAAGGTAAGTCCCAAAATATTGACTTCTTCTTCCAAATGGGCTTCGTGTGACCTTGTTCAGTCGGGACAGGTTTGCTACCTGGACCTTTTCCAAATACTACTTTCAGATCCTTTACCAAAGAAAATACAAGCGTCCCACTGCGATGTAGGGGCTTTTTACGTTTCTCTTCTGTCCCATCAAAATTCTCATCCTTCCTCTGTAACGGGTCCTTCATGTGGAGGAACCTACGGTGGCTCATGTACACAACCTTTCGAGAGTTTTCTAGGTACTTGCTATCCGTATCCTCTAAGCAATGGATGCAGGCTTTATATCCTTTGATAGATAGGCCCGACAGGTTACCAAGTGCAGACCAGTCGTTGATGGTTATGAATAGCAATGCACGTAAAGTGAAGTGCTCTCTTTTGTACTCATCCCATACATGTACACCATCATTTCATAGTGTCAGCAGATCTTCAACCAATGGTTTGCTTCGGGCCTTGGATAAGAAATGGCATCATAATGTACTTCCGCTTCATACACAGCCAAGGAGGAAGGTTGTATATACATAGAGTCACGGGCCAACTGCTGTGACTGTTGTATATACATAGAGTCACGGGCCAAGTGTTGTGACTGTTGCTCATCTCACCGAACGGGTTCATCCCATCCGTACTCAACCGAAACCTTATGTTCCTTGCATCCTCAGCAAAGTCCGGGTATGTTCTATCGACTTTCCTCCATTGGGAGCCATCAGTAGGGTGCCTTAGCCTTCCGTCGTCCTTACGGTCTTCTTTGTGCCAGCGCATCATCTGGGCATGCGTTTTGTTCGCAAATAAAGGATTCAACCTAGGGATTACAGGGAAATACCACACCACCTTAGCAGGGGGTCTCTTCTTCTTACGCTTCCCCTCTACCTCACCTGGGTCATAACACCTGGTGTTATACCGCGAAGTTTTGCACACCGAACAAGCTTCCAAATCCTCGTACTCATTGCGATAAAGGATACAATCATTACGACATGCATGTATCTTCTGTACCTCCAACCCCAAAGGGCAGACAACTTGTTTGGCATCGTACGTAGTTTCGGGCAGCGTGTTCCCCTCTGGAAGTAACTTCTTTATGAGGCATAACAACTCGTCGAATCCCTTATCAGACAATCCATTGGTCGCCTTCCATTGCATCAGTTTTAGTGTGGTACACAACTTTTTCTGGCCCTGTCGATAGTTTGGGTACAACAATGTTCCGTGGTCCTCCCATAGCCGCTGGAACTTTTCGTAATGCTTTTCATCGATGTATTCTCCCTCTCCATCAAGCACATCTGGTCTAGGTCATCATTACCAAACTCCCCCAATGTATCTTCGAAAGAACCGTGTTGGCCAGCATCCAGGGTATTATTGTCCGCCTCTTATTCTTCACCGTCTTCCTGTATAATCTCCTCTTCACCGTGCTTGGTCCAACAGGTATAGTTTGACATGAAACCTCTTGTCAGCAAATGGAAGTGAAGGTGGCTAGATTTTGGCCACTCCTTCTCATTCTTGCAATCTATGCATGGACAACATATGAGCCTGACGTCGCGTATGTATCGGCCACACGAAGAAAATCTTGCAAACCCTGCAAGAACTCTGGCGAGCGTCGGTCCATGTACATCCATCATCGGTCCATCTACATTATGTTACAACAAGGTAATTGTTAGCTTATTTTTGATAATGAATTGTTGGACATTTCCCAAAATCCAAATTAAACTAATATTTTCTTTATTTCAAAATTGTTTAAAATTTTAGGTTGATAAATTTAATTTTAGGTGAAATTTCTTTAAAAGGGCAATATTTTTAAAATGACAATATTTCATGACATATTTTTTCTATAGAAATTGTTATTTTTTTGGACAGACTATATTTTTAAAGTGACTTTATTTCATTACATGTTTTTAAAAGGATTATATTTCATTACATATTTTTCTATGAAATGATTATTTGCTTCAGTATTCATACTCGAGAAGTTTTTGCAACCTACTAAAAGAATTGGTCAATCATAATCTAGATTCAAAATTCTTCATCGATCGATGGAACCAACCTAAATATTAGCTAGATCCACACCTTCAATTCGAGCTACATCATAATCCAAGCAAAATCTAAACTTACACAACAAGTTTTTGCAACCTACAAAAAAAATTGGTCTATCAGAGTCTAGATTCAAAATTCTTCATCGATCGATGGAACCAAAACATAAATTTGAGCTAGATCCACACCTTCAATGCGAGCTACATTATAATCCAAGCAAATTCCAAGCTTACACAACAAGTTTTTGCACCCTACTTGAAAAGATTGAGCTAGATCTCTATATTCATAATCTTTCATCGATCATGGGAAAAAAGATCAAATTTTCTTCATATTTCAAGCAAAGAAGAGGCTCCATTTAACACCAAATGTAGCGAGGAATGATGAAGGAGTTTAAATTGGAACCTAGTAGACATAGTAGCGGTTGGAAGCACCGACTGGTACTTAACATCAGTACCTATTCATGTCACGAACCAGTACTATTGAGCCCCCGCTAAATAGTACCGATTCGTGACACGAACCGGTACTAATGTTAGATCATCAGTACCGATCGATGCCTTGAACCGGTACTGAGCGCCACCTGCACCCCTGTTGTCGTTGAACCGGGACAGTTGTAACTATCAGTCTCGGGTTGTGCTTAACCGGCACTAATGGGCCGGTATCAAAGGTTGGTTCTATAGTAGTGAATATCTCTTTATCCCCTTTCCTCCCCCATTTGCTTCCCCTAAAACTCCAAAAAGTTGTTTTCAAGTTTTCCCTCAGGTTTTTTTGAATAGGAAGTATTTCTTGACCATTTTCGAAAGTTTTTCGAACCAAAAAATTTTGAACTAAAAGTTTTTGAACTAGAAGATTTGAATCAAAAGTTTTGAAATTTTGTGTTCTGAATTTTTTTTGATTTGAAATTTCTTGAGTTGAAATTAGAATGAGATTTAGCTTTTTCTTACCTCCTACAAACTTCTCGAGAGTGCTTATGAGATACTGGATCACACTCCCGGAAGAGAGAGGCACATGAAGAACAGGGGTAAGAGGAAGAAGAAGAACCAGAAAGAGAAGAAAAAACACCAGCACGTGTATTTTTCTCCCTCAGCACAGCTGCCTCAATCTTGAGGGCCTCACAAGAAACGTAAGGAACTTCTCTAATCCTATGGGCTTGGTGTTCTAATTTCTTCCTAAGTTCGACTTGGATTTTATCCAAGTCCCCCTCAATCACAGAATAATGCAAGCAACTCTTATATGACTTATCTAGTAAGTCCTTATAAAATTTAGCACACTTGATATTTAAAACTTCATTGTCAAGTTTTAGTTGCTTACAGCCCTCACATAAGCTGACAGGGTCCTTAGAAGCATGCATTTCAAGTTCATCATTTCTAGAAGAAAGCTTCCTAAGATGAGCGCTCATGGCATCAATTTCAGCAAGTAACTTAGGGTAATTATCACATGAAAGAGTAGCATGAACATTAAGAAAACTAGCATCTAGAGAAGAAATATCAACAATACAAGTGCTAGCATTCTTCGATTTAAGACTTTCAGGTACTATTTGCACACTATCATGCAAAGTCCTTAGATTCTCAAGCTCCACAAGCAAAGCATCACATAAAGAACAGTCATCAGTGACTCAGGAGGGAGAAGATCTAAGAGAAGCTAACTCCCGAGTCAAGGTACCTACTTACTTCTCAAAGTCCATACACCTAGTTCTAGCTCTAGCATGAAATTTCCCTAATTTGCAAAAAGCTTCATTGAGCTGGTCATAAGAAGGTACCTCTTCCGAGTCGTTGTAGAGCTCGGAGTCGCTGATGCTGTTGCCGTCCGCCATGAAACACAAGCCGAAGAAGTCATCGCAACCTTTCTTCTCTTGTGGATCATCCTCACCTTCGTCGCTCCATGTCTCCATGTCGGAGAAGCTGATGTCGTCGAGGGCGGCGAGGATGCGGTGGAAGATCTTCTTGTTCTTCGAGAAGTTGTGGTACTTCTTCTCACGCGCCGGATCGTGAGCTGGAGGCTTCTTGTTGCGGTTCTTGTCAGTGTAGTCGTTCTTGCTCGAACCACCGGAGTCATTCTTACCCTTCTCCAGCTTGGGACAGTTTGCTCGAATATGGTTGGGACCACCACATTTGAAGCAGGTGACCATGCCACATCTCTTCCTCTCTCTCTCACCCTCTTGTATGCATGAAATAATTTGCGAGCTAAAAGAATAAGCTCATTTTCTGGAAATTTTTTCAGTTGGTCATCGCTCAGCTCGCAAAGGGTGGAGAGAGAAAATCCAGTAAAAGATCAACAGAAGATCCAGTGGGATCAGTGACCAAGGCCATCAACTAAGATTTTGTCTTGTGAGAGACGACATCGATCTCATGAGTCTTGAGTCGGGAATAGAGCCCGTCAAGAGTCAAGGTCGACAAGTTGGTAGTGCCCTTGATGGTGGTCACTTTCATCTCCCAAACACGAAGATCGAGTGCGGTCAAGAAATGTCGAGCGTTATCTGAGTTAGGGTATGTGCAACCAACAGCTCGGAGATCGCTCAAAATTTTTGTAAACCGACCAAAATCCTCATCTAGGCTCTCACCAGCGTGTTGTTCAAATTTATTGTACTCACGCTTGTATTGATCCTGCCTCACAGTCTTGATTTGGGTAGTGCCCTCATGGTATGCATCGAGGGTTACCCAAATCTCGTGAGCGGATCGTAGGTGAGAGATCCGATCATACTCACTATGGCTGAGTCCCCGTATGAGAATATTCCTCGCCTTAGCATTTGCCTAAACGTCAGCCATATTGCCGGCCATGACTTTCTCATCGGCAGGAACCTCATATGGGAGCTTCACCTTCTGCCATATCAGGAAGTCCTGGGTAGTGATGTATGACTCCACCCGGGACTTCCAAAATAGAAAATAGACACCACAAAAGATGGGAGGTTTGGTGGAATACTTGTTTGTTCCATGGCTCTCGAAACCGATCAAGATCTATGGAAGAGCAAAACCGGCTCTGATATTAATTGAAGGATTGAGATGGTGAACAGAGGGGGGTGAATGGTCATAAACAAAATTTTCTCCACAAAATACTCTAACTAAGATCTCGAAAAGATTGCTCAAAACAAATCATGAAACACCCAAACAACTTGACAACTATGTGTACCCCTAACTTGCATGGATGAGAACTGTGGAATATGTGGAGATTTTTTAGTCACAATCTTGGTTATCAAGTATCCAAAACAAAAGGAATCAATTTAACTCTTGCTTTTAGAAAGGATATTAAGCCAAATCACAAAAGTCACTTTCAGAAAAGGAAAAACAAATTTTCCAGAAATTGTCCTCAATTGGAGCAGGACGTTGGTGGATTTCTGTTGCTCAAGAAATTTTAGAAAATTTTCTCCCTATGAGAAATTGAGTCTTGAAGTATTCCACCAAAGTTAACCTAAAAAATCCTTGCAAAAAAAATCAGCAAATATCAAAGAACACAGATAGTCAGGAACTTCGAGCAGAAAGTTTGGGGCTTGGTTTTCACCTCATGGCACCCAAACGGTTTGACCAGTGGACTCTCAAATTTTTCCACAGATAGATATGAGAGTTCCTCACCTTCTACAGCAAGAATCACTTAAAAATATTTTTCTATATTTAAAAAAAATCAAAAACTCACTGCTGTGTGAAGAACAAGTTCTGGACAAGGTTGCAATTGATAGAAAAGATGATGTCTACTCTATCCTAGGGTGCAAGAGAGATGTAAAACCATATGAACACACTCAAGACATCCAAGAATAGTAGAATTTAGAAGTAAGGGAGGAAAATCCAAATTGCAAAAAAATAAATTATGAGAAAGTAAATGACAGGAATTTAAATGCTGAATTTAAGGTATAAAGTAACTGCATAATGTAAATTCAAGCATGGATGAAAAAGATTTGTATTTCCCGAAGGACGAGGTTTAGAATGCCTTATAACAAGGTGGGCAAAGCTCAAAGTCGCACAAAAACCTCTACAACCTTTAAAGGGAGGATGCTACCCCTCCACCCCTATTTATACTACTCTTGGGCCACCTACCACCCTTGGATGCAGCCCTCAACCCTAGACAACTCATCTAAGGGCTAGGATTTGCCCACTCACACAGCCATGCAAGGGCTAACCCAAAACCTACACCAACAAAGGGTTTTCTTGCACGGTTTTCAAAGTATACTATCTAGACCCGCTAACCTATCAACTAGGCTGCGATCCAACGGCCCTCTTTGATCCACGCGGCATCTAGTTAGCATCATCTCCTTTCCTTGTCTTCTTGGCTTGTCTGGACTCCGTCTCCCATCATCTTCCAGTGATCTCCCGACCATCTGGACCTCCGATACTCCTCGCCTAGTCCTGGTCATCCTCTGCCTCACCATGACCTAGCACCGTCGCCCTACAATCATCAAAGACAAGGAAAAATCTTTCACATAGCAATGCCCACAAAGATATTCAATGATTATCCCAAAATCATTAATCAATCATAATTTCACTCAAAGGTCCGATGCTACCGTCCCCAGGCCGGTAGCACTAGAAAAAGCAACTAACACTCAAATTGCTTCAAATCGAAAACCCAATTCAAATCAAACTCAATTTCAAATCAAACCAAGCTCAAATCTCATCAATTACTCATCATACACAAGGATGGACCACCACATGGTCTTTCAAATTTTCTCAGTTGAAAGTTCTCGATTTGAATTTTTCATAGTTGAAATTTCCCTGGTTGGAAGTTCTTTATTTGAAATTTTCCAAGTTGAAATTTCCTGAATTGAAATTTCCTAAGTTGAAATTTTTTGTGTAGAAATTTCCAAATTAGAAAATTTTCTAGTTGAAATTTTCCCAGTTCAAAATTTTTCAAGTTGAATATTTTTATTTGAGTCCAAAGTTGAAATTTTTTCTAGTTGAATTTCCTCAAGTTGAAAATTTCCAATTTTAATTTTTTGTGTTCAAACTTCGTGTTAAACATTTTGAAAGTTAGAATTTTTTATTTGCAATTTGTTTGTGTTAGAGAGGAAGGAAGGAGGGTGGGAAAGTGAGCAGGGAAGAGGGAAAGAGAAGGGTAGAGGAGGATGGAGAAGATGACATATGTCATCTTAGGAGGATGCCCTTAATTTTTTTAATTTGTCAATAACCTCAAACTAGTCGTTCCAAGGACCTCCACCGCCAACCATAACCAACAAGAAGAAAACTACGTGAGGTAAAATCTATAGGATGCAGGTTCTTCATCCAAAGGTTCAAATTCTAGAATGTTAGTTACTGGAGCAAGACATAGCCACCAGCCACCGTAGCAGTTGGGAACTATCCAAATATCTTGACAATGATACTGTGGATTATGAAGAAGAGCACTTCAATATTTTGCAACAATGGCACGAGCATAAGGTAATGTGATATTCCAAAATTGGAGAAAGAAAAAGTGGGCCGATTTGACCAAGCTAGTCTTGATGTGTGTGCTGAGCCGGACTTGGTCCGACCATCTAATAGGTCAAGGGTTGGGGAGGGGGTGAACCTCAACCAGCAACCACTCCAGACCCAAGCATCATGCCGCCCTGCCTCATCTACACTACCGCGCCATCATCACCCCCAATTCAGCCATGCTATTGTCACCTAGGCTCGCAGTGCCACCGCCTTGCTCCCAACACCTTCATCACCCGCACCCAACTGCAGTGCTAGCCAGCCACCAAGTTGCTAGAACCCGCGTCGTGGTCGACATGCCCTTGCCGCCCAAAGCCATGCCGCGTCGTCTTGCCACCGGGTGCCCTACAAGCGTCCTACACTACTGTCGATCGAGCTGCCACTGCCACGAACACTACCACCCTCCGAAGCTGTCATCGAGGTGGAATGCCAACCGTGCCACACCAGCCATGTCTAGGGTGTGTCCCCATGTTCTCCCATTTGTCATTTCTTGTTCTTTGTCAAACCGAGTGTCCAAACTGTGATTCTTTCACGTCACTGTGTGTAGGAGGTGTCAAGGATATTGTGGGATATGGTGTGGGAGTTTTCAGAAAGCATGATGGAGCGGAGAACGTGGGTATAAACCCTAGGTTGATGTTTCTTGTGTTAGCTCTGTAGTGGACCAAATTTGTGGTCATATTAGTTGTAGATGCGAGAGTTGGAGAGCACCAGGAAGTTGTTTGGGAGTGATCGACATTTGATTAATAGTGGTCCTGATCTTATGCTTAGTTTTGGAGCATTTAATTATGGTGGGTTTCATGGTCTGTCAAAATTGTGAAAAGTGTAGATAATTTCCTAAAGTTCCATTAGAGTACAAGACCGTAGAATCTGGATAAGCGGTTAAGATGTTATGGTTAGAAGAAAGCTTTTGTCTAGAAATCGGTCGCTGCTAAGCGTAATTGTGTTAAATTACTTATTAGGGCAAGATGATGGCCAAATTAAATTATGTCTATACCTAGAGAAAGCTAGGTAAATTTTTATAGATTCCATAGATGCTATGGTTTTCTATATTTAGAGATAAATAAAACTAGATATGAAATTGTAAAGCCCGCTGTCTAGTAAAACAATAACACAATCTTCAAGGCTAGAAAAGAGGGGTTAAATGAATTAATTTGAATTTGTGGCTAACTAGAAAATTGTAGGTAATCTTATGTAGTTTTTATAATATATGGTTTGCTATGTTTGGACTCCCGAGATAGGAGTTATAGTCATTTGACCATCGGGACAGCAAAAGGGACGTTGTCCAGTGTGGGAGGGAAAATTAGGTATTCGGTCATACGTAGGAGCAAAAATGTTATGATTGATGTCATGCATTATTATGATATGTTTTTGAGTTGGTATTACCTACTATAGGACGTGGTTAGAAAGGCAAGTGCATGGTAGAATGATAGACGGTTGGTTAAATTATTGTTTAATGATTATGGATGATTTATCATGTTAATTTATGAGTACATTATATTGATGTTTTACTATTGATTCATCCATAACAACTGAACGATATAACATGATATTTATGGTTTATACCTTGAAAGGTGAATATGGCATCATATGCATCATGGGATAAAGATAGATGGTCTGAGTGACATCTATAGCCTACTTTATGTGGGTAATCCCATGGGAGTGGGAAGAGAAATACCTACTGTGGTAGGTATTACATATGAATAGAGATGAGTTCCCCGTGTGAAAGAGAATAACGCTTGAGGTCACCGCATGAAAGAGGGTGTGCGACTTTAGTAGACACCGACAGGTAGGCTTGAAAACGGTTCGGATAGTTTCCGACCGATCCGGATAATTTTTGGATACGGATAGTTTCGGATCGGATTTTTTTCGGATAGTTTCAGATCGGATACGGATTCGGATATTTTTTATCGGATACGGATACGGATTCGGTATCACACTATCCGACAGATACGGATACGGATACGGATTATCCGATGAACAGTGTACTCGGATATCCGGAAGAGCACTCAGGCAGTCAGCCAATCACCAGACTCACAGTCACCAGTCGGGCTTTTACCTTTTAGTCATTGCCTCATTTTCTTCCTTCCAACTCCACGGCTCCACCCCGGACTCCCCTCGCAGCCTCGCTTTCTCCAGGACGGGCCGAGTAAAAACCCTAGCCGCCGCCCTCCACCGCTCAGCGAGAATAGAGATCGCGACCCCGGCAGGCCCCTTCCCTTCCTCCCCAGTCCCGACCGCCTCACGCCGATGAAGAGGTAGCGGCGGCGCTGCTGCAAGGCGGAGGATTTGGTGGCGCGCGAAGGATTTGGGGGAAACCTCGCGGGGCCCGTCCCGGTGCTCCCACTCTCCGCGCCGGCGAAGCTAGCGGCGGCGCTGCTACGAGGCGGCGGATTTGGTGGCACGCGAGGGCACCTGTGCATCTTCGGCGCAAACCCGAGGTCGAGCATCCCTCCGGCGAAGCAAACCCTCAGCCTCAGGTTGATTCTTCACTTCTTCTCCAATTGTTGTATTGCTGTCTTCTCCAATTGCTGAATATTGTATGGAACTGGAATTATTTCGTCCAAGGATGTATCAATGTATCATGTATGCGTGCGATGAATGGTCTGAGAATTATTTCGCCCAAGGATGTATCATGTATGCGTGCGATGAATGGTCTGAGACACTGAGCAAACAAAAATGCACTGTCATGCTGATGCTGCTATTGCTATAGCCTACTGTTATGCAAGGCTAATTAGTTTCTTTTTCAGTTATCTATTGCCTGATTGCATCTCTTTGCAATGTGGTTTGTAACCAGCTTTACTTTCTTTTCTTTTGAATGATTGACCTTTTAATTCCCTCCAAAGTTTGGCAATGATGACAGGCTTAACCTTATTGGAATTAAAAAGGTAATTTCTTGCATGGTGTTATTAGGTTTTTCTTCTACTCATACAAACTACAGACTTTAAACATGCTAGAAGGAACAATTATTTAGTGTTGATTTGATTTTTCACTACAAGAGTTTAAAGCTTGCTATTTGTGAATTGTGATACATTGACTCCATTAGGTTCCTGGAGGCTGGAGGTACCATGAGAGATTTCTTCCTTGTTATTTTGTTAACAGTGTTGCTTTCAAGAAGACATTTTCATATGCTGGATTTGAGCAACAACCAAAGAAGTTCCTGAATCCAAAGATTCTTTTGTTGAACATTGAGCTAGAATTAAAATATGAGAAAGAAAATGCGGAGATCGGTACTTGTGAGGTAGCATTTTGGATTCATATTTCTTTAATTTACCGTTGTACTCAAAGATAGCATTTTATGCTTTAGTTCTCATGTTCATTTCATGTTCCCAAGGAATTATATGCTTGAACTCCATGAGAATTGCTATTTCCCCATCCGAGATAACAGATTGGGTTCTAGCATTATCCTTTGGGAGGGCATGCCATGCGTACTTCTAGGTTATCTATGCATTGGCTAAATATCATCGACCAATTTTTGTGCTCAAGCACATTTGGAAATCCTTCCTAGGTTCCCGAATAGCAATGTCAAGTAGGCAAGAAAGGGTGAAACTACATGTTAGTCATATAACTAGACTTCCATTGCTCGTTTGGAAGTATGAAATGTTCATGAGTTCAATTCAAACCCTGCAGAAAAATCTTCAGTTATCCATCCATGGCTGCAGATTACACCAATAATAGCATTGCAAAATGTCCGTTTTCCCTCGAGTCATCGCAATGCCTCAAGTCGTTACAGACTTATAGTACTGCACTTCTGCTTGAACTTCATTTATGAACACCTTTTGTTGATTGATGTTTGATTGGATATGGAGCATATGTGGTTTATATCGGTTGCTTGCTAGTTGCTACTAAACATAAGCTGATTAAGTTTGTCACGGTTCTTTTTTGTTGAAAGGTCCTTGGTTCCTGTGAGGTTTTCGAGGAAAAACAAATAGGTAATGAAAGGTTGTAAGCTTTGATTGTTGATTTCTTGTGTACAATTTAAGGGGTTATCGTGTTCCGATAAATATCCGTGACCGTATCCGATTCGATTCGTATTCGATCCGTATCCGTATTCGATATTATCCGTATTCGTATCCGTATCCGGACTATCCGTATCCGTATCCGAATCCGAAAAAAAATATGAAAACAAATATGGTACAGCCATTATCCGTCCGTATCCGATCCGTTTTCACCCCTACCGACAGGTGTTGCACTCCGCTATACTAGTATATGCTAAAGAGAATAGATATGTGCATGACCATTTGCATTTCAATAAAGAGTTGCAATTAACATTGAGTAATTTGGAGAATGACATAAATGAGCTAATGATGATGGAAATATTAATGTTTACTATTTTGTTACGTACTTATTTAATGTTTGAGTAAATTTCACAAAACTACAGGTTTCTTATACAAACTATCAGAAAACTATAGATTTTAGCTTCTATTTCATAAAACTATAGATTTTAGAGAACTTGTTTCACAAAACTATGGGATTCTTATACAAATTATCAGAAAACTACATATTTTAGTTTCTATTTCACAAAACTACCGATTTTAGGAGAACTTGTATCACAAAACTACATGTTTTAAAATTAATCATTTCTTGTAATGTGTTTGATAATCTAGATCCACATGATATCCTCACGTGTGAGTGAAACGGGAAATGAGGGCATGTGAGACTAGTATGTAGGCCCACACTATCAGATCCATTACAAGAAACGACCAATTCTAATACTTGTAGTTTTGTTAAACAAGTTCTTCTAAAACCTGTAGTTTTGTGATACAAGCTCTCCTAAAATATATAGTTTTATGAAATAGAAGCTAAAATCTGTAGTTTTCTGATAGTTTGTACAAGAAACCTGTAGTTTTGTGAAACAAGTTCTTCTAAAATCTTTAGTTTTGTAAAATAGAAGCTAAAATCTGTAGTTTTCTGATAGTTTGTACAAGAAACCTGCAGTTTTGTAAAATTTACTCTTAGTGTTTTTAGGTGAACAATAATGGCAACATTCATAAGATGGGAGGAGCACTATCACTTCACGTGTCATATTATCCACCACAATTATATAGTATAAGTAGTCATTTCTGGATTAATAAAATGTATAATCGATTTAGTTATTGAACTTATATATTTTTTGAGAAGTTGAGTTGCTTATTTGTTTGTCTATAAATCTTCATTCTTTGACATTGCCAAAAGGTAAATAATTCTCTAGGATGCATGTTATTCGGGCACGTGGACCCGAGCGTTCCCAAGCTCGAGGACTTAGGTTCTCCAAGGTTATTATTGCTATTGTTCCTATTCATATTAATAAGCAATTCTTGTTAATCTTGTTTACTTTCAGTGATAATTACATTGGAAAGGTTTGCCAAAATTGTTGACAGAATTATATTAAAGATGATAAAAGAAAGTTGGTTGAGATGACATTTTGAATACTCAAGTGCTAGGGTGTTACTAATAGCGTATCCGGTACTATCCATATTAGCACGGAATGTGTCAACCATTCCTGTTAAACAGTTTTTTTAGCCTGCTTTTAGTCTTTCTGGAAGATTGTTGGACGAGAGAAGAACAAGTCTAGATGGTGGAAAAGCTTGTAAGTGTGAAAGACCGGGAACAAAATCATGCACAAGATCAAGACTCTTTCCTGCTTGGACTGTCTTTGCATTTCCTATGTAGTGTAATGCAACCTAGCTCAGCTACTCCGAGCCAAAAGGAAAGAACAGAACAGTAGTAGAAAATACAGAGTTGGTGGATGTATAATTTAACTTTTCACATCTGTTTACTTGTAATGTAGTTTTCTACAAAGGATGTCGATTTCGATGATCAATAAGTTAGGCTACAAGCCTACAAACAAATTCCTCAAAATGTATTGACTCCTCTACACATAAATTAAAGACATTAGAGGACATTAGCTGACTCACAAAATGTCTTGACTCCACTAATTAGGATAAAAACAGAGAAAGCTTTTGTTAACAGGATATCATTTCTGTAGTTCTTTTCAGGTCCTTTTCAGATTGTGTTTCCACCTTTTTAGTTGGAGATAAATGTCATCATCAGACGTCGGTTTCAGTTATCAATAAAGGTACAAAAAGTATCCACAAGACCACAAACCGTCTTGGCTAGCAACAGTGATGGAATAAGAAATTGGTCACGAGTTGACTGACTTACAATAGACTAAGAATAATACCAAATCACGTTCAAATGATGTCATGCATGTTGGATAAATTATATGAAACTTGAGCTACATGTAACAATATAGCAAAATAAAAAATACAGCAAAAAAGTAGACCGTAGCAAGTAAAATTTCAATACCCAATTAACGTACACTTGATTCATTACGAGAAGATATCCTTTGTTACCCACCTCTACAGTGCTATAATGTTACCCTACTCAATATAGACACAAATAATTACAAAAAAAAAATCCCTAAACAATTTAGTTAGACAGGTCATGAGGAAGTCTCCTACAAAAATTCAATTGAAAACATCACATACATTAGGAGAAACAAAAAACATAAATTACGGTGAATAGTATTTTTTGTTTTCTTTTTCCTTTTTATTTTTTGATTTTCTTTTGAGATGAAATTGTCTTTTGCAATTCTCCCTGTGTAGATCGAATTAGATTTGAAATTTGGTGGTATAATAGATTGATGTTGAGTCAATATTTTAAAGGATATAGCATTATAGCATCGTAAGGGCAGGTAGCAGAGCATATTCCCTCCATCCGTTACAATAGACAAATCGCATGTCTCTCCGGCTCCATCTACAATGGAATCTATATAGACGAACAATACACAAATCAAAATAGGAGGTAAAACTACAATAACAAACTTATAATGCTTTTATCTTGGAAGTATAAATTACATGTAAACATACCATGAATCACTTCGAAAACCACTTTTACACTCCCGAGAGTACATACTTCCGTACATATGAAATACCACTTAAACTTATGCATTACACCATAGTTATGATACCATTAATACTATACATTGACTCAGTAAAGAACACATGACACGAAGAGAGAACTATCTAGCGCTTGGGACAGATATGGTCACTTGATTAATACTACATGACTTAGTAACAGCAGAAGCCTCTTCATTTGCCACCCTTATATGGAAATATGCTGGGTGCTTAGACTCAGGCAGGATCATAGTCTTATTGCTTAGCATTGCAACAACATCTGACATGGTCGGTCGATCAGCTGCATTCTCTTGTACACACAACAATGCAATGTTAATGCATCTCATCATTTCTGCCGAGTGACACTGGGGAGCCAATGATGCATCAACGAGTTCAAGCCATCTTCCCTCTTCCCATAACTGCCATGCCTATACAGAATTTCATCACACAATGTAGGTAGGACACCACATAATTAAACAAGCAATTTTACATGCTGCCGGTGTGTCTATAAACTCACATATCCAAGGAGATTAATGAAGCCTCCACATTGATGGAGACCGGAATTCCTTTTTCCGCTAAGGATCTCGAGAATTATGACACCAAAGCTGAATACATCGGATTTGATAGAGAAGAGGCCCTCGGAAGCATACTCAGGAGCCATGTAGCCACTAAAATGATATATAATATATGTCAAATTATTGTACGTGATTGACTTGTAATATAAATGTTCATAAGTGAACTACTTTATATATGAAACTTACTATGTACCAACCACTCTTCTTGTAGTGTTTCCTTCAGTGTTATTTGAGCTAAATATTTTTGCTAGACCGAAATCTGAAATTTTGGGATCCATTTCGATGTCCAAGAGAATGTTGCTCGGTTTAAGATCTCGATGTATGACAAGCAATCGGGAATGCTTATGTAGGTAAAGAAGTCCATGTGCTATTCCTTCAATTATTGCTAGACATTTGTGCCAATCCAGTAAAGCTCTTTTATTTTCATCTGCACATCGATTAAATGTTAGTGTAACAGGAAGAAAACACATCAAGAAATAATCCGAAGTTAGACACCTCAATTATCGAGGGAATGAAACTATACTCGTGAAGCTGCTGGAAACAATATCCTGAGTAATTTTTAGTCATTCTGAAACATCGATATGATAAACAATATCTAACTAGATTCAGAAATGCAAATATATACCAAAGATAAAGAAGTCCAAACTTTTGTTTGGCAAGTATTCGTAGACCAATATTTTCTCCTCGCCTTGAGAGCAACATCCCAAGAGCCTAACCAAATTCCTGTTTTGGAGTTTGGCTATGAGCTGGACTTCATTTTTAAACTCTATGAAACCTTGTCCTGAATGTGAAGCAAGTCTCTTAACTGCTATCTCCAATCCCTCGGAAAACTGGCCCTGGGAAAAAAATCAATTGTTCTTCAATGATTTTCTGCTGCAACCAGGTTGCTTTATGATGCACATGTTAATTCACAGTTCCCAAGCAATGAGTAAATGACACTGGTATAGGGAGGTGTGTTTTATCGTGTGACAAAATTTCAAGTCCAAACTCAATCCGTTGAAGATGAAGCAAAGACAAAGGACGAGTAATAACTTTTATGAGTTATCATGTTATTAAGTAGAGTTGTCCGTTTTTTTGTATATTCTTCAACTGATTAGTTTTATTTGAGAAATTTTATCATTGGATGAAATACCACTCCAAAGTAGATAAAATGAGAATGGATTATAGTGAGAGAACATAGACTCACGATTTCAGTCTAATGACTCTAATCCGAACAATCTTCTTATGCTAGCAGTGTTAGTTCCCTATGATGAAAATCTGACAGGTGTAGTCTATTTCTACATTGATCAAATAATGAGGACTACACATATGTGTTTTATTTACCTTATACACAGCGCCAAAGCCACCTTGTCCAAGTTTGTTTTCTTCTGAAAAATTACCTGTAGCCTCCAGTACCTGATCAAAGTCAAACACCGAGAACTCTGAATTCTTTCCTTCCAGTCCCCAAACTACTTCCTCTCCCTGCAAGTTCTCAGTACTCCTTCCTTGTAATCTCACATTACCTAAATAATTGAGAATCGGTGCAATCTCTGAGAAACAGTCATATCTGATGAACAGACCATTAATTGGAACTAATTTAAACATTACGATGGAATATTTTAGTAACTAACCTACCTTTTTTGTACCTTCTGAGCCAACGACGGTAAAAGATGAAGCAGAGAAATGCTACCACTAGAGGAATTATAACCATGGGAATTGACCAGAGGTTGCTCATATGCCCTAAAACATGATAACATGCCAGTTAAGCGTTCATCGGCAAGTAATAATGCTCTGACAATTTTTTGTTTGATCACATGTAGAGAAAAATTAATTGCTCACTTACTCTTGTGCTTCGCCTTGGTCGGATCCGTCGGAGCCGGCAAACGCACCATGGGTTCACCGTCGTAGATCCCATACATCTCGTACCTGAAATAACACCGTATGACATGGATCTGTCCTCCCATGCGTAAGGCCATGGTGGAGTTCATCATGCGAAGATATGACGGAGACATGCCAGCGATCGCGCCGCGACAGGTCCGGCGTGCATCGCGCCAGGGAGCGCACCAACGGAAGGGTTCTGCCGATATTCATGATGCCAGTGGCGAACCGCCTCGCCGTGCTGGCCGCCTTTTGGATAGTTTCCACCAGCAACTCCTGGATGAGGCTGGTGATGTTGCGGACGTCGTCAACGTCGTCGGTGATGTTCTTAATGTTCCACCTTTCGAAGGGCACGTCATTTTCTGTAATATTGAAGGGAGGGAAAAAGTTCTCGCCAGAGAAGCCGACGGTGCAGGGGCCGCCGAAGTATACAAACGTGTCCTTGCACGGCTTCGTGATGCTCTCCAACGTGTTGGCGACGCATTCGCCGCATGCTGAGTCATTGACGTCGCCGCGGCAGAGTCGCAGCGCCAGATACCACGTCGGGTACTTGGCGAAGGCGATGGTGGCGAAGTGCTCGAGGGAAGAGGAGGTGTTCTTCGGCAGGGTGGCGGAGACAAGTTTAAGGTTGTCGCAGAATACCTTATCTTCGTCGGCGGCCGCGAAGGGCATGAAGCCGAGTATGAGCAGGACGCCGATGTTCATGGCTAACGTGCCTGCTTCTTGTTTTTCTGCAGATCAACTCAGTCTTTTATAGGGTGAAAACGGGTCAGATACGGTTGGATAGTATTTATAAACGGGTAGAAAACGGATACTGGATATTATACGGATGGGTACAATACAGATAACGGGTACTTAGTCGAATAGTACGCAAACTACCTAGGATCAAAATATGTGATAAAAATAATTTAACTAACACACATAGTCTAATTATCACACATAATTTAACACATAAAGCCAAATTAAGATATAAGACAACACGTAAAGTTGAATAAACATTCGTACTGCAACTATTAATTATTGCCTCCTGATCCTCCCATCACTGTTTCTGAAAAAAGATAATGAATATAAGTCTACAAAAAATACCACAACTTCAATTAACTATTATAATAATTAACATTAAATAGAAAACATCCATTTCCAAATCATCACTTTACATGAGCAAAGGAAGCTGGCATGTGTCATGCCACCATGACATTCAGACACAGAGCTGGGCATAATTCAATGACTTTCAAAAATCAGAAACACCATAACAACCAAGTATTGAGCTTTATCCGAACCAATACCAACCAAGCAGACTGCACTAGTGTACATTTCTCCATTTCACAATCTTACTGAACTAGCACTGAGGAGAAACACCATAACAAAAGCATATACTTTGAATCTCTTATTTCACATGGACAGAAATCACATGACTATAATTTGCAGCTGAAGCAATGAATGTAAATTTTTATTGTTTTGGTACACCATTGCGTGATATAAGTAATCGCATCGAGTCAAAGTAATGATATCACGCAGCATGCTAGATTAATTAGACGTCCAGCAGATGCCAGGTGGAGTGCGTAATGCAGAAAATTTTCAAGCTTGATGTCAAGATCAGTAGAAGAACTAGCTGTTTCTTTTAAGCTAGCTAACGCAAATGGGAGCATCAACTGTCAAATTAAGCCATGCTGACGCATCATGCACGGTATCATTTTCTACTAAAATGAGAGTTCCTTGCAGCACTTGGAACTCTCCAAACTATGACTTTCTTGGCATTTGAGACTTGTGTCACTGTATTCAAACTTTCTTACGCGTAGTAAGTATAGCAACAACAAAATATCTGCAGAGACAACACAATCGACATTAATTCTTTCTAGGTGAGCTGCTGCAAATGCATTAGCATTAACTAATTTGTAATCTAGCAATGCACTCTCTTTGTTCTTTCTTATATGTCGTGCTAGAATTAATTCGATTACCATCTTTAACACTTTGATCATTAAAATATACAAAAAGCATTATTTTGGAAAGGAAAGCAGAAGCACCGCTTATTATCCATTGAAGAAAAAATAAAGTACTATGTAAACGACGACTGGACTCTTTCTATACGGAATATTCAAAACGACTTATCAACCTTATTGACTTTCTAAGAAAAACACTGCCTGTACTACAGAAAAATTCCATGTCAACTACTCTTGTTAAGTTCCTCTGAAAAGACATAGATTCTGGTGATCTTTCAGTGAAAAGACACAGATTCTGGAGATCTTTCATGGACAAGGCTAATCAATAGTTCATCATTGGCAGTTCATTGGTTGGCAAACAAAAATTGATTTGGGATAAGAAAAGAAAACATACCTTCGTTAGTGCTGGAGAGGACTTTCAGCTTTAAACTGTAAAGGTTATGCTGATAATGGAGCTAATACAACAACTCATCTCTTACAGACAAAACCAAGAACCCAACAGAATACATATACTAAACTTTTTTTTTAGAATCCACTTTCTAAAGCACGGTTAACATGAGCATGACCCTTTGCATGCAAGTGCTAGGTTGGGAAACAGATCATGTAGAGAACAACACAAGTTATACGGACGCACAGTCTATCCACTATCGAATCGAAAAATACGTAGTCAGGACCAGAATGCATCACAGACAAGAAATTTATTTCGACTGGACTGGATGAACTGCACAAACATTTGTTCCATGCCTTATATACAGAGTCCCTGCCAGATTCACAGGTGTGGCCAATTATTCATCGCAATAGGTATAGGTAGCACAGAGATATGATCCAAAGAAATGGTAAGATGGCTATCTCATATTTTTCGCACATCAACACCGGAACAAATTTATCTAATCCGTAACAAGAACAATTGTAGCATACAAGTAAAATAAAAGATGGGGGGTGGGTTTGTACCGAGATGATGTTTGGGTGGCGGAGGCGGAGGAGGAGGGCGACATCGGAGGCGAACTGGTGCTTGATCCCAGAGGTGTTTGAGCTCGGGCCGTCTCTGTATGTTGGTGAGGACCGGCGAGGCGACGGCGTGGAGGAGTGGCGGCGGCTTGGGGCCGAGGGCCTGGGTAGAGAGGCGCGGTGTGGGGGACTTGGGGGCGATGGCCTGGGCGACTTGGGGGTGACTTGAGGGCGACGGGCCGACGGCGTGGTGGAGATAAGACGGCCTGGGTGGAGGGGAGGCGCTGCGTGGAGGGACGGTGGCGTGGAGGTCCTGGAGGAGACACGATTTAGGTCACCGAATGCGTGGAGGGGAGGCGCCGAGGCGCTGCGTGGATGGGGACGGCGCCGGTCGGCAAAATGGACTCTGTGGGCCAGATGGGCTGACTCCGTGGGCCGGAACAGTTCCATCAGATACCCGGTTGAAATTACCCATTTTGTACCCGTATCCGACCCATTTTCGTCGGGTATTTTCTATTCTATATCTGACCCGTATTTGGAAAAAAATTATCCGAGTAGTACCCGAACCCGTACCCGCAATTTCGGATAAATTTATCTCATATACGGATACGGGTCGGGTATTACCCGACCCGTTTCAACCCCTAGTCTTTTATCTATCACCAATTCACATCATTTGGGAACAAAATTTGCTCAGTCTGTCATTCGCTTGATTTTCTTAAGATAAAAATGCACTTTAGGTCTTGTACTTTGATAAATTCTTGCTTTAACTTCTTGATATCCTATGTATATTTCTAGATAAGCTCTCAAATTCTTAAGAAAGCTTAGGCGAGTATCAAACCCACACTACTACAAAAGGGGTTATATTAGACACGTTACCATAGACAGTTTTTTACTAAAACCATCTGTGATGTGTTTCGGGCACATCGCAGACGGTTTATGGATGAAATCATCTGTGATATGCGATTATCATAGACGGTTGCATCAACAAACTGTCTGTGATGAAAGCGAGAAGTTCACAGTTGGTTTATGGATAAAACTGTCTGTGATGAGGGAAATATCACAGACGATTTTATCGACAAACCGACTGTGATGATAGGTATAACTTCACAGACGGTTTGTAAATAAAACAGTCTGTGATATTTCCCTCATCACAGATGATATTATCTACAAACCGTCTGCGATGATCAATTTTGTTAGTGAAGAATTGAAAATAGTAAACGTGCGAAACATGCCTTACAAAAGACTATTGGATTAATATAAGGTAGATTGTTGCATTATATATATAAGAACAAGCTTCTTACTGGATACAAAAGTTTAACTAGCTTGTTGCTGGATACAAAAGTTTAACTACAAAAGACTACAAAAGTTTAACTAAAAAAGACTACTTAATTATTGGACTCATCGTCGCCGGAGTCATCGTCGGAGTTGTCGCTGCGACCGTCTGGGTCCTCACTCAAGTCGACTTGGTCTGGGTCATCCTCCAGCTCCTAGCCGTCACAATAGCCCTCCGACGAGTTATAGCTATCGTCGTCGGAGGAGGAGAAGGAGGACGAGGCCAGCGGTGAACGCTTCTACCTGACGACGACGCTTGAGGTGGTGGTGGCCAAAGGGGTGCTACCCGACGTGGCTAGAGGTGAACGCGACAAGTAATGGACGGTCGGCAGATCCATGGATATGGCATCAGCGTGGCACCGTAGCCATTGCCACAGGGGTCTCAGAGGTGGCGGAGGCGGAGGGTTTGTCGGCGGAACTATTGGAGGCGAATGCAGTGGTGGTGGCGATGGCAGAGCCTTCGTTGGAGGCCGAGGGGCGGAGCCAACAGAGGAGACGCTGGAGGGGCTCTTTTGGTTGCTCATAGCAGTGTCGGAGGGGATTTTTTGTTGGTGATCGATTGAGTGTAGAGGCGATAGATCAGCGCCTCTCTTCTTATAGCTGTGGAAATGCAATTAACTATCTGCATTGGGGAAATGAAACGCTGCCTGGAACACGGTCTTCCAAATAGAATTTGAACAAATGGTTTAATTCTCTCGGAAGACGAAACGATGAACACTGCGCGTCTGCATTGGGAAGATGAAGGGGAACATCATGAACGGTTTGTGGATAAAACCGTCTGTGATGATCTAATCACAGACGGTTTTATGCACAAATCGTCTGTGATGTCAAAACCTGTCTACAATGTCACTTGACATCACAGACGGTTTTTTAATAAAACCGTCTACGATTAGATCCCCATAGACGATTTTATCCACAAACCGTCTATGATGTCATCTGTTATCTATAAAAGAACAGAGAGCCCCGTCCGCCTCTGTGTTTTTAGGGTTTCCTAGATATTTCGAGGTGGTCGCTATTGAGAGGCGTTACGGTGAAAGAGACCCTAAATTTGGAGTCAGTAATTGTACATCCTTGTGCTCTAGGTCATCTAAGGTTAGTAATTGCTTCAAATTTGGATTACATTTTAAATCTAACTTGGTGGAAATGAAGCTGTATTCTACATCTAGCTTGTTGTAGATCCATTTGTTCTCTGTGATGTAAAGTAGTAATTGGTTCAAATTTGCATTATATTTAATATCTACCTTGGTGAAGAGGAAATTGTAACATCCCAAAATTTGGGTTTTCAAAAATTTATATTTAAATTAGCTTTCCAAAAATTTTACAACAATCTTATTTTAATTAAAGAAGCTTAATTTAGATTTTCTAAATCTAAAACAATTTAATGTGCCTTCTGTGTACATCAAGTAATGTAAAATATAGTTTTTATAGTGTTCTTTGTATCTCAGGGAATTTCTCAAATTTGAGATTTGCTAAAAATTAATTAAAATTATTAATTTAAACATTTGGATGTTAATTGGATTTTTATTGAATTTGAATTATTAATTGTTCGGGCAATTCTATATCCAAATTCCAATTCAAACCTTTCCTTTGAAATTTCATTTAAATTCAAAATTTGGATTTCCCTCGGTGTTCTAATTAAACCAGCATCCATATCCTTTCAAAACAAAAGTTCAATCCTTTACCGTCCGCAAAGTCAAAATTTCAATTTTGGTCCTTATTCGAAATTTCACCCGAGATCCAAAATACTCCAAAAATATAAAAAATTTATAGAATTAGGTTCCAAATATTCTATAATAATTTTGGGAATTTTTCTAAGATTTATAGAATCTCTATGGTATTTTATCTCTCGCGGTCTTTCGTTAAATCCAGTATATTCGTCCTGGAATTGTCTAAACTCCAAAACTTATCAAAATTCAGTGAAACCAATTTTATTGGGTTCTAAATAATCTTTAGTATTTTTAGGAATTTTTCCAAGATTTTTAGATTAGTTTTGCTATTTTATTCCTCGCGCTTTTGTCCCTCCATTTCTTCAGACCAATGAGAAAGCGACATGTGTCATATACTGTTCATCTTCAACCTCCAGCCATACGCACTGTTCACGTTCCAGCCCCATTTGCAGCCCAAACTTCAAATGCTCATAACGTTTGCAATTCTCAACGAAATTGAGTGAGGTCAGTTGCAAAACGACCGTGTCATCAAGGACTTCAATTCTCCTACAGTTTCCCCCACTGAAATCAAGTGAAACGAAATCTGCAAGCACTTCTTTGCCGTTTCTTGTTTGAGCCATAACTCTTTCGTTTCTCATCCCCTCATCGCGTGTGACCACCCAAAATGAGCGTTTCAGTCTCCCCAACACGGTGCTCACCCTTGCCCTCCATTTCCAGAACATTTTCCCTTCCGAAAATCAAAGAAACGGTCGCCGGACGTCCTCCGTTGACATCGCCGTGTCATCTTTTGATCCGGTAAGGCAAATTGAATTCCGTTCGCGTCATCTTGTGCGCATTAGTGTGTAGATCATAACCCCTCAAGATAATCCAGGTTTCGTCAAGAATTGCTCTGGGAACTTGCGTTCGTTCGTCGTCAAGTCGAGTTTCGTTCGTCGTCGATTCCTCCCAAACCGTAATCCCCAATCAAATTCCTTTTAGATATAGCTTAGTATGATCTTGCTCTCGCCGTGCTCCGCTAGTTTTGAGAAATTCCGTGTTCTATCGTGTTTTTGGCCGCTATGCCATTCGGGCCGTTTTGGTCGCTCCGTTAGTCCATGGCGCCGCCGCCTAGGCCTCCCGTGGTCGGCCGTTGTGTCCACGAGCATCCTCACCTTGCCGCCCCATCCCACCCCTTGGCCGCCCTTCCCGCCGAGTGCGCCGCCACCGTGAGCGTCCGAGCCGCCGCCAAAACCGCCTCGTCCGCCTTTCATTGTTCCTCCACCCGTCCGATCCTTGCCGCCTCCTCACGTCGCCGCCCTCCTGCACCTCTGGTGACTCCACATGCCGCCACATCGCCGATGCCATGCACCACACACTCGCTATCGTCCCCGGACGCCACGGCGACGCGCTCCCGTCCCACCGCTCGCCGAGCCGTTGCTTGCCTCGGCACCGCATTGTCGTCCTCGTTCCATTTTGTCGCTCCCATGCGCCCATGTCCCCAAGCTCGCAATGACGGAGCAAAAAGCTTTTCTTTCTAGTCAAACTTCGTTTGATCTGTTCTCCTCCATCCGAACTCGAATCGAGTGATTCAAATTTCTAAATTCATGTAAATTCAATACCTTCCTGCCAGTATTATTTTTATAATTTTTAGATTTTATTTGTATTTAGGATAATTAATCATTGCTCCGTTTTGCGTGTCCATTGCCTCGGCAGTACCCATTTGCCAGCACAAATTTGCCATGTAGTTGCCATGTCGTAACCTCGCTGCCCTATTTATCAGCCGATGGTCGCCACCTTGATATTTCATATGTGTCCCGTCATCGCTTCGCCTTCGCCGTTAACATTTCGCCGTTAACGTTCCGTCGTTAACGTTCCGCCGTTAACGTTCCGCCGTTAACGTTCCGTCGTTAACGTTTCACCGTTAACGATTTGCTCTCATTGTATCGCTGTCATCGCATGGGTGCATACAAGTGGAAGCCCTAATGTGATATCTTTACCTTATCGCCTTATTGTGATCTAGCCCATCTCGTTGAGTTCAGCCTCATATTCCTGTCATCACCGCCTCGTCATCGTCGAGTCCCGTCTCCGATGTAAGCCTAACCTCCGGATCGAACCATAGTGGATATCGATTCCATCCATTCTTGTCTTACCCTTGAAAATCTAATCTGCCATTAATCTAGAATTCATTCGTGGTCTTGGTCGATAGACCATTAGCCATATGTCATATTCTTGTGCCAGACCTAGCCTATCAGTCTATCTTCCTTTTGGTTGACTGTGTCGTTCGATCAACAAAAGTTAACCTCGAGCATCTGCTTAGTTCAGGGCGAACTAACGTATCATCGTGGACCCGATCTATAGATCGAGAGTCCATATGTCATCGGCGATCCAACCAAGATAATATTCTTCGGAATACTATTCCTTCCTTCCCAGTTATTAATCTTTCTCTTCGGTATATTTTTCGAAAGCCGTTCTATTTTGTCTAATCATCGACCTAATCCATTTAAGTTCCTAATTTCATCTAAGCCGTTGTGCCCAATGCTATTCGTTCTTAATTTGGAGTTTACTTGATTTGCCTTTCGAGTTTTGTTGTATTTTTGTTTGTTTATCATTAGGCGCGTTCTTAAGTCGCTCGAAGGAGTTGAGGATCAAGCAAGCGGAGATTGAAGATCGAGGAACAAGGATCGAAGATAAAGAGTAAAGAATAATAAAAAATTTCAAGGGCCAGGCAAGTCGTGCTTTGATCATATTGCTCCCAGTTTTACAAATTTACTTTGATTCAAATTATTGCATGTTAGTTCAAGATTAAAATGATTTAAATTAATTTGAGAATTAGTTATTCAACCCAATTGCTAAATATCACCTTGCCATGATTATTTGTATGCCATAATTCATTTGTCACCCTAAGATGATTGATTATTAGTTGGTTGTTATTACTTACCAACGTGGGTTGGTTAGACCGGGTATAATTGCTTAGCCATGCCTCGCAACTCATGTCTTTTGAAAATAAAAGGATAATAGTGATTAATGGATTATGAAATGTGTTTGTGAAATGGTGTGACGTGTTGCCACACGATGATGTTGATATGTGGAACCAGTGTGGTTCTACATGGATGTTGAGTTGTTGTTGGCATTGTGTTGCGCAATAATCAACTGGGGTGGTAAAATGTTTTAGATCAAGGCAAGTGGCAAGAGTGGCATTGGATATGTCACTCTGGTATTTGGCGGTGTTGTTGGTGAATTATGTGATGGTATTGTTGGTGAATTATGTGTTGGTATTGTTGGTGAATTATTCGGGGTAGTCTTGCCTTGGTCACCTTAAGGACTTAACCTTGCGAGCCTTTGACCTGAGTCACTCGTACAACCACATGTCTGAATGGGAAGACCTAGTTTAGTAGGATTCTGATATCTCACCTTTGATACCTCGGGGTGGCGATCCTACGAGGGTGATCAGTATGGGGAGCGTACGTACTACTGACTTGGTACCCTATCCAGCGGTGTTCGCCGGTCCTATACTTGGCTCGAGTGAGGGAAGTGATAGTGAAGGCAACCCGGAGAGGTTCCTAGGTTGAGATAGAAGTTTACGAAAGGCTTTGTTATGATCGCTCATTCGCATACTCTTGTATGGCGATTCACGGTGACGTGATGAGTTGATTGTATCTTGTGGGTAAAGTGTACAACCTCTGCGAGTGTAAAAACTATTGAATAGCCGAGTCCGCTGATCGACAATGCTCGGGATTACAATCAAGGGTAGAGTTTTGAAAATAAAATAAGGTTGGGAATGTGAACAATGTGATATGGAAATTGGTTAAGGATGAGAAATGTTTTACTTGAGAATGATTACGAAATTTTATTATGGATATTATTTGTTTTTCGCTTTTCTATCTATTATGATTATTTGTGAATCTTGCTTTATTGCAAAAGAACCATTCACCAATCCTTTGGAATAAGCCATTCATGTAGTAATAGAAGCGCATTACATGCATGACTTGTTGAGTACGGTTGTGTACTCACCCTTGCTTTAACAAAACATCACCAGTTGAGGAGAAGTCTTTGTCTTCAAAGAAGGAGAAGTTATGCAAGAAGGCGAATATCTAGGAGTTGAACCTAGTCAAATGCATGTGGTATTTTGATGGGATTCATCGGCGTTCTTCGTTCATTCTTTGTTCGTTTTACTCTGAGTTGAAGCCATCTAGGCTTCACAATTGTAAGTTGACCTTAAGATTGTTCAACATGTTATATTAAAAGATGAATACATTATTTATTATTACGTTGTGTATGATTGTGATATTCATCTTTGTTAGCTGTGGGCACTAGCTCTTGATCCTGGGGTAGTCTTTGAAAACACGAGGGTTTCGGATTATAATTCGGGTCCCGGCAGAAATGAAGTTTAATTTGTTCTCTGTGATGTAAAGTAGATATATTTGCTATAAATTTGTGTAGATCCATTTATACTTTTTGATCTAAATTAGTATATTTGGTTCTTACATGCATATCCATTAGTTCTTTTTTGATATTAGGAGCTATATAGGTTAATCAAAAAGTAGAAATGTAGCCTATATGTAGCACATGTGTGCAGGACCACTCCTAGAGTACTTAATTCATCATTTAACACCTATTGTTACATATGTAGTGTAGATGGGCTAAAGCTGGATGTACATTGAGAACTGTGCGAGCGCCGAGTACATTAATGGTGTCTCCGCTTTTAGAAGAGCTGTAGAAGAAGATATGTTGAACAAGGGGGTGGAATTCATGCCTTGTCCATACATTAACTGCGAGAATCTGTAGATGTTTCAAAACCCAATGCAGATTGAAGCACACTTGATTCTACAGGGTTTCAAAAGGGGGTATACATGTTGGACCAGTCACGGTGAAGAGCAGATTACGCAGGGACCAAGTAGTACTAGCATCGTTGACGAAGTTGACGATACTCTGGATATCTTCAACTAAGTCAATGATACTCTGGATGATATTGATTGTACTTTGGATGACAATCTGGATCAGATGCTACGGGATGCAGAAGGGAACTGTGATGAGCGGGAGTACGTAAAATTTCGGGGCTTCATAGAAGACTCAAAGAAACCTTTGTTCCTAGGTTGCAAGTCCAAATACACAAGGTTGTCATCTATGCTGGAACTGCTGAATTTAAAGGCAAGCAATGGTTGGTCCGACAAGAGTTTCATGGCGATCTTAGGTCTGTTAGCGGATATGCTTCAAAAGGGAAACGAGTTACCGACAACCACCTACAAATCCAAAAGGTTCTTTGTCCCTTGGGAATGGAAGTAGAAAGAATACATGCTCGTCAAATATCAGTATCCTATACCGTAAGCGATGCATAAACTTGCATGTATGTCCGGTGTGCAATGCATCCTGGTACAAGCGTAAAGAGAGATCGGATGATGATGAGGAGGGCATGGAGGTGAAGAAAGAACCTCCCGCTAAGGTGGCGTGGTATATGCCTATAATTCCCCATTTAAAGCATTTGTTTGCGAACTCAAAAGAGGCAAAATTGCTTCGATGGCACTCAGATAAGCTTAAGAACGATGGAATGATTAGGCACCTTGCTGATTCAACGCAGAGGAGAAACATCGATAGGAGGTTTGAAGAATTTACAGTGGATCTGAGGAATATAAGGTTCGGATTGAGTACGGATGGAATGAATCCTTTTGGTAATATGAGCAGCCATCATAGCACTTAGCCCGTGAATCTCTGTGTGTACAACCTTCCTCTTTGGTTGTCTATGAACCGAAAGTACATATTGATATCTATACTCATCCAAGGCTCAAAGTAACCTGGAAATGATATTGATGTGTACCTAACACCATTAGTGGAAGATCTCAACACATTGTAGGTATGGGATGCTCACAAACTAGAGTACTTCACTTTGCGCTACCTATTGTTCTGCACCATAAATGATTATCCTGCCCTTGCTAACCTGTTGGGGCAGAGTACAAAAGGAGCCAAAGTATGTACTCACTGCTTGGATGACACCGAGAGTGTCTAGCTGAATCACTTACGCAAAACCGTATACATGCATCACCATAGATTCCTTCGAAGGAATCACCCATACCACAAGATGAAGAAACAATTTGACGGCATGACCAAAGACACTTTAGCTCTAAAGCCTTTAAACGGGACAAACATTCATGATGTGGTTGAGACGGTGGATGTTGCGCTAGGAAAAGGACGTAAATCGAGGACCTGTGAGAAGAGCATGTGGAAGAAGATATCAATATTTTGAGACCTACCTTATTAGGAGCACTTAGAAGTTCGGCACTGCATCGACATGATGCACATAGAGAAGAATATCTGTGATAGCTTGATTGGGCTCTTACTGAACATTAAGGGTCAGAGGACGATATGAATGCACGACTTAACTTGGTCGATATGGGCATCAGACTTGAGTTAGCACCGATAAAGGCCGAATGTACTGCGAACCTGCTTGCTACATTCTGTCCAAGGACAAGAGAACCAAACTGTGCCAGTGCTTGCATGGTGTGAAAATTCTGTCCGGTTACTCATCCAACATGAAGAGACTTGTTTCGATGCACGATTTGAGTTTAACTGGCATGAAGTCTAATGATTGACATGTGCTTATGACACAGATGCTCCCTGTGGCAATTAGAAGTATTTTACCGACCAAGATTCAAGAGGCAATCACAAGGCTTTGTTATTTCTTTAACACAATTGCTCATAAGGTCATCGATCTCGAAGGACTAGATGCTCTGCACGCCGAGGCGGTAATGACTGTATGTAATCTTGAGATGTATTTCCCTTCATCGTTTTTCAATATCATGGTCCATCTCATTGTTCACTTTGTGAGGGAGATAAAGATGTGCGGACCTGTGTTCCTACGTAGCATGTACTCATTCGAGAGGTATATGGGAATTCTCAGGTCCTATGTACGGAATCGATCTCGACCAGAGGGTAGCATTATCGAAGGTTATGCAACCAAAGAGGTCGTCGAATTCTATGTGGATTATATAGCTTAGGTCGAACCGATAGGTCTGCCTCAATCCCGCCATGAGGGGAGGTTCCAGGGCATCAGGACAATCGAAAGGAAAGCAATCATGGCTGATCTGGTTGCGTGCGTGAAAGCCTATTTCACAGTTTTGCAACACATAGCTGTTGTGGCCCCGTATATCGATGACCACAAGAACTGACTATGGCAATAGAATCCGATGCGGTAGGAGTACTGGATCATCAGACAACATAACCTTCAATTCAACAGATGGTTCAAGGAGCGACAACCCATTACTAGAAGCATGTCAGGTGATACACTGACATGGTTGGCAAAAGGGCTAGTTTTTACGGTTGTAACATGGAAATGATATGACTTAAATGGGTACACATTTTACATGAGAGATTAGGACATGAAGAACACAAACCAAAACAGCGGTGTTCGCATCGATGCGCTGAATACCACTGGATTGACGAGGAGCTCGTACTATCGGTTCATTAAGGAAATTTGGGAGCTCGACTATGTACTATTCAACATCCCCTTATTTTGGTGCCGTTCGGTAGATGAGGAAGAATACAATAAGTATGATGAGTTGCCTCCTATTGGTACCAGTGTCACAATCCAAGAAGACCAACCTAAGGAAGCTAGCTACACACGTGTTAATCATCGCGAAGGGCTAATTTTTGTACAAAAGAATAAGCAAGTGGAGTTGTCATGAGATCTTCATGTATATACCAAGTGTTCCTGTATTATAATTAATGAGATGTGCATTAATTATAATTACTGAGATGTATTGATTACAATTAATCAGGTGTATGTATATTATACTAAATGAGATGTATGTGTTATGATTAATTTTAATACATGACATATATGTTTGTATGGCAAAAAGTAATGAAAAAGCTTAACCCAGAGATTCTGGGCTTGAACCGTCTGGGATGACTTTATCCCAGACGGTTCGATCCCAGAACCATCTGGGATGGTCTTCCCGTGCCATTAAATAAGTCCCGCACTGGCCATTCACCACGTCTCGCGCACACTTAGTTTATTGCAACCCTAACTATCGTAAGCCCTCACCCTCGGCAGCGCACTCCCCCCTTGGCCGTGCCCTCCCCCCTTGACTGCGCCGTCGCCCTAGCTCGGTGGTGCCCTCCTCCCTTGGCAGCAACTCCCGGCGGTGCCCTCCCCTCTTGGTCGTGCCCTCCCCCTCGGTGGTGCCCTCCTCCCTCCCCCGTGCCCCCTGGTGGCGCCTTCCCTGCTTTTTGGTCTCCTTTTTTTGTTGCCTTACTTGATCGATGATGATAATGGGTACTGTGATGACTAGAACATTTATTTCTATGAACTAGGTCTTGAACCATAGGCTTAATAGCTTGTTCTTGATTGTGCTATCAGTCACAACATTCTGGTTTAATTTCTGTTTTATGCATAGATTGAGATTGTTATATCAGTACATGTGCTATTTAGATGCTTAGCTAAATACACTTTGTTATCTTAATTGTTACTAGTGTGCTTAAAGCCTGATTGAGTGGATCAGTTTTAGCGCTGTTGTACTGCATTAGAATCATCTTGTGAAAATTCTGAACTGGTAGTCTATTGTTGATTCAGTTAGCAAATGCTTAATCTAAATATTAAGGTGGTAAGGGTTCAAGGCCTTATTCACTAAATTAATTGTTAGCCCATTCATGATTGCGATTGAAGGTTTAAAATCTTCAACCAACCCTTATTTGAGAGCAATATAATACAATCTTCATTCAATTTATGATATAAGACATGATTCGTTGTATGAATGACATAAAATTCATTTTATGCATCGATAAATTCAGCCATTAAAACATAATACCATTCGTGATTGCGAATGAAGATTCAAAAATCTTCATATTTGCCCGATTGGTGTTGCAAGAAATGTTGATTCTCTTAACCTTGCATATGCAAAATAACTCTTAACTTAACTTCTCTTAAATTTGCCTCTCTTAACTTAGCTATTCTTAACCTTGCATCATACAAGATGGTGTCCCCTCAATCCTTGCCGCCGAAGGGATCTGATGATGCACTCAACGTAGAAGGAAATAGGCGTGGTACAAGAGGGCTTAGTAAAAGGCATCAAAGCTGATACACCATCACAACGATCGATCCGCATGATGGCCCCCTGTGCGCCTTCAAAGGCTGCGGCAGCTTTCCGGATGATGTATGGGATCGTTGGGTGTGAAAGAGTCCCCATCACCTATCCATCCTGGAAGACGCTGACAGATGAGGAGCGCAATAACTTGGTGACAGAAATATTCACGTTGTTCGAGCTTCCATAAGACGCCATGCCTACACTGTGACGGTACCTGTTGCTAGTGGTGGGAAAGACGTGGAAGAACTTCAAGAGTGTCCTTGTTGCTAATTACGTCAACAAGGAAATGAATCCATTTTAGAAGTATGGGTTCATCTCCGAAGATATTTGGAGACAATTTGTTTAGTTGAAGATGATGGAAGAGTTCGTACTTCAAAGCGTCGCTCATAAGACCGTCCAGTCAAAAAACACACACCCACACAGACTTGACTCAATTGGGTATGCTGGTAAGATGGCGCAATGGACGAGGGAGGACAACAAGACAGTCCAAAAGGATGTCACGCCGCCATTTACCTCGATTGTGGACTCACGTGCCCAAAACTGGGTAAAAGCAAGGTCACGTCACACTTCTTCGGGCGACGTGTCCTTTGCAAACCCCGCTGATGAGGAAGTGTCCTAGTGCCTAATATCGTTGAGCACAGAATCTTCTTAGGGCTCTTTCACTTCTGACAAAGAGAAAGATATACTCTCCACAGCCTTGGGAAACAAGAAGCAGACGGGTTGCACCAGAGGCCTAGGTGTTTTCATTTCCTGGAAATGGGATTCCCATAGGACTTGGCCACGTACCAGAGTAGGAAGAGAAGCAAAACTGAGAGTGAGGAACAGCTAGTAGCCCTAATTGAGGAAAGGGTTGAGGAAAGGTTTAGAGCGTAGTTCGAATCGATAGTCAACTACGAAGCCTTGAGGAAAAGATGGAGCAAAGGGTGGTTGAGGAGAGGTAGGCACGGAACGTGCAAGCCAAAGAAACACAGGCGCAGTTCAGCCCAACCAACCGTCGGAGCTGCTACATGTCTACCCCTGAGACAAGCATGGACGAAGCCAGATTTCCTCCTAATGACACCCGGGTAATATGTCTGCAATGCTCTTTACATAGACCTTAATATTGGACGTGTTAGCTAATTACTTATGTACGCTTATGTAGGTGGTCACGCTTTGCAATCTGCAAGTGAGGCTTGCCAACGGCTTTGTTCCCTTGCAGGCAGCTTGGGGACAAGCGTATGCATCCGGTGTAGGGGCATTAGTGCACGGTCGTACTATAGAGCCAGGCTACGCGAAGGGCCATGTCGACGGTGTATATGAAATTTTCAAGGCTGTCCTACTGGACATGCCCCCAAACGACGATATCGTCATACTAGGGGATGCCATCGGCACATTCATTTAGTGGCCTAAGAAGGACATCTCCTTCGACGCCCGCTAGGAGCACCGAAGCAAGAAGCAGTCCCACAGGTACCACATGATGCGCCAAAGCTACCAGCACTACCGGAGCCATGCCATGCACTGCAGGAGCCAGCCAAATCGACTACCGTGTCCTGTCCTGCGTAGACCGTTATTGCAGTAAGGGCCCAATCGTCTCCTGTGAAGACAAAGTTTGGTAGAAGGGGACGCAGAGACAAGGGCAAATTGAAATGGACCACATCAGCCCATGACTTTTCGTTTGTCACATTGGTGCGGCAATTCGAGCTGGGGCAACTGCTCGTACCGGATGAGCACAAGGTGACGTTTTCATTAGCCTGCGTTAGATTCCAAGAATGGTACATGCAACAAGCCAACAAGCCGGTGGCACAACGGACAACGAGTATCTCGGTGACCTTCAAGGAGTATTTCTTACACTGGTCTTTAGATAGCATCGGCTTCACTAACTTATTCGATCTGTACAACTTCAAAGGATGCTGGACAATGTAAGTGTGCAATCACTGCCTACATTTCTGACGCACTGATAAATGTCATATATATATCATTCTTGATTTTGTATATGTAGATACATGATCATGGAAGCAATAGCAAGGGAACAACCGGTGGGTTTCGCCGACCCACACATGGTGTCCAAGCAAACCATGGACGAAAATAAAGATGTCGTCCATGAGTACGTGGAAAAAGTACTGCTGACTCATTCAGACAAAAAATTCATACTTTTACCCTACAACCCGGGGTAAATGCTTCGTCTAGATGCTATACTGATTATATATCTCACCTCGAAGTTAGGTTCAGTGACCATGACGACATACCTGTGTAGGTATCACTAGGTTCTACTCGTAATTATACCGAGACATAACTGGGTAATTTATCTTGATTCCAAAAAGGCGGCACCCATGATTTAAAGCCTATCAGAGATTTTCTCGACACGTCATTCAATGTCTACAAATCGAGGGGAGGGCCACACAAGAAGGGCCTAGCCACTCTAACGTATACTTTTAAGTTTCCGGTATCTGATAGTACACAATAATCCTTCACACTCCATTATAATACCTTCGAAACTAATTAACCTATTATGTTTTGGCAGTGCCACCAGCAGCCAAAGGGCACTGACCTATGTGGATTCTATGTTTGCCACAACATGGCACTCCTCGTTGGTTTCCAGTAGACCAATGTCATACAAGTCTGCCAATCTTGCAACAAATGTCTCCATTTATTAATTTATATACACGCGAGACTTTACTCTTCTCATTAACAGGCTTGGCAATGCGTTGAATCTGCGTTGGAATAGGCGGACCTGCTAACTATTCAAGGACAGCTCTGTGCCTTCTTCTAATGCGTGGTCTTAAATCCAAAGGCGAGATGCTACTCGTATTTAACGAATCATGAGTTGTGAATTTGTTACTTCTTGTACATTGATTAATTTGTGAACCTTGTCTTGTGAATTTGTCATTTCTACTTCTGAATCCAATTGGTTAGTAAATATGTGAGTTGATTTCTGAAATGGATGCGCTGTATGTTGTGTAACATGTGATTGGAGTATATTTTTTAAATTTATGTTATAATAATATGCTGGTCATGCTGTGTACTACCTTTTGTATCAGAGGGTATGGCTAGCAATTCCTGAGGCTAGCCAATAAATTAAAATTTAGTAAAAAAATAGAAAATCAACATCACAGATGGTTCTAACGAAGAACCGTCCGTGAAGAGGTATAAATCATAGACGGTTCCACTGCGGCACCATCTGTGATGAGGGCATCATCACAGATGGTTTCAAATTGGAACCGTCTGTAATATGTCCTCTTTACAGAAGGTTGTTCATTAGAACCGTCTGGGATAAGCCCATCATCACAAACGGTTCCTAAGTGAAACCGTCTGAGATGATACGACAACACAGATGGTTTTAATTTGGAACCATCTGTGATGAGATTTTTCATAGAAGGTTGGAAAACTGTTTGCAATGATTCTTTGTTATCACTGATACTTGCTTACAGATGGTTCACAAAACTATCTGTGATGTGGTTTACGAACCGTCTATGATGACCTATTGTGCAATAGTGCCACCTATGGTTTTCAGTTTTTTGAAACCATTTAAATTGGGGATCAAGTAGGAATCAGACGTCCAATGAGAAGTTTTCCATTGTATGTGTCGGTACAACATTGCTAAATAATACGTGCCACAATTTTAAGTGTCAAGGATTAGATAATCTCTTTAAGGACTATTATACCTGGCAGCCAGTTTTGGCCGACCATGCATGCCCTTGGATGGTGTCCCCAAGAAGGATACACGGATAGTCTAGCCGGCGAGTCTGCCCAACCGGAGTAGGCCCAGTGCTCATCCACGAGCACCCAAGCTTGCCTACAAGCATACAAGCCTGCCCACGAGCACCCAAGCTCGCCTACGAGCATACAAGTCCACCTACGAGCGCGCACGCTCGCCCACGAGCATGCAAGCTTGGGAACGCGCAAGGATCGTTCAGAGCTGGGGAAATCCTCGAGCATGATCAGAAGATCGTGTTCACCCCACAACATTTAAGTGGCGATAAATACGCCATGATCTAGGGCCGTTATGCCCACAACGGGAACGTGGCGAGAATCAAGGCTGCAGTTATGGCCATGGTTAATGCAGTAAATGGCACATTATTCGGCTGCAGTTATATCTTGTAAGCTATAAAACCCCCTGGTAAATTGGTAAAGGGGGATGGAAAAAGAAGAGAGAGCAAGATACAAATGCATAGACATACATGAGCCTTCATGTGAGAGTTCACCCGCAATAGTGAAATCACTGGACTAGAGTTATTATCTTCGCTGTGGGAGGCCCGAACCAGTATAAACCTTTTCTCTATTCTTCGAGTATCCTATCTTAAGAGCATTCTCCAAACGTAAACCCTTCACCAAAAAGGGGCTCTGTTGATCCCTCATTCAACAAGTAAGCTCGACGAGGACTTGTTTCCCAAACATCGATAGCTGGCGCCGTCTGTGGCAATCGTCACTAGAAGATCCTTTCATGAAGCATCCCTGAAGATGCCCAATTCCCAGGATACTCAAGGCCTCTGCACCTTCGATGGCACCGAGGATAATGACATGTACTATGCCAATGAAGGCGTAGCCGGTGTCACTGACCTAGAGGGTCACACCGAACCCAGGAGTCTTTCCTCGGTGGCTGCAGTGCGAGAGCGATACCTTCACTCTCAGCGTGATACCCTCACAGATAATGAGGAGTGTGATGGACTCTATGATGGTCTGGACATTCCCGACCATTTCGAGCCCGATCAAGAAACTTCATTGCGATGTGACACCATGATGTCACCTTCACTATCCTTGCATTCCTGCGATGTCAACATGGCAAGAGGAGAAGAAGACCCCGAGGTTGAATCCTCAGGGGCTACTCGTCATCACCGCTATGAAGTGGCCAAAAACCACCTAGAAGTGTCCCTAAACAGGACCTTGGCGAGCATTCGTAGTCAAACTCATGAAAAACAGAGTGCTAGGGCTGAAACCCCTGCTCTCGAGATTTCCCGCAAGTGTCATACACCAGAGCATGTACGCGATCATCGACCAAACTCGCCTCCTCTCGTTCCCCAGAACAGGGAGCTACTGCAAGCTCTAGTGGCGGTCATGCGTGATCTTCGGAATTTTACCGAAAAAGTGGGCCTGGAAGCAATGGGCGCGGTCATAGCCGAAGACTTGGAGAAACTCGCCGCCGACATGAAGCTTTCATGGTCACCTCGTGAAGCAGACGCCAGGAGCATTTCCTGGGAAAATCGACATCACACCACTGTTCGCTCCCATCATGGTGATTCTCAAAGCCTTGCTCGGGGAAGGCCGTGGGGGTATGATTGGTACCGCGAGGACTCTCGGGGCGATTCCTGAGCAACCTCATGGGGTCAAAGGTATGCTTGTCGCGATCGTGAGCATACTGAGAATTTTGCCTTAGATCAATCCCTGTCACACTGACATCGAGAAGTTTTCTCTTGTCTTGGTCCGCGTGTCAAAATCCAGCATAGCGATGATCGCTGTGATCACCGTGGCCGAAGAGACCACCTCGACACCCTGACTTTCGGATGTCGGGCTTTTGCTGCACCTCTTTGTAATGTCTCATGGCTGAGCAAGTTCAAGCCTAACCACATCGAGAGATTCAACAGGACTCAGAATCCGGATGAGTTCCTCTCCATTTACACCACTGCGATTTAAGCAGCTGGAGGTGACGAGGGAGTTATGGCTAACTTCCTACCTACAGTGCTTGATGGAGCTGCTCGGATTTGGCTCTTCAATTAGGAGGAGTCAATTCGCTCCTAGAGGCAACTCAGCAGTGTGCTCAGAGAAAATTTCCAAAGCTGCTACACCCGCCCAGGCAAAGAGCGCGACCTCGAGCACTTGATTCAGACGGAAGGTGAGTCTTTGCGACAATTTGTCCAAAGGTTCATTCAAGTGCGGAATTCGATCCCGAATGTTTCGGATGAGGCAGTCATCCGTGCTTTCGAGTTTGGGGTCTGAGACATCTGCTTCATGCAAGATCTAGAGATCCATCCTGATTTAACGGCTAGCAAGTTGTTACGCATGGCCGATTGGTACGCAAACTTCGATGAGGCAGTCCAGTGGAAGAAAATGCTAGACAAGGGCAAGCTCCCGCTGAGCGACCATTTCTGCCTGCTCCATCTGGCGCACGGGCACAACCTTTGTAATTGTTAGACTTGGACATTCCACTTGGAATAATTCTACAACAGCAAAGGCCCCATGTCTATGCTCATAGAGCAAGGTGAGAGCAGTAAAGGCAAAAAGCTTGCTGATAATGCAGAAGATATGGGCTACCAGGAGCCCCGCAATCGTATTGCGGTAATATTCGGGGGCTCCTCAGCCTACAAATCCCATCGGGACCTAAAGGAGGTGGCATGGGAGGTGCACCACGTTGCTCAGGGCAAGCCCCCCATGCAGCAGCTCAGATGGTTTGAGCTGCTCATTACTTTCTCCAAGGATGACTGTCCCTTTGGATCAACCAAGCCCCAGAGGCTTCCAATGGTCGTAAACCCGACCATCAGTAACACCACAGTGGGATGAGTGCTCATCGATGGCGGAAGTTCCTTGGATCTCATATCCGCCAAAGTCTTGGACGAGATGCAAGTCTCTCGGTCCAAAATCAAGAACATAGCAGTCCCCTTTTACGGGATCGTTCTGAGCACTTCGGCCAAACCTCTTGGCTAGGTCATTTTGCCCGTCACATTCGGGAGTCCGAGCAATTTTTGGACAAAGATGATCACCTTTGAAGTGGTCGATTTTGAGTCGGCCTACAATGCCATTCTTGGCAGACCGGCTCTTGCCAAGTTTATGGCTGCTACGTATCATGCGTACCAGTGCTTGAAGGTTCCCGGTCTAGGCGGAGTAATCACTGTAAGAGGGAACCAAAAGGTGGCCCTGAGCTGCGACGAGAAGGCACTAGACATGGTCGGGCAATTGCCTCATTGTGGCCCCGACCAAGAGCCGAAGAATTCCCAGCCAAAAGTTGCCCTCTAGCCTAGAGGAGAGACCAAGGCGGTTCCGCTAAACGACGCGGAGTTGACCAAGGTCATGCATATAGAATCTTCCTTAGATCCTAAATAGGAACTCGAACTCGTTACTTTCCTCCAAAAAAATGCTGATGTGTTCGCTTGGAAACCATCTGACATGCCCGGAGTTCCAAGGGAAGTAATTGAGCACAGGCTAGCGGTTCGACCTGACAAGAAGTCAGTGCGGCAAAAGCTTAGATGTTTCTCCCCAAAAAAGCAAGTTATCATCGGGAAGAATTTGATAAGCTCCTCAAGGCTGGCTTCGTTCGAGAAGTCGAGCATTCGGAATGGCTAGTGAATCCGGTCATTGTCAAGAAAAAGGGGGCAAATGACGTATGTGTGTCGACCATACGAGCTTGAATGCCGCCTATCCCAAGGATAATTTTCCGCTGCCCCGCATAGACCAGTTGGTCGACGCAACAGTGGAGTCCCAAGTGATGAGCTTTTTAGATGCTTACTCGGACTACCACCAGATCAGCATATCACCTGAAGATGAAGAGAAGACTTCCTTCATTACCCCGTTCGGCACATTCTACTACACGACCATGTCTTTCAATCTCAGGAAGGCTGGAGCAACCTTCCAACGTCTCATGCATAAAACTTTCCCAGACCAAATAGGTCACAATCTAGAGGTCTATATGGACAACATAGTGGTCAAAAGTAAGCTCGCCTCGAGTCATGTCTTCGACCTTGAGGAAACCTTTGGTAACCTCAAAAGACATTGAATAAAGCTTAATCTAGAAAAATGTGTCTTCGGTGTGAGGGCGTTCAAGGTGCTTGACTACATGATCGGTCCACAGGGCATCGGGGCAAACCTAGAAAATATTGAAGCCATCGAAAGTATGTGACCGCCTAGCTGTGTAAAGGAGGTCTAAATCTTGACCAGATGAATGGCGGTTCTAAGTAGCTTCATTTCCCGGTTAGGCGAGCCTGGATTGCCTTTCTTCAAGGCACTCTACAAGCATGATAGTTTCACCTGGACGGAAAAAGCGAACCGCTCTTTCGAAGAGCTGAAGCAGTACCTGTCCAGACTGCCCATCCTAACCATGCCAAGATTAGGGGAGATCTTGCTATTATATTTGGCAATGACCCCATGACGTAGAAGCGATCTTAACAAAGGAAAGGGATGGAGTACAGCGACCAATCTACTACGTCAACGAAGTCTTGCATGGACCAAAGAAGCGTTACCCCGAGGTCCAGAATCTCTTGTACTCATTGTTCATGGCCTCCAGGAAGTTGCAACATTATTTTCAAGCCCACAAGATTATGGTTCCAACCAACTTTCTGCTTAAGGAGATCCTAAGAAATTAGGACGCCAATGGCCGAATAGCAAAGTGGGCCATGGAGCTCACCGAGTTCGAGATCCAATTCTAAGCTCACACGGTGATCAAGTCCCAGGTCTTGGCAGATTTTGTAGCGGAGTGGACGAATCTAGTGCCACCTGCTACCGAGCTCGATAGATTTGAAGAAGATCATTGGACCATGTACTTCGATGGGTCTCGTGCCTGTGAACGCTCAGGGGCTGGGGTTGTGCTAGTCTCCCCTCAGGGAGAGCAACTCCAGTACATCATTCAATTGCACTTTGTTGCGACCAACAACGCGGTAGAGTACGAAGGCCTCTTGGCAGGGCTACAAGCATGCAAAACGCTCAGAGTCCAGCGACTGACTATGAAAGGAGATTCACAATTGGTTGTCAATCAGGTCAACAAGGAGTATTAGTGTTCCGATAACTCAATGGCGCTTTACCTGGTAAGGAAGATGGAGAAGTACTTCAAGAATTTCGAGGTACTCTTCATCCCCAGGAAGGACAATTCCTTGGCCGACCAACTCTCAAAGCTCGGTTCCTCCCAAGTTTTTGTTCCAGTAGGAGTGCTCGTCGAGCACTTATACAAGCCCTCCATTCCCTCTATAGAGGAGGCATCAGAGGCGTGCGGTAACGTCTCTCTTCTCGAGCATGGTATGAATTGGATGACGCCATTCATTCAATATCTTGCACATGGGACACTGCCTGAGGAAGAAGCTGAGTATTCCTGGCTTATAAGGCGATCCTCTCCTTACAAATTGATCGAAGGCGTCTTATACCGCAAGGGAGCACTAGGAGTTCTCTCCAAGTGCATCTCTCAAGAAGAGGGCAAATACCTTCTTAGAGATATCCATGAAGGAATGTGCGGGGCTCCCTCATCTTTCAAAATGCTAGTGAGTAAAGCCTTCCGATTGGGTTACTATTGGCCAACGGCCTTAGCTGATGCTCGCTTAATCATGATGACTTGCAAAGCATGCCAGTTTCATGCTCGTAGGGTCCATTAGCCATCATATGTACTTCAAACCATTCCTCTATCATGGTCATTCTCTGTTTGGGGAGTCAATATACTCAGACCTTTCCCCCGTAGTCAGAAAGACTGCAATTACTTGCTCATGGCTATCGACACTTTCACTAATTGGATCGAAGCCGAACCCGTGTCAACCATTTCGGCTCAGGCGCCCAGGAAGTTTTTTCGCAACAATGTGATGACGTGTTTTGGCATTCCCAACTGCCTCATCACGGACAATGGCACTCAATTCACCAGTGAGTTGTTTCAGGTCTATTGTGAAGATATCGGGACGAAGGTCTGTTTCGCCTCTGCAGCGCATCCGTAGAGCAATGAAGTGGCTGAACGAGCGAATGGACAAATATTCCAAGGAATTAAAAATAGAGTTTTGAAGAACCTCAATCAGCATGGATAGGCATGGGTGGACGAGTTTCCTTCCGTCCTTTGGTCAGTTCGCACTACAACAAGCCGAGCTACGGGTGAAACCCCTTTCCAACTCGTCTATGGTGCAGAGGCCATTTTGCCCACTAAAATCATGCTGGGTTCTCCAAGAGTGCACCTGGTCGACGACATCGACCAGGAGGGTGAGCATCTCCTAGACCTAGACCTCGCCGAAACAACACGCGAACGGGCTTTGCTACGATCCGTAGTTTACCTACAGGCTCTCCGTAGGCACGCGGCTAAATCGGTTCGACCAAGGACCTTGCAAGTTGGTGATTGTTGGTGTTATGCCCTTGAGGCAGTCATATAGATGATTGTAACATGACTATGCTTATGAATAATAATATGATTATTGGTCCAATGAATTTATATCATTATATTGATCAGCAAGTATGTGACTTGCTTATGAAACTCTCTACTTATTGATATAATTCTGTAAGTATCTCTGATCGGGTATTATCGTATAGGACAACGATGAATAGATCAGCACATGTATTGATCGATGATTATGTTTTATAGATCATAAAATATGGAGATATCATCAATACATTGTGAACTCATGATGAAGAACATGGGTTAGATAGACCCGCAATGGGACACTGCGAGAATGTTACATTCTTATGTGTCATCGATGTATCTCATACATAGTGGATGTATGATTCTTAGACCTGAGATTGTCACATTCCCTACGTGTATTAGTTTACCTTAGGGCCACCAAACGCTATTTCCTAACCGGATAGTTATAAGGTAGCTTTCATGTTTGCTATGAAACATGAGAGGAAGTGAGCGATCAAGATGGAATTTGCCACTCTGGTATAACGGAGATATATGTCTAGGCCACTCGTGTGATATGATTAAGGAAGTGCATGACCATGCCGTGATTGAGAAGTCAATCACAACTTATTAATATATCACGGATACGAGAGATGGATTGAACTGTCAAAGGATGACATACTTCTCGCCTTGAGTTCGATCTTCATATAGTTTGGCAAAGGGATTATTACATGAGTACTTTTGAAAGGTTCTATCTGATTTGATCATATGCGTTTGGGAGTTGGCATGCTCTGCAAGGAACCGCTACAAGCTATTGGATTGGAAAAGGGTTTTTTCGAATCTATGTCCAAATGTACATGAACCTACAGGGTCACACACTTAACGAGTTGGGACACATTAATTCGGATTGGATCCGTAATTAATGGACCTCGTGGGCTTAACGTGTTGATGGGCCCTGGCTTAGGGTTTCGTCGCGTGGCTATATAAGGAGAGGAGAAAGGTGGGCGTGCATGATGTTGTTCACGTCCAGAACCCTAGCCTCCACCTCTCATTGCCCTTGCCGAGCGACCGCGGTGCTTGCACGCACGCCGCGGCGTTCCAACTTTGGGGCGTGTGGACTCTCGTGGTGACGCTGCTGCTCTTGTGGCGTGGTGAGGGCGAACCGCGGCGAGGGCGATCCGCGAAGGGCGATCCGCGTGAGGGCGATCCACTACGCCAACGTCGCGAAAAGGATTCATAGCTGCGTGTCTAGTGGTAATCAATTTATGATCCCTTTCTTGCGGTAGCTTTTACGGTTATCTTGGTAGAAATTTTAATTTGTGCTAGCGTAGCATACCGCGTTCCCCAACAGTGATCTCATCCTACGTCGAGTCCAAGATTTGTCAAAGCTAACAAGCTGACCCCCAGGTGGGAAGGTTTGTACACGGTCGTCTCAGCAAGCCCGAGAGCTGTTCGCCTAGCGATGGAGGATGGTCAGGTGCTCGCCAGCACTTGGAACATCGACCAACTACGTAAGTTCTTTGTCTAGTTTTTCATTATTGCTTGTTCTACACAAAATCAACGGGTTTTTTTCTATTAAATTTGGTTCTTTCACCCCTGTGATTTCCGTTCTTCCCAAGATTTTGTGAATGTCTTTGAAGTCCCTGCCTGTTGGTAAGCCGACTCAGCTTCGCACGAGGGCACACTCTCCTCCTCACGATCTTGATGATGGGATGAGTGCGTGTGGGCAAGAACATTCGCTCCAATGGCATTATCCTAAGGTTTGGATAGTGTGCGCAAGAACGACAAAAGTGCAAAGACCAGTGCTAGACCACTAAACTCACCACCAGAGGCCTTAGTCTATATAAGCCGATTATTGTTTCTAGTAGTACTTTGCTGCAAGATTACAATTGCATGTAGACACCCTCTTGGATGGTCTAGAGTTTCTAGTTTGATTCACGTGTGCCCGGTCATTGTGCGCATTGTCGAGCAACCGCATGTCTTTTCCGTTCTCATCGAAACCATGCTCGCAACTTAGGGACATGGGTCAAGACGCCCAGGGGGGATGAAGCCGCGTGCGTATTTCTTTCTCTCGACCTAACCCATGCTCGCAACTCGGAGAAATGGTGTTGGATCATTAAGGGAAAAGCATGCGTGATATTTTCTAACTCTCCTATGAATGAGCTCGTGCTCGCAACTTAGACGCACGAACTTCATTCATAGTGGGGGCTTAGTAGGGACGAACTACCATGTTTTCCTAAAAAAACAGGCGCTCGTGTCTTCATCCTTTACTATTTGAGTATACTATCTTTTTTGTTCTGCTTTGTCTATTTTTGCAGGCCATTCATTGGCAACGGGTAAGAAATGATCTGAGCAAAACAAGCATGGGAGACAAGTCATTTCGGAAAAGACCTTCCTTTATTCATTCAAGACGGTTACATATGAAGCATTTTACAATGGTGCGCTATGGAAGCTATGTTCCACCAAGCTTCGCCTCTTTGATGGCCGAGAGTTCTTCCCTCAACTCATCAAGCTCAGCCTCGAGCTCGAGGACCCGTCGCCGGGCATCGTGCCCCTCGCGAGCTTCTTGGCGGAGCCGTTTTGCTTCTTCTCTGCACTGGTTGACCAACTCGGTGGCCACCCATGCAGATCTACTCAGCTCCTTCACCTTCTCCTCTAGGGCCGCAGAGTGTTGCCGATCTTGCTCGAGCTCCGTCTTGGCCAGCTTGCCCTGGAAGATCTGCTCTCTGCACTTCATGGCGAAATCTTCGGATTGACGCCGCATCTCCTCGTTCGAAGCCTTTAGTTCAGACAGCGCTTGCTAGAACTTCGCTATCTTAGCATCTTACTCGGCGCTGTGCTTGGCCATGATCTCAAGAGGTAGGGTCGTTGCCTCGAAGTCCACCATGGTCATGTCTAGCACCTGCAAGGCAGAAAGCTTTAGCTCTTGCTCGTTGCAAAAGAAAAAGACTTTAGAAGACAAGTAGCCTTACCCAGCGGAGACGATCGTGCAAGTTTTCCCAAACTTGCTTGATGATATCCCCCGACCGAAGGTCAGCGAGACCTTCCGCGGTGACCTCTGGCCAGGAAAACTCACCTTCTCCTCGAGCAGGCATTTCGCTCGGGGGCTTCTCATCTTCTCCCCGAGCAGGTGTTTCGCTCAAGGGAGTACTGTCTTCCTGTTGACCCTGATAGTTTGTCATGCTCAGTGACTCAAGGTACTGCCCTAGTAGAGTAGGTTCCACCGGGGCTAGATCCTCCTGGGGATGTTCTTCCTCCGGGGCAATAGGGCTCGGCTCGTGAGCTGCCTCCATGCTCGGAGACCGGCCCTGGTCCTCAGCCATGCTCGGCTCCAAAGCCTCGAGCTGTTGGCCTTCCTAGGGAGTTTGTTCCTCCAGGGCATGAGGCTCCACCGCCACGACTTGTTGGTCGTGGGGAGCCTCAATGGTGAACTCCTCGACCATCACGAGGTCGGCAAGGCAGGCAAGCTCCTTTTCCACTACAGAGTCGAGGATTTTGTCAGCCATCCCCTCTAAGTCCATAGCTCCCCTATTAGCTATTTCGCCCACGACTGTAGTGTGGGGTTAGCTCGGACATTCAAAAAAGAGAGAGGGGGGAAATGGAAAGGAATAAACAGTAGAGTTACCTTTGCCGAGCCTCTCGCCGTCATCCTCGGTGTCTTCGGCCTCTGCCGTGGAGGTCTTGCCCACGGAAAGCTTGGGCCCCGACCACGAGCTTGGACCTCTCCGAGGCTGCGTGGCTAGCCCTCGCTATCGAGGGGTCGACCTCGTCTAGGTCGACCACCTTCAAAGTCCGCTTCGGGTGCTTTGACTTTGGGCTCGGCGCCTCATGACCAAGTGTGCTGATTCTTCTTCCTCTTTATCGGGCCCTTCTGCCGTAGAGCCCGAAGTTACCCACGCTAGCTTGGCCTAGAGGGCGGTGATCTCCCCCTCCAGCCACTCCTTGCGCGTGGAGCTCTTTGCTGTCGCCTTTGCCCGCTTCGTCTCTTCCGCGAGCTGGTACAAATGAGCCATCAAGTCCAGATTTTTCTTGGTGTGCTCCTTCAACCACAATCTAAATGCCACTAGGGGGGCCTCCTGCTTGGAGTTGACTACCTCTTAGGATGCCAGGAAGAGGACGACGGGGGTAGTGGTGCTGGCCACTTGCACGTCACCTTCTTAACTCTACCAATGGAAACGACTTCCCCTTGGTCGCGTGTCAGTGGCTTGATCTTGGCCATCGCCGCTGCAAGGGCGATCTTCTCCTAACCAAAGGAGCATGTAATATCAGAGATGCTCGGGATGTCTTTCCTCGAGCATGGTTCGCAAATTTGCTTACCGCGTTGCCCCGCTCGATCATGTTGCTCGGAATTTGTCGCCCGACCTCGAGCTCCTTGCCTTTTGGGGTGCCGAACATTTCGGTAACCCGCTATTCGACCCAGGCCTTACTCAGGGTTGCAATCTAACCAATGCAAGAATTAATACAAGCAAACTAAAGGATGGAAATTCTTTGCACAGTTTCAGAGACTTACCCGAATCAGCCTCACGGGTAAGGTCCTGCCACCCCGTGATCTCGAAGAAGGGATGCTCCCTCCTCCTCAATGGAGCCACCCGGTTCCTGAGGAAGTCCCGGATGATGTCCCGACCAGTGAGCCCCAAGTTTGTGAGCTCGCTGATCGTCATCAACACCCACTCCTCCTCAACTTGCACGGGGGATGCGGGGTTTCAACCTCCGGAGCCACTGCTCCGGTGTAGCGGAGAGTGCTTCTCTCTACCTTCTTTAGGTAGAATCAATGGTCAACCTAGCCCGACACCAACTCCTTGAGTGTGAAGCTCGGATACTCGTATGGTCAGTTGGACCGAAGACGAAAATAAATGCAACCAGCGGGGAAGATCCCTCTGGTGTGGAACAAGGAATAAAAATGGAAAAAAGGCTCACTGTGGGCATAGTGCCCACGTATCCCTCGCAAAGATGTGAGAAGATGGCCAAGACGAGAATGGAGTTAGGGTTGAGATTGGAGATCTCGCACTCGCACTAGGCGAGTATGGATTCGAGGAACTCACTCTCGGGCGTCCGTAGCCCATTGATGGAGTAAAGCTTGCAGGAGACGATCTCTCCTTCCCGCGGTGCCGGAGCTTGCTCACCGTCGGGAGCGCGCCATAACCCCTCATCTAGGTAGCCGAGTTCCACAAGCACTTGGAGCCTCTCCTTGCAAATCTTGCTCACTCCGAACTTCGCCATAGATTCGGTGGAGGAGGAGGATGCAAGTGCGGGAAAGTACGGGACTTGAGAATTCCTAAGGGCTCAGGTGCACAATGCAGGTGAAGAGTTTCTCACCGCCGCTACCGCCCTACTTAAAGAGGCGGAGAAGCCGAACGGATGCGACCGTTCGAAAACTGAAACCACTCCCGCCTGTTCGCGAATAGGCGCGTGGAAGCGCAACTTTTGAAACCATCTAATGAAGGTGCAGTTCCTGAAAAACTGTCCAAACCAATACCACGAGGCTTCACGAAGAAGGAACCGGCACGACCCTTCGATCTTCTCTTGCCCAAACTTCTCTTGGTCGGAGGCCAAGCTGGTAGCTTAGCTCCTATCAACCATGCTCGTCCGCGAGCAGGATCTACTCGGATGCTGCAGTAGTACATCGCTGCAAGATTCCAATCCCTCCGTTGAATCTGTAGGCTCAAGGGGAAGGCCCCGCCAAGTAGTTTTTCACTTGAGCCTTGAGGGCTAGCTGTTGGGAATTGGATAATCTCTATAAGGATTGTTATACCCTGGTAGCCAGTTTTGGCCAACCATGCATGCCTTTGGATGGTGTCCCCAAGGAGGACCCTCGAATAGTCTAGCCGGCGAGTCCGCTCGACTGGAGTAGGCCCGGTGCTCGTCCACGAGCACCCAAGCCTGCTCATGAGCACCCAAGCTTGCCTTCGAGCATACAAGCTCGCCTACGAGCACCCATGCTCGCCCACAAGCATGCAAGCTCAGGAACACGCAAGGATCGATCAGAGCTGGGGAAATCCTCGAGCATGATCAGAAGATCGTGTTCACCCCACAAAATTTAAGTGGCGATAAATACGCCACGATCTAGGGCCATTATGCCCACAAGGGGAACGTAGCGAGAATCAAGGTTGTAGTTATGACCATGGTTAATGCAGTAAATGGCGCATTATTCGGCTGCAGTTATATCTTGTAAGCTATAAAAACCCCTCGGTAAATCGGTAAAGGGGGGATGGAAAAAGAAGAGAGAGCAAGATACAAATGCACAGATATACACGAGCCTTCTTATAAGAGTTCACCAGCAATAGTGAAATCACTGGAGTAGGGTTATTATCTCCGCCGTGGGAGGCCCGAACCAGTATAAACCTTTTGTCTATTCTTTGAGTATCCTATCCTAAGAGCATTCTCCAGACGTAAACCCTTCACCAAAAAGGGGATCTGTTGATCCCTCATTCAACAAGTAAGCTCGACGAGGGCCTGTTTTCCAAACATCGACAGTAAGCAATATGTGTAACAAAATTTAAAAAAGTGCAATATCTAAAAAAATTGGGGAAAATATAAATTATCTAAAAAATTTGGAGGTAAGGAGCTGCTTCCTCAGTCACCAAATATAGGTTGTTTTAGAAATTGACATAGTCTCCATTATTTAACTTTGATCATTAATTCTTATATTGGTATGTTAAAAAGTTTAAAAAATAATATATTCTGAAAATATTTGTCACAACATGTCTAGTGGTATTATTTCCATGTAGCCAATATTCTTTTTATAGATTCACGATCAAAATTAGAAAATTTCGATTGCGCTCATCCTAAGACATTCAGTGGCGTAGCTAGGATTTTAGGTAAGGTTGGTTCAACTTAAAAAAATATAGCAAGGCAACATATAACACGAAAGTATCAAAAGCACAATTTATACGAAGATAATAATAAGGTTTTGCAGTAGCTACCTTTATACTTTTTCTTCTTTATATCAGGCTTACGCCTTTTTACTCAGCGGACTGGAGCATTGGTTGTACCACGGTCCAACCGTGCCAACCATTAGCTCCGCTCCTAAAGACATCATATATTTTGTGATAGAGGGAGTATTTAATTTTTTTTTCCAACCAGCTGCAATCCAACTAGACACGTCTAGGGGTTGTTTGGTTTGAGGAACGAACCTATCCCAAATCACCCAGTCCTACATATATTGGCCTGTGTTTGGTTAGCAGAATGGAATTATCCAATCTTACATATTTGGTATATATATGGATCAAGGAATGGAACGATCCATCTAGCACCACCACACTCCAAACTAATACAAGTTGTGGGACGGGGTCATCCCATCAAATTTGTGAGATGACACCATTTCATATTGTGGGAGACGGCATCATTCCATCCCTGATGGGATGATTCTGTCATTGCTAGACGCGTCAATGATTGGGATGCCAATTTAAAGTTGAATAAATAGAGAGAGGAAAAAAAAAAGAGGAATGAGTACTTGGATCCAGATGATGCATGCAATTGGGGTCAAGGATTTTTTATATAGGTTCGGGCCTCCTTTGAGAAAGGATGACAACCCTACTCCTGGCGTGTCTTTTACTGTCTGAAAGAAGATTACAGGGGTGTATCCACTTATCGTGAATACAATCTAGTGTGTACCAAAATTTAGTATATGACTAAAATTACCAGGTTGATTGGACTAGGCTGCTTCGTATTGACCTCGACCTGATAGCTAACTGGAGGACTGATTGTAGATGAGATGTGATGCGATACTGAGATCAAGATCTCCTCTTGGTTGTTTTTAGATGATCTTCTCGGTGTCAATCTGAGCTCTTTCATTTATACTTGTTGCCGTTAAAAGATTTCTTGATCGGCAGCGTCGCTTCTCTCTATTCAGACTTGAAGAATCTAGCCCCATTATTTCTTAGTGGTGAGATTTGGTGATTAATGATTACCGAATATGTTGGACTAATACTTTCTATGAGCTCTTTCCATGAATTAATTAATTGTTACCAAGATCCCAACATGCATAAGCAATGCTTGTCATTGGTAAAGATCTAGGAAATCGAGAATTAACACTGGAGATCAATGTCATGACCCCAAGTTTGATTAGGTCAAGTCAAATGTGTATAATGAAGGCTAAGGACATATTTCTTAGTAATTTTGCTGGTCTAGCAGTTTAGTGGATAGAACGGGATACTTCAATATGTTCTTAGTTTTGTTTTACTATGTAACAGCCCAAAAAATGCAAAAAGAAATAAAATGTAAAATAAAAATTGTAATTTTGGTTTTATCTGAATTTTCACCATTTCTTTGTTTTGCTTGAATTTTTGGTATTTAAGAAAAAGCTTTTATTGTTGAATATTTGATTTCCAAACTTTGAAGCCCAAAATCACACAAGAATAAAATCTATAGAAAATTTATTTAAATCCAAAGAAAACTCTAGAACATCCCCAAAAAGTCTCAGGGAAATGTGAAAGCATCTAATGCTGTTAGAACATCAAAAACTGCATTTAATAATTAGGAACAAAGACACTCTCAGAGTTTTCCAAAAAATTTATAAGCATGAAAATGCTCTGAAATTTTTGTGATATATGATATACAGAACTAAGAGATCTTATAAAAAAATTTAAAAAAAATTTAACCTTATTTGATGCTTTTGGAAAATAAAAAACAACAGTAATTTAAAAACAGCAATAACATTGTCAGATTTTTATAAAAATGCACAAGTTTGATCATCATCTAAAACTTTATGGTGTTATCTAAAAACCTCTAGGATCACACATAAAAATGTTCAAATGAATTGAACCTAATTTGTGACCGCATAAAAATCAAAAATAGAAAACACATAATTGATACAGTGACCTTATCAGAATTTTATAAAATGTATAAGCATGATAATGGTTTGAATTTTTTGTGGTAACATAAGTACTATCTTAGGATTGTGTAAAAAATGTTTTAAAAATTCTAGACCCCGATTGATAGCTCAATTAAATCAAAGACCCTTATGTGTCCAAAGGTGAACCTTAGTTTTGATCTCGGTGCCAAGTGGGCCCGCAGCAGGCCCGCCAGACCCACCTGGCAGCTCCTCACCATCTTGTTGCACTGCCCTGGACCGGATGCTTCTTCTCCACAGAACACGGCTCCCGTCCCCTCTATTCTATGCCACCGACTAGTGGGGTCACCCCGTCAGTCTCTGCGCCCTTAGTAGAGTCATTTCCCTGTGAGCCCCACATGTCAATATTTTGATTTAGCCCAGTCAAAAGCCATGTTTGACTGACATGTCAGCCTGTCCGATTTAAAACATTAAAACAAACCGGTATATAGGGTTGACTCATTGACACATGGCCCCATTTGTCAGAGACAGAAAATACTGGGGTAATCAAAGAAAAGCTAGGAACATGCAAAATGCGTTTTCTCTATTGTGAAGGCGTATTTTTTTCATTTTTATAGAATTTCAGAGCATTCAATATTGAAATACTCATACCTTTTGCATTTTAACTCCAAAATTAGTAAAACTAGTTTCTAAATTCATCTAAAATCATAAGCTTTCAAATATAAAAATATTTAATTTTAGATATCTTTAAAAATTTTGAATTTAAAATTTGATTAAACCTAGAATAGTCACAATTTAAAATTACTAAACACTAACCCAAAAATTATGAAATAAATGTCTAAGCATTGCTAAGACCATAAAGGTTTCAATTATGCAAAAATATTTAAAATTGGACGTAGTTCATCGTGAATTCATAAAAGGTTTGATTTCCAATGCATGCCGATCCACATATGAATAACTATTGTAAATAATCTTCAAAAATTGTGAAATAAATTTTAAAAAATTGTTGAAACCTTAAGCATTTTAGATCTACAAAAATATTCAATACTTTATTTAGTTTAAACTAAGTTCATAAATGATTTCACCTCCAATGAATAAAAGATTCAAATACGAACTATTTTTACAAATAAATGTTAAAGCATATGAAACTAGCTTCAAAATACTCCAGAGGTCAAGATCCTCTGATGCTGTAAAAGTAAAAATATTTGGACATGTTTTGCATTTAATTCCTCTGGAAAATTTACCCTCCTATAATACAAACTTGAGTACTTATAATATATAAAACTAAACTTAAAAACTAAAAAATCAGCATTTAAAATATTTTTATCACCAAAACCTTCTATTTCAACTCTTGTTTAAATTTGGTATTGTTTATCTTGTTTGCTTCTTGTTCTTTGCTTCGTTAATCATATCTAGATCTTGGCGTTCCTAAACCTGCCACTATCGACTTAACTCCGCTCTAGAATTTACAGAGCAAGGCAAGCAACCCTTTGATCATGTTGATTCTAATATTTCAATTAACTTATATTGTTTCGTCAAATCTATTTATGCATGCGTTATTTTGATAAACATGCTATATTGTGGTTTTGGTAGATATAGACACATTTTATGGATCTTCCTTAATAAGGGTGTGTTTGGTAGGGCTTGGCTCCACGGATCCGTGGATCTGGTGGAGCTAAATATTCTAGCTCTCTGGATCCGTGGAGCCGGAGCCGTGAGTACATTAAGAGTGTTTAGATGGATCATCTTGTTTATATTTTAGACTAAAAATATAAACTTAATTTACTATTTTTAGCCTACAAGTTTCAGATCTCAGATGAAGATGGGATCTAGAGCTCTACCAAACAGGTCCTAAGTATTGACATGACATCCTTTGTAACCTTAAATTAGGCTTAGACATCTGATTAGATAACAAGATAATAGATGATTAGACATGTTGTTCTTTGTAACTATAAATGATTGGACATAATATTAAAGGTTCTAATATTTTGGTAAAAAATAAAAATAAAACTATTATTTGACGCGAGCGAGTTATGGCAATAGACGGATGTGCATAGGACTTGCACGTAGATAGGGCAGTGTTCTCGCTCAGGTTGGATTAAGAACCAAACTTAATGTTGTGTAATCCAAAAATATTAGTACAATTATAATTGCTAGTATGGAATGGTTTTAATTTATTAAGTTACTTAGATTTAGTTTTGCACATTAAAGGGTATAGTAGTACGGATTTTCTAGGATGAATTGCTCAAAGGATGCTCTCACCGAGATATTGGAAATAGGTAGATACAATGGTTTACATCTTACTACGAAAAGAATTGGGACAATATCACAATAAGGTGTATTCCCATTGATCTTACAAATATCGTACGGGCACATCTGCTGCGTGTCATGGAACGAGGTGGCGATGCACTCGCTGCAAGCGGTGACGTTGATGACATCGCCGCAGCAGAGCATGAGCGCAAACACCACGTTGGGGACTTGGCCGGCGGTGGCGGTGGCGAAGTTCCGGGGAGGAGGATGCCTTATTCGGGAGGGTGGCGGCAAGGAGCCTAAGATTGGACTGGTAGGTACCGTTGGCCGTGTAGTTGCTGCCGTCACCGCAGAGCTGCGTCAATCGTTCGGCAGCCGCGAACGGTATGAGGGTAAGAATGAGCAGGACGCCGGCCATGGCTACGGTACGCTACGTGTGGCTTAGCTGTCAGCTTGTTGTTTTATTCATAAGGTATCTGAAGAATTTTCTTCTGGATCAACTCGGTCTTATCTATGACCAATTCACCATCATTTGGAAAATGTTGTCCCGTGATCGGTTCCTCTCAATAAACAATACCTTTGAAACCATCGATCACGCACGCTTTCTTGAATCATTCAATTGATTTTTTTAAAAGACAAAAATGCACTACAGGTCTTGAAATTTTATAAATTCTTCGGGCTCGCTCCCATTATTTGTACGCCGCCATGGCTACGGCATGCTACGTGTGGCTTAGTTGTCACCACTACTACGGAAAGGGCATTTAGTCCCGGTCCAAAATCGCCTTTAGTACGGTTTTGAACCGTCAGATTTATCCGGATCGATGCTCAAGGGCATCGGCCTCGGTTCACTCACCCAGATCTTGATGGAGTATCGCATCGGTCGAATTCACACGTGGCAAAGATTGGGAACCCTCGAGGATTTGTCAAGATGCGGTTGGTGTCTCCAACCCAGCATCGATGAGTTTCATCATCGATGCAGTTAGTTTCTCCAACCGACTAATGTTTTGTATATATATAGGTCTATTTCTCCGTAGCTATTATATATATGTGTGTGTTAAATCACAACTAATTAAAAGCACGATAATCAATCATGCACTTTGCCCGATAATTAAATCATGAACATTCATTAATAAATTTAATTACATCTAATGTATTAAAATATGTACACATATTTGTTCTTCTAATGTATTACAATATATATGTACACAACTTTATATATGTACACAACTTTAATTACAAATTTAGTATTTCTTTTCCTTCTATTCATCGGGATCTTTTACGCGCAAGACTCTTGCTAGTCAGAGATGTAAACCACGACGCTCACTTGGTCCTTATCGAAGGGCCCCACTGTTAAAGTTTGGTTAAGTGAAACTCGCCTTTTGGATTTACAACCTCATCGTAAATAAAGCCGACGAGTTGTTCTTGGATTGCTCTCACTGCGTGCGGCGAGAGTTCCAACCTTGTTCCGCCAAATATTGAGGCACCTATCGTTAAGTCATTAACTAATCAATACTTGAATTTGTACAAGATATAAGGAGTACATATACACAATTAAAGCTAGTAATTATATTTACTCACCCCTTGTTGCCTTTTAGCATGCGGTCGCGGCTCCGGTTTAGGTGTGCATAAACTCAAGATACATAGTAGCCGCATAAATTGTTACCCGCGGCCGAGTCAAGATCTCATGTGGAAAAAGTTGAAAGCGTGAAATGGATGCAAAGAAATTAAGTTAACTAACTAAAAGCTAGCATTATGATATACGTTACATGAGAGGCAATTGCAATGTCAAATTTCTCCTTGAATACGCCCGTTTTTAGCACGAACCGTGTGAATGCACTACACATGTGATTACTGAATTGTATGTACATGATTAGAATTTGTTTCAAATTGAAGGAAATAGAGCTAGTACGATAATGAAAGGAACAAGAATTAATACCTACGAAGCATGTCGATAAAGTTTTGATACTTTTCAACTGGTCTCCTTTATGAGTCTGATAATTGTGATCGAGCTACGATCTAGCTCGATCATAAGAAGAATCCATGAAAACTATACATAGATGTGTTAACGAGATAACTAATTAGTTCTAACATCGTGTTATGAAAAAGGAGTAGAATGAGGTGGTACGAAAACACGTACTCAAATGAGTAGGCTAGATATATCTTTGACTTATATCTTTGACCCATTAGCGCATTGAATATGTTAGTCTCTGTTTAAGCTTGGGTGGTCTCTAACGGTTGTCTTGTTGATAACTCTTCGGGTCCATGAAGCCTATGTCGAAAATATGATCCCTTCGGCATCTTTGTATCTCCATGCTACATAAGAAATTAGTTAGGCTTGCAAGTTAGTATAGTACAAGGAAGTGCACGATAGTTTTTGCAAATAATTAAGACACTTACAGAGTCCAAGAACCCATCAAGCTCACGCCGAGGGTGTCTGTTCTGTATAGATCATATATGTAGTCCCATCGACAACAAATTCACCTTCACCGCTAAAAAAATCTTGTTCCTTAAACTTGACAAATAACATCATCAGAGACCATGCTTGGTCGCGTCCAAGTACTATTCATGAAATTGCCGCATCTTTGGCGTTAGTCAGGCGCCTCCTCCTCGACCAATGATCGCCCATTTTAAATGACCATCTTACTTGGGCAACCTCAATCTTTTCCGTGCCTAATATTTGATTTGCGGTAAGGCGGTTTCATCGAAGAATTGTTGCATCTCCTTACTCTTCCCTCAAATGACATCTTCTTGGGGCATTCCTTACTCAATGTGCGCCGTAGTTTGATTGGCGAGGCATTTCTTTTTATCCTTCAAATTTTTAATAGTCATTAAACCTTTATAAAATTCTTCGTGCGTGTTGAACCTTCTTCACCGGGTGACTTGGGTCTAAGAAATTTAGTTACCTCTCCTTTTACCACCTTCTTGGTCTCCTCATCGCTCATATCATACGTCCGCTTCAAGTTCACCAACTTCTTGGATTGGGTGGAGGACCCGTCTTCTTGGGACCTCTTGGCCGAGCTGGCTTCTTTCCTTGGTCGACGCCTTCTTGGGAGGAGACGGGCTTGTGGCGCTTATGTGCACGAGAGGTGGTGTAGAGTCGGCGCCTTCTTGGGAGGAGACGGGCTTCTTCGGGGCTTATATGTGCAGGAGATGGTGTAGGAGACGGGCTTCTTGTTGGGCTTATATGCGAGGAGGTGGTGTAGGAGTCAGCGGTGTTCTTGGGAGGAGACGGGTTTCTTCTCGGGCTTCTTCATGGAGAGGACAAGTCCATGTTATCTCGAAAATTATGTACCGCTTACGCCACAGATGAAATTGTGTCTTGCCTCTCCTAGCTTCGTAGTCCCGTCACCTCCGTGAATTTCGAGGTCAAGGTCCTCGCACTCAAGCGAGACCTCCTCCACCGAGACCTTGGAGTATCCTAACGGTATCTGTTGGCCATGGATAAGCTGCCCGCCTCTAATGGGTGAGCCATACCATCGGTGCGCCTTGAAGGTAAGGTTCGTGCTTGGATATGCAGCTCACAAGGTGTCCGCCGTGTCGATGTCGTCTCTGGGATACTTGGCCAAGTCCGCTTCGCAAATTTCACCGGAAGCCTTGCTTCACGCCCGGAGGGGCTAATGATGTCTGGATTCATTGGAGGTTCTTGGCTCGTCTCGCGCTGTTGGCTCAAGGCTAGCTGCACCTCTCTTCGGATCTCTTCTTGCATTCTCTCATTTGTTTGATTCAGCGTTCTTCAAGCACACTAAGTTGTAGTGTTCATCGAGCCTTGCTCCTCGCCCGACTCCTATAGGTCTCGGCGTCCTGAGCGAAACCAACCTTCCACGGGACAACGCCGACGCCTCGTGTACGTCCAGGATGCTCTGGATTTTGCAAGGCCCTTGTTAGCGCGTCGTTCTCCCTGTTTGGCACAAAGCTACCCTGGGAAGTCTCCTCGATGGACTGTACAAGCCTTCTGGCCACATCTCTTAGCACCTCCCCAAACACAGCATTGCCGTTATCATCAAGGGCGCCGCCGTGAGCATAGAACCAATGCTTTGCTCTGTCGGGCCAATCCGTTGTTGCGGGTGCGATACCCTTCGCTAGCAGGTCCTGTTCCCTCTTCTCCCATTTTGGTATTGCATGGCGGTAACCACCAGGGCCGAGTCGGTGGTGATAATTCTTCTTCTTGTGCATTCAACTTATTCTTCTCACTCAAACTTTGACCTTCGTCCAAAGTCTTGTATTTCTAAACGCATCCAGTTGATCTTGCAACTTTGGGTGCTTGTTGAAGTCGAGCGTTCGATTCTTCTTGATATACTCCGTGTTCACTTCTTTTTATAAGTCCGGAATCGCGATCGCCATCTTCTTGAGAGTGTAACTCTTCACCTTCTCTTCGGTCTCTTGGGGGAAGGTGAATGTCTCCTTCACATCGTTCCAAAGCATGTTCTTCGTATCTTGAGGGACCTGATCCCATTTTGCTATGCTAATTGCCACGTGGTCCCTAACGTGGGCGCCGCATGCGAATTGAACGCCCAAGCGCCCGAGGGTGCAAGAGGTCGGCCGTCTCGCCGACTTCGGTGATAACATGTCTTGCCTTCTTCTTCTTGCTTGGACCTCGCCGACGTGATTGCTCGCTGGTTGACCGATCCAAAGCATGGTACAATCATGAGCAGGTCAAGATATTGGCTTAGCATGGTAGTGGAACCGACAATCATGAGCGTGATGATTGTTACCTCGCTGGCCTCATCGTGCTCTGCGGCCTCATTGGCCTCGGTGGCGGTGCAGGCTCGCCGATCTCATGACCATCACTTCCATAATCAAACTTAACATAAATGTTTCTTCATCCATCGTCGTTTCTTAGGCTAGAAGAAGCACCGAAAATTAACGAAAATAGATTTCATTTCATGTAAAGTTGATGGTACTACTCTAAAACGGCGTGGAAGACGGTAGAGAGAGGATGGGCGGCGACGCCGAAGATGTTCCTAATGTAAATCGGCCAAATACTATACGATGGTAATTTTGCTAGAGTTAAGAGGAAATCAAGTGATTGATGTTATGACCTCATACTACAAACATGTGCACATGTAACTTTAAAATGATACTTATACATTAGAAAAAATTCATATGATACATATACATCTCGAAATGAACAAATAAAATGAAAAAATTCATATATTCTTAAGAATATATTTGCTTAATAAAAAATAATGAATCATTCTTCCACACTAAAATGATTTTAAAAAAAAAGCCCCTGCAAGTTCAAGAAGCATGGATGTCGAGAGCGCGTCAAGACACCGAGAGGCGAAGCCATGAGGAGGCAGTTTCGCTTATCATGGACTTGGTTGCTTTGTCTTCTTCCGCACTACCCTTGTCCATAGGCTTCCTCTCGCTCCTCTTCTTCATTGATCTGGAGTTCAAAATTCTGAACAAAATTCATGATGACTTTGTTTGCAAATTCTGTTGAAATTGTAACACCCTAAAAATTTCTAAATTATTATTCAATCATTTATTTTTATTTTTTCTAAATCTCTAGCACTTAATTAATGATGTTTTCAAAAATAATTTCTTGATGGAAATTAAAACCAAAATTATACTAGAAGTAATTTTCTAAGTTTAAAATATTCCAAAGTACTTTTGAAAACTTTTCTCAAATATTGAACTCATTTTATATTTTCTATAAAGCCATTCATATTTACGATATTATTTTAATTCGCAAATGAATTTAAATTTCTTCTTTCCACATAACCATTGCCATTTGAAGATCCCAAACTCCATGATTTCCATGCACCATTCTCCCCCAACTCGTGCAACCAAACCTCATCCTTCATCGATCGATGGAACTAAAACCTAAATTTAAGCTAGATCCACACATTAAATACGAGCTACATTATAATCCAAGTAAATTCTAAGCTTACACAACAAGTTTTTGTACCTTATTTGAAAAGATCAAGCTAGATCTCTACATTCATATTAATCTTTCATCAATCATGGGAAAAGATCAATTTTTTTCATAATTCAAGCAAAAAAAGAGGCTCCATTTAACACCAAATGATGTGAGGAATGATGTTACTAACCTTAGTTACCTTGGTTGCGAGTAAAATGACCAAAATTTTGAAATTTGGGCAGCACCTCCCTCTACATTCATAATCTTTCATCAATCTCATGGGAAAAGATCAAATTTTCTTCATAATTCAAGCAAAAAGAGGCTCCATTTAACACCAAATGAAGTGAGGAATGATATTACTAACCTTAGCTACCTTGGTTGTGAGTAAAATGACCAAAATTTTGAAATTTTGGGCAGCACCTCCGCTCCTTCAAGCTCTTGGCCGAAGCTCCACTTTGTTCTTTTCGCGCACTGGAATGATCCGGGTCCGCAGAGAGCGGAGGAGGAAGAAGTTTAAATTGGGAGATCAAGACGGTTCAATACACTAACCGAATCGATGGTACTGATTTATCGATGCCGGTTAGGTATCACGCACGCAGTACTAGTGAGTCTCAGCTAAATAGTACGGTTCAATACATGAACCGAATCGATCGTTATACCATCCGTACCGGTTAGTGTATTGAACCGTCTTATCTCCCCAAACTTCAGGCCGTTGAACCGGGGCCGATCTAACTATCGGTCCGGTTAAATCTTCAACCAGTCTTGATGGGCCGGTAGCAAAGGTCGATTTTGTAGTAGTGAGTGTTGAAGTATAAGTAAATTGCTCACCTTTCCTCATCAGCTTAAGCTTTTGGGTGAACTGGCTGGTGCATGCAACTCAATATGGTATCAGAGCTAAGAGGTCTTGAGTTCAAGACTCGGTTGACGCAATTAAAAAAAATAATTGCAATCCACTTCTATTCCACGTCTTAGGCCTGAGGGAGCCTACACGTGAGGGGGAGTGTTGAAGTATAAGTAAATTGCCCACCTTTCCTTATCAGTTTAAGCTTTTGGGTGAACTGGCTGGTGCATGCAACTCAATAGTCAGCTTGTTGTTTTATTTGTAAGTTGTTTTATTTGTAAGGTATCTCAAGAATTTTCTTTCGGATCAACTCGGTCTTATCTATGACCAATTCACCATCATTTGGAAAATGTTGTCCCGTACGTGATCGGTTCCTTTCAATAATCAATACCTTTGAAACCATGGATCACGCACGCTTTCTTGAATCCATTCAGTTGATTTTTTTAAAAGACAAAAATGCACTACAGGTCTTGAAATTTTATAAATTCTTCGGGCATTGCAAGACTCCCATTAGTTATACGCCGGCCATGGCTACAGCACGCTATGTGTGGCTTAGTTGTCAGCTTTTTGTTTTATTCATAAGGTATCTTAAGAATTTTCTTGCTTACCAACTCTGTGTTATCTATGAATACTACTATAGAACAGGCCATCTTTACCGGCATATCACTGTCGGTTGGGTTAGAGCCGGCAATGAGAACATATCACTGCCAATTCAAAAGTCCGGTAGAAGGCCAGATCACTTATCTCTACCAGTTCGTGAAACCAACCGGCAATGATAACAAGATATCATTGCCAATTTATATCCAAAACCGCCAGTGATACATCACTACCGGTTCAGTTACCACCAAGCAGTGATATTAGCATTTTCACTGCCGATTGTACTCTAGAACCGGCAGTGATAAGTATTTTCTCGCGCAATCTTACCTTATCAGTGCCGGGTGGATATAAGCATTTTCACTGCCAGATGTACTCCAAAACCAGCAATGATAAGTATTGTCCCGCACAATCCAACCTTATCATTGCCGGTTCTATGTAGAACCTATAGTGATAAGTATTTTTATATAGGTGTTCTCCTCCCGGCCAAGCAAAACAGAAAGGAGCTCTGTCTTTGCTCATTGGCAAGGATTTTGGTGGCTTGCTGCTGGAAAATTGTACCAAAATTCATCTCGCATTTTCTCTCAAGGTTAGTAACTTGGCTATATTATATTTGTAGTTAGATTTTACTTTGTAGATTGCTCTAGATTTTGATTATTAGTGATTGTATGTTGTATTTTAGGTTGGCGGTGCTCAAATTAAGATATAGCTAATTTAGTGAATAAATTACATTTCTTATTCATTTAGTGATTTAGTGGATTTTTAAATAATAAAATTGCTAGATGGACCATTATATCTAATTATAATTATTTTAAATAATAAAAAATTGTTATATGGAATTTTAAATAGTGAAAACTCGCTAGATGAATATTTAAATAATAAAAAATAGTAGATGGATTTTCCAATAACGAAGATACATTTTAAATCTAATTATTTACAAATATATACTTATTTTCAATTATATGCTTATTTGATGTATATTAATTTAATTTATTAGCACTACATAACAAATAAAATGAATAAATTATTTAAATAATAAAAATTGCTAGATGGATATTTAAATAATGAAAAAAGGTTGATGTATTTTAATATAGTCAAAATTGCTAGATGGATTTTTAAATCTAATCATTTACAATTATATTTGACGAGGGCTGAAGAAACTTCCGACAAAGTCAACATACGGTCAACAAGGGGCCTCAAGCTCGAGCTCGGGAGTGGCATCGCCGACCAAGACCTGGGTTGCGCGGACTCCCTCACGACCCAGAGCTCGAGATCGTCAAGACCTCATGATCGGGGACAAGCATTCGGCTCCAGCTCGAGAGGATTGGCTCGGGACCAGAGCACGCACCCCACGACGGTTACCAAGACCGTGAATGTAGGAGTTAAGGTTGGCGTGGGCGGCATAATAGGGGCAGTTACAGCCCACCTTCAATGCGCACGAAGCCACTTCCCCGGGAATCTCTCCCGTCCGTTGCAGACAGCATTCGGGAGTATGTAAGACCGCGCAAGGCATATGTGCGGGATGGACTCATCAGCAATAGGCCAATAGACATAAACAGGGCACTCAAGCCCAAGCTGTAATTCACCTTTTGTACTCATAATTAGTGAATTCCTCTCCTCCGGAGGAGACTGGATGTAGAGCTATTACCCGCCCAGGGGGCTCGAACCAGTATAACTCGTTGTGTCACGCTCTCTGTCGTCTTCCTCCGACCTCTGCGTTACAAACGCAAACCTCCGATGAGCAAAGCGCAGCTCGGGTCCCATATCACACAAGACCCCTACCACATTTCTTGCGGTTGGCGATCCCGATCGTCGACAATATTGTTATTTGCAATTATATGCTTATCTCATATTTATTGATCTAATTAATTAGCACTGCATGACTAATGTAAAGAATAAATTATTTTGTGATCATTTATTGATTTACTGAAATTTAGTTTCTTGCGGTTGGCGATCCCGATCGTCGACAGTTGGCGCCCACCGTGGGGCCCGATGGCTTCACTCAATCGAAGGTGCAGCATCAAGATCTCAGAAGCATGGCGCATCCCGATGAGATCCATTCGTCGTGCTCAGGCTCGGGCACGGTTCCCGCGCGCGGTGACTCCACACCCTTGTTTCCGCCCTCAGCCGGTTCATTTCAAGCAATCCTTCGACGATTAGGAGAAACTCTGGATCATGTGCTTCGACGGCTCGAGATCCTTCGCGCGCTCGGGGGCTGGAATTCTTATTCTCACCCCGCGCGGCCAGGCTAAGGTATGTGGTTCGTTTTGGGTTCTCGGCAGCTAACAATGTGGCAGTGTATGGAGCTCTCCCCGTGGGTCTTCGAGTTTGCAAGGCACTGGGCGCAAGGCCACCGATAGTCAAGGGCGACTCGGCTCACGGCACAACCAGCTTCAGAAAGACCACCAATGCTCGGAGACTCGATGGCCAAAGTATCTCGCCGAGGTGCGCGAATGGAGAAATAGTTCCAACTCGAACTCGTGCATCGCACTCAGAAGGACAACCTCAGCCACAGATCTCCCGTCAATCTCGCTCGTCCGATGATGCGATTCCTCCGAGCGCCGTCCCCGAGACCTTGGCGTCGCCATCAATCTTCGACTAGGTGGTCTCCGTCGCCATCATCAAAGGATCAGGCGTTGGGCATTTTTGTACCAGCTCGTCGATGGCAAACTTTACTGGCGGAATATCTCTAGAGTCCTGACAAGGTGCATTACCACAGAGGAGGGTAAGTACTTACTGAATGACATCCACTTTGGCCTCTGTGGAGCACACTCTTCTTTCAGGGCGATGGTCGGTAAGGTCTTCCCTAGGGGGTTCTACTGGCCAACTGCGCTTCAGGATGCTCGTGACATCATCCATACATGTCGAGCTCGCCACCGATGCTCTGAACCCGCCTCGCATCTGCACCATCCCGCTTGCTTGGCTCTTCTCGACATGGGGCACGACATCCTCGGCCCTTTCCCACAAGCCGCCGGGGTAAGAAGTTCTTGTTCGCGCCATCGACACATTCAAGAAGGGGAACGAGGCCGAGCTCGTTCGACCATCACGGCTCGGCGGTAGCGCTCGTTTTTCCGCTTATTCGTGGTCACCGGTATGGGGTTCCATGTAGAATTATCGGCGACAATGGGACTAAATTTACCCGTGAGTTGTTCGTGAATATTACGAAGACGAGGCACCAAAGTATGCTATGCTTCGTGGCCCATCCACGAGCAATGGAGCGATGGAGCGCCTACTTTACGATCGTCCAAGGCATCAAGAAGCTTAGTATCGATGAGCTCGAATGACACCGCCAGCACCTAGGTGGACGAACTTCCCACCATCTTATGGTCTATTGCACTAATCGCTGTCGGTGAAAGCGGCGAGGTCTACACCCTTCCGGCTTATGTTCGCATCGAAGCCGTCCTGCCTCCAGAGGTCACGCTAGGCTCTACCAGGGTCGGCTTGATTGATCAGATCGACTTCGAGCAAGAACGGTCTCTCGACCTTACCTGGCGAGAATAGTAAGATGTCGTGCATCGCTCACGATCAAGATTACACCGCAAGCTCTTTGCAGACATGCGTCCCGATCGGTACGACCTAGGAAGCTCCTTGTTGGGGACCTAGCCCTAAGACGAATTCAGGGCTTGTCCAACACCAACAAGTTATCCCCGCAGTGGGAGGGCCCCTATAGAGTTGTTTTAACAGATTGCACGGGGGCTTACCGGCTAGCGATGCCTGATGGCAGAGAGCTCTCTAGCTCGTAGAATATTGACCAGCTTCGAAAACTCTATGTGTAAACGCCTTTATCCTCAATTTCAATATACCATTATTCAACCATTATGTTGGTCTTGGTATTCTTTTCCGCTCATGTTTTCGTTGGTTTGGGTTTGAGATTTCTATGAATCCGACCTGCGTACAAGTGCTCTTGGTCTTGGCCTCAATGTTGCGAGCTTAAAATCACCCCCGTGGTCGAGCTACTCGTAAGTCGAATCTCTTCAAGACTCAAGCTCCCCCGCATCGTGGTTCGAGTCAAGCCCACATTCGATACCAAACAACAGAGCGCATGGTCGTGGTCGAGACTTGAAAGTCTCTCCCAGAAGCGGCCCTAACATCTTTGGGTCTAAGCTTTACCCTATGGGTCTCTATTAAGTTGTACTTAGTAAACTTCAAGGTCGAAGTTTTCTCGATCTTGCAGGACAAAGGTTTGGAGGTTTATGTGATTGCGTCCAAGGTCGGCGCTGCTCGACCTTGGCCACAACGGGGGCTGGACAAGTATACTCCCTCGAAGAAAGGCTAAGTACACAGTGAAAACTTTTGCGTCCTAAACGGGGAACATCTCAGACACAAGTTACTTTTGACAAAGGCAGCTTTGTTCTGTTAACCTTGTGTCTTACAAAATTCTACGTGCAACTTGTGCTTTGCTAACCCTATCTACAGATTGGCCATATCCCGAGCAAGCTTCTCTTGCTCAAGTTCGGCGAGCTTGGCCCTCAAGGTCGATAGCTCGCCTTGGAGTTCAAGGGCTTCGATGGCCGAGTCGGAGGCGCGGTGACGCTCGTCTTGGAGTTGGGCCAGGGCACTCTTCGCTCCTTTGGTCGCTCGTCCCAGCTTCTCCTCAAGCACCTTGGCTTTGGCCTCGAGCTCGGCAGAGGTCTTCACCGGGATGGCCGCTTGGTCTGCAGCCGCCTTCTTCAGCTCTTCCACCTTGGTTTGCTCGACCTCGAAGCGCTTTGGCTGACCGCGCACGCTCCTCCTCCACAACTGGGGTATTCTCAGCTCCCTTCCCCGTGGAGACCTCGCTCGGATCTTCAGTGGGACCCTCCGCGCTGACCTTAGCCAGATCGCGGTCGACCTCCATGGCCGTGGTCGCTCCGATCCCCGTGGTCGGGACGACCATGGCAGGCGCAATCTGGGCGGCCTCGTCTACAGCGGCTAGAGCTCCATGGGTGCCATCTTCGGACACCTTGGTCGAACTCGCCAACCGCGACTCAGCTCTACGGGCCCGCACGGATGCGTCCCTGGCCCGATGCGCGGTGCGGCACCAACTCGAAGGTGGTCTCCTTCTCGGGCTCGGGGGCTCATCCTGGGCAACGGGCATTGTCAGGATGGGCGAGCATTGAGCTCGGGGGCTCAAGGTCTGTGATGAAGAAAGGACTATTAAGCTAAAGGCAGTCAAAACTACGCGACAGAAAGAAAGTTAGTTACCTGGGTCTCCCGAGGACCTGAGCTCCTGGCGGCGCCCGCAGCATGTCGCTGCTGCAAAGGGAAAGAAGAAGCCAAGGAAGAAGACTGCGCAAAACTGACAAACTCGGGGGCTCGACCATGAGAGAACTGACCACAGCACGGTCGCCCCACTCGACGTACAGCTTCTTTAGAGTCCTGTCGCCAGCTCTGTCGTCCGGGGGCGGCCTCTTGCCCGCCTTTTTCGCCCTTGTTTGACCCAGTCAACGGCAGCATTCTCCTCGATGTATCGAACAGCTCTTGGTGGTCCTGCAAGCATGCCTGGGATTGCCAGGTGTCCGTCATCGGAGCCTTTTTTGGTCTCTGCTCGATCTGGACCTTGGGCCCTGGGAAGCCGGCAGATCGTTTCTTCCGTCCAAGACAGGAGGCTCGAGGTCGTCCCGAGCACCTTGTTCCGACCTTAAGCCTCGGGGGCTAGCTGACGAGGGCTGAAGAAACTTCCGACAAAGTCAACATACGGTTAACAGGGGGCCCCAAGCTCGAGCTCGGGAGTGGCATCGCCGACCAAGACCTGGGTTGCGCGGACTCCCTCACGACCCAGAGCTCGAGATCGCCAAGACCTCATGATCGGGGACAAGCATCGGCTCCAGCCGAGAGGAATAGCTCGACCAGAGCACGCACCCCACGACGGTTACTAAGATCAGAATGTAGGAGTTAAGGCGTGGCGCGGCATAATAGGGGCGATTCTGACCACCTTCACGCGCACGGCCACTTCCCTGAATCTCTCCCGTCTGTTCGACAAAGATTCGGGAGTATGTAAGACCGCAAAGGCATATGTGCGGGATGGACTCATCGTTAATAGGCCAATAGACATAAACAGGCACTCAAGCCCAAGTCAGAATTCACCTTTTGTACTCATAATTAGTGAATTCCTCTCCTCCGGAGGAGACCGGATGTAGAGCTATTACCCGTCCAGGCTCGAACCAAGATAACTCTGTTGTGTCACGCCTCTCGCGTTTCCTCCGACCTCTCACGTGAAATGCAAACCTCCGGTGAGCAAAGCGCAGCTCGGGTCCCATATCACACAAGACCCCTACCACATTTCTTGCGGTTGGCGATCCCGATCGTCGACAATATTGTTATTTGCAATTATATGCTTATCTCATATTTATTGATCTAATTAATTAGCACTGCATGACTAATGTAAAGAATAAATTATTTTGTGATCGTTTATTGATTTACTGAAATTTAGTTTCTTAAAATTAATTGTAGATGGACCGAAGGTGGATGTATTGCATGAATTGTCGCGGCCTAGAATTCTTTAATAGTGTGACTTATTTTCTGTATGTGGCCATGGCACACAAGTCGAAGAAGCTAGCGAACTATATGTGTTGTCCACGTATTGATTGCAAAAATGAGAAGCTATTTTCTAACGTAGAGTCGATACGTGCACACTTGCTTCGAAGGGGTTTCAAGGCTGGCTATACCTGTTGGACTGAGCACGGTGAAGATGAGATTGTACATGAAGGGCACCACATTGATGAAGATAACGGAGACAACGATATGACGGTGGTGGAAAATACGTTGTTGATAGTTACGAAGATGATCTAGATCAAATATTGCGTGATGGGGAGGGGGACTTCAAGAGTGAAAGAGAGTTTCAAAAGTTCCAGCATATGATAGAGAACTCTACATCACCATTGTACCCGGACTATAAGGAGAAGCATAAAAAGCTGCATACCATACTTACACTACTATCTCAAGGCAAGCAATGGTTGGTCCGATAAGAGCATCACTGAGCTGTTATGTCTCTTGGGGGACTTGCTTCCAGAGAGTTATGTGTTGCATGCAACTACGTACCAGGCTAAGTAAGTTGTCTGCCCATTGGGACTAGAAGTACATAGAATACATGCATGTCCAAATGATTGCATATTATATCGCAATGAGTTTGCAGACTTGGATGCTTGTGCTTTTTGCAAAGTAAAGCGGTATAAGGGCAACGATAATGATATCGATAACGATGATATCGGGGTGAAGCGTAAGAAGAAGAGATCCTCTAGTAAGGTAGTGTGGTATTTCCCTATAATCCCCCGTCTGAAGCGATTCTTTGTGAACAAAAGGCATGCCCAATTGCTATGATGGCACGCCGAAGAGCGTAAGAAGGATGGAATGCTCAGACACCCTGTTGATTATGTGCAATAGAGGAACATCGATAGAAAATATAAGAAAAACTTTGCATATGATGTGAGGAATATAAGGTTCAGATTGAGTACAGATGGAATGAATCCTTTTGATAATATAAGTAGTCATCATAGCACTTAGTCGGTGACTCTATATATCTACAACCTTCTCCTTGGCTCTGTATGAAGCGAAAATATATTATGATACTACTACTGATCCAAGAGTCTAGGCAACCTAGCAACGATATCGATGTGTACCTCAAACTATTGGTTGAAGATCTTCTAATATTGTGGAACGATGGTGTACACATATGGGACGAGTATAAAAGAGAGAAGTTTATCCTACGTACATTGTTGTTCGTAACCATCAATGATTACCCTGCCCTTGGTAACCTGTCGGGCCAGACAACAAAAGATTTCAACAGATACGTTCAGTGTTTAGATGATATAGCTAGTCGGTGACTAAAAGAATTGAATGCATTTTTGAGTGGAGAAGCTTGCTTGGGCACAAAATGAGTTCAATGAAGTGACCAACCAGGCTTCAATGCCGGTGGGGGGGGGGGGGTATTTATAACCCCCCACACCTAAACTAGCCGTTACAGTAAAAAATCCCAGGAAAATTAGCTAGCCCGGCACTACCGCCCTCTAGGGGCCAGTAGTGCCGACTTTGGCTCCAACAACTAATTTTTGCATTAAATACATTGTGATCTAGCCGTTGTATGAAAGTTCCCCTCAAGACCGGCACTACCGCTATATGAGACCGGTAGTGCCGCAGTTTTAGCTTGGCAAAGATACCATCTTTGTTAAAAAGCTACCGCAGGTGATGGTGCGGTACTACTGCTAAAAGCGGCGCTACCGCACCAACCCTCCGGTAGTGCCGACTTCTGAATTTCTAGAACACCTGCCTTCTTTAAAAAGCTACTGATGTTTTATACGTGGTAGTGCCACTTGAACCTTGAAGACAGGAATTCAACTGCCCTTTCTATTTGCGTAAGAAAACTATTTTGTTCGCACTTTCTATTTGCGTAAGAAAAGTATGCTCCTTTCCCTCCTCCAACTGCCAGAGTTCACTAGCGCGAAAGAAAAATAGATGGATTGAACGACGGGACATTAACCTGGATTTAGCCCTCCTCTCTACTATATACTGGCTAGACATCAGTTTAGAGCAAAGCGTGAACTCTGCTTCTAACCATCAATAAGATTGACTCGAACAAGACTGGGTTCCTATGAAAGTGAAAGGCAGGAGCTCTTGTATTAAAAAAAAACTTCCTTTTCTTTGGGTATCTCGAATGCCAGTTCGAGGGTGTGCTTTTAGGTCTTGATCGAGAGTGCTTCCTTTTGTGCCTTGGTTAGACGGAACTAGAAATGGCGGGACTATGGAGAAGGGTTCCTCGGGCGAGATAGCTAAGCGTGTACGATGAATTCTGTGTATCTCAAGATCTCGAGAAAGGTGCTGATTACAGCTCGTTCCTGGATGGACCATAGGCCCGATGTTAGAGAGTGTAGTTCGAGCATTTTATTGTGTGCTCGATCCGTGATACGCAGCAATCTCCTCGCTTACTATTGATCTAATGACAGCTTGATTGAGACTTGCCATTGTCATCTTTCGAAGTTTAACTCTTATCCGGTTTCACTCTGTTCTCCTCTGCCGACGGGAAGTGCTCGGTCTCGATAACTTCGCTTCGCATCGATCAGCAGGAGGGAATTTGAGGTTCTTGGTCCTCTCATAAATCACCGCCACCTTGCTCCTTTCGCATGATGTGCTCATTCTCATCGAATGGTGGTGTTGCCACTAACCTTTTACCCGAATCGTGGAAGTCAAAGACCAATAGGGGGCTGCGGGGAAGGATGGTTTCTCCCCTGTACTCCGTCCGGCTGCTCCCCTGGAGGAATCACTTGTGAAGCCCTGACTCACTAATTTTCTGGACACGAAAGTTTTTCTTTGTGGGAGAACTAATACTTCCTTTTGGGACAGGATTCCACGATTCTCTCATTTTCATGAGAGCCCCTCTTCTATGCGGTATACTTTTGCTTTGACTTAAAACGAATTTGAAGCATTTCTTTGAACAGCACCAAATCATTCCACCTCGGATGATTGGATTTTCAACCCCAACAAGGCCTCTTGAGCCTCGGGCACAGTTGAAGAAAGATTCTCCTTCGGCTTGTCTTTGTCGAATTTTTTTTCATCTGCTTCGCGCGCTCAGGTCAACGATTTATCGCTCGCTTTTAGGGCAACAACCCTTGCTCAAACATCAAGCGCAAGTATCCCGGATGCTTGATCAGCATTGCGCCCGCAACGCCGCTTAACCCACCCTTTTGCCAACGAAGATAGCATGGCTAAAGAAACAAGCAAGGAAACAAGAACGGATTGAGCAAGATTAGCTGAAGCCGCTATGCTGCTAGCACACGCAGCCGTTTTCTTGTTTGAGCGCTTCGGCCTGCTTGGCAGCAGTTGGGATGGGGATGAAGGATTGCGCATGGGAGTTTGCTTTTTAGTGCTAATCCCTTGTTTGCTTGGAGAGATGGGAAATCACGGGAAATTAATATCTAACTTGCTGGAGATTCTAACATAAGTCGCAATGAAAGGAACATTGGCATTGATCGAGTAATTCCTGCCCAATTCCCAGCCCCACCCTAGGTTTAACATGGTGCGAGTTGTGGGGCCGAATTAATTCACCTTCCCCATCTCTCCTATTGTCCCACGTCCTACCAAACAAGTGACTTTACAATCTATATCCCCTAAATTCCCAGTCGCCCACTTTGGGGATTTGGGAGACAGGGATGGGGATGGAAGCAATTTATTTATATGCTCCTGTAGTCCTGTTTGCAGCTAAGAGGGGGAAGAGTTTCAGTAATTTTGATTTTTTTTTCCTTGAAGATATGGCGTGTATCTAGGAAACGTGGGTTGAAGGAATCGATTTCCCTCTTGCAGATGTACTCTAGCTTCCCCGGCTTAGGATATATATGTAGATCAATTATTCGTGACGTGTTCTAAAATATCCAGATCTAGGCTGACTGGCTGTCAGTAAAATACGCCAGAGGGCAACATGACCATTTCACTTTTGGACCCTCCATTGCTTACCTGCTCAACTAGTTAAAAATGGCACAGGAGAAGAGTTCTTTGTTTCAGTGGCACACAGAAAAATAGTGATTCTAGGATGGCGCATGCAAAATATCCACTACAGGAAAACCACATTTGTTCGTCGGCCCGCAGTATTTTCGTCGGCCTACATTAAGCCGACGGTAATAAAGTATATTTTTCGTCGGTCTAGGTCAAACCGACTAAAATAACAGTATTTTCGTCAGCTAAATACACTCACCGACGAAAGTACATATATTTTCGCCGCCGTGTCAAATGGGTTTATTTAAAACAATTCGCCTGTATGCCAAACTCAATTTGAAACTATTTTCGTCGGTTTATACAGCCGACGAAACAAAATGTTGTCCATTCGTCTTCCGCCACGTTGTCCGAAGATTATTTTCGTCGGCTTTTCTGGCCGACGAAAAACTATTAACAAGCCACGATTTAGTTTCGCCGCTTCACGCCGCATTTAAAATACAAATAATAAAGTCCCGCCCCCGATCTCTTCGCGAATTCAATCGACGCCGCCAAGCCAAGGCCAAGAACGCCCACGCTTTAGCGACTCCGCGCCGCCGCCGCCTCGCGCGCGCCTGCACCGCTGTTTGGCCGCGCCAGCCTCACACACACCGACCACGACGCGACGCCGCTGTCTTGCCGGCCTCGCGCCATCTCGCCTTCGAAAGCCACGCTGCCACCACGCCGGGCGCCGCAGAGACTCAAGGCCGCCTACCACCGCTTTTCTTCCCAAGACGCTTCAAGCAAGGTGAGTTTTTCGTCGGCTTAATAGTTAATTAGATGATTGCTTTATTAATTTAATTATAGGGCTATTTTCATCGCCAAGCAAATGAGCCGATTTAAAATCCATATTTTATTTTGTTTGGGCCATGATTAGTTGGGGGTTAAAGTCGGTACAACATGATTTAATTAAGTAGAATCGATTTAGTCACCAAGCCTAGGCGTCACTTTCGCTCGAAACGGCGATCTCACATTTACTTGTGAGGTGTGCGTTCCCGATTGTCCAGCTTTAATTTGGACAATTTAGGAATGGACGCTAGAGCATATGTAGGATTTATGATTTAGCCAATCGGTTCGAACGAATCTCGGCAAAGATGATCCAGCTTGTTCTCCGATGCACCAAGACTCGGGCGTATTCGGAGAACAATGGGTTATGCCGCCAAATTCGCTCGGGCCGTAAGGCTCGGCATAAACCGCGCTCAAGGCCCATTCTGGGTGGGTTTAGGACCTATCTTTCCCAAGAGTTCTTTGTTCACAACTAAGCCGCTGTGGTTGATATCGTGCATGTGTTTAGATTCGAGAATGGGTGATGATCAAGGTGGATGTATGATGGTTGGAGTAAGATCAAGCACTCAAGAGAATGGGCGGCCGTCAGACAAAGCGTCAGGGACCATGCATTCGCAGGGCCGCCGGTGGTGTCGCAAGTGCCCGTGTAGCAAGTGCCGCAACTATTCGTACCACGTGAAGTCGGATGTAGAGCGGTACAGCGCGGATGGACACCTCCGCTTAGCGAGGCACATGGTAAGTATTTAGTCTTAGTTCAGTACGCTTTTGAATGCATGTCGCTAACTTTGGATTACAGGAGGCTGAAAGTGGTGTTGCCCCGAGCTACATCGATGTTTATCTTCGGGGACACCGAAGCACCGATCCAGAGTCGCTTGGACAGCTGTGCACCCAGTCAGCGACTTAGAAGATTGTGAGTTGTTCGACCTACTTTGATGAAATTTATGTCTTCAAACCGTTGTTTCAAGATTATCGGCATGCGTGAGCAATATGGGGATGAAATGGCTCTTGCGTCACGTACCGTGAGTACAACCGAGGAGTGAGGACCTCGATGTCTCAAATATTATACCAGAGTGGTGGGGGCAAGAGACATGGAAGGTGAAATAATCCTTATTTGTGTATAATCCCCTTTTTATTAATACCTTCCGCTTCATATATGTCTCATGGTGTGTTCTCCATGTTCAATGGGGTTGTGGATTCTGATGTCGCTCATTCCCAAGGAAGAGCGCAGGTGTCTCACAGAGCAGCTCGCTACTCCAGTGGATAATGCGAGGTTCATGAGTACGAGGAGCAAAGCTCAAAAACAGCGTGAGGAGGCTAGCCAACAACAGGAGCCGATAGCGGCACGGCGGAGATGGCACATTTAAGGCAAACGCAGACGCATTTCCAGTGAGCTCTTCGTAAAAGCTCAAAATCTCAACATATCGATTAATTTTTACTATTGCGGATCTAACACTTTGACTATATGCAGCAATCAGACGAATCAGGTGCTCAACACGTGCTTGTTTACGCTTTCACCTTCCTCCGCCGCTCTTCTGTATCCACCTCTGCAAGCACCGCAGATAATTATGCTTTTAGGTTAATTCGGTTTGAAAATTATTTGTAATTCTAGACTAACATGAAACTTCATAACTACTCTATAGGGTTCTCAGCCTCCTCAGCCGTTCTACGGGTATCTGCCACCAGAGCAAGCACCGCAGGTACATATGCTTTAGATTCATTCAGAATCTCCATATATATATATTTGTTGTGTGTGTTGAATTGGTATCACTACTGACCAACAATATCCTGTTGTTAAATCAAAAAAAGAACTCGCTTAATTAATTATTTGCAATTCTGTACTAACGTGAAATTTCATGACTCTACAGGGTTCTCACTTTCGCCATGGCACCCATTTCCGCCCACCACCACCAGACCAAATGTCAGAGTTCAAGCTCGCACACTCCTAATCTAGATGTCGACGCTTTTGCTCTCGAGGTAGTGGCTATAATTCAAACAACCCCGAGAGTTAGGATTGTACATTGTTGTGATGGATGATGACTTGTGATAAAACTCGTGATATTAATGTGATGCATATGTATGTTCTAATGGATAAAACTCGTGATATGTTTTGATTGATATATATATATATATATATATATATGGTGGTGTATTTATGATATTAATGTGATGCATTTGCGAATGTAATGGTAATACGATTTTGTGATTGTTCTGATTAATATGTTTCAGTGTATGTCAATTTGCGTAAAAACTGTATTTTTGGAACTCAAAACGAGCAAAGAGAAACAGATATATTGCAGGGGGGACCTCCCAGTATTTTCGTCGGCCCCACTGGCCGACAAAAATACTAAGGTTTCGCCTGCTCCTAGGGGTCCGAAAACGAGCAGATGATGACGGCCATGGGTGGATCCAAGATTGTTGTTAACAGGGTCGATTTAAAATATCGGCGCCCCAAAGATTTCCGCTTACCACGCCGCCGCATTTAAAAATAGCGGTGACGTGGCATGCCTTTTCTAGCATCGGCCTTTTGTTTTCGCTTCATTAGTACGGCCGATTTAAAATATCAGATTAGTTTGGCTGTTTATTTAAAAAACTTGCTATTTTCGCTTCACGATTTTCGCCGGTCTATTTTCGTTTTTGTCGATTTAAAATGCATATTTTCGTCGGAAAATCCCTCATTGTCGACGGCATATGGCCGACGAAAAAACACCATTTTCCTGTAGTGATCGATAAGGTCGAGTGGTACATACAAAATTTTCCTACTTAATTAGTTGTCTCTTAGGTACTCGTCACGTCACTTTTTCCTTAACTGATGGATGTACGTACCTAAGTGACATGCAAGTTTTGGAATCCGCCAATCTAAAATCGAAGTTTGAGAACTCAAGTGATCATCTCTTGCAAGTATATATATTTGGTGCAATTGGCTCTAGATTTAATTTAATATAGTTTAGACAAAGCTACTCGTTGTGTTTATAGATCTTATCCACCCCTCAATTTTCCTCATTTCTAAAATTTCAAATGGTAATCTTACTATGTATTTCCTTCTATAATTATATAAATATAACCAAAATATAGTTACATTATACTGTAAGACCCCAGATTTACCATCCGGAATCTCCTGTGTATTTTTGTACTAGTCCCGCATCGCTTGTTAGTACACACAAAGGAAGCAAAGGATAATCATAACCGTAATGTAACTAAGTAATAGCATAAATATAAAAGTACCAGCCACATGGCTATTTATTACATCTCCTGGTCACATGACCTTTCACAGCAGCGGAAACAAAAACATCAAGATAAAACCCAAAAGACACCACAAAGCATTTACTAGAGCGCTGCTTAGTTATCTTGGCGATCTCCAACGAACTCCTCGTCATAGAACTCATTGTCGCCGATCGCATCTTGGTAATTTCTAATGACAAAATTTTGTGTAGCATGTGAGTATAAACGTATCGGGACCCGGATTTGCAAATCCGACCTCTCGTATTCAGACTAGTCCAGATCACGCTTAGTGCACACAGCCTCAACATTGGTACATATCACACCATAATCAACTAAATAATAAGTTCTTTAATTAAATACTAACTAGTTGATTGACCTTATGGTCAAGTTAAAGATACGATTGCAGGCGTAAGAATTATTAAAGTATTCAAATGCAATGAAATAGAATAAACTCGTGGCGCCAACCAATTTGCCACAGTAATCGATCGGGCTCGCTTCCCTAGTTCGCTTGGGCCTCCCGATACTCCTCCTCCCGAGTGGGTTGCTTCTTCTTCAACCGGTTGTGTTGTTGTGGGTGAGTACTTTGAGCACTCAGCAAGTCATGCATGTAATGCAATTTCTAATATTCTACATGCATGGGCTTAGTACAAAGGATAGGCTAAGGTTCATGAGCTGACAAAGATTCAAGATAACAAGAATAGATTGCAAAGCAAGAAACAAAGAGTAAGAATAATAGCTTTCACAAACATTTCAATCAGATATCCTTTTTCCATCCTAAGTCAAGTTCTCATTACTAACCCAAGCATTTTTCCATAAACAATTCATTTTTATGAAAATCTAACCCTTGATCAGAATCAATGAGCGATGCTCAATACTGTGAGCACGGCTATTCAATAGGTTGTACACTCGCAGAGGTTATACACTTTACCCACAAGATACACCAAGTACCACCAAGGCAAATAACCGTGAACGGCCTTTCCAAAGTTCTATCTAAACCCAAGATCGCCTCGCTAAGGTTTCAACACCGAGGGACTGGTTACTGCACCTGTGGCCCCTCTTGCGCCATGTGAGTTCTCATCCGCTTCTCCCGCCTCACACCACCACGACAAGACTCAAAGAATAGATTTCTGGGCTTATTTAGCTAAGCCCGCCCCATTACGGAGCTTGTGGTTGTATGAAAGACTCGCCAAATGCTCGCAAGGTTAAGTCCTTAGTTGACCGAGGCAAGACTAACCAACAATGACCTTAAACATCCAAAACCAAATAAAACCAACACGACCGCCTAGCTTGCCACTCTTGGCCCACCGTAAACAATCTTGCCACATGCCTTAGTCTAAATCATTTTCCCACCTCGTTCTTACCATTGCACCCCGTACATCATCAACTTAATCACATATGTCTTATTCACAAATCATGTTCCATATCTCATTAGGTCAATATTTACTTTGGTATTCCAAAATCATAAATGTCCACGCAAGTGGCTAAGCATACTACTTCGGCCTACTCAACCCATGTTGGCAAATTATTAATGTCCAACTATTAGTCCGTAACCTAGGGTGACAAATGTTTCATGGCATACAATTATATACGATAAGGTGGCATACAAGAACTAGGCATTTAACTAATCCCAAAAACTTATTCAAAGTCATTTCTATCAAATTAGCATGCAATAGTTTAAATCAAAGTAACTTGCTCTAATAGGTTCAACATGATCAAACACAACTTGCCTTCAAAAAGTACTCGATTCTCGCCCCGAGCTGTTCTCGGGTCGTAACCTCTCTCGAAACCTTCGCACTTCAACGCCTACGCCAGTAACGCAATTAAACACCAATAAATAAATAAACAGTAGACCAACAGTGCTAAAAATTCAATTAAAATTCATAAACGAAAGATCACAATTTTACAAATTTATAGAAATTGGAATCACTCAAATCGGAGTTAAAACGCAAAAGTTATAAGCATTTGAAGTTTCAAAATATATTTAAAATCAATATACCGAATTAAATAAATATTTTCTTTTTCGAAAATTAATTATTGCGCCATCCGTGACACGGTCGCCACCAGAGAGTGACACGGGTCTCGCCGATGTCACCGACCGGCCTCGTGGCCGACGCCAAGATGACGCCATCGCCGACCATCGACAGATGGGACCCACCGTGACGTTAGCCTCGACGTCACGGCCCGGCGGCCGACATGCGGGTCTGCGGTTGCCGCCGACTATGCGCACAAAGGCGCGTAGCGGTGTCATCGACATGTGGGTCCGCTTTGTCGCGACACGTACGCGAACGGCGACGCAGCATTACGGCCGCCTCGGATTTGCATCTAACTACGGAGGTTTGAAGATGGGGTTCACCGTTTACCGGGCGACGGGCTCACCTCGGCCGGATGAAGATCGTCCTACCGGCGAGGCTCGAGAGTTCCGGCGATGTTATGCGGCGTGGTCCGACCGAGACGGAGACGAAGACGGGCCGACGGCGCTCGCGTTCTCCGACGTGAAGAGGTAACGCCCCGGCGCGCTTTGACGTGAGGAACTCCGAGAGACCAACGGCGACGGCGAGGGTGACCGCGACGGCGAACGGCTCAAAGAAATGCGGCGGACGGCTTGAGGACTTCGGCGAAGCTCGCGGCGCGGCGGCGGCGCCTCGGCGCGGTGAAGTGTACTACCGATGCGGCGCGAGGTGGGGATCACAACCCGTGGCGGCGCAATAAATAGCCCTCGACGTCCGTGAAAAGCGCGAGACCGAGGCCCACACGGGCGGCGCATGAATCCGGCGGGATACGAATAGACGGGCGCGACGGGACCGCTTGGATGGAGATCGGACGCCACCGCGCTTAGGGTTTTTCCGAACGTGCCGCATAAGACTCGCCCAAGATCGTTTCATCGATTTTAATCCTTTTCCTAATAAAATTAATTTCTAAAATAAAATAATTTATTTGGGGCATTAAAAATATCGAGAAAATTTGGAAAAATTCTCAAAAATATTTTAAGACATTTGTGACTAAAATAAAATATTTTCAGCAAAACTTTATTTTAACTTTTCCATTATTTAATTAATTTGATAAATGTCTTAATTCAAAATAAATCCAAATAAATTCCAGAAATTTCTCAAAAATTCAAAATGCCAATTAAACACAAGAAAAGCAAAAATTGGGGTGTTACAAAACGTACTCCGCAAGTCTGGGAAAATGCAACATGTAGGGCTTTCCAAGGAAAGGCTTAATAAGGTTCTTTTGCATAAAGCCAAGTTTCATCAAACTATACTTAAAAATAATTTTCACAATGAACATTTTAACAAATATTTTAACAATTGAATATATTTATTATTCTAGCGAAGGTTCTATCCACCATCACTAGTATACTGGCACATGACCCTATCCATCATGATCAAAACAGGTTCCATCTACCTGATTGGCTCAATCCGCCAAATAAACATTCGAGAATTCTAACCACTCCCGAATCCCAAAACATCAGTTATTTTGAAAACCAAAATCAAGTCTACCAGATGAAAGCATTCTTCGTTTTGCCTTTGACCGTAGGCACGGCTATTCGAATAGTTTTACACTCTGCAGACATGTATAGCTTTACCCACAAGACATGATCATGTCTTGATGCCAAGCGCTACGAACACACTTCCTTTGGTGTGCCGACAGAGAGTTCATGACAAGGCCTTTACAATATATACGCCTAACCCGACCCACCCGCTGAGGTTTCACCGCTGTTAGGATTCCATCCACCCAGTACAGAAGCCCCATCTTGCACCGTATGGGAAATACGACTTGCCTCCATCTGGCACCCATATTCCACCAACTGGCGAGTCTAAGTTAGGTTTCTACAAATTATTCAGCCAGATCGTACCCATTATAGACATGTGGTTGCACGATAATACTTAGAATGGACAGTCATAAGCGTCGGTCCTTAAATTGATTAGGACGGCTTTCACAAACCAGAACCAGTACTCCATCCACACCCGCCCGACAAACCATTCCGCCCCAATCTAAACCATTTTTTATTTTATTTTTATTTTATAATCACAGCAGCATCACCTTGCTACAGTTCGATAAAACACGTTTCAACAACATTTTAGAATTTATCCCACCATAGGCATTTTGATCAACATCCAACCTAAGCATAGTCTAACGTATTAAACAAGGTTAATCACATGATATATGATTTCATGATTAAAAACTTAAGGTTACAAAGCCATGGTAATCAAACAGCAAGGATGTCATTTCGAAATAGGTATAACTAACAACCTACATTTTAACATCATCAGTTTATATAAATAGCCATGCAAGTTGTAAACATTTTATAAAACAGTTATAGACAATGGGATCAATGTGCGTCAGGAAGACTTGCCTTCGTCGACGAGATGCGATGCGCTACACTGAAGGTCTTCTCTTTCGTCGGTGACTACAACCGCTTCTTCGACTACGCGCAAAACGGTACACAAAATGAATAAAATAAAATAAATAGAAATTAAAATTATAATAAAAATAATGACAGAAAGAGGATGAATTTAGAAATTTGAATCACTCGATTCCGAGTTCGGATGGACGAGAATGGGTCAAAGGAAGTTTGACAAAAAATAAAATCACGAATTAGGAATTGCATCAGAGCATCGCGATGCTAAAGGTTGCTTCTTCCTCTGGCGCTGGTTACAGAGGAATGAGCAGAGAGGAGCAGCGCCGGTTGGGGAGGAAAGGGGCGGCTCGCGGTCAGAATGGAACGACGGCGTTAGGCGGCGGCATACTCACGGTGGAGGGCGCCAGGCGCGCGGCGACGCCAGAAGCAGGGCGTGACGCCATTGGAGATGCGGGCGACGGCTGGGTTCGCCGACCGGGAAAAGTATGGGATGGCTTGGCGCGAGCATGGCGGCCGGCGACGGCGAGGCCGAGCGCAACTAGCGACAAAACCGACGATCAAAAACAAGCCAACGACGACGGTCAAAACCACGAAATTTCTCGAAACTAGAGTGAGCACGGGATAGCTAGGATTAAGTGGAGTCTAAGGGTGCAAGGAATTGAATTGAATCATACCCAAACGAGAGAAATCGATGACTAACCTGAGCGATTTAATCGATTTATGAACAAACTCGAAATTCGGGGCCAAACTGCAACGAAAATCAAATCCGATTGAATGGTTGTGATCACGGAAGCAAGGGGCACAAAGTGACGCAGTTGATTTACCCAGAAACTCACCGGAGCAAAAGATGGATCACCGGTGTCTTTGGAGAATGCCGGGCGTCGGGTTTTCTCGAGTTTTGGAAAGGGAAACGACTCTGAATCAATGGGGCAAGGTGAGCACGGGGTAGATGACAGCAAGACGAAACTTTTGAGTACTCGTGACGTCCGGTGAGGTAAAGAAATACCCGAGATAATGGCCGAGCAATAAATTGTCATTAACGATTAATTGCGACCGTTTCACTCGGATTAAAGATGGGTAACGGCATGGCATTTGTTCTCCATTACGACGCCGTCGTGATGCTTCAGCTCCCACATGATTTGGTGCAGTATATTGAGAGATATGAAGGTTTGAAGTTGAAGCTAGACATGGGAAGCTTGGTCATGGAGGATGGCTGGAGGTGGAAGACAATGAATAGTGCTGAATCAAGAGCGCGCGAGATAAAATAGATAACAAGATCTAAAAATACCAAAAAAGATCCTGAAAATCATAAAGAATAAAATGGAACCCAATAAAATTAGTTTCGCTGATTTTGGATGAATTTTGGAATTTAGATAATTTTGGGACAAATAAAAATGGATTTAATGAAAGCGCGAGAGATAAAATACCAGAGGGATTCTATAAATCTTGGAAAAATTTCCAAAATCATTTTAGAATATTTGGAACCTAATTATATGAATTTTGAGATTTTTGGAGTATTTTGGAACTCGGGTGAAATTTCGATTAAGGACCAAAATTGGGAATTCTGACTTTGCGGACGATAAAGAATTGAACTCCAATTTCAGAAGGATATGGATGCCAGGTTAATTAGAAAATCGAGGAAAATCCAAATTTTGAATTTAATTATTTTAAATTAGCTTTTAGCATAAACCCGAAATTGGGGATGTTACAAACCTACCCTTTAGAGAGAATCTCGCCCCGAGATTCGCATTTAAGAAAGAAAAAGATCGAAACTCTCGCTTAAGGTCCTCTTCTTGCTCCCAAGTTGCTTCTTTCTCGGAATGGTTACTCCACTGAACCTTGCAAAACTTGATCACTCGGTTCCTGGTTCGATGCTTAGCTTCATCTAAGATTCTCGATCGATACTCGGATACGACAGGTCTTCTTTTAAATCCAATTTCTAAAGACATCTCGTTCTTCTCAAATTCGAGGCATTTCTTCAATCGAGACACGGAAATACATAATGCACATCGCACAACCGCGAGGAAGTTTCAACTTATAAGCAACCTCTCCTCTCGCAACTATTGAATGGACCTGCCGACGATCGATCGCCAACCGCAAGAAACGAGGTGGGGGTCAGAATGTTATGGGACTCGAGCTGCGCTTTGCTCGAACGGAGGAAGAAAATCGATCGTGGAGATGGTCGGAGCAAGACGACAACGAGCACGAGACGAGGGTTTATACTAGTTCGAGCCCCTGTGAAGGTAATAGTTTACTCTGCCGCCTTTGGCGCGTGATTTTCGTTATATGGGTGTACAAGGAAGTGTTTACAACTCAAGACAAAGAATGGCGATTCCTAGCTCGAGTCATTGTGGTGTTGTGTTTTTCTTCGTGTCCCCTAGAGCTCGTGACGCCCTGGTCTTTATACTCCCTCTCAGACGCAATCTGGCCGGAGATATCCTCGAAGGGGCCTTCACGCGACGTTGAAGGTCGCAAGAATCGCCTCGACTTGTCGCAAGACTCCGCTGTCATCCCCACGACCCGCTCTTCCGTAACTTCCTATTAAATGCCGATCCGAAATCCCAGTATGACCGGGCTTGAACGAGATCCCGCCTCGAGCTTGAGGTCGAAGCGCGTCGAGCTCGGGTCCACACGCTTAGGTCGAGTGCTCCAAGATGCACCTGTGTCGCGGTCGGGCCTTCCGAGCTTGGGGATCCGCTGACCGCACGCCACCTTGGCCAACGAGTGCCCACTCTCGCCTAGCCCCCGAGGCTCTAGGTCGGAGGGAACCCTTGGGACGACCTCGAGCCTTATTCTCGAGAGGGAGAAACCTTCAGAGGTCTAAACTCCTTGGTAGAGGCTCAAGGAGACCACAAAGCAAGTCTTTTGGCTCGACACCGATGACCTTCGGCCTTCGATGTCGGTACGGATGTGAACGGTTACGTGCACTGGCGGTGTTTCGACCGCCTTAATTGCGCCTACAAATCACGGTTGGCACGCTTTTAAGGCACCACGGATCGGGCTTTGAGCGTTATTGTTCTTAAGACCAACACCAAGACCTCCAAATAAAAACCTCCGCCTTTGCGCCTTTTGTCTTCTAGCCTCTCGCCGAGCAAGGCCCTTCCTTTCGCTTCCTCGACTCAAGCGCTTACGGCGCCATGACCAAGCTTGAAGGAGCACTCGTCAGTCTGCAAGGATGAAGGAGCTCGAGACCTCGGGATAGTGGACCCGGTGACATGGCGGTTGCGGGGCGGCGAGACCGAACCTCGCCCTGGATGATGAGATCGTCGCACCGAGCATTACGCCTTCCTTGGCCGCGGACGCCGGAGAGCGAAGTTCGTGGCGGACGCCCTTTCTAGTCGCAAATAGAGCTCATCAACTCGCACCGAATTCCGCCCTTACGCCGCCATCTTTTTCCATCATCGGCGAGGGATTCCCGAATCCTTCCCACCCTCGCCGTTCTTCCGCCATTACTCCTCTTCCGCCCCGGAAAGACCTCGTGGTCGATGTTCAGATTCCGACTTCGGACCGGCTCAAATGGCTTTTCCCGGCGTGCCGCCGGGACTCACTTGGCCCTGCCCGAAGCGGTGGTTTTATCTCAAGAAAGGGGAGCTCGGGCTCGATGTATGAGGGGACCCGCCACACGAGAAGAAGGAGACCCCGAGCCTCAAGATCTCGAGGTCGACGAGGAGGCCATTGCTGCCATACATATCAAGGCTTACGCTGCGGCCTCACCGCAGCAATCGCTGCCGACTTCTCAAGGAGCCGGCTCCCTCTACGGAGGAGGGAGCACCTGCTCTATGAGATCACGGACGCGACGACCCCACTCGTGAAGGTTCGGCTGCAAGACCTCCGCCTTGGAACTTTTTCTCGAGATTCATCCTCCACCTTTCCCCGACAAATTTCATGTTCTTGCAAAGACCGGCGAATCTCTGGTCTCCGGCAGATGTTCAAATGTTTGGGAAGCCGGGCGACGGGTACACCCTCGACGATCCGTCCCAAGAACGATTTCGCAGAAGGTCGAGGCAAGCCGCCCGACCTTGCCCTTGATCTTGTTTTTAGCGAAGGCCCTCTCGACCCACGCAAGTTCTCAGACTATCAGAGTCGCTTGATACACCAGAGGATGCTCCCATCACCCAATGGGGCAAGAGCAAGAAGGAGGAAGAGACCCCTCACCACGACAAGCCGTCAGAGGCGAAGAGGCCTCATGTCGAGTGGGGAACCGCGCCACGTAAGGACCCTACCGGCCGAGCCCCGAGCCCGAGTTCATGTGCCTTCTGCGCTTGATGAGATTTTCCCTTTGCAAAGAAGAGAGCGGCCATGGCAGCCGCCAGTCTTGCACTCGCCCCGGCCTCGAGCCTGCCCCCGCTGGCGATGGGCGATAAGTGAGCCGGCTCGACCTTGAGATCCTGTGTCGCGAGGACGCCAAGAAGCGAGGCGCCAAAGATTGGGGCAACAAGACCTTCGACGACTTCTACGAGATGGAGACTCGTGACCTGTAAATTCTTTGCATCCCGGCCGCGCCGCCCTTCGTGATCTTTTCCGCTTAGTGTATGCTTTTGATCGCAGACTGTGGAGCACCGAGCTCGAATTTGCCCTTTTGACGATGGCTATTGTCCGTATGCAGTCCGAGTCCGAGGAGGAGGATACGCTTGAGTTGGTCCTGCTGCCGCCTTTGCGCCTAACGCAGACTCCGCTTGGGTCGCCGAGCTCTGGTTTCGGGCCGGTGAGTTCGACTCAGCCCTTGATGATTTGGACGATGAAGAGCTCCACCCGCAACCAGCCGCTGGATTTTGACACCCATGAGGCTCATGATGCAACCGCCAAGTTGTCGATTCTCCTGCCACCGCGAGGAGGATGCCCAGAGCTCGTGGGTCAGGCCCGAGGCGGCACCCCAAGCTCCCGACCATGGCCGCCCAGTGCCGAGGTCAGCGATTCCACCCGCCACCCGGCAGACCAGTCATAGGGCTCCACTGACCGCCCTGAGGTGGTCAAGGTCGGCACCGAGGTCGCGGCACCCCGGCCGTGGAGGTCGAGAATCTGCGGCGGACTCCCGCCGCCCCTTGGAGCCGGAGATTTGGGCCACCGCCATGGTTGTCGGGACCAAGATCGCTGTCGCCGCCTTCTCCGGCTGCCGACGGCCGAACCCTGAGGAGGTGACGGACGACAAAGCCGCCTCTAGGGCGGTAACTCAAGATCCCGCCCGAAGCCCAATGTGGTCGGGTCGACTTGACACCGGTGCGCCGGCCGATGAGGAGGAAGAGATCCTCATGATCGTATTGACGATCATGAGGAATTTGCTCGCAGACGCTCGAAGGCCATCTCCGCAAGGTAAAGGTCTTTCCGCGATTTCAGAAGTTGGTAGCCCGTGCTCCTTATTCCTCACTTTGGGCCTCCTTCTCGCCGGAAGGTGATCGACCATGCCACCCATGGGCTACAAGGCCTTCAAGAGCATGCCGCTGCGTCAAGGGCCTTCGGGACGCAATAGAGGCGCGGAGGATGAGCGCGTCCAGCTCATCCGGACCATTGAGGTCGAGCAAGGAGAGCTCGGCGTATGCCCAGAGATTGATGATTTGGCGCCAGATGATGAGGGCGCAAGAAGTAGCCCATGCGGCGGAGCTCGAGCGAGCCGAGCCTCCTAACGCGACCACGGTTATAAGGCCGCCGAGCAAGAACGCCGCACGCACGGCCAAGGCGCCTGTGTCGAAGCGGGCCAAAGTTGAAGCCCCGAGAAGGTCGCCGCAGAAGCGCGCTTTCCTACGGAGGGCGCCCCTCAACTCGAGGCCAAGATCCTCGAACTCGAAGAGAAGCTTCGGCCGCCAACAAGGCAGCCGAGGACGAGCGGGCTAAGGTCGAGGCATCGAGAAGGCCGCCGGACCGGTCTTCCTTGCGAAAGCGCCCCGAGCTCGAGGCCAAGGTCTCTCGAGCTTGAAGGGAGGCTTGAGCGCGCTAAAAGGGCGGCGACGAAAAGCGATGACTCAGCCTCCAAGACGAACGGCACCGAGTCATGGATGCCTCCACTTGGGCCCTTCGTAACAGAGTGAGCTATCGCCCCGAGGACCAAAGTCGCCGAGCTCGAGCAAGAGAAGCTTGCCCGCAGATGGCCGACTTCGAAAAGACTTTAAAAAGCAAGGAATATACTTAACAGTAAACAGATTTTGGTGAACAAAGAAATCTTGTCCCTGTTATGAGTTCATTGTTTGGGGATACTTGAAGTCTTTTTTGTTACGCCTGTTAGTCGTGCACGCGCTCCTTAGGTCGTGGCGCCGATAGGGTAGCCTTACGCAGCCCTGCTGGGGCCCGAGGTCGAGCGACGCTGCGCCTTGGGCACAAGACGAGATACGGACGAGGGCCACGACCGCAGTTGAGGAACAATTCGCAGAGGTAGAAGGACACGAGGCGTAACATCGCAAATAGATTAGTGCGCGCACGCACCCTTGCGACCATGCGCATTGCTCGACTCACAGCGCGTGGGGTTCCTAGCTCGAGCCCCGCACAGGGAGAGCTAGATTGTGAAGAAGGTCGGCTTACGCTTAGCTCGTCTCACTGGGGTGAACGTAAAACCGCGCCACTTAGACTAGGAGCGTAATGCGCACAGACAAAGGTCGTGGTTCGAAAAAGAAGAGCCACTAAAAAAGAAAAGCGGCAATACCAAAGAAAGGTGTAAAAAAGGCAAAAATGAAAGACCAATTTTTATTGAAATGTGAGGCATAGAGGTTACACATAAAACTTCCGGTCGATCTATGTTCCACGAGCTAGAGAGTCTCTTCACATCGGCATCGCTAGCCCAGAAGCCCCGTGCGATCTGCTGAAACAACTCTATAGGGCCCTCCCATCAAGGGGATAACTTGTTGGTGCCGACGAGCTCAATCCGCCTCGTGGCTAGGGTCCCCAACAAGGAGCTTCCTAGGTCGTGACGACCGAGACGCATGTCTGCGAAGAGCTTGCGGTGTAGTGCTGATCGTAGCAAAGGCACGACATCTTACTTCTTCTCAGAGGGTGAGGTCGAGAGACCGTCAGGCTCGAAGTCGACTGGTCGCACTGCCGACCCTTGCAGCCCAAGCAGACCTCTGGAGGCAGGACGCCCTGCATCAACACGAGCCGAAGGGTGTGGACCCCTGTGGTCTCGGCTTGTCGTGGTACTTAATAGACCATAGGACGGGAAGTTCGGCCCACCCAGCCTTGCCAGACGATCGAGCTCATCTCACGACTCGCTTGACGCCTCGACAATTTTCGCTGGCTGTTCACGCTCCGCTGTTCGGGGTGAGCCACCGGCGGCAGATTTTGATGCCGAAGTTCTCACAAAATTCCCGGTGACCACGTAACAAGCTGAAGAAACGAATCACGCTCGAAAGAAGCTATGGTCGAGACCGGTTCAAATTTCTATCCACTTGGTGAAGGTGTCGACAATGACGAACAGAACCCTTCCCCGGTTGCTTGAGGAAAAGGGTCGAGGATGTCCAAATTTCCATGTCGAGAAGGGCCAGCGAGCTGAATGTCCGGAGCGCCAGAAGCGGGCCGATGCGATTCCGGCGGAACCGCATGGTCGGGCGCGACGATATCACGAGCATCCTGGCGCTGGCCAATAGTACCCTATTCGAAGGCCTTGCCACCATTGTCCTATACTTAAGAGTGCGCCTACGAGGCCCGAGGAATGTCATGTAGTAGGTACTTACCCTCCTCGTGGAGATGCACCATGCCAGATGCCTAAACATGTCGCTCAGAGTTTTCCTCGACGAGCGTGTATAGACTTGCCCTGCTTGATCCGCTCCTCTCGGCAGGTCGGGTGGCGAGGTTGCCACGGAGAGGAAATTGTGGATGGTCAGCAAGCAGAGGGAACACCTCGATCGCGGGCGACTATGACTTCGGTCGGAAATCGACGGGCCAAAAGCGCTCTGTGATGACGCCGGTGGGATGTCGCCGCCGAGGAGCCGAGCTTGAGAGGAAGTCTCATACTGGAGTTGTCCCTACCGATGTGTCTGAGCACCAAGTTCGAACCATTTCTCTATCTTGCGCGACCTCGGCGAGGTACTTTGCCATCGAAGTCTCCCCGAGCATTGGTAGTCCTTGTTGAACTGGTTGATGACGAGCCGAGTCGCCTTAACGACTCAGCGGCGACACCCAAAGCCTTGCAAGCTCGTGAAGTCGGCCAGAGGGCTTTCAGATTCGCGCCACATTGTTGGTCGCTGAAGCCAAAATGAATTACGACTTCAACTTGTCGCTGCAGGGGTAAGGATATGATCCCACTCGAGCGCTGAAGGACCTCGAGCCATCGAAGAACATGACCCAGGCTTCTCCTCTTCGCCTTGAAGCTCGGAGTGGGCTGCGGCGCCCGCCGACCACGGCCGCCGAGTACTTGAGACTTTATGGTCGTGCGGCTATGACCCGGACGCCGAATGCCGCCAGCCCATGGCCCACTTACGATTCGTCCGCCACCTTCCGGGTTCCGCAGATGTCCCCGAGCGGAAGTTGCTCGACGCGACCACGGAGTGCGCCCGAAATAGTGCCGAGCTTGCGCTGGCCATGAGGAGAGCGCACAACAGCTCAGACTGCGGGTAGCGCCTTCGCCGCGGCAAGACTTTCACGACGAATAAATGGGTGTCTGCTGAGACCCCTGCTCCGCCACCGTGACAAAGACTAACAAAGATGGGGGTGGCCGCGAGATAGAGCAAGAACGCCTCACCAGTGTTGTGGCGCTAGTAAGGAGGGTAGGGACGACAGTGCACGCCTTCAGTCTTCGGCGACCGCCGCGCCTCGAGTCCATTCAAAGCCCCATGCTTGCGCAGGTTCAAAGAATGGAGGCCACGCCGCCAAGCCTCAAATGAACTCGCCGAGGCGCTATGCGGCGGTGAGGCTTTGCACCGCCTCGATCGAGGTCGGGGCGCCATCTTCTCGACGCCTCGATCTTCCACTGGTTTGACCAACCCCGAGCCCCGATCATGTAGCCGAAAGCACCTTACGGACGCCGCACCAACACGCACTTTTCAGGTTGAGTTTGATATTGTGCTGCTCAGTTGGCGAAGGTCTCCTTGAGGTCACAAACGTGGTCGCCTTCAGAGAGGCTCTTGACTATATTATCGTCCATGTAGACCTCGAGGTTCCGCCCGATCTCCGGCCGAACGCCCCGGTCATCGACGCTAAAAGTGGCCTCGATTGCGCAGAATCAATGACATGGTCGTAGCAATAGGTGCCAAATGGTGTGATGAAGGCTGTTTTGCTCTCGTCGTCGACCGCCAACTTGATCTGGTGGTACCTCGAGTAAGCGTCCAGAAAGCTCAACATCCTAGCATTTGCGGTGGAGTCGACGATCTGGTCGATGCGCGGAAGCGGGAAGTTGTCCTTCGGGCAAGCCGAAGTTCAACCCCAGTATGGTCGACGCACATTCTCCACTCTTCCGCTTTTCTTCGAACGATGACCGGGTTGGCTACCACTGAGTAATCAATCTCCTGATGAACCCAAATTTCAAAAGCTTGTCCGTTCTTCTTGATGATCGCGACCTTCTCAGGAGAAGCGACGAGTTTCTCGCGCAAAAGTCGGGAGCCGATCCCACCTTTGTTAGCGCTGAAGGAAGGTGACGAGCTCGAGTTCCTATTTGGGACTCAAATTTCCCGAGACATGAACGCACTTTGGTCGGGTCGCTTCGCCGAGCGCAAGACGGCTTCGCCGCCCACTGGCTGATCGCCGCTTCCGGCGAAGCATTCTTCTCCGCTGCCTCCGGACCGGCTGGGGAGTATGCCCGCGAGAGCCAAAGCCTTGGTTTCGCAGCCGCACCGCCTGTTGGTCGCCTCGCACGGTGATGACACCGCTAGCTGTGCGACTTCATGCACCGTGGGCTATAGTGGTTGGTGGCCATAAACTTGACTAAGGCGGGCGCCCGAGGATGGCGCTAGTACGGAGGTCGCCGACCACCTCGAAGGTGACCACTCGGTCGCGGAAGTTGTCCGAGCCAAGGTGACGGCAAGACCACTCGCCCCAGAGAATGGTCGAGCTCCCGAGCACGATCCCGAAGAAGGAATCGCGACGCCTTGACCTTCGACCGAGGAATCTGATCCGGTCATTGCCGCCGCAGCAAGTTAAGAGAGCCGCCGCCATCGACCATGACGCGATCGATCATGTTGCCGATGGTCGGGTCACGACCAAGGCGGCCTTCGTGTCTCGGCCATACCGGAGAGCGCCCTCGGAGAGAAGGTGATGGTGGCCCCACCCACTTGCAGTGGCCGATCGATGGCTTCCCAACGGCGACCGTAGATGGCTCGAGCGGCGGCCTTGACTCACGCCTCGTCCGTAGGCCGACGAGCCACCGAAGATGACATCGATCCGCACTCGCTTTGCTGAACTCCAATCGAGGTCGCCGTGCTTCACGCCGATTCACCTACCGGCCGGGTCGTCATCCTTCGAGCACGGCATCTCCCCGCCATCATAGAAAGCGCCCACAATATTCGCCACGCCGCAGTTCGCAGGTCGTGGCCGCCTCCTGGAATAGACAGAATTTGGCCTCACATACCCACGCCCTCGGCCCTGGCCGAGCATCGGGTCCGCTGGGACCGCACGCGGTAGCCCTCTGCTGGGCCGGTTCTTCGCTCGTGAGGTCGGGTCGACCTTGGCGAGGCTTGAGTCCTCGAGTTTGACCTCGACCTCAAGGACTCGCACACATCCACCGAGACAATCACCCGCGTAGCCCTCCGCCACCTCTGCGATTGCGCTTTTGCTTTTGGTGGTGGAAGTTCGTCGGCGCCCGAGTTGGACTCTGCCGGCCTCGTTTGGTCTGCACTGCTTACCTTGGTCAGAGTCGCTTCCAATGGACGGCCGTCGTCGGCGGCTCACAGACGCTTCCGCCATGCGAAAAGTTTGTAGACGCCGAGCCTCGAGGTGATCTCTGTGTCCTCTGTTAGGTGTCGATCGCGACCTCGAACTTGAAGGCCTTGATGACGGCCTCGCCGAAATGCTCGATCAGTTCCTCAGCGATGAATCACCGCACGGTCACATAGCGGCTCGTTTGCCTCGATGACACGATCCAGTCCTTCTCCTGCCGCCGCCAGAATAACTCGAAGTTGGAGCGGCGGCGCTCTGACGGCACCACGACCAAGGAACCAGCTTCGTTAAAAGCCAGTCCTCGCGCCCCGGCCCAAAGACGTTCGGAGGTAGTTGGCCATCATGAGCTCGTTCCCGTACCGCCAGATAGCGGTCGAGTAGATGGACAGAACTCGCCTGGTTCTGGTCCCGCCGAAGCCGATCAGCGGCTTGAACCGAGTACACCGCGACGCGGCGAAGGCCGCTGGTACGCCATGCACCGTAGGTCGACAGGCACGCCGATCGTGGTCATCGCCGACAAGATCCCTGCTGCTGCCGGACTCGGAGTCGAGGCTGGCCCGGTGGCCCAACCTGCGGTGGGAATGACCTTGGTGCCGGGCACGGGAATCACCTGGTTGGTAACGCAGGCGGTCCTGGACCCTACGGCGTCTAGGCGGAACGTCCCGGGAGAGGTCCGCAGACCTACTGCCAGTCGACTCGGAGTGGCTCGGCTCGAGTCTGGTCCTGGTGGGCACGGTGCCCGTGGGACGCCGACGAGTCTGTGTCAAAGCATCGTCCCGAGCCCTTTGCCCGGGCTTCCCTCAGCAGAGGCGTCCGACGCGGTGACGGCGGACGGTTATCGCATTCGAGCGGGTCCTCGAAAGTGTTGACTTTGTGCGCGGAGGTTCGACTTTGCCGCAGAAGCGATCGAGCTCTTTCGCCACGGCCGCCAAAGAGCTCCGACCTCGCCTATCGGGTCGGCTATGATCCGGCGATAGCGCGGAGGCGCCTCTGAGGGAGGGAGCCCGGGCGCTCAGAAGACGGTCTGCCTTTCTCTGGGCCTCCGCCGGAGAGCGCGGCGGCTTGGTTGATGGCAACCCGCACCATCCGGTATGCGTTCGGGTTCTGCGGATCACGGCCATCCGCATCTCTCGGCGCCTTGACCGCCCGCCATCGTAACGCACGCCGCCGAGCAACGGGCGCAAGGCGGAATGAACACGAGTCGAGTCCGTGCTCGAGGAAAATCCATCGATGAAGGGCGCCATGCTCCCGGATCCCGTGTAGTTCCCGCGAAGAGCAAAACAATCGGCCCCACGGCGCCAAATGCCGACGATCGGATCGCCAACCGCAAGAAACGAGGTGGGGTCGAATGTTATGGGACCGTAGCTGCGCTTTGCTCGAACGGCGAAGAAAATCGATCGTGGAGATGGTCGGAGCAAGACGACAACGAGCACGAGACGAGGGTTTATACCGTTCGAGCCTCGTGAAGGTAATAGTTTCTATTCTGCCGCTTTGCGGCGGTGATTTTCGTATATGGGTGTACAAGGAAGTGTTTACAACTCAAGACAAAGAATGGCGATTCCTAGCTCGAGCTGCAGGTGTTGTGTTTTTTTCGTGGTCCCCCGAGCTCAAGCAAGGCTTGGGCTTTATACTCCTCTCAGACGCGAATCTGGCCGGGAGATATCCTCGAAGGGGCCTTCACGCTGTTGAAGGTCGGGCGCAATCGCCTCGGACTTGTCGCGACTCCGTGTCATCCCCACGACCGCTCTTCCGTAACTTCCGCACAAATGCCGATCCAAAATCCTGTATGGATCGGGGCTTGAACGAGATCCCGCCTCGAAGCTTGAGGTCGCGCGGCCGAAGCCGTCCACACTCTTAGGTCGAAGGCCCGGTATGCACCTGTGTCGCGGCGGGGCCTTCCGAGCTTGGGGATCCGTTGATCAAGACGCCAAATGGCCAACGAAAGTGCCCAACCTCGTCAGACCAATATAGCGGGTGCTAACTTCCCACTAACTCGAATCGACGATTCCTTTGAGAGGTGAAACCTTAAGATACACATGATCACCGGTTCAAAACTTAATTCCGACGATTTATTGTCAAGATAACTTTTCTCGCTTTTGATCAAGCGATTTTCAAATTCTCACGGATCACTCGACTTGCTCTTCTTCTTTTAGAATCTCAGGTCCAATTATTTGTCCACCTTCTGTCTCTTTCCAATATAACGGTGTTCAGCATTTTCTTCCATACAGAGCTTCAAATGGTGCCATCTTTAGACTTGACTGGTAACTGTTGTTGTAAAAGAACTCTGCATAGGGTAAATTCTGATCCCAAGAGCCTCTATAAGTCAAAGCACAAGCTCTCAACATATCTTCTAGTATTTGATTTATCCTTTTCATCTGACCATCTGTCTGAGGATGGTAAGCAGTACTGAAGTTTAGGTTTGTGCCCAAAACCTCATGCAACTTTTGCCAAAACCTCGAGGTGAACTGGGAACCTCGATCTGAGACGATCTTCTTTGGCACACCATGCAAACATACAATTTTGGCCATGTATAGCTCTGCGAGTTTATCACCGGAATATGTTGTCTTCACAGGAATAAAGTGTGCAACCTTAGTTAATCTATCCACAATAACCCATATTGAATCATATCCGACTTAGTTCGGGAAGTCCGTGATAAAATCCATTCCTATTTCTTCCCATTTCCAAACAGAACTCGCAAAGGTTGCAACAAACCTACCGGTCTTTGATGCTCTGCTTTAACAAGCTGACAAATATCACAATGTGCCACAAAATCAGCAACTTCTCTTTTCATATTGGACCACCAATATTTCTCCTTCAAATCTGCGTACATCTTGGTACTTCCCAGATGGATAGAATAAACCGAATCGTAGGCCTCCTTCAAAATTACATCCTTGATCTCTTTTTGATTAGGGACTACTATTCTTTTCCCGAACTAAATAGTACCTTTCTCATCTTCAGAAAATTCAGGAAATTTTCCTTTCTTCATACCATCTTTTAGGTATTTGATACCACTATCATTCTTTTGAGCCTCTCTGATATGATTTTCCAGGGTTGAATGCACTTCAACATTGAAAATGCAACCTTCATTTACCAATTCCAAGTTGAGGCGTCTGAACTCTTCATGAAGTGCTAGCTGACTTTTCTGAACCATAACATTGTTGCAATAACTTTTCCTGCTCGAAGCATCCGCAACAACATTAGCTTTTTCGCGATGATAATGGATACCAATATCATAATCATTAACTAATTCCAACCATCTTCTCTGCCTCAAATTGAGATCTGGCTGAGTGAAAATGTATTTCAAACTCTTATGATCCGTATAGATCTCATATCGATTCCCAATCAAATAATGCCTCCAAATTTTGAGTGCGTGCACGACTGCTACTAACTCCAAATCATGAGTTGGGTAGTTTTCTTCATGGGGTCGCAGTTGTCTTGAGGCATAAGCTATAACTTTTCCTTCCTGCATCAAAACACATCCAAGACCTTGCTTTGAAACATCACGGAAAACTTCAAAATCCTTATGAATATCCGGCAGTACAAGTACGGGTGCTGAAGTTAACCTCTTCTTCAACTCTTGAAAACTCTGTTCACAGGACTTTGTCCATTCATATTTCTTCTCCTTCTTCAGTAGCTGGGTAAGAGGTCTTGCAATCTTTGAAAATCCTTCAATGAATCGCCGATAATAACCTGCTAAACCAAGGAAACTTCGATATCCGGATCGACTTGGGTTGCTCCCAATTAAGCACGGCCTTTACTTTAGCAGGTGATTAATCGCTACTCCTTCAAATTAAAATGACATGACCCAAGAAAGCAACTTCCTTCAACCAAAAATCACATTTACTGAACTTAGCATAAAGCTGATGCTCTCTGAGCTTTTCCAAAACTATCCTCAAATGATCCTCATGCTCTTTCTTATTCTTGGAATAAATAAGAATGTCATCAATAAAAACGACAACAAACTTGTCTAAAAGCTCCATAAACACCTTATTCATCAAATTCATGAAATATGACGGTGCATTTGTTAATCCAAAGGATATCACTTTAAACTCGTACAATCCATAATGGGTAGTGAAAGCTGTTTTTGGAATATCTTCTTTTCTGATTTTAAGCTGATGATATCCTGATTTCAGATCAATCTTTGAGAACACTTCAGCTCCTTTCAACTGGTCAAATAGATCATCTATCCTGGGCAAAGGATACTTATTCTTTATTGTGACCTCATTCAAAGATCGGTAATCTATGCACATTCTCATACTACCATCCTTCTTCTTCACAAAGATTACTGGGGAACCCCAAGGTGATGAACTTGGTCTTATAAATCCTTTCTCCTGCGGTTCTTCAATCTGTTTCTTCATCTCTGTTAATTCATTAGCAGGTAACCGATAAGGCCTCTTCGAGATAGGAACTATACCAGGCACAAGCTCAATAATAACTCAATATCCCGGTCTAGTGGCATACCGGCAAATCTTCTGGGAATACATTTGGGTATTCATTCACTATGGGCACATTTTTCAAAGATGTACCTTTTAGTCGGTTCAGGGTACTACCCCCTTAGATGAGAGATTAGACAGCAACTCCACTCGAATTCCCTCAGGACTAGTAAGGGAGATTGCTCTACTAGCACAGTCTATCTGTCCCTTGTACTTGGTTAACCAGTCCATTCCAAGGATTACTTCTATACCCTTAGTATCCAATAATATTAAGTTCGCTAGGAACTTTACCCCTTTTATAGTTATATCCATTTTTGGGCAAATAGCAGTTGTTCTTAGTTCTTTACCAGGGGATTGAACTAGTATGGGATTTCTAAGCTGAAATGTATCGCATCTATGCTTTCTAACTAAATATTCTGATATGAAGGAATGCGTTGCACCAGAATCAAACAATACTGAAGCAAGAACTGAATTGATGAAGAACTTACCATACACCACATCAGGTGCGTCCTGGACTTCTTCAGCTGTGACGTGATTAACACGTCCTCTTCCCATGGTGCGAGGAGTACGCGGAGTCTACGGCGTTCCACTTCCCTCGAAGCCGGTGCCGGGCGCGGCCGAGTACATCCCAGTTGAACCGAATCGGGTCATTCTCCGACGCTTCTAGGGACAATTGTCGGGCGTAATGTCCCATCTCTCGCAGCTAAAGCACTTTGATTCTGTTGTTGCTTTGTGGTTGTTTTCTTCGAACTTGACTCGTGTTGCTAGCGGGGGCTTGAGAAACGACACCGAATCGGAGCGGGAGTCCTAGGAGCACTGGAAACTGCTGGTCTGCTAGACTAAGGTTGAAAGAAACGTGGCCTAGAACTGCTGGCACCACGTTGTAACATCCCAAAATTTACTCTAAATGAATTTATGGCATTTTTGAATCAATTGGAATTTTCTGAGATTTTATTTGGAATTTTGGGAGTTAATTTGAATTTAAGCTTTATCGAATTAATCTGATAAAATAAAGATCATTCGTTTCACATGTACGTTAAAATTTAAAATTTAGTTTAAAATAAAAATAATTGGAAAATAAGAAAGTTTCTTTTAAATAATCTCAAAAACATGATTATAAATTAAGTTTGTCGATTATATTAAAAACCGTACAAGTGTCTGATCTACTAAAAGAATTTTTGCAGAAAATCTATATATCGAAAGATCACGAAACCAACTTCGCTAGGTTCCAAATATTCCCCAGTATTTTAAAAGATTTTTCCAAAATTTTTAGAGCCCTTTTGCTAATTTATCTTAAATGTGTATTGTTCTAACCCTATTCAAAATACAGAATTTGATTAGGCGGACACGTATTGGACGGAAGGAAATTCCTGGTTGTGTCGTTTCCAAGTCTGTGCGCATGAATGAAGGCTGCGCCTTCCCTCCTTTCAGCTGTTTCCTTTCTTTATGTGCATGAAGCCGTTTCCATTTCTCACGCAATGCAATTGCTAGCTAGCAACGTAACCACTTCATGCGCCAGCCTGAAGCCTTTTCATTTTCCATGCATGAACTAGCAACGTATGAACTCCATACATATGAAGCCATTTCTTTCCAGCCATTTTTCCATTTGTTAAGATAAACATCAACCGGATGTTTTTTTTGTTAAAATCACCCAAATCTAGAACCATTGGATTATTGTTGAGATTCGGGAGTATCGATTGCATTCGATCCTATGATTTGATCCAACGGCCCGATGAATTTGGATGTTAGTTAAGACAAAAACATCCGAATGATACCTATACACTCCCTTGTTTATTTCCTGTACGTTTCCGTTTTCCTATAGCCGTTTCCTCTGCCTGCACGTTCTCATTTCTCTAGTAACCCATGCAACAGGTAAAGAGCTTCCAGCCGTTTCCATTTCTAGTCGTTTCTTCTGCCTTTCCTTTATCTCATTCGGTTTCTAGTCGATCACGTTCCTCCTTGCCTCTTTAGTTCCCTTGTCTTTTCTACCGATCTCATTTTTCTCTGTACGAACGACGTCCGTTTCATCTCCTTCGCATAGTTGTTCGGACGGGTGAGTTTTTCCCTTGTCAAGCACTATTCTGATGGATTGTTCTTAGCCTTCTCTAAACCCATCATTGCCATTGCTACCAGGAACGCTGCAGAAGTCTTTGTTCCCTGTCATCGTTGGTATCGCCGCTGTCGCCGCCGGCGCAATCTTCGGCCTCGCCTCTTCCTGTGCTGTTGCCGTCGACTGGACTGCGTGCTACCTCCCGCCAACGCCGGCACACCTTCCGGCCACGCCTTCTCCTGCGTCGACGGACTGCACCACTACCTGCGCTGGACGGTATTTTATTTTCCTCTTGTGAAGCCGAAAAATACATGTATACGTCATGAACAGTACCATGTATGTGTATAGCTAGTTAATTTTTGTACGTGAATTTGTAACCAAATTACAGATTTTGTCTTTTTCACTACAAATTCGTTTTAAGTCTAATTAGTATGCGATAAATTTTGTAAATTAGTAAAATTAATACCTTTCCACAGTAATTTTTATGAAATTTTATAAATAAATTTATACTGTTAAAATATTCACGGAATGTCTAAAATTATGAATTTTGTATCTCTTAAACTATATGTTCAAAAATGTTGAAATAAATTTTATAAATCTTAGAAAATGCTAAACTAATTATCTGGAAGTTTTCATGAAGTTTCAAATTTGTTTGATTTGTCGTATTTTTCCGAATGTGTGTTTGTACGTTGTTTTGCGTGTTTATTCGGTTCTCTATTTGTTACGTGTAGACATTGAGCTGTATGAGGACACGGACATCGAGGATCAAGCTCCAGACTAAGACTCGCTGCTTTACGAAGGCAAGTTGTGCTTTGACCATATTGCTCCTAAGTTTTGAAAATGTATTTTGATTCAAACTATGCATGCTAATTCAACTAAAAATGGATTTAAAATAATTTGGGTGAATTAGCTAATCAACCTATTTGTTATTGCCACCTTCTTGTTAATATTTGTATGCCATGATTCCTTTGATAACCTAAGTTTGGTAATATTAGTTGGTTGATAATATTGTGCCAACACGGGAGGCTAGACCGTGAATAGTTGCTTAGCTTTGCATATATCGTGAATAATCTTTTAAAATACAAAGATCAATATTGAATAATGGAATATGCAATGTATTTTGAAAGCGTGTGATGTGTTGCCACACGATGATGTTGATATATGGAGGCCTGTGTGGTTCCATATGGATGTTGAGTTGTTGTTGGCATGTGTTGCACAATAATCAACTTGGGATGGAAAATAATTTAGATCGGAGCAAGTGTGACTGGTGGGCCCGAGGGGCGGAGGGGTTTGTGCAAGTCTTGCTCTGATCAACCCTAAGGACTTAACATTGCGAGCCTTTGACCTGAGTCATTCATACAACCACAAGTTCCGGTATGGGACGGACCTAACTGAGTAAATTGTGAAATCTATTCCTCGATCTTGTTGTGGTGGAGTGAGGCCTGTGTTTGGGTGGTAAAACTCACAGGCTCAAGAGGGGGGCCCCGGTGTGGTAACCAGTCTCTCCAGCGTTGAAACCTTAGCGGGCAGTACTGGGTTTAGACGGACCTTTGGAAAGGCTTTGTTACAGTCGCTTCGCCTTTTGTGGTGTTTGACTATATATTGTGGGTAAAGTGTATAACCTCTGCAGAGTGTACAAACTATTCAATAGCCGTGTTCACGGTATTGAACATTGCTCGGGATTACTGCCAAGGGGTAGAGTTTTGAAAATAAAATAGGGTGGAAGGTCGTGTGCGGTGTTAATGGTGAAATTTGGTTAAGGACTGTGCGTCCAAAATTCTATGGAAAACAGTTTGAGAAACTTGTTATAATTATATGGTTTTGATGCTTCCTATCTAGATAAATAATAATTCAAAATGTTGATGCAAATGCAAAATAGCCAATCGAGCTATTCCTTTGTAACAAGCCATGCATGTAGTAATAGATCGCATTCATGCATGACTTGTTGAGTACGGTGTGTACTCACCCTTACGGGCAAAATTTTACCAGAGGAGGAGTCTACACCAGCGTGGGAAAAAGAGTATACTAGAGGGCCAGAGAACTAGGGAGCAAGCCTCTGTCAAGGCACCTCTGGAGAAGATGGATCACTATAACGTTTACTTTCCGCTGTTGTTTATCTTTTACTTTGAATAATGTGCCTCATGTGGCAAACCGATGTAAGGTGATCATATGGTCAAACAACTCGCTTATATACATGTTTGAAGTACTTATTTGTTATTCTCATTGTATGATTGTGGTACTTTAACCCCAAGTTAGCTTTGTGTGCACTAGCGCGATCCTGGACTAGTGCAGAATACACAGAGTGTCCGGATTTGCAAATTCGGGGCACGACACACGTTGAGCTTGAAAGATCATCTTTCTCTTCCTTGACTCATTAAGCTGACTCTGGGCATCCTCTTGAATCAAAGCCTTATTTACCATGTGCTGAAAAGTAGGGAAGTCATTGGAGACTAGCTGCACTTTGAGATTCAGGTCAAGACCCTCCATGAAGCGCCAGATTTTCGCTTCATCCATAGACACATCCTCCATAGCATATCTTGAAAGCTGAGTGAATCTGTTCAAGTACTCAGAAACTGACAAATTGCCCTGTTGCAACTTATGGAATTCTCTCCTTTTCATTTCCATGATAACCTTAGGGACATGAGTGGCACAAAAGGCTTCAACAAACTCATCCCAATTGATGGCTTGGGCGTTCTCATGAGCAGCGACATTGTTCTCCCACCAATTAGCAGCTGTACCCTTTAACTGATGAGTGGAAAACAAGACACTCTCAAATTCATCACACTGGGCCAAATATAACTTCTTTTCGACCTCCTTAAGCCAGTCGTCCACCTCTAGGGGGTCAATTGATCCGGCGAATGTGGGAGGTCTTGTCCTCATGAACTCCCCGAATTTAGACTGGGGCGGCTGAGCTGCGGCCTGAGCTGGTGCAGCTTGGGGTGGATTGAGGGCGTTCTGCGCCAAGGCCCGAAGTATCTGCAGTTGCATAGCCATCATTTGTTCCATGCTGGGTGGTTGATTCGGGGGTGGGCGTGGCACTGGTTCTTGTTGTGCTGGAGGTGGCGGTACTTGGTTTTTCTCATTGTACTGCTGCTTTGTCAGAACTTCATCTTGTAATCAAGACTCTACCACGGCCACGACCACGACCTCTAGCGCGGCCTCCTCTTCTTCCTCTGCCACAACCTCTGACAGGGTTCTCCATCTGAAACCAAGGACGGGGAAAGCACAAGGAAAGAGGGAAAAGCAAAGGTAAGAAAGTAGGGAAACTAAACAACATCCACCGAAACAAAAACACAACAAAAGAAAGGAAACTCCAACTGAAATCTTTATTTAAATCAAAATAGTTTTATTAAGATGACTGTATCACAAATGCTTAGAAGCATGATACAATCCATCACACACAATTAATAACGTTCTAGCATAGACAAAAGAAAGGTGCTACAGATAAAAACTGAAACTAACTACTCCCTTCACCCTCCTCAGGAACACGAGGGGAAGGATCCCCTTCACTAGGCAAACAAGGGATAGAAAGACATCTACAAATTTTGAAAAATACAAGGTCAATAAACAAATTTTAAATAAAGAATAGGGTAAGGACAAGACGCTAAGACAGAAAAAGATAGAAGCAAAGGAACTTAAAATTTTATAAGTATATTTTTATAAAAATATTAATCCTTGAGACTTTGCCATTCTAACTAAGTTAGGCCCTACATCGTCTGTGCTCGATACCACCTTCAGAAGACCCCAGATTTACCATCCGAATCTCTGTGTATTTCGCACTAGTCCCAGATCGCTTGCTAGTACACACAAGGAAGCAAAGGATAATCATAACTGAATGTAACTAAGTAATAGCATAAATATAAAGTACCAACCACATGGCTATTTATTACATCTCCTGGTCACATGACCTGAGTTCACAGCAGCGGAAACAAAAACATCAAGATAAAACCCAAAATACACCACAGGCGACGACTAGGAGCGCGCGCTTAGTTATCTTGGCGATCTCCAACGAACTCCTCGTCATAGAACTCATTGTCTTCGATTGCATCTTGGTAATTCTCTGATGACAAAATTTTGTGTAGTATGTGAGTACAAACGTACTCCGCAAGTCTGGGAAAATGCAACATGTAGGGCTTTCCAATGAAAGGCTTAATAGGGTTCTTTTGCATAAAGCCAAGTTTCATCAAACTATACTTAATAATAATTTTCACAATGCACATTTTAACAAATATTTTAACAATTGAATATATTTATTATTCTAGCGAAGGTTCCATCCACCATCACAAGTATACTGGCACATGACCCTATCCATCATGATCAAAACAGGTGATGCGAGGTGGCTTCACCTCGAAGGCTCCTTCCCTTATCGCATCAGCTTCGGGCGACGTGACAACGGTGTCGACTCGACTAATCGCAAGGATTTACATAAGCCCATTCCTCGGACGCCTCTCACCAACCCATCAAGAAGGGGTCACATCCCGGCGGACCAAAGCGGCCATGTGTCGGCATTTAATGAGGCTGGAGGAACGGGACAGCACAGGAAGGAGTAATAAATGTATCAGGATCAGCATGATGACCCTCCTTTTACCTACTCCCGTTAGCCTAGCCTATATAAGGGCCTCCGGGTGCATGGGAAAGGGGGTCGAGCATTCGAGTAGTGTTGCATCCAAGCAAGCAAGGGCTCCGCAGCATAGTCTAAGAGAGAACTTGTAACCTGAGAACTTTGTACTGGCTTTGCACACTCTCAAAACAATCTAGCAGGAAGTAAGGCTATTACCCGAGGAAGAAGGGGGCCTGAACCTGGGTAAAATCTTTGTGTCATCCCTAGTTCATAGGCGCCGGAATCCCTCGCGTGGGAGTCTCTAGGGTTTTCACCCTCTAGGTTTAGCCAGCCGTGAAGACGCCCTCCTTCCGAACCAAACACGGTCTGTAGACTCCGGGCCTGTCAGGTGGAATACGCCGACACCTTACTTCTGTTCCTGAACACTTGATTTTCTGCTTCCCGTAGAAACTGAACAAGCTGCATCTGATGACGAAACTTACTTGAAATTTTGCGGTGTTGAACGAGACTTTGAACAACATTCCGGTTTATCTTGCACTATCTTTGTCGGCTTGACTCTCGAGTATCGGCTTGAACTCTATTTCAACTGAGTATTCCTTCACATTGGACTCAAGCTTCAATTATTACTAATGTAATGGTATTGATTTGCTGGCATACACTACGGTAGCTAGAGTAATTCTTCAGGAGGACAATTATCTTGTGTAGTTATTAAACATACACAACAACTCTTTCTTCTGATGTGATGGCTCATCCACTTTCTTGACTCAACCATAACAGAATAGACAGTCCTCTGCTGTCTCCAACAAACTAAAGTTAATCCTGATCACGATTTTATCTCAGGAACACTCTAGCTCCTCTTAACTGATTACATCTCCAGCCATGGACCCAAACTTTCTTGCACATGGGTAACTAATTTAACTCCAGGCATAAACATCTCAAGCATTGATTTTCAATATGATAAGCTTTATTAAAAACTTGGTCTTAACAATGGACAAATTAACCATCAACATTCTGTTACTGGCACTTGCGGCATAGCTTCATCTTGAACTGCTTCACAATTCACTTTCTAGCGCAAGTGTCTCGGTAGGTGGAGGACAAAGGTTTAAGTGAATAGGTATAACACCTTTTCTCCTGGGACAACTATTGGCAAAGTATCCCACCTCATTGCATCTGAAGCAACGCTTGACCGACATCTGTTGGCTTCCTCTTGACATGGCACTAATCTTGGTAGGGGTAGAGCTAAGATCGACGTGATCCACAGTGATCTCTTCCTTCTAAGAGCAATTATTAGCGAGATGTCCTGGCTGGCGACAAGAAAAGCAAATTCTAGACAATAAGCTTCTTCCTTGCGGGCTTTTCACTAAGGTGGTGTTATGTAAACTCTGACCATCAGAGCGAAGCACAGGTGAAGGTGTCTCAAACAAAGTCTAAGCGAAGACAAAGAATCGAAGTTGTTGAGGGCACTCCTCATTCGCTTGATCTTTCGTGGGCATTCCTTAACAAAATAACCTAACTCACCACAGTTGTAACATAAATGTTTTGGTCATCATGCTGGGTTGCCGGCTCATCCTCTAGCCCAGTGTCCTCGTTTATCACACAAGAAACAGGTCCATGGTGACCAAGTATCACTGATTTCCTAAGGTAGACAGATAGGGTTGACATATTTCTTCTTCGTTTCTTCACGTGGCATAGCAAGTACGGATGACAATCCTTCTCTTTTTGCTAACTCTTGAGCAATGACTGCTCGAAAATTCTATCGCTAATGCCGAGTCACAGACTCACAGCGGTCACTATTGGATCCAGGGAACAGTGAGCTGGACAATGACCTTGGCCTTCACAAAGATAGCAGGTTATAGCATCATTCTCCAAATCTCTTCTTCTCTTCTCCATCTTTCTTCAGAATTTTTGTGAGATTTTGATATCTAGATGGTAGTTCCAACACAGATGGTGATTTTTGTGTAGTAGCATTAAAATGGTAATTTGTCTCACAAGTTCAGAGTAAATATTCCTTATTAGTTTTATTTGTTATGAAAGAGTTCATGATGCTATAAATTTCATAATTTGCAGCATTTGACAATGCCGGTAAAGGAGAAGGGATTTCGATGGCCTCATAGTCTATGCTTTGTTGGAACATTTGGAAAGAAAGGAATAACAAGATTTTCATTCGTTCGTATCAAAGAATGCAGGCCGTAAGGATGTTCTAAATGAGCAAGCAAGCAGCTATGGCACTTGGGTGAGGAGTGCATGTCGACCTACGGGACTTCTTGACGGGGCATCTCATTTGGTTTTCTATAGACAAGATGGTGAACATGGCGAGGCTTATCGACATGAGTGATGTGTTGTATCTTATTCGTTACTTGAGTTGCGTTTCGGGTGTATTCACCCATTTAACTATTTCCATCTCATCCTGATGTCCTGCTCTCTATGACTCTTTCCTTTTCGTGCAAGGCAGAGCTCCTGCCATTCTTTCAAAAAAAAAATTTAAAAAAACAATGCAGATGAAATGTAGCTCACCTTGGCCACCCAATCGTGGCACAAGATGCAATGATAATTTACAAGTTATCCAAATCGGTGTTGTTCACTGACTGCAAAGTGGAATTTGGTTTGTGTTACATGCAAACTTTTGCCCAATTATTGTTTTGCTAATTTGGTTGTTTGTCTCTCTGTCCAGTTGTTCTGCCGGCCGATGCATTTGCCGGTTGGGAGAATATCTGGCCCGAATCCCACGCCTGAAGCCGGTCTCATGTACCACGGGGATCGGCCACCGACGCCCTCCTCTGCCGCTGAGCCCTCGCCTGACCACGTTGTCCATGCAGTTCCATGCCACGGGCGGCAGCGGTGTTGAATTGAGGTAGCAGGGAACCAGGGCAATGGATCGAGGAGTCCATAACCGACTGCTGAGCTTCCAGGCTCAACGACTGGCGGAGATATTGATCAAGGAGGTGACGTACAGGCCCTCCCTCTCCATTTGCTATTCCTTTATTGGTTCTGATTTTGATGGTTAGGCTTGCATCGTGGTCCTGTTGGAGTTAGGGATAGCAATCGGGTAGGTACCTTCGACTACAACTGCCGTCTACTAAACCTAAACCCGAAACTATACTGTCCACCGAGACCCACTAGACTTATTGGATACAAATCTGTGCCTATACCCAAACCCGATGGGTACCCAATACCCAATGGGTACCTATGGGTAGCAGGCTGTGCTAAAAACAGATAGTTAATATAGGCTATAGGTGACCAATAATATTCCAATTTATTTCATTTAATCAACACATTATGATAGCCTATAAGTGATCAATAATACTACAAGTTAAATTGAGTACATATAAGATATTTGACCAATAATACCGTTCTATAGTGTTTTCATAGATATTGTATTTGGTTTCGATGAATAAGATGATAAGCATTAGAGTAAAATATGAGACAGTGATATGTAAGCTCATTCACTGACAAAGATAGGATAGAAAATTCAATTGACCCGCATTAACTCAGTCACATAACATACACTTAACACTTATGACTACAATGATATATAGTAGAGATGCCAACACATAATAGAATATCGTTTAAAAGAAAGCGCATGATATACATACAACAAATTCACAGTATGATATGTGCAAAACAAATTCAGAGCACAATATATACTCAATAAGTTTCTGAACATAGTATTGTCTTTTAAAGTCTTATATGTGTCTCAGTCTTCATTTAGATAGTTACGGTTTCAATTTTCTAATATATATCTTATAAAAAATAGTGAAATTTGGGTCGGTTTTGAAAGATGGTTATTGGGTCTTCGAATATACTCTCGATTTATTACTAGATGCTCAACACTACAACAAATTGTTTTTCTATATAGGCAAATTGATTCTGAGCTGAGAAATTTACTTTACAGTATAGGTGATTGATTGTGCATTCTTGAGGTGAACTAGAACTTAATTGGAAATTCCTCTGGTTGGACATTACATGGACTTATTAGATATACAGAGGGCGCGCACCATGCTTGGAGTTCAAGAGCTGTACGTTGTCCGTTGAACCCAAATCTCAGTTTAAGTCAACTGAACGGCAAGGGGCCAAATAAGAAGGATGCATAATAATTATGTATGTTGTATAAGAGTTAGCTGCATGCATTTGGATTTGGATGTGTTGTAGTTCTACCTGTATTTCAATAAAGAATACACACTTATTAAATATTTTCTTTCTTTTATGCATCTCAGTTCACAAGCTCGATCGGATCATATATAATAGAGTACAAAATAAAGTGGATTTACAAGAAATATAACTCTACTATATATAGAAGGAATGTTAATTAGATAGTAAAACATGTGGCTCATCTTACATAAAATTGAAAACAAAAATTATCTAATACTTGGGTCAGTCATATGGTCAAATCATTGGTACTACATGTCTCGGTAACAGCTGATGCATCATTATTTGTCACCCTTACATGGAAATAAGCTGGGTATTTAGGCTCATTAAGGACCATACTCTCACTGCTTAGCATTGCAACTACATTTGACATGGTCGGTCGATCAACTGCATTCTCTTGTACACATAGCAATGAGATGTTAAAGCACCTCATTATACATGATGACTGACACTTCGGGACTAATGATGCATCAACAAGGTCAAGCCATTTTCCCTCTTCCCATAACTGCCATGCCTGTTTGAAATTTCGTCACACATTGTAGGTAAGACATCAAATAAACAAAACAATTTTGCACGTCACATGTGTGTCTATAAACTCACATATCCAAGGAGATTGATGAAGTCTCGACATTGATGGATACCAGAATTCCTTTTTCCGCTAATGATCTCGAGAATCATAACACCAAAACTGAATACATCGGATTTCATTGAGAAGTGGCCTCCGGAAGCATACTCGGGAGCCATGTAGCCACTAAAATGATAAATAATATATGTCAAATTGTTCTATGCGGTTGACTTGTAATATGAATGTGCATAAGTGGACTAATTTATGGTACTTACTATGTACCAACCACTCTTCTTGTAGTTTCTTCATTGTTATTTGTGCTAAATATTTTTGCTAGCCCGAAATCTGAAATTTTGGGATTCATTTCGCTGTCCAAGAGAATGTTGCTTGGTTTAAGATCTCGATGTATGACACGCAACCGGGAGTGCTTATGCAGGTAAAGAAGTCCTTGTGCTATTCCTTCAATTATTGCTAGACGTTTGTTCCAATCCAGTAAAGTCTTTCTATTTTCATCTGCACATCAATTAAATGTTAGTATAACAGGGAAAAAACAGCTTAAGAACAAATCACAAGTTGGACACCTCAATTATCGAGGCAATGAAACTATACTAATGGGGCTGCAGGAAACAATATTGAGAAACTTTGTCCTTCTGAAGCATTGAAAGAGTCCAAGCTAAATTGAGAAATGCAAATATATACCAAATATGAAGGTGTCCAAGCTTTTGTTTGGCAAGTATTCATAGACCAATATTTTCTCCTCTCCTTGGAAGCAACATCCCAAGAGCCTAACCAAATTCCTGTGTTGGAGTTTGGCTATGAGTTCGACTTCATTTTTGAACTCCATGAAACCTTGTCCTGAATATGAATCAAGTCTCTTAACTGCTATCTCCACCCCGTCACAAAATTGGCCCTGAAAAGAAAATTCAAAAGTTCTACAATGATAATATTTTGTTGAAGTCAGGTTGCTTTGTGATGCACAAGTTATTTCACGGTTCCAAGCTATGGAGTAAACGAAAAATTAGTTGTATATTTGGCAAATGACATAGGTATAGAGAGGGGACGTGTTTTATCGTGCGACAAAATAGAGTCCAAACTCAACTCGTTGAAGATGAAGCAAAGACAAATGCAGGATGATAAAAACCTTTTAATTACTTTTGTGCGTTATCATTTAAATAAGTAAACTTGTCTTTTTTGTCGTATATTCTTGAATGAGTTGAAATTTGAAAATTTTATAATTGGATATATACCCCTCCAAAGGAGTTTAAATTCGCTATAGTGAGAGAACGTAGACATGTAGGCATAACCAGTGTCACATAAAAAGAGAAGTTGTAGCTTTTGTACTAAAAAATAATATTTTGCATTGTCAGAATAATACTCAAAACGTGGGACAGACTGCATGCAAAAAGTATGGAAATAAGCCTAAGCATGATGGATTAACGGGTTTGATCACGATTTTTAGTAATGTATAAATACGAGTTGGTGGTGATAGTCCGTCATAGCTCTCCTTGAGAAAAGGCAGCACATTAACATATGGACTATGGGCCACGATACACTCTTCCAAGTGTTGCAGGCGGAGTACTGTAAGACGAGGACCCATATGCCGTTGATCCCTACATAAGGCAACAATTATAGCTAGATAGATCAAATTTTACTAGATTTACAAGTTTTGACAAAGTTTAGCTAGAAATTAGTAAGTGTAGCTATATTGAGTAAATTTAACTACATTTACAAAGTTTAACTACAACGGACCAAGTTTAGCAAAAATGAACTAAATATCGTTAAATTCATCAAACTTGACTCTAGAGATACTTAGTCTTGCTAGATTCACTAAGTCTCGCTAGAAATGACTAAGTTTAGCTAGATTGACTAAATGTAGCTAGTTTGAACAAGATTAGGTACAACAAACTAATATTAGCTAGATTGACTAAGTTCAACTCGATTCACAATGTTTAGCAAGAATACCTGAGCTGCAGGAGGTGCCGGAGGATACATCCCCCATTGTGGCGGCGACGGCGGCTGGAACGGTGGAAAGACAATGTTTTGCCCTATCGCCTGGAACATTGCCTACAAATACAATGTATAAGTATTTTGAATTAATATATTCTCTAAATGCAATAGATTGAAGACTCGGACTTACTTGAATCGCCGCTTGCTGTTGTGCCTGGTATGAAGCGTAGTACTCTTGCTGCGCCCTTGCATAATCATCACGTTGGCGCAGCTCCTCACGCAGCCTAGTAACCTCCAACTCCTGCTCTGAGGAGCGACGGCTACCAACCCCCGAGGTCTGGGACGAAGAAGATCCCCTCTCAGCTCGCACCACCGCCGAGTCGATCACTCCAGTGAACATGGAGTACCTTCAAAATGCGTGACCACAAAGGCTTGAGCACTTGAAATTATCTCTTTCTCCAACCTCTCCATCATGTCTTTCGATATTTCTTTAGCACATAATTGTCTATAGAAATAACTTAGCTCAGCTAGCACCTTCCACACATTATCATTAAGATACCCACGAAACATTACAGGCAGGAGTCTTTCCATGATTATGTGGTAATCGTGGCTCTTCAACCCATTTAGCTTCCCTGTATTCACATTCACAGCTCGTCTCAATCCCGCTACGTAACCATTGGGAAATTTCAATTTCTTCATCCACCTCAACACTTCTTTCTTTTCTTTAGGTTTAAGGCAAAATGGAGCGTGTGGCTTACCCCCTGCTTCGGTGAGCTCAAGTGTTGGCCGGTTACAGATCTCTGCTAAGTCTCTTCGGGCCTTTAGGTTGTCTTTTGTCTTGTCCGTCATATCCATGACCGTGCTTATAATGCTTTCACCAACGTTACGTTCCTGATGCATGACGTCAATGTTGTGCATCAGAATCAAGGCCTTCGCATATGGGAGCTCCCATAATCCACAAATGTGAGTCCAGTTGTGCTCCTCTCCAAACCCTTCAAACCCATCTTCTTTCTCCACCAATTTACTCAAAGATATCAGCAATTTCGCCCGATTAGGCGTTTGGCGGACCCTTTCGACAATCTGTCCTACGGAAGGCATTCCTCTGAACCTAAAGGCGTGTCTCGGCGAGAAACGCCTATGGCAATCGGCAATGTGAGATCTTTCCACCATTTACAAGGCGAAAACAATGGGTTATGCGAACCACGATCGGACATGTCAAATTTCCATGCATACCCCGGCCAACAAAAATACCATAGGCCATGAAATCATGGATGGACCACAAATATGCAACACGAAGGTTGAATTTCATTTCTTGTAGCGATCATACGCCTCTACCCCATCCATAATTTTACAACTCTTCGATCAAGGGTTTGAGCATCACATTGAGACGCTTTTCAGATGTTCGGAGCTGTATGATGAGACACAGAACATAAACTCATATTTCATGCAAAGGGAAGGTGGAAAGTTGTATGGAATAGCAAAGATCGCCAAAGACGAGTATGATGCGGCGGTTGTGTTGAAAGGCATGAAACCATCGGTCGCCAACCCAATGCGAACATTTCTCGCATCCTCGCGAAGTCCTCGTCAAAGCTATCTAGAGCCTTCCATGCCTCACTATCCGGCGGGTGCACCATTAATCCGTCTTCTCACGCACACCTTCTTTGTGCCACCTCATGTGTCCGCACTTCGCTTTGAGATAAACAACCGCTTCAAACCTAGGTGTGAGAGGCATGTACCGGTTGCTTGTGCAACATCGGTCGTTACCTTTTCACCTTCTTCGCTCACCACCTCGACAAATCTTGGTTTTTACACACTAAGCAATGCTTCTCTTTCTCATGCTCCTTCCGTAAAAGCATGCAGATTATCCTTGCACACATCAATCTTCTCATACTTCATACCGAGACCGCACAACAACTTCTTAGACTGGTACATGTCTCTAGGCATCTTATGATTCGGCGGTATATCGAGATCAATTCCACGAGATCATTGTAACAATTATTGGAAAAGAAATACTTGGACTTAATGGCCATGAGCCGCGCACAAAAAGCAAGTGGGTCACTTTCGTGTGTTAGTGCATGACTCTTGAAGCTTTAAGTAGCTCAAAGAACTCCCGAACCTCACGTGTTGGCGGATCCTCCGAGTCTAGGTTAATCTCTGGACGCAAAGATTCTAGCATCTCATCCATCCTATCATCGCCCGCCCTATCATCTTCCTCTTCAACCGCAACTTGAGGTCCTTGTTGAGCACGTGACTCACCATGATGTACCCACAACTCAAAGCTTGGCATGAAACCGAACCGACACAGGTGCAGAGACATCGATTTCTTGTCCTGGGGGTGGAAATTACGGCACTTGCTGCATGGGCACTTCACCTTAACTGTACTAGACATAGAGAAGGCACGGTCGACAAAAGCGATAGCCTTGACCGTCCACTCATTCGAGTGAGCCCCACTTTTCTCCCAACCATCATACATCCATCGGCGGTCGTCACCCATACTTGAGGCTATATAGGTTAAATCAACTGTTATAAGATTCATTTTGTTTCTATATATCATGACCCTACATCTATAGGAAAGGATATGTCCTAAACCCACCAAGAGTGGTGACAAAGCGCGGTTTATGATGAGCTTCAGAGTCGAATGAAATTTCGGCAGCATAATTTATTGTTCTCCACCGCACGCTGGATATGGTGCAGGGAGAACAACAGGTTATGACACCAAATTTCATTCAGCACTCGTGGCTCGTCATAAATACCGTGACTTTGTCATCCACTCCGAGGTCTGTCCAAAAGGGATAATTCGAGACCAGCACATCTCACATGTGACACATGTGAGACATGCCGATCCGAAACGGGTGACGCATAGGTTTCGTGACACTATGTGATTTGAAATCAAAAATAAAAATCCGACGATAATCGATTACTCAAATATATATTTATAAGCACAGAATGGATATATAAATTTTAAAAAAATAAACATGTGACAAATCAATATATTCTTTTTCCAATTAACTAAGTAAAACTAGGCACATACAATAGCTATAAAACAAAGCAGCCACTTGCAAACTAAACCCTGCTTTTTCTCAAATGCACCTTTACACTTGCTTTTTAGTAGTAAGTTCTAGGAGAGGCTAACACACTGGTTTTCCCTTTTCTTCTTGTCCCTTTCTGTTTAAGTATCTTCTCTTTTTCTTCCCACTTTAAAGTTCACAAACAATGAAACAGCTAGCTTACCAGCAAACAAAACACTCATTGAATCATGAAGTACAAACTCACACGGGCTGAGGTTTGCATTTTTTTTGTAAGATTTGAGGAAAGAAACTGTTGTTAAGTTCACCACTACACTGTTGAAATTTAATCTCTAATAAAAGACCAGCTTACTCTCTCCATGTAAAATTTAAATTCTTTTTTGAGTAACTAAACAATATGTATCCCATTGAATATAAAAGAACACTTGCATCTGTGTGAAGGTATGGTTATTTATCAAAGATATAATACACGAAAACTTCCAATAAGATCATAAATAAGCTTGAGAATGTATTATAATATTCAAACAGGAAGTAACTCATGTCATATGCCAAGGCACGAGCTAATGGAAGATCATTCATATCTTCAGGATTCGTTGCAGTGAAAGGATGGTGTAAGGCCTACGGTCATAAAGGGAGAAGAATAGAGATTCTGAGAAAACACAAAATAAGATAAGACAAACTTTACTTTTAGCTAGATGTGAATTCTCAGTTTATTCAGCATCTCCATTTCATAAATTTTGGCACAACTGCACAACTTTCGCTTTTATATTCAGGAGAACAGTGGCCATTCTATAGCCTGACAAACATATTTTTTCTGCTCCTTAGTTCTTACAGTACGTAGTATTTGTTTATCGCTCTGAAGCTTGAATCACATTTTCAATAGATTTGACCAGTTCCATAGTATAGTTGTTGGCATGTACACCTGTACTAGCTTGCTCTGATAAGGACTAGCACTACTCTAATTTCATCTGGTCATATGTTCTGTGCTATCCTGAATAAAAACTAGAATGAGTTAAGGAATAAGGACGAGCATTACACTAATCTCATCTGGTCATAATACATTGTATTTGTATTAGCGTCAGAGCACACCTCGATTCATGTTACAACACAACTGATGAGCATTGCTTGCATCTTACCGAAGTCAGCATTAAGGAAGCTTTTAAGTTACAATTGATCGAAGTTTGCTGTAATGTGGCAGCTATTCATGTCAACTACTGAAGTCATCATTGGCGACGGTCGGCGGGCGATGTTCTGGACGTCCACGTGGCTGCAAGGTGCGGCGCCTTGCCGAATTGCGCCCATCCTCTTCACACACTCTAGGCGAAAGGGAAGAATGGTGGCTGATGCTCTGCTCAACAACAACTGGATCCGTGACATCCGCCACCAACTCACGCCACAGCTAATTGCTGAATATATTCGTCTGTGGATCATTATTCAATCAGTACCTCTGCACCCCAACACTGACGACGTCATCATCTGGAAGGCAAGCTCCAACGGCCTATACTCTGCCAGATCCGCCTACCACTGCCAATTCATTGGAAGTACATCCAAGCCTTACCTCTCAACGATCCGGGCTTGCGCCGCCACGCACAAAGATCTTCTTCGTGGCACATCAAAATCGCTTATGGACGGCTCAGCGGCTACAATTAAGAGGATGGCCAAATCAATACTTCTGTCTCATGTGCTGCAGAAGTCTAGAAACGGTCTCCCACTTATTTCTCCATTGCCCCGAGGCCCGTCGAATGTGGGCCTCCGTTGCTCAGTGGATCCGGCGCCGTCGCTTGACCCAGCCTCGTGGGATGTCTCAACTAACCTATAGGCATGGACCCTGCGACACATCACGCGTTACAATGGCTCAAAAAAGGGTTTCAAAACCGTTCTCATTTTGGTATGTTGGCAATGGTGGAAGGAGCGAAAGCAATGAGACTTTCCGTCGATCCGGGCGCACCACGACCAAATCCTTGAGCCATCAAGGATGAGGTGCTTCTGGCGGCGGTGCAAAGCATCTACAGACCATCCTCCAGGGAACCCCGTCATAGCGTTGTTTTTTCCTCCTTTTTTCTTTCTTTCTCCTTCTCCTAATTGTCTTCTCTCTCTTGTTTGGGTGCGGCCTTTGCACCCTGTAATTAAACTCTTTCTTTTCTTCTAATATATCTCATGGCCTTTGCCGTCTTCAAAAAAAAGTTTGCTGTAATGTGAACACGCATGCAACCAAACAGAGCCACATGTGCAGGATGAACATGCATGTTTGTATCCAGCAGATGCAAAACGTGTAGTATCGCATACGGAAGCCTCTCCGGATGGGTGTAGCAGATGCCGTTTCGCCCTCGATGGTGGGGATGAACTTCGTCGATGAGGGGTGGAGTTGTTTCGGGCAAGGGCACCAGCGCGGCGGCGGGCGTGGGCGGGCGAAGCGGGCGGGGCGCGCGACGTTGATGTCGAGGAGGACGCCGCAGCCTCCCAAGCTTCCCGCTTGATGTCGAGGCGGCGGCGGCGCGGGCGGAAGCGGGCGGGCGCGGGCGGGCGGAAGCGGCGCGGCGTAAGGTAGCTAGGTGCGAAGAAAAATTTCGGCGATCGGGCGCGAGGCGAGCGAAAAGACGGGCCTTATCTCAAATATTAACGCGGCCGGGCTTTAGGCCAACGCATAATTACCTAAATACCGCGCGGCATTTTGGGCGACGTTAATTTATGTTAATGCGTCGGCTCAAGAATAAGCCATTAATTAATTAATTAACGTCGGTCACCTGTCAGCCGACGTTAATTAATTAATTAACGTCGGCTTATTCTTAGGCCGACGTTAATTTCCCTGTTTACTGTAGTGTGTCACAGCTGCTCCTCCGGCCGGACCATTCCCCACTTTCTCCTCACTATGACAATTAAAGAGTGCAATTTTTTTTTTTTTTTTGGGTAAACACATGACAGGATACAAGACTCAAACTGGAATCCCATCCATACCTCCGCACTCACGTACCACCTGAGCTATCCCTTGCATTGTATGCCGGTGGTCATTAAAAGTTTTAATATGGTTACTATTTAGTATGTATATATCAACCTAGCTATTAGTTTTCTAGGATAACAAAGGTGAATGTGCGTATGCGAATGTCTACACACCTCGGTCCCACATGGTAAATGCACGACTGCTGTAGTACACAAAACAAAAACTATATTCGACGCAAGATCAATGACTAGAGTAGAAATATATAAAAAGTTACTACATTAGACACGTAACATTAATGACTGCAATACACAGAAACCGAAAGTGAGGGAGACAAAGGACCACGACTATAGTACATACATAGTGAACCAAAAAAAAAACTGTAGCAGATAAGAACCACCTTAGCCGGTCTTGAGTTTTTAGAGGTCCGGGACGAAATTATAAACAGAGACCCCCTAATATAAGCAGTAAAATATTTTTATACTACCATATATCAACTAAAAAGATAATATTCAGTATATTATAGAAATTGTTACCGATAAATAAATGGAAGTACAAAAGTGAGATTATTACCTCAAACATTTTGTAGAGATCGTCTTAGGAAATATCTTTAACATTTCTAGATGCAAAATCATCAATTATGGTCTCAACATTAATGTCATCCAATAACTTCTTCTCAATACATAAAGTTGCCAAGACCATTTAACTTTTCTTGAGATATTGTAGACCTCAAATAGTTATTCAATAATTTCAATTTTGAAAAGCTTCTTTTAGGCGATGCCACGCTTACCATCTGATAAATAAGATCGATAAGCAACATAAATATTAGCATAACAATCCACTTCACTGACAAACTCAAAAATCTCCATAGCGCATATTAGTCTATCCGCAAAGTCATTTGCGATTCTTAACTCGTAAATTAGATTATTTAACTCAAAATCGATAAATCATCAACAGAGAAAGTTTTTGCCAACTTAGTATAATAATCTTTAAGTTCAATATGATCCAATGACTTCAAAGTTATTGAGCTCAGAAAAGGCCCAAATATATCATTGAATACTTGGAGTTCTTCAAATTTGTTTTTCAATAAACTATTTGCCATATCAATCATAACCAAAAAGTAATTAACTTCAAATCTTCCTCACCTTGTAGAATTGCTTCACTACTGTAATCATTTTCATCAAACTATTAAAGATTGCTTCAGTTTCGACAAAAAATAGATTGACATACGTTTACTAAAATATTAATTCTTGAAGATCCCACTATTGGATCGACGTGCAATTTGGACTGTAGAAACTAAATTCAATTTCAAAACTAACCCAATAAGAATCAGCTTAATCAGATCTACAGATCTAAAGTTATGAACTTCATAAATTAATTGCACCAATAGATAACGGGACGTGTAATTTAGTGGCCCGGGGCAGCCGCCTCACCTGCCCCACCCAGGGCCGGGCAACACAGATACCAAAACTCAGTAGGCACATGACTATCAACTACAGGAGACATGTACCAAAAGTTGCAATAGTCACAAAACTAATCTGCAGTACGTGGCAAACAAACCTGCAGTCAAAAGGGACCACCAAATACAGTACACATACTAAAAACTAGCAAAATCCATGCGTTGCCGTGGACTATTCCTAAATTTTAACAGATATCAAGAAAAATAAAAAAAATAGTGTAACCTGACATTAATAGAGAGAGGCTAGGAAATTTTTTAAAAATTGCTATTTTTTAAAAATTCTATTTTTCAAAATAGGGAAAATAAAAGTACTATAGCACTGTGGCTTGGCACCTAGTTTCTACCATGTCTAGGTGATACGTGGCAGGGTTTGGCGGCTGTTCCTCAAGAATGAAAAGAATGAATATATATATATATATAAACTACACCGGACAAGTCCAGCGATATGCGTTAGAGGCACGCGGGTCGTGATGGGTTAAAAAGGTGGGATGGGGCTAGTTGGATTACTATAGAGGTGGGGTGTACATTGATATTCTATGAAGAGGTGCAGGACGAGGAAGTACACGGCGAGAGCATGAAAGTTTGTAGATAGCGATGGTAAATCGAACTTAGACAGTCCATATTTAGGTGAAATCCCATCTCCTCCATTTAAACACGTTTTATATATAATTTTCTAGAAAAATTATAAAATTTCATATCTTAAATGGGAGAGGTAGGATTCCACCTAGATCTGAATCCATTTAATAAGTTCGATTCAATGCCCATGTTTACTTACTTTCATACTTTCAGTATATGTCCACTTTCATCATATACTTCCTCGTGTAGGATAGCGCTACTCTATATGTTTGTTGTATGTATGTAGATAGGTACGTACATTCATATGTATTTGCATGTATATATGTATGCATGTATGAATGGCAAGTCTACACTTAGACGTAGAATGCCTATTCTACACATCTATCTTTTTCCCACGTTGGATCAAACCCCATCTTTAGTAGTGAATTGTAGGCGTCTAATGTCTCTAATGCATGCGGAGATAATTATTGTCCGTACTATCACGTACGGGACTGTTGTGACTTGTGAGATGCTAGTCGAGTTAGTTTCAGAAGAATCTATGTTGAAAACGTGACATACATAGTCTATTTCTGTGTTTGATCAGATAACGAAGATTATACATGTGTCTTATTTACCTTATATACAGGGCCAAATCCTCCTTCTCCAAGTTTGTTTTCTTCGGAAAAGTTATTTGTAGCCTCCAATACCTGATGAAAGTCAAAAACCGAGAACTCTGAATTCTCTCCTTCCATTTCCCAAAGTAGTTCATCTCCGCCTTGCAACTTCTCTGTACGCTTTTCTCGTAAGCTCCATTTACCTGAATAATTGAGAATTGGTGCAATCCCTTTACTCTTTTGTTATATCTGATGAACAAACCATTAACTGGAAGTAAAACAATATGACGAACATTTCAGTAACTAACCCACCTCTTCTGTATCTTCTGCGCCGACGACAGTAAAATATGAAGCAGAAAACTACTACCGCTAGAGGAGCTACAACAATGGCAATTACCCAGAGCTTGCTCATATGTCCTAAAACATGCATGATCATAACATGCCAATTAAGCGTTCATCAGCGATTAATAATCTTCTTACAATCTTTTGTTTGAGCACATGTAGACAAATTAATTGTTCACATACTCTTTGTCTGAATCGTCGGAGCCGGATCGTCCGGTGACCTGACCCGCAGCATGGGTTCGTCGTCGTAGAACATAAAAGCCTCGAACCTGAAATTACACCGTACCATAAGGATCCGTCCTCCCAAGCGCACGTACGTGGTGGAGTTCACCATGCCAATGATACGCTGGAGACACGTCAAGCAGTCGCCGGCAGACAGGTCCGGCGTGCACTGCGTCAGAGAGTAGAGCGTCGGGATGGTTCCGTTGGAGTCCATGAAGCCGGTGGCGAACCGCCTCGCCGTGGTCGCCGCCTTTTGGGCCGTTTCCATCAGCAACTCATGGACGTCGGCGGTGATGAGGCTGGCGTCGCCGGTGATGTTCTTCTGGTTCCAATCCTGAAAGAGAGTGCTGTTTTCTGTAATATTGGCCGGGATGAGGAAGTTGTCGTTGGAGAAGCGGAGGAGGCAGTCGTCGTAGAAGCTGGTCACGCTCTTGTCGTATGGGCACGTCTGCTGCGCGTCATGGAACGAGGTGGCGACGCAGTCGCTGCAAGCGGTGACGTTGACGTCGCCGCGGCAGAGCGTGAGCGCAAATACCACGTCGGGGACTTGGCCGGCGGTGGCGGTGGCGAAGAGGTCCGGGGAGGAGGATGCGTTATTCGGGAGGGTGGCGGCGAGGAGACTAAGATTGGACTGGTAGGTGCCGTTGGCCGTGTAGTTGCCACCGTCGCCGCAGAGCTCCTTCAATCGTTCGGCAGCCGCGAACGGTATGAGGGTGAGAATGAGCAGGACGCCGGCCATGGCTACGGTACGCTACGTGTGGCTCAGTTGTCAGCTTGTTGTTTTATTCATAAGGTATCTGAAGAATTTTCTTCCTGATCAACTCTATCTTAGCTATGACCAACTCTCCTTCATTTGGAAAAAAGTTGTTCGGTGATCGATTCCTTTGAATAATCAATACCTGCTGACGCACGCTTTCTAGAATCATTCAACTGATTTTTTTCAAAAGACAAAAATGCACTACAGGTCTTGAAATTTTATAAATTCTTCCTTCAACTTCTTGCTATCCATCGATAGGTTCCCATATTCTTTGGAAAGCTTAGGTGAGGAATGAGGATCAAATTACAAGTTCCGACATATTATGGTTTAAGCCCCGTGCAGCATTTGGATGGGATAGTTATGACTACTTATTGGAGACAAACCCGCAGCCATCGCTTATGGTGATGTAAAGTTTATGTAGAAATACTTGTAGACTAAAGCCCTGTTTGAGAGGCTTAAAGCCAGCTTCAATTTGTGAAAAACCTGTAAGCCCCATAAATAGCTTAGCTTTTAAGCGTGTTTTGATATAAGCTAGAAGATATATATAACTATCCAAAGCAAAAAAGCTAAAAGTTGAGTCAGATCTACTTTTGCAGCTTATTACTTAGGGAAATTAGATATTTATCAAACGACCTATTATAAAAAGCTACAACTGCTTTTCAACCGAGAAAAAACTAAAAAATAGATTTTCAGAAAAACTATAGCTCATATCCAAACAAGCCCAATGTGTAGGAGATATACTATAACACCGCTACAGAATACGTCTTTACTGTCGGGTTTACATCGGTATCACTGCCGGATGTAGACCCGGCACTATCTAAGTGGCAGTGATAGTTAAGGACTATCATTGCCGGATGTAAACCGGTAGTGATAATCACTATCACTGTCGGTTCATGTTTTACAGCCGGTAGTGATAATAACTATCACTGCTAGTTATCTTTCACAGCCGACAGTGATAAGTAATTATCATTGCCATATTTTCCTCGATAACCAGCAGTGATAAGTAGTTATCACTGCCACATTTCCCTCGGCAACTGGCAGTGATAACTCTCTGCCCTATTTTCCTCCAAAACTGGTAGTGATGGGTTTTTTAAAACCTTTATATATATATATATATATATATATATATTTTGCAGTATATGTATTATGTAATGTTGTAGCATATATATTATACAGTAGACGTATTTTGTACGATATATGTTATGCACAATATTAACGAAATATCGGTAAAGTGTAATTCAAATACATTGAAGTATCATAATATTTAATTATTACATTGTTCATTCACAATCATTCATATCTCACTTAAGCTACGCACGCTTGTAAAACTCGTCCTTCGGGTTGATAACTTCTCGAACGATGAACCCAGCCATCTGCTCTCGAAGGGCTTCAATTTCGTTGTCGAGCAGGTTGCTGGTGCTCAGCTTCACACGCTGTCATGGTAGAAATTGAAGCATTAATTAGTGTCATCGTCATTGTAAAGAAAAGTTGGTGTCAATATGTAATAATATACCATCTCGCCGTTGTAGTCCGTACTGTCAGTGATGAATGCGTTCATATGTGTCATTGCATAGTATCCACATAAATTGTTCCCTTAGGGCTGTCTCAGGCACGAAAAATCGGTTTTTAATCTGAATTTCTTCGTGAATGGACAACACCGCTGTGTCTTCTTACGGTATTTTGCGTACACCCTGTGAATGGTTTTGAGTAGTGATTAAACTTAATTAGGTGCAATGGAATGGAAGATTACTGGAGCAATAACGCAACGATCGAGTTTACTTGTCTAGCAACTCTATTACTTCTTTGTAATCGTCTGTCGGTTTCCTCATTGAGTCCAAGATAGTAATGTTGCTTTCCTCTAACATGATGACGAGGAGGATACAGTAAAAGCTGCAAAAGCCAATTAGTCATCACATAGTGTTGCGCATCAAATGTGCAAGACTAGTAGGGAGGGAAACACGTACTGAAAATTGTAGGGTCCACATCTTTGTATAGAGATGGCAACGGGTCGGGTGCGGGTTTTACAAAACCCGACCCGACCCAAAGCCCAAATTGAAAACCCAACCCGAATCCAAATGCCCTATCAGGTAAAAAACTATACCCGAACCCGAACCAGGCGAGTACCCGAAATCCGATGGGTACTCGACGGGTTTGTGTAGTATGGGTGGCAATAGGTTGGGTCGGGTATGGGTTTTGTAAAACCCGACCCGACAAGAAACCCGAACCCAAAAACCCGAGCCGAACCCGATGGGTACCCGAAACCTGTCCCCAAACCCGGCGGGTACCCGATGGGTATGTGCGGTATTTCGGGTACCCATCGGGTACCCACAGGTAAAAATTAGAACCTGAACCCGACCCGAAGAACCCACTAGTAAAAATTAAAACCCGACCCGATCGGGTGCAAAACCCACGGGTACCCGAACCCGCGGCTCCAATTGCCATCCCTATCTTTGTATCTGACGGGGAATACATCGTTCTTTGTCTCTTGCATATATTGCCGGTACCATTGATGTAGACACCGTAATTGTGTTGTCAGCCTGGGCTCCTCATTTGGATCCATCAAAGCTTCCCTATTAATGAATGGCCACCTTAGAGGGGCCTCCTACCGTTTAGCAACCCCTTGGTCTCCAGCAACAGCTCCTTTACCACCATCTACTTTAGATTTCTTCCTAGAGATGCGCTCATAGTCTGATCATTGGCTAAGTTGAGGAGATTTAGTTTTCCGTCCTATCTGTTTAACCGTCGGTAAGCCCATGAAGAAATCACTTTTAGCAGCTTCGATTACAACCTTATTAGGTGGTGGCATCTTTTTGAAGTGAGCTGTTACGCTGGCATCTACTTTCTTTCTAGTTTCTTCTTCAGTCAGGTCATATGCTCCTTTCTTACGAGATTGTGCTAGCTTCACAGATGAGGAACTTTCCCCCTGACCGTGTAGAATTTTGAGATCGCGGTGCTCTTTGATTACTGTTTTGTGGCGCTAGAGTAGGAGAAGGACCTTTCTTGGGTGACACCGGAGGAGGAGGAATTTTGCTGGATGGATAGTCCGCCTCGTCATCATTACTATGATTATCGTCGTCGTCATCATCTGAGACAAACTTTATGTAGTGCTTGCGCCACGTGATGAATGTGCCCAGGCTTTGTTCGAGATTATTTTTCCCCTCCTCGCCTGGAATCTCAAACTCAACTTTGCGGTATCTGTCAACCACACTATCCACTGATACTCTGGCGTATCCCTGAGGAATTGGGCAGTTATGCAACATCTGCCCCTTGATGCATGGCCAAGCCACCGCTTCAGCCATCTTGATGGTAATGTTCGCTATGGGCAGGTGCAGACTGCAGTGTGTCAGCTCTACTATTTTGTCCACAGGAAAACTACAGGCTGAGTCCTCTTCAGGAGGGCTCGCGAATGCTTGGCTGCTTTTATGAGCACCGGTGGGACTCTGGAGCTGGTGGCCGACATCATGCGACTGACGTTCACTAAGGACATTTGCTACCATTTCTTGCATCTTTTCTTCTAATTCAATTCCCCTTTTGTGCATCCGGTCTTCTATTTCTCGTACATGTGCATCCAACTGTTCTTGTCTGGATTTCTTTGGACGTCTATAAATTTTGGCATCTTCTGGGAACGCTGCTTCCCAGGGCACCAAGCCGAACCCTCTAGTGCGACCAGGGTGCTCTTTGTTACCCAAGACGCGTGTTAGCTCGTCGTTCTCCCTTCTTGGCTGGAAGGAGCTGTGAGTAGCTTAGGAGTGGGCATCTGTGATCTTCTTTGAGATTTTCTCGTCTTTCTCGCTTCTGAAGCTTAAGCTACCATCATCCGACAGAGTAGCTCCCATCGCAAGCAGCCAGTACTTTGATCTTGGGGCTATCTCGGACGTTGCAGTAATAACTCCACTACGAGTTAGCTCTTCTTCCTGTGCATCCCACTTGGGTACTTTCCTCACGTAGCCACCAGTGCCTAACACATGGGGGTAAATGTTCTTGTCCGAATTTGCCTTGTTCTGTTGGCTGATAGCCTAGGCTTTATCAGAATTCTTATATTGCACGAATTCATCTCAAAATTGCTCTAACCTCTAGTATCTATTAAAATTAGGCGTTTGATCCTTCTTAACTATTAAAATTAGGTGTTTGATCCTTCTTAACATAATCCTTATTCAGCTTTGTCTTCTAATTCTTCCTTGTGGATTCCATGACAAGTAGTGCACGTTTTTTGGCAAACTCCAACTAATCTTCAAGAAACTAGAACTTGGCTATCAACTCTGTCCACAATGTTTTCTTGATGTCATCGGGAACATACGACAGGCAATCGCCACAGTGTGTCCATGATTTGTAGATGATGGGCACATTATCTCTAGCTAGGACCCCGTATGCTATTCGATATGGCCCAAGCAATGATGCGGGTATAGCTGGTTCTCTAACTACATTAAGCTCCACAATCACCTTTCGTTCACCTGTCCGCATCTTGTTGGGACCTCGGCCACGACGCTGCCTTCGTTCACCTGACATCTGACCCTGCATTTTGACTATTTCATTAGTCGTTTGGTCCTGCTAGAGAATTTCCCTATCAATGTGAAGAATTTCATCAGGAAGCACATCCTACTAAAGAATTACCTCGTGTACATTTGTTACCTTGGATTGTTCTAGGTTGAGGAACCTTGTCAAGCTTTGCTTCGGGCTTTGGTTCAAGGGCTCAGCGCCATTCAGCACTTGTCTTTGGTTAGAGGCCATGTGCAGCAAGTTTATCTAAAATTTTAATTTAACAAAGTCATGAGATGTATCTTGGCACAACTTGAATCACCATTTTATCGTGCGTTAGAGTAGCTAATATCAATGTTTTGCATATATAAGACATAATCGCCTGACTAAGCAAAGGTAATCATGGAACATGCATGTAGGAAACAATAAATAAAGCAAGGCAGACATGAAATATAAATCATATACATCGATGCCACCATTATACATCCAAAGCACCATTATACATGGATCATATAAGGTACTTTGTATTCTGAACATCCATGTGTATGCCCAAGTAAGGTTTGTTTTCATGGACTGAGGTAAAAGATGCTACATGCTCTTTCTTAGCATAAAAGATCTCACCCACGCCGAATCAAATATCACTATCGATTTTTCCTTTTTCTGAAAAGTTAAGAACCGACTCACATGAAGAGATTATGTTGTATTATAGGTGGAAGGAGCTAAGTAAATCTAGTGAGTCATGCATGCATGGGTTAGTGCTGTGAGTTGGACCGAGTATTAAGCTAAGTGGCTTAATAATAGGTTTTGGTAGTTGGAGTGCGTTTGAGTCAAATAAGAAGAGCAAGAGAAAAAAAGATGTGGCTATAAGAGCACGTCGCTAAAACAATGGAGAGCTTTCTTCTTCCTTGTTGTGTGTGTCTGCGAGGAACACAAGCAAGAAAGAGAAGAAGAATCCATCAGTGAGTTCTCTCCGGGATACATGATTGGCGATGCTAGACAAATAGCTGGTACATACTAAGATAGTACATTTGGATACATCTACATGAATGGTAACACATGCCAGTACATCGATCACACGTAATACCATTGGCACATAAAAAGAAATCAAATACGGTTAAAAACAGTTTAGAATCGTCTGTGAAAAAAAAAGTCAATGACGATCGGTGGTCATCACAGACATAATTATAGATCACAGATGATTATCTACAAAAAACCATCTGTGTTAATTATAGATCACAAACGGTTAGTACATAAGAAATTGTATCTGATAATGATAATCTGTGATATGCATTTCTTTATACATATTTCAGTTTTATTGCTAGGCGCGCTCGAGAATCATGATAGCCATGCCCTTGGTACAGATACACAATATATATTGGAATATATACAAGATACACAATTCATAGTTGAGATAAACACACAATATACATTCAAACAAAATAAATGACTTAATTCATAATTTAAATACATCTACACACACTTTATCTGATACATCACAAGCACATGAGTTGATCTGGTGCAGAGGAGGACCGGCGTGGAGGAGGGCTGATGCGAAGGAGGGCCAGGGAGGAGAGGCAGTGGAGGAGGACCGACGCGGAGGAGGGCCGGCGCTGGGAGGAGCTACGCGGGGAGGGTCCAGCTGAGGAGGGCAGCGTGGCGAGGGCCAGGGAGGAGGGCAAAGCGGGAGGGCCGCTGGGAGGATCGACTTGGCGGAGGGCCGGCGCGGAGGAGGGCAGGCGCGGGGACGAGGACTAGTCGCGATGGCTAGGGTGGCACAGACGAAGCACGACAGGAATTAGAAATGGGCAAAATGGCTAAGTGCGGGAAAGTGGATGTTTATATAGAGAGGATTATTACTACCAGTTCAACCAAATAAACTGGCACTGATGCATTATCTCTATCAGTTTATTTTAGAACCGATAGTGATGTAAGACTATCAGTGCCAGGTTATCTATGAATCGGCACTGATATAACACCATCAGTGCCGATTGATGTACGACCCAGCACTGATGTCTAACTATCAGTGCCGGGTGAGGTACGACCCGGCACTGATGTGTTACATTAGTGCCGACTGTCATACGTCAACCGGCACTGATGCCTCACTATCAGTGCTAGGTGAGTACGACCCGGCACTAATGTATTATATTAGTGTCGGCTGTCGTATGTCAACCAGCACTGATGGTGTTATATTAATGCTGGTTCATAAATAACCTTGCACTGATTGTCTCTACCCCCCTCCCCCCCGTGCATACTATATTAACTAATGATTGTTTATACTAATAATCAATAGTCCATACAATACAAATTGAAGCATGTCCTTCATACAAAATATTTATATTAATATTGTTTGTTAAATATCTGTAGTATAGTAATAATTAATACTCCATACATTACAAATTGAAGCATGTCCTTCGTCCAAAATGTTTATATTACAAATTGAAGCTTAACCTTCATTCAAAATAAAGTATATCCTTAATTATACAACTAAGTTATGATCTGACCTTCGTTATGATCACGGCGTATGTATGTAGATTCCTCTATGTCTTCCATGAGACCTAGGTTGATGTTCTCACCGAAAGAAGGAAGCTCATCGAATTGGTTATAATCACTCTAACAATCCTTCTTTTTCCTTGAAGAACCACGTGGCATTCCTTGTCAGTTGTATCCCTTACAAAGAAAATTTGTGTAACGGTATTAGCAAGTATGAATGGTTCTTCTCTGTATCCGATGTGTTTGAAGTCCACGGTAGTGATACCGTACTTTTCAATGTTCGCGCCCTTAGGTAGCCTGACCCATTGGCACCGAAAGAGGGAGACCTTCAAAGGCTCATAATCAAGTTCCCAAATCTCTTCTATGAATCCGTAGTACATATGTTATTGCCATTATTGTCATAGGCATTTATGCGGGCCCTATTGTTCTGGTTGGTGCTCTTGTTATCTTGTGCACTCGTATAAAATGTATATCCATTGAAGTCATATCCTTCAAATGTCAAAATTGTATATGACGGTCCCTTAGCCAATGCTTTCAATTGAGCACACTCTGTCTGCATATGCATTATGTGTCTAAGCAACCAATCTCTAAAGTTATCTATGTGCTCTCTCACGATCCAAACCTTAGACTTAAATGGGTTTTTTCTTCTTAGCATGTTGACATACAGGGCCACTACAACTGATTGGTGCAGAACTGTAAAATGTGCTGGCGTGAATGAAGTACGATCGTTAGTACAGATTGATTTCTAACCTAGTGTCCCTTTCTTGTAGCCACCCCTCATGGCGAGATATGGGTACACTAATCGATTTGAGATCCATGTAATCGATGCAGAACTCGATGACCTCCTCGGTTCCCCAACCTTCGATAATGCACCATTCCGGTCGATATCGATTATGAACATATTTCTTCACAACCCTCATGAACCTCTCGAAGGGTATATCGATGTAGAAACACAGGGCCAATAAAGCGTAGATCTCTTTCACAATATGAACAATGAGATGGACCATAATATCGAAGAAGGATGGAGGGAAGCACATCTCAAGCCAAAGATAGAGTGTGGATCACGTCTTGTCAGCAGCTTATCCAGCTTTCAACGGATCGATGACCTTCGTGAAATCACGTTGAAGAATGAACACAACTTTATAATTGGATCTCGCACTTTCTCTGGCAGAACACCCCTAATTGCAACACGAAGCATCTGTGTTATCATCACGTGGCAATCATGAGACTTCATGCCAATTAATTTCAAGTCTTTCATTGAGACTAGCCTCTTTATGTTGGTAGAATAACCAGACGGAACTTTGACTCCGTGCAAGCACTCACACACGCTAATTTTCTCTTTCTTGCTAAGAGTGTAGTAAGCTACGGGAAGGTACTTTTTGCCTTTACCCAGGTCTTCATGATGCAGCTCCTTCCTGAGTTTCATATCTTTCTGGTCCATCTGTGCGTTGAGTGTATCTTTTGTTTTGCCAGGTATGTCTAGTAAAATACCAAGCAAGCTGTCACACATGTTCTTCTCTATATGCATGACATCAATCGCATGTCGAACATCTAGGTGCTGCCAATAAAGTAGATCCATAAATACTGATATATTTTTCCACAAATGAGTTGTATCACTAGAACTTGGGACTGATGTACTTCTGGCTCCCTTTCCATGGATAATTTTAATATCCTTTACGGCTGTAAATATCTATTTGCTGTTGCGATATTGTGGAGCTGAAGCAATCTCCTATGTACCATCAAAAGCAATCTTGTTGTTGCGATACGGGTGGTCCTTGTGAAGGAACCTACGATGCCACATGTAACACATTTTTCGGCGGTATTTCAGCCACCGGCTACCTGTATCACCCATGCAATGGACGCATCCACTGAATTCTTTATAGTCTGGCCCGAAAGATTACCAAGAGTAGGGTAATCATTGATGGTTATGAACAACAACGCGCGTAGCATGAAGTTCTCTTTTATACTCATCCCACACCCGTACACCGTCATTCCACAATATGGAAAATCTTCAAACAGTGATTTGAGGTACATATCAATATCGTTTCCAGGTTGTCTCAGCCTTTGGATCAGCAGCGGCATCATAATGTACTTTTGCTTCATACAAAGCCAAGGAGAAAGATTGTAGATACATAAAGTCACTAGCCAAGTGCTATGATGACTACTCATGTTGCCGAAAGGATTCATCCTATCTGTATTAAGCCCAAATCTTATATTTCTCATATCATATGCAAAGTGTTTCTTGTATTTTCTATCGATGTTCCTCCACTGCGCAGAGTCAGCAGGGTATCTAAGCATTCCATCCTTCTTACGCTCTTCATGTGTGCCATCGCAGCAATTGAACATGCCTTTTGTTCGCAAATAGACGCTTCAAATGGGGGATTATAGGGAAATACCATACACCTTGGCTGGGGGTCTTTTCTTCTTATGCTACGCCTCGATGTCGCCATCGCCACGCTTATACCGAGATGCCTTACAAACGGAACTTGCATCCAAATTTGCAAACTTATTGCGATACAATATGCAATCGTTTTAACATGCGTGTATTTTCTGCACTTCCAGTCCCAATGGGCAAACAATTTGCTTGGCCTGGTACGCGGTTGTTGCCAACATGTTACCCTCTAGAAGGACGTCCCTGAAAAAACCTAACAGCTCTGTGAAACTCTTATCGAAGCAACCATTGCTTGCCTTCAACTGCAGTAGTGTAAGCACAACATGCAGCTTTTTGAGCTCCTCCTTGCAGCCTGAGTACAAAGGTGTTGTAGAATCCTCTACCATACGGTGGAACTTCTGAAAAACCCTTTCACTCGTGATGTTATCCTCCCCATCATGCAATATCTGTTCTAGATCATCTTCGTGGTTATCGATGAATGTGTCTTCATGGGTGTCGACGAACGTATCTTCGACCGCAGTTGAGTCGTTGTCTTCATCATCAATCAAATGCCCTTCACGTACAATCTCATCTTCATCGTGCTTGGTCCAATAGGTATAGACAAGCTTGAAACCCCTTCGAAGTAAGTGTGTACGGATCGCCTCAAGGTTAGAAAATTGCTTCTCATTCTTACAATTGACGCACGGGCAACAAATATAGTCCATTAGTTTATTTGACTTGTACGCGCAGCCATTCTCAGAAACCTAGTCACACTATTAAAGTACTCTCTATCGCGATGGTCCGCTTCATACATCCATCTTCAGTCCATCTACAAATATTTATAACAAATAAAATCTCAGTAAATCAATAAGTAGTCACAAATTGTTTTATTGATTTGATTTGTTATGTAGTGCTAATTAATCTAGAAAGTTTCATTAATTATAAATCTATATCCAAATCTCGAGTGTAAAATTAATTAAATAATTGCTATTAGTTATAATTGTCCGTCAACAAATTTGCATTACTTACAAAGTATTAAATTAATATACACCAAATAAAGAAACAATTTTAAGTAATTAGATTAAATAATAGTTAATTATGAAGTGCTACCACATTTAAATTCAATCTATGTATTAAATGCACTCACTAATTTAGTCCTCTAAATACTTAAATTCAACCTACATCTTAATCTCACCAATCACTATACATATAAAAGTTGGTAATTTGAAATCTAGTCTCTAGATTAGAGCTCTAATTGTGCTCACTATGCAATCAATAATTCTGACAAGCTACAACAATATAGGATGTAATATCCAACTAAATAAACTACCAATGAAATGTACATTAAGATACGATCCTTAGATCACAAATTAGAAATGAATTCCACCAAATTTGAGAGCAAAAATTCACCCCTCTCTACCCCAACCAAGCAAGAATAGAGCTTCTCTCTATTCTGGGCAGGATGGGAAAGGAAGCTGGGATATATATATATAGGGCTATATTATTACTACCGGCTCTTGCTCCAGAACAGGCAGTAATATATCACTATCAGTTCTATCTCTAAATCCGGCAGTGATATCGCTGCCGTTCGCATGAAATCGCAGATTATCCTTGCCATTATGCTTGCAACCGGCGAATACATCACTGTCGGTTCTATCTCTAAATCCAGCAGTGATATCGCTACCATTCGCGCGGGAAATCACGTGGGATATATTATCACTGCCGCTTATGTTTTCAAACTGGCAGTAATACATCACTACCGGTTCTATCTCTAAATCCGGCAGTGATATCGCTGTCGTTCGCACGGGAAAATATACTGTGTCTTATCACTGCCGGTTGAATTTAGAACTGGAGTAATAAGATTATCACTACCGGCTCGGGCCTCCCTGGCAGTGATGGGGGGTCACGGATGAACCAGTCTGTAGTGGTGTAAATCCCTTGTAATCTGGTATGTGTATCCCTTGAAATGCGAATGATTGATATTGCTGATTGTGTAAACTTCAGTCCATTTGCTCTTTGCACCATGCTGACACAACTGCAGTTTTACTAATTTGTGGGCAACCACACTAATTCTTTGTTGAGGACCATCTCTGGTTGCAACATGTGTGGCATCTCTTTCCTCCCCCCTCAAATGCTTTTTCATCACAACACTTGGCAATATCTCCTTATCTCCCTTTCCTCCCCCATTTGCTTCCCCTAAAACTCCAAAAAGTTGTTGTTTTCAACTTTTCCCTCAAGTTTTTTGAATAGGAAGTATTTTTTGACCATTTTTGAATGTTTTTCGAACCAAAAAATTTTGAACTAGAAGATTTGAATCAAAAAGTTTTTGAAATTTTGCATTCTGAAATTTTTTCGATTTGAAATTTCCTGAGTTGAAATTTTCTCAGTTGAAAGTTCTTGATTTGAATTTTTCATAGTTGAAATTTCCCTCGTTGGAAATTCCTAGTTTGAAATTTTCCAAGTTGAAATTTCCTAAGTTAAATTTTTGTGTGTAGAAATTTCTAAATTTGAAAATTTTCTAGTTGAAATTTTCCCAATTGAAAAATTTTCAAGTTGAATATTTTTTTATTTGAGTTTTCCAGATTTGAAATTTTGTCTAGTAGAAATTTTTTCGAGTTGAATTTCCCCAAGTTGAAAATTTCTAATTTATTTTTTTTTGTGGTCAAACTTCCTGTTAAATATTTTGAAAGTTAAATTTTTTTATTTGAAATTTTTGTGTTAGAGAGGAAGGAAGGAGGGTGGGGAAGTAAGCAGGGAGGAGGGAAAAGACAAGGGTAGAGGAGGATGGAAAAGATGACACATGTCATCTTAGGAGGATGTCCTTAATTTTTTTAATTTGTCGATAACCTCAAACTAGTCATTCTCGTGACCTCCACCGCCAACCATAACCAACAAGAAAAAACTACGTGGGGGTAAAATCTATAGGATGCAGGTTCTTCAACCAAAGGTTCAAATTCTATAACGTTAGGTACTAGAGCAAGACATAGCCACTATAGCAGTTGGGAACTATCAAAATATCTCAATAATGATACCGTGGATTATGAAGAAGAGCACTTCAATATTTTGCAACAATAGCATGAGCATAAGGTAATGTGATATTCCAAAATTGGAGAAAGAAAAAGTGGGCCGATTTGACCGAGCCAGTCTTGATGTGCGTGCCGAGTCGGACTTGGTCTGACCAACTAATAGGTCAAGGGCTAGGGAGGGGGTGAACCTTAACCAACTACCACTCCAGCCCCATGCATCACGCCACCCTGCCTCATCTACACTACTACGCCATCATCACCCCCAATTCAGCCATGCTATTGTCACCTAGGCTCCCAGTGCCGCCGCCCTGCTCCCAACACCTTCATCACCCACACCCGCCTGCCATGCTAGCCAGCTACCAAGCTGCTAGCACCGTGTCGTGGTCAACATGCCCTTGCCGCCCAAAGCCATGCCGCGTCATCTTGCCATTGGGTGCCCTACAAGCGTCCTACACTACTGCCAGTCAAGCTGTCACTACCACCAACACTACCACCCTCTGAAGCTGTCATCAAGGTGCAGTGCCAACCTGCCACACCAGCCATGTCCAGGGTGTGTCCCCGTGTTCTCCCATTTGTCATTTCTTGTTCTTTGTCAAACCGAGTGTCCAAACTGTGATTCTTTCACGTCACCGTGTGTACGAGGTGTCAAGGATATTGTGGGATATGGTGTAGGGGTTTTAGAAAGCATGATGGAGCGGAGAACATGAGGGGATCGCGGAGGTCTGACACTTTCAACGTTTCCGGTGATCTTCGGAACGTAGGCATAAACCCTAGTTTGATGTTTCTTGTGTTAGCTCTGTAGTGGACCAATTTTGTGGTCATATTAGTTGTATATGTGGGAGTTGGAGAGCACCAGGAAGCTATTTGGGAGTGATCGACATTTGATTAATAGTGGTCCTAATCTTTAGGCTTAGTTTTGGAGCATTTAATTACAGTGGGTTTCATGGTCTGTCAAAATTGTGAAAAGTGCAGATAATTGCCTAAAGTTCCATTAGAGTACAAGACTATAGAATTTGGATAAGTGGTTGAGATGTTATGGCTAGAAGAAAGCTTTTGTCCAGAAATTGGTTGCTGCTATGTGCAATTGTGTTAAATTACTTATTAGGGCTAGTTGATGGCCGAATTAAATTATGTCCATACCTAGAGAATGCTAGGTGAATTTTTATAGATTCCATAAATGCTATGTTTTTCTATATTTAGAGATAAATAAAAATAGATACGAAATTGTAAAGCCTGTTGTCCAGTAAAACAATAGCACAATCTTCAAGTCTAGAAAAGAGGGGTTAAATGAATTAATTTGAATTTATGGCTAACTAGAAAATTGTAGGTAATCTTATGTAGTTTTTATAATATATGGTTTGCTATGTTTGGCAACAAGTTTGGCTTCAACCACTCGTTACTCTGTCTCACATGGTTAGAAAGGCAAGTACATGGTAGAATGGTAGACGGTTGGTTAACTTGTTGTTTAATGATTACGGATGATTTAATTATCATGTTAATTTATGAGTACATTATATTGATGTTTTACTATTGATTCATCCATAACAACTGAACGATATAACATGATATTTATGGTTTATACCTTGAAAGGTGAATATGGCATCATATGCATCATGAGATAAAGATAGATGGTCTGAGTGACATCTATAGCCTACTTTATGTGAGTAATCCCATGGGAGTGGGAAGAGAAATACCTACTGTGGTAGGTATTACATATGAATAGAGATGAGTTCCCCGTGTGAAAGAGAATATGCTTGAGGTCACTGCATGAAAGAGAGAGTGCGACTTTAGTAGACATGGACAGGTGTTGCACTCTGCTATACTAGTATATGCTAAAGAGAAGAGATATGTGCATGACCATTTGCATTTCAATAAAGAGTTGCAATTAACATTGAGTAATTTGGAGAATGACATAAATAAGCTAATGATGATGGAAATATTAATGTTTACTATTTTGTTATGTACTTTAATGTTTGAGTAAATTTCACAAAACTACAGGTTTCTTGTGTAAACTATCAGAAAACTATAGATTTTAGCTCATATTTCACAAAACTATAGATTTTAGAGAACTTGTTTCACAAAACTACAGGATTCTTATACAAATTATCAGAAAACTATATATTTTAGCTTCTATTTCACAAAACTACAAATTTTATGAGAACTTGTATCACAAAACTACATGTTTTAAAATTAATCATTTCTTGTAATTAATGGGTTTGATAAGCTGGACCCACATGACAGCCTCACATGTGAGTGAAACGGGAAATTAGGGCATGTGAGACCAGCATGTGGGTCCACACTATCAGATTCGTTATAAGAAATGACCAATTCTAAAACTTATAATTTTGTTAAACAAATTCTTCTAAAACCTGTAGTTTTGTGATACAAGTTCTCCTAAAATCTTTAGTTTTACGAAATAGAAGCTAAAATTTGTAGTTTTCTGATAGTTTATACAAATGACCTATTGTTTTTTGAAACAAGTTCTTCTAAAATCTTTAGTTTTGTAAAATAGAAGCTAAAATATGTAGTTTTCTGATAGATTGTGCAAGAAGCCTATAGTTTTGTGAAGTTTACTCTTAATGTTTTTAGGTGAACAATAATGGTGTCGGCGTACTTTGCGCCAGGGTACCCTCTCTGCCACTGTTAGAAGGGGCCACAGTGCCAAGCCCCTTGACTGGCGAGTAGGTGGGCGATCAAGCCTCGCTGGGCGATCAACGCCTCGTGGCGACTGGCGGCAGGTGGGCGACCAAGCCTGCTGCGGTGATCGCACCGCAGGCGACTGGCGGCGGTGGGGAGCACACCTGCTGGCGGCGATCAGCAGTGGGCGGCTGGCGGCGGTGGGCGACCAAGCCTGCTGCCGAGCGTCGCGCGGCGTGGCGGCTTTGGCGGCGGTGGGCGAACACGCCTGGCTGGCGGGCGATCAGCGTGGCGGCTTTGGCAAGCAAGTGGGTGAGCACGCCCTGCTACCAGGCGACCGCGCTATGTGGTCGGTCGAAGGAGCCGGGGGGTACACCGCCAGTCAGGCATGAAGATGTACGTCGGCGAACTAGGGAGGTTCACCTTGAAGTCTTCTCCCCTGACAACCTGTGTCAGAACCATTAAATGCGCGTGGCTTCGCTGTCGACATGATAGCTTATCCCTCTGACGTACTGCACCTAACCAGTCCGATATAGGTCATTTCTCGGGCGGACCGGGCGGAGTTGGACGATGGTGCAAATAATGAGGCCAGAGGATGGAGCTACAGTGACTGATGTAATAAATGAAGTGTAATCATTGTGATGTCATCCTTCTTACCTGCCGGAGCCAGCCTGGCCTATATAAGGGGGTTTCGGTGCATGGGAGAAGGGGAGGAGAGGGTGCTCCAAGTTTATTACGACTATTGTTCCTGTTCATATTAATATGTAATTCTTGTTAATCTTGTTTACTTTCAGTGCTAATTACTTTGGAAAGGTTTGCCAAAATTGTTGATAGAATTATATCAAAGATGATAAGAAAAAGTTGGTTGAGGTGACATTCTGAATACTCGAAGTGCTAGGGTGTTACTGATAGCATATCTGGTACCATCCATATTAGCACGTAATGTGTCAACTATTCCAGTTAAACGGTTTTTTTAGTCTGCTTTTAGTCTTTCTGGAAGATTGTTGGAAAAGCTGTTGGATTATTTGGGCCAAGCCCATTTAATTGAGATAAATAAATCCTAGAAAATCTCAAAGGCCCATTCATGAGGAGGCATGTGTGCAAGCATTAGTCCCTTATTTCTTGTGGAGGTGGAGAATGACCAATTTATAAGGGAGAGTTCTCTCCACCTTCCTAGAAGCATGGCAAGGGAGAAGAAGAGAAGCCCACACGCTGCAGCTGCCGCCGCCTCGCCTCATGGGGCAGGCCGGGCGGGGCGGCGGAGGCGGAGCGCAGCGTCTGTGCCTGCGTGAATGGTTCGCCAAATCCGGTCCAGGCCTTGCGCAGACGCAGCTTCCTTTTCTTTTATTCTTTTGCTACTCGGATTCGCCGCGATTGCGGTATGAGATAAGGACTCAGAACGGACTCCGATCGTGGCACGCCCTCGAGTCACGTTCGTCATGCGTTACGAGTAACCCTATAAATCTTGCGTCGTGCACCGTAGAGATACGCACAAACACATCGTTAGGGTTTTGCCACCTCTACATTGCCGCCGCCGTCGTAATCTTCTCCATCCCGGCGCCGACGCATATACGCAATCGGGAGAGCAGGTCTCCGGAACCCTTCGTCTTGAGATCCTGCACCGGAGAGGGAATAAGGTTTTTGGAAGCGCTCAGCGCGATCGCTTCAAGATCGTACCACGGCTCGTCTTCCATGTCTCGCCTTTGGGCGTCGCCGTAGCCAACGACTCCTGCGACGCGCCGTCACCAACGTCATCCTCGTCAACACCGCAACCGCATCTACTACATCGACACCGGAACCGCAACCGTACCGCAACACGCCGTCATCTTCTTCTGCTCAGTACGTTCAATCTGTCCTAACCTCGTGGTTAATCAAGTTTATCAAGATGATCATGATGTTCGTGCTATCTAGTATGTTAGAGATATACATGCTAGTTTCTGTCATGCTGCTCATGATTTATATTCGGAATTTAATCTGGAAAATGTCTAATTTCTCAACAAAAGCTTGTAAGCGTGAAAGACCGGGAACAGAATGATGCACAAGATCAAGATTCTTTCCTGCGTGGACTGTCTTTGCATTTCCTATGTAGTGTAAAGCAACCCAGCTCAGCTATTCCAATTTCCAAGCCAAAAGGAAAGAACCGAACAGTACAGTAGAAAATACAGAGTTGGTGGATGTATAATTTAACTTTTCACATCTGTTTACTTGTAAGGTAGTTTTCTATAAAGGATGTCGAATTCGATGATCAATATGTTAGGCCACAATAAGTTAGGCCACAAACAAATTCCACAAAATGTATTGACTCCTCTACACATAAATTAAAGACATTAGAGGACATTAGCTGACTCACAAAATATCTTGACTCCACTAATTAGGATATAAAAACAGAGAAAGCTTTTGTTAACAGGATATCATTTCTGTAGTTCTATTCAGGTCCTGTTCAGATTTTGTTTCCGTATTTCAAGACAATCGTAATTTTCAGGTCATTTTCAGATTGTGTTTCCACCTTTTCAGTTGGAGATAAATGTCATCATCGGACGTCGACTTCAGTGATCAATAAATGTACAAAAAGTTTCCACAAACCGTCTTGGCTAGCAACAGTGCTGGAATAAGAAATTGGTCTCGAGTTGACTGACTTACAATAGACTAAGAATAGTACCAAATCGCGTTCAAATGATGTCATACCGAATGTTGGATAAATTATATGAAACTTGAGCTACATGTATTCCGCCTGACAGGCCCGTGTCTACAGACCGGGTTTAGTTCGATAGGAGGGCGTCTTCGCGGCTGGTAAACCCTAGCGAGTGAAAACCCTAAGGACTCCCACACGAGAGATTTCGGCGCCTATGAACTAGGATGACACACGGATTTTTACCCAGGTTCAGGCCCCCTAGCCCAGGGTAATGGCCTTACTTCCTGCTAGATTTCTTATGGAGTGTTTGAAGCTAGTACAGAGCTCTCAGATTACAAGTTCTTCTTCTAGCTTTCTCATGTCCGTCTCCTCTCCCCATGCACTAGGATGCCCTTATATAGGCCAGGCTAACGGGGGTAGGTAAAAGGGGGGTCATCATGCTGATCTTATACATTTATTACTCCTTCTTGTGATGTCCCGTTGCTCTAGCCTCATTAAATGCCGGCGATTGTAAGCCGCCCGTCCGCCGGGATGCGACCCTTTGTGACGGTAGGTGAAGGCGCCAGAGGATTGAGCCTGCAGAATTCCTCACAATCAATGGACTCGACACAACAGCATGCCTCGACACTGCAGTCGATAGAGAAGGAGACTTGAGGTGAAGCCACCCCGCACCATCCTTTTGCCTTGCGGCGGGGCGAGCAGGGTGTCCTCGCCCACCTGCTAACCCGATCACCACGTGGGCCGACACCTGGCCGGCGGGGCGTGCTCGCCACCCACCTACCAGCCGCCACGTGATCGGGCGCCGCCGCAGCAGGCGTGCTCGCCCACCGCCACCAACGCCACGTGGTCCGACACTGCCGGGCGGGCGTGCTCGCCACTTCGCCTACCGAGCCGCCACGTGGATTGGGTACGGGCGCAGCAGGCGCTCGCCACTGCCGCGAACACCACGTGGTCCGACACTGGTGGGCGGGCGTGCTCGCCCACCCGCTTACCAAAGCCGCCACGGGATGGCGCCGGCAGGGCGTCCTCGCCACCGGCTTCGCCCGAACGCCACGTGGCCCGACACTGCCGTAGGCGTGCTTCGCCACCCGCTTACCAAAGCCGCCACGTGACGGGCGCCGGGCGGCAGGCGCCTCGCCACTGCTTCGCCCGAACGCCATGTGGACCGGCTCTGGCGGCGGGCGTCTTCGCCCCCGCCTTCGAGCCGCCACGGGATCGGGCGCGGGCGGTAGGCGCTCGCCCACCGCCGCCCGAACACCACGCGGATCACTTTTGTGCGGCGGAGAGGGTACCCCAGCGCAAAGTACGCTGATAGTAGCCCCCGGGCCCGCCCTGGAGCTCGTGCTAAAGCCTTTTTGGAACCTTCATTGAATGCCTGGTGCGCTCTTGGGCAGGGCCACCACTCTTGAGGATACGACCGCCTCGGTTCCCTCCTGTATCCGCCGATTTTTCTTGGTACCCAAAACGGCGCACGATCTTGTCTCTTCGCGAACCGTCGGTGCAGGTGATGCATATATAGATACATTTGTACCAAGCGGTTTACGCCTTCTGCTTTCTTGCGCACTTCAACTTTCGCTTCTCCGTCTTCCTCGTTCAATAGTCCTTGCCTTCTTTGCCTTCATGGCGCCTTCCATCCCTGCATCCACCGCCGACGCCGCTACGGTGAAGAAGATCTCCCACATCGCACCGGAGGGCACTTTCCGCTTTCGGGCGGGGACCTCCACGCCGCGGCGCCTCTTCGATGAGATTCTCATCCACGTCTGGGCGATGATGGCAGGTCTGGTCCCGCCATTTTCCGACTTCTTCCTCACGGTCCTCCATTTTTACGGAATCCACCACCTTCACCTCACCCCCAACTCCATCATCTTCCTTTCCATCTTCGCACACCTCTGTGAAATGTTCATGGGGGTGATGTCGAACCTCCCTCTTTTTCGCTATTTTTTCCTTTGTCGAGGCTCTTCTGACGGCGAGGTAGTGGGGAGTTGCTATTTCCGCCTCTGAGAAGGATTGGCCTCCCGCTACATTGCCTTCCAGCCCAAGTTCAATTGGAAGACATGGCGTTAGCCGACCGGTCAGACATCAACGATGACAATGAGTCGATGCTCGGGGTACCACGGGCAATGGAGGCCTCTAAAAGCTGGAACTCGCCGGTCGAAGAGATGGCGGAGCTCCTCGCAATGGCGGCCCGCATCAACAGACTGCGGGACGCCGGATTAACCGGGGCGCTGGTTGCACAGACTTCGTGACCGGAGAATCACTTCGCCGACGATCCGCTTCGCATGGCAAGACGACGCAATGACGACATGACGCGCGACGCATTCGGTCGTGAAGTCTTCGCTTTCCTTTGGCTTTTTTCGCACACATGCTTCTTTCGCGCCCCTACCAACCGGCGGTCTTTCTTTATCTTTTGCCGTGAGGAAACTCGAGGGCGATCATCAACAGATGGCTTGCCGGATTGATGCCACCGATCCCAGGCGGCTTGGACTTCCCGGTAGCGGCCCAGCCGCTCGTCGACTTGGAGCACGCGGAGTGCCTGAGGATCGTCAGGCAGCTCTCGCCAATGGACTCTACGGGACCCGCCGTGGTGCCAGCCCGCGGCCCGCTGGTGATCAGAGGGACGACCACCGCCAGCGACCGGGCCGCAGGCAAGCGGCCACTTGCCCCGGACGCCATGGGTCCAGATCCCAAGATGGCCCGCACCATGGACCAGACCACGCGCCCGACGATGCGGTGGCACTGCTAAGAAGGGCGACACAGAGCCGCCCTACCACGACTTCATCACCAGAGCCGCAGCCTCCTGCGGTGCCAGCTCCATCGCCTTCACCGGTTCCTCCTCCAGCGGTGGCCCCGACTACTACGACGCCGGCCTCCTTAGCCACGGGAGCTCATGCCACGCTCACCAGGGTGAGCTTACGCTCCCGACGGCCGCTTTTAGCTTAAGGGCGCCGCCAATGGCGGCCCCTCAAGACGCGCCAAGGGCGCCGACACCCCCCTCGCCCACCGAGGCGACGGGAACCTCCGCCTAGGTGCCTCCTGCCGCCACTGCTGAGAGGGTCGAGGAGGGTGACCCAAAGACTACAGCACCGCCATCTCGCCGCACCACCATCGCTTCGCCCTTGCCGAGTTCTTCACCGAACTTGGCGACATATACGTCTCGCTGGGCACCGCCCTCGCCATGACCGCCAGGCATGGCGCTCAGACGGCCCAGCAATTGGCGTTAGTGAGCGGCGAGCTGACGCGGGAGCGAGAGAGGGCGGCGACGGGATTGGCGCAGGAAAGGGCCAACACGGCCGCCATGCAGCTGCAGGCGGAGAGGGCCGAGGCGGCGCTGAAGCACTCGGAACACGAGTCCTTCCGCCTGCGGCACAATCTCACCATCATGCTCAAGAAGGCCTTCCAGCGCACGAAGAGGTGTTTGGAGCCCTTGGGGGTGGTTCTGAACGTGCCCCTAGAGGACTCCGCTCTGCAGTTTGCCCATGCGACCAACCAGGCTGTAGAGGCACTCCGGGGGCTGCCTGCTGCCTTGGCCGCCCGATCCGCCAGAGAGGGGCGAGAAGTTGCGATCATGGCCGCAACTTACGTGTTGTCCAGCTGTGCCAACCGCGATGCCGCCTTCGACATAATGGCGGCGGTGGCCGGCAATGTGGAAGACGCGGCGCAAGGAGAGGCACGGGTGCGCACAGCCGCCGAGCACGTGGCCAGAATGCTGTAGGTGGAGCAGCCGATCATGGATGTCTCCACCCCACTCGCGGTGGAGGAAGAAGGAGACGCCGGCGACCTCGACTTGGCGAATGAAGGGTTGGGCAGCCGCTGGAGTTCTTTTGCTTCTTTTGTTTTATTTCTTTCTGTTGATCTGTCTGCATTCACAAACATTTGGGCAAATTTCGGTGTAGTGGATGCTTCCTATTTTGATGTTACCTGTGTGTTCATCTATCTTGCGTGATTGAATTCACTTGATTGAACCACTAGGCGGCCAGTTTTTAACTTGGCTGGAACGCCTGACACACGCCTAGGTTAGGGCAGCGTTCCCGAATCCCGCCAACAGTTCTATATAGTTGCTGTGAACATAGGCATAGATTATGCAAGTCATATAGGACTTAGGCAAAAACGACCTTAAGTCTAACGGGATGTGCAAGATATAGTTTAGTCTTAGCATCAGGTTTTTATGTGAGATTGTTGCTGGTTTGAATCCCTTCGGAACTTGAATCCCAATGATCTCTCGAATGACGCCTTCTGTTGTGGCCTGGCGAGGCGTTAGTTTTCGGAGTGTTGTTAGGCTTCAAGAAGATTTCAACGATGATTTACCATCGGTGCTTCAAGGAGCCGACCCGAGGCGTCTGCGAGCCGTGTTCGAGCATCGGCCCAACTTGCACTCCGGTCCACCGTCACGGACGCCAACACTTAGCACCTTTCCTTTTATCATAAGGGGCCGTTGGTTTCTGACACTCGCAACAATCAAGCATAGCTTGATTCATCTTAGTGCATGCACATAAGGAAGTGGCCAAAAATGTGATACAAAGAACTTATCTTGCTTATACGTTGCTGGGCGACCAGCCCCCAAGCATCCGGGCGACCAGCTTCCAAGCACCTGAGCGAGCAGCCCTCAAGCACTTGGGCGACCAGCTCTCAAGCATCTGGGCGACCAGCTCTGGGCGCCGGGCGACCAGTCCCCAAGCATCTGGGCGACCGGAGATGCTTGAGCTTTTTATAAAGCCGGTCAACACTTCGACGCCTGTCCTGGGTGCACACATAGCTACCAAAGGGATGAGTAGACGCTACGCAGGACATATGCAAGGTAGACATAGATAATGTAAGTCCCTGCATGGGATAGTCTTGGTCCGCTCTCTTTGGTTTCTAGGTCCTTGTGATACTTTCGGAAATCAAACCACGGCCACAAGGTACAAAGCAAATGGTTTCTGTGAGGGGTACAGTGCCAGCGGTGCTCGACGGTGACAACCAGCGGTGCTTCAGAGAGCCATCCCGAGGCGTATGAGCCGTGTTTGAGCACCGTGCCCAACTCGCCCCTGGTCGCCCGTCTTAGTCGGACACAGACGCCGGGCGTCACCACGGATCACCAAGGAATTAGTAAACATATGGTACCAGCGACATCCACGCGAAAAAATTGCCACCCAGGGCATAGAAAGGGACAAAAAATGGCAAAGCAAAAGCCTTCTAGGCAACAATTTTATCGATCGCCAAGAGTCACGATCACCGGGGAAGACTTACCTCAAGGCTGATCAACGCGAGCTACTGGGCACTTACAATTCTTTCATGGATAGAACTTCCGCAACAACTCTATGTTGTGGGAATTTGCCAGCTCTTGGTCGTCCTCAGTGGCCAACCGAACCGCCCGTGTCGAGATATCAAACCACCTTAAAGGGCCCTCCCACCGGGAGACATTGTGTAACCCAAGCATGCGTCAATCTCGCAGAAGACCAGTCGCCATCGCCAAGTTGTTCTCTCGGAGACCCGGTCACGACTTCTTCCAGAGGTTGACCTCTTCTCGGAGATCTTCTTGGCCTTCCTCGTTGAACGCCGAGACGCGGGAGAACCGAAAGCGATAGCTCGGAGGGAAGAACACTCCGCCCCATACACCGAGAAAAAGGTGTCTCGCTAGTGGTTCGACATGCGTGGAAAGCGACCACAAGACAATCGGGAGTTCTTCTCATCCATCACGCCTCGCCAGGAGTCGATCAAACGACCATGTCTTGAGGCCCTTCAGCACCAGCGCGTTGGCGCGTTCTACTTGCCCATTACTCTTGGGGTGGGCGGCCGAAGTGAAGCATACTTTGGTGCCCATTTCGTCGCAGAACTCCAGAAAGGCCGCGCTGGTGAACTGAGTCCCGTTGTCAGTGATGATGTGGCGACCCCAAAATGGGTGAAGATCCCGTGCATGAACTTGATAGCAGCGGCCGCCGTGATGGTGCGTACCGCTTCGGCTTCAACCCACTTGGTGAATTTGTCGATGGCAACGAAGAGATGGGTGAAGCCCCACGCGGCTCGCGGAACGGGCCCAGATATCAACCCCTGCATCGCGAACGCCAAGAGAGCGGGATGGTTTGCAGAGCAAATGGTTGGTGGATCCGCCCGCAAAGAAGCCCGACAAGCCGATTTCCTCACCAAGCAAGCATCCCGGAGGGCGAGGGCCAATAAAATCCTTGGCAAAACACTTTGCCAACTAGCTTCGCCGACATATGGCTCCCTGACACACCTCCATGGATATCGAGAGCGTGTCGCTCCCCTTCCCGAAAGTGATGCACTTCAAGAGAACTCCGCTTCTACTCCGGCCAGATAGGTCCCCATCTACCGTAGTATAGCACTTGACCTTGCGTGTAATCTTCTCACCGAGGCATCATCGTCGGGGATCACTTGGTCACACAAGAAGGCTAAGATAGGATCCATCCATCGACCCTCTGCTGCGTGGCGAACACTCGGTGCTCGCCTGCATCATTGGGCTAAGCTCGGTGTCCCCTGATCGCAAAGACCGCTGCCTTCCTCCCGACCGGGCCGAGGCGGCGCGCCGCCTTCCCTCCTCGAACCGGAGGCCAGCAGCAGCGCCGCCCTCCCGCTGAAGTCGGAGGTCGCGAACGCCATGCCGCTGCCCCCACCAATCGGGCTGCGGCAATGACACCATCGCTCCCACCGAGTAGGGGATCATGATGGACGATCACGACAGTCTTTCTTCGAAGACTCCAACCGGAACAAAGGCTCTTGAGGACGCAAGCTGTGAAAGCCCATCCGCAAGGTGGTTGTCGCGTTGAGGGATATGAACATACCCCAATCCTTCAAAGTGGCGCTCCATTTTTCAGACCTCCGCCAGGTACGCCGCCATGGTGGTGTCAGAACATTGGAACTCCTTTCGTGCTTGATTGATGACTAGCAGGGAGTCACCCTTGACTTGGAGAAGCCGGATGCCCAGCGCCGAGGCAATGCGTAGCCCTGCCAGTAGGCCCTCATATTCAACTACGTTGTTTGTGGCCTTGAAGTCGAGGGCGACCACATATTGGAGGACGTCACCGGTCGGAGAAACCAGGACAACCCCAGCCCCCGCGCCTTCCAGCCTGAATGAGCCATCGAAGAATAAGGTCCAAGGAGAAGGCGCGGGCGCTTCTTCATCTTCAGGAGTGGCGGGAGTCCACTCGGCGACGAACTCTGCCAGATTCTGGCTCTTGATGGCAGTGCGAGGCACAAATTTGAGATTGAACTCCCCCAGCTCCATGGACCATTTAGCAATTCGGCCTTCTGCTTCACGGTTGTGGAGAATTTCTCGCAGTGAGTAGGCCGTGACCACGGTGATCTCTCGCCATTGAAAATAATGCCGCAGCTTTCTGGACGCCTTCCCTCTCCGCCACCAGTACGGTGCTCACCACCTAAGGGGTGGCAGCGATGTACAAGAGCAATGGCTCACCCTGCGCGGGGGAGACCAGCACCGGGGGAGAGGTAAGGTATTGCTTCAATTCTTCAAACACCTTCTGGGCCTCTTCGGTCCACTCGAAGTGGTTAGTTTTCTTCAACAGCTTGAACAAAGGCAAGCTCCTCTCTCCCAACCGGGCAATGAACCGCCCAGGAGGCCAGCGACCGCCGAGCATCGGACTCGCTTGAGTCGCATCTGCGGCTTCATGTGCTCGATGGTCGCTATCTTGTCGATTGGCTTCAATACCTTGCTGGACACCGAAAACCCAAAGAGCCTGCCTAAGGCACACCAAACACACATTTTTCAGGATTGAGCTTCAAGCGGTTCTCCCGGAGGTTAACAAAGGTTTCCTCTAGGTCTTGGATTAGTTCTTCACTCTTTTTAATCTTCAGAACCATGTTGTCAACGTAGACCTCGAGATTTCGCCCTATTTGTGGACGAAAAGTAATATGCATGGCACGTTGGTAAGTGGAACCAGCATTCTTTAAGCCAAAAGCCATTCTAACATAACAGTAAACACCTGTCGGGGTTACAAAAGCAGTCTTCTCTTCATCTTCTACCGCCATGCTAATCTGGTGATACCCGGAGTACGCGTCCAGAAAGCACAACAGCTCGCACCCGGCCGTGGAGTCAATAATGAGGTCGACTCGCGGTAGAGGGTATGGATCCTTCGGGCAGGCCTTGTTGAGGTCGGTGAAGTTGACACACATGCGCCATTTCCCGTTGAACTTCTTGACAAGCACACGGTTGGCAAGCCACTCAGGGTGAGAGACTTCCCTAACTATCCTCGGCACAGCAGCCTTCTCTACCTCCTCCCAAATGGCATCCTGCGCCGCTGGTGCTCGCCTCCCGGACCTTTGCCGACCAGGCGACTCCGGGAGCGCTGCTAATCGGTGCTCGATCACCTCCCTGGGGACCCCAGTCATGTCGGACGGTTACCATGCGAACACGTCGGAATTAGACTGGAGGAAGGTGACAAGCGCGTCTTCCTATTTGGCGCTGAGGCTGGCGCCAATGTTGATGGTTTTTCGGGGCTCACCCTCACTCAGGGCGACCACCTTAACCTCATCGGCAGAGCTAGGTGAGACGCGGGTCCGGGCCTGAGGGGCTCCCGAGCCAGTGGCGTCGGTGCGCTCGACGCAAGTGGCGCCGGCCAGGTCCCATGCCTGTTTGTGGCAGCGCAAGGCCTCTGACCTATCCACTTGAAGCGTTATGGGACCGTGGGGCCCCGACATCTTCACCACCATGTAGGCATAGTGGGTTGCCACCATGAACTTGACCAACGCCGGTCGGCCAAGCAGGGCATTGTAGGGGAGGTCGAAATCAACGACCTCGAAGTCCACCATCTCCGTGCGGTAGTTGTCTTCCTCCCCGAAGGTGACGGGGAGACTTACTTGACCTAGGGGCATTAAGCCAGCCTCCGGGGCCACTCCTAAGGAAGGCAGAGCCAGGCGCAGATCCTGCCATGGGATCTGGAGCGCCAGGAATGCCGTGGAGGACAGGAGGTTGATGGAACTCCCTCCGTCCACCAGCACACGCCCCAACCGTACATTCCGGATCGTGGGCGACACCACGATCGGGAGATGCCCTAGGCCGGTGGTGCTTTCAGGGTGGTCGGCCCGACTGAAAGTGATCGTCTCCTCCGACCACTTCAGCGTCCGATCCACCCCTGAGCTCGACGCTGTGGCGCACACCTCCCTCTTCAGCTGCTTATATGCGGCGTTGGAGGAAAAGGTGGATGAACTGCCGTGGATGTATGCCACAGCGTGATCCGCCTACTGGAAGGCCAGCGGGGCGGGGTCTTCATCTTGATCATCGTCAGGGCGGCGCTCCTTGAGCCACTGCTCCACCATTTTGTTCATGACCCGACAACTATCCAGGTCATGAGTATTGGTCCGGTGGATCGGGCAATAGAGCTCGCCCTCTTTTTGCTCACGGCGGTCGTTCTTACGACCGCGGTGGTCATCGCGCCGGTCGCAATGATCATCACGCTGGTCACGGCGATCGTCGCTCCGGTCATGGCGGTTGCGCTTCCGTGGCGCGATGTCATCGCTCTCGCGCTCGGTGGCCAAGACCCGCCTGGTCTCTCCTGCCTCGCGCTTCCGCGCCTTCTTGCTTGCAGAGCCGAAACCCTTCGAGGTCCCGGCTTCGTCCTTGCCTCAGCCACCCTTGGGGCTAGACGATGGCCCCCTTGCTTCCGCGGCCCGCGCACACTTATGTGCGAGGGAGAAGAGCTCGGAGGTGGTACTGATGGTACGGGTGGCCATCTTCTCCTTCATCTTACTGGCCATAACGCCTCTTGAAGGCGATGACGACCGATTGCTCAAATGTGGGGATCGTGTTACGGCGGTGGCAAAACCACGGATGAAGTCACGCAGCGACTCCCCCTTCTCCTACTCCAGGGCGTGGAGGTCGTCCTCCACGCCCGGCTGTGCAAAAGAACCTTGAAAGTTGGTGACAAAAAGGCCGCACAACTCCCCCCACGAGTGCACCGACCCTCGAGGGAGGTTTAACAGCCAAGAATGGGCAGAGCCCGTCAAGGCCGTTGGGAAGTAGTTGGCCTTGGCCTTTTTAGACCCGCCAGCTGCTCGCACCACCGTGGTGTAGATTTGCGGGAACTCCTCTGGGTTGGTGGTGCCGTCGTACTTTTCTATGGACACCGGCGAAACTCGCCAGTTGCCACGCCGCAACCATCGAGAGAACGCCTGCACCCGACGCCATAGAGGGAGCTCACCGCCACCGGAGGTCGGTCGGGATCGCCCCGGAGTGCGGGGCCTGGCTCCCTATAGAATCGGAGGAGTGAACCTCCTCTTTGGTTCGAGAGCGAGAGCCAGGCGAGGGGCTCTCACCGTCAGAGACTATCCGCTTCCTGCGGCCACGGTCCTGGGCCGAGTGGCGCGGCAGGCGACCACATAAATCATCACCGCGCCAGCTACGGCTAGCATCCAGATGGGATCGAACGTCCCCACCGTCCCTTGCGGAACTGGACCAAGATCAAGGCGTGTTTTTTCCTTCGCTCCGCCCGCTGGCGTAACCATTTCCGTTAGGGCGGCTAGACGCCTGAGTCGCGCCCAAGGCTTCGAGCAACAGGTACCGACGGTACCGGCGGCCAGGAGCCCTACCCGAAGTTGGGCCGCATCCATGAGACCTGCGATGTCCCGCAGCCACGGAGTGGCCGGGGTGTCTCCAGCGAGTTCCATCGGAGGGTGGTCCAAGAGGAGACGAACTGCATGTAGATTTTGAGCAAGAGTGGCTGCCTCCATGGCCAGCCGACGTCGCATGGGGTGCTCCGTCGCTTCCAAAGGAGCGAGGCTGCCACCCTGCAGGGGCGGGGTGAGACGATCCTTCGCCCGTCGAGACTGCCGGGTCGTGCCCTGAGCCCCGCTCGCCCCCGCCGCTTCTTGATGCTGCGAACCCGCCATCACTAGACGCAGGGCGTGCTTCCAAACACAGGACACCGAAGTCTGCTGGGGAGCTGGCCGGGAAAACTAACCACTAGCCCCCCTACCTGGCGCGCCCCTGTCGGTGTATTCCGCCTGACAGGCCCGTGTCTACAGATTGGGTTTAGTTAGATAGGAGGGTGTCTTCACGGCTAGCAAACCCTAGCGAGTGAAAACCCTAAGGACTCCCATACGAGGCATTTCGGCGCCTATAAACTAGGATGACACACGAATTTTTACCTAGGTTCAGGCCCCCTAGCCCAGGGTAATGGCCTTACTTCCTGCTAGATTTCTTATGGAGTGTTTGAAGCTAGTACAGAGCTCTCAGATTACAAGTTCTTCTTCTAGCTTTCTCATGTCCGTCCCCTCTCCCCATGCACCAGGATGCCCTTATATAGGCCAGGCTAACGGGGGTAGGTAAAAGGGGGGTCATCATGTTGATTCTTATACATTTATTACTCCTTCCTGTGCTGTCCCGTTGCTCCAACCTCATTAAATGCCGACGCATGGCTTCGCCCGGTCCGCGCTGGGATGCGACCCCTTTGTGACGGGTAGGTGAAGGGCACCAGAGGATTGAGCCTGCAGCAGAATTCCTCACAAACAATGGACCTGACACAGCAGGCATGCCTCTGACACGGTACGATAGAGGAAGGAGACTTCGAGGTGAAGCCACCCCGCACCATCCTTTTTGCCTTGCGGCGGGCGGCGGTGTCTCGCCCACTGCCGCCTCAACGCCACGTGGTCGACACCTAGCGGGGGTGTGCTCGCCACCCACCTACCAGCCTCCACGTGGGTCTGGCGCCAGCGCAGCAGGCTCGCCACTGCCGCCAAACGCCACGTGGTCCGACACTGGGCGGGCGTGCCGCCACCGCCTACCAAAGCCGCCACGTGATCGGGCGCCAGTAAGGCGCGCTCGCCACTGCCGTCCGAACGCCACGTGGTTCGACACTTGGCGGCGGGCGTGTTCGCCACCCGCTTACCAAAGCCGCCACGTGATCGGGCGCCGGCGCAGCAGTATGCTCGCCACTGCCGCCTCAACGCCACGTGGACCGGACTGCCGGTGAGCGTGCTTCGCCACCCGCCTACCCGGCGCCACGTGGATCGGCGCCAAAGCGGCGGTGTCTCGCCACTGCCGCCTTAACGCCACGCGGATCACTTTTGTGCGGGCGAGAGGGTACCCAACAAAATACTGTTGACATATCTGCAATTGTGTTAAATTACTTAGTAGGGCTAGTTGATGGCCGAATTAAATTATGTCCATACCTAGAGAATGCTAGGTGAATTTTTATAGATTCCATAAATGCTATGTTTTTCTAAATTTAGAGATAAATAAAAATAGATACAAAATTGTAAAGCCTGTTGTCCAGTAAAACAATAGCACAATCTTCAAGGCTAGAAAAGAGGGGTTAAATGAATTAATTTGAATTTATGGCTAACTAGAAAATTGTAGGTAATCTTATGTGGTCTTTATAATATATGGTTTGCTATGTTTGGTAACAAGTTTGGCTTCAACCACTCGTTACTCTGTCTCACATGGTTAGAAAGGCAAGTACATGGTAGAAATGGTAGACGGTTGGTTAACTTGTTGTTTAATGATTATGGATGATTTAATTATCATGTTAATTTATGAGTACATTATATTGATGTTTCACTATTGATTCATCCATAACAACTGAACGATATAACATGATATTTATGGTTTATACCTTGAAAGGTGAATATGGCATCATATGCATCATGAGATAAAGATAGATGGTCTGAGTGACATCTATAGCCTACTTTATGTGAGTAATCCCATAGGAGTGGGAAGAGAAATACCTACTGTGGTAGGTATTACATATGAATAGAGATGAGTTCCCCGTGTGATAGAGAATATGCTTGAGGTCACTGCATGAAAGAGAGAGTGCGACTTTAGTAGACATGGACAGGTGTTGCACTCTGCTATACTAGTATATGCTAAAGAGAAGAGATATGTGCATGACCATTTGCATTTCAATAAAGAGTTGCAATTAACATTGAGTAATTTGGAGAATGACATAAATAAGCTAATGATGATGGAAATATTAATGTTTACTATTTTGTTATGTACTTTAATGTTTGAGTAAATTTCACAAAACTACAGTGTTTTGTGTAAACTATCGAAAACTATAGATTTTAGCTCATATTTCACAAAACTATAGATTTTAGAGAACTTGTTTCACAAAACTACGTGATTCTTATACAAATTATCGAAAACTATATATTTTAGCTTCTATTTCACAAAACTACAAATTTTATGAGAACTTATATCACAAAACTACATGTTTTAAAATTAATCATTTCTTGTAATGGGTTTGATAATCTGGACCCACATGACAGCCTCACATGTGAGTGAAACGGGAAATGAGGGCATGTGAGACCAGCATGTGGGCCCACACTATCAGATCCGTTATAAGAAATGACCAATTCTAAAACTTATAATTTTGTTAAACAAATTCTTCTAAAACCTGTAGTTTTGTGATACAAGTTCTCCTAAAATATGTAGTTTTATGAAATAGAAGCTAAAATTTGTAGTTTTCTGATAGTTTATACAAGTAACCTGTTGTTTTTTGAAACAAGTTCTTCTAAAATCTTTAGTTTTGTAAAATAGAAGCTAAAATATGTAGTTTTCTGATAGTTTGTGCAAGAAGCCTATAGTTTTGTGAAATTTACTCTTAATGTTTTTAGGTGAACAATAATGGTGTCGACGTACTTTGCGCCAGAGTACCCTCTCCGCCACTGTCAGAAGGGGCCACAGGTGCTGAAGCCCAACAGCCTGGCGAGGAGGTGGGTGATCAAGCCCTGCTGCCGGGCGACCGCACCTCGTGGCAGCCTGGCGAGCAGGTGGGCGACCAAGCCCTACTGTCGGGTGATCGCACCACGTGGCAGCCTAGCGAGCAGGTGGGCGAGCACACCTCCGCGCGGCGGCTGCGCAGGCCAGGCGGCTCTGGCGGTGGGCGACCAAGCCTCATTAGGCGATCACGCCGCGTGGCGGCTGGCGGCGAAGTGGCGAACACGCCTGCCGCCGCGATCGGGCCACGTGGCGGCTCGGCAAGGCAGGAGCACACCGCTACCAGGCGACCGCGCTATGTGGTCGGTCGAAGGAGCCGGGGGGTACACCGCCGGTCAGCGTGAAGATGTACGCGGCGAAATAGGAGGTTCACCGAAGTCTTCTCCCGACAACCCGTGTCGTAACCATTAAATGCGGCGTGGCTTCGTGGATTTACATGATAGCTTATCCTCTCGACGTCTCGCACCTAACCAAATCCTATATAGGTCATTTCTCGGGCGACCCAAGTGAGTTGGACGATGGTGCAAAGAATGAGGCCAGAGGATGGGGCTACAGTGACTGATGTAATAAATGAAGTGTAATCATTGTGATGTCATCCTTCTTATCTACCCGAGCCAGCCTGGCCTATATAAGGGGATTTCGGTGCATGGGAGAAGGGGAGGAGAGGGGAAAAAAAGAGAAAAACCAGAAGAAAGAAAGGGAAGAAGAACGACTAGGGAGTTCAAGTAGAATCTAGGGTGGAAATTGTGCACTTGTAATCCTCCCGAAACGCATTAACAAAGGCTGAAGCAGGACGTAGGGCTATTACCCACAATGGGGGCCCGAACCTGGGTACATCGACGTGTTCTTTAATCTTTGTTCGTGTGGATCCCTCGGGAGAACCCATAGGTGTCCATCTGTGAAGATCCCCTCTATCGAACCTCGGGTCCCTTCAAAGAATAATAGCTGGCCGGCGAAAAACGCCGACAAATGGCAACATTCATAAGATGGGAGTAGCACTATCACTTCATATGTCATATTATCCACCACAATTATATAGTATAAGTAGTCATTTTTGGATTAATATAATGTATAGTCCGTTTAGTTATTGAACTTTTTTTTTTTTTTAGAAGTTGAGTTGCTTATTTGTTTGTCTATAAATCTTCATTCTTTGACATTGCCAAAAGGTAAATAATTCTCTGGGACGCATGTTATTCGGACATCTCGGGCGCATTGACCCGAGCGTTCCCAAGCGTGAGGACTTGGGTGCTCCAAGTTTATTACGACTATTGTTCCTGTTCATATTAATATGCAATTCTTGTTAATCTTGTTTACTTTCAGTGCTAATTACTTTGGAAAGGTTTGCCAAAATTGTTGATAGAATTATATCAAAGATGATAAGAAAAAGTTGGTTGAGGTGACATTCAATACTCAAGTGCTAGGGTGTTACTGATAGCATATCCGTACCATCCATATTAGCACGGAATGTGTCAACTATTCCAGTTAAACCTTTTTTTAGTCTGCTTTTAGTCCTTCTGGAAGATTGTTGGAAAAGCTTGTAAGCGTGAAAGACCGGGAACAGAATGATGCACAAGATCAAGTGTAACACCCCGGTGCCAAACGCACCGCGAATGCTACCCAAAAAAAAAGAAACAATTAAAAGAATGACACTTCTACTTAAAAAGACCAAAAACAAATTCAATCTTTAATATCCTAAACCGGCTTAAAACTAAGGCACCGAAATTTACAAAATTTTGGCATGACCTCTCTAGAACAGAGGACATCCACTCAGCAGACAGAAGAACAATAGCAGTATAGATATCATTCAATCAACCAAGATGAAACATTCTAGCAGGTCCTTAGATATCAATCACACATCCACCAGCAATTGATAAATTACGCATCAACAAACAACATTTTACAATCACATTAGATACAATTAGGCTTAATGAATTAATTTAATGAGATGGTGACCGAAGTCGTGCACGTGCTTCTACTCCCATCCCAGCGAGTCTGCTTCAAGGTACCTAGAACAAGAAGTAAACAAGCGTGAGTCCAAAACTCAGCAAAGTGCAACAATAAAGAAACGTAACCGAATCAAATGAAATACCAGTACTTTGAAACGTAACATATTCAAATATTTGACTGAACTTGGTAAATAAATGAACTGGAAACTGATTCCAAATACCACAACCATCTCAAGAATCATTTAAACTTTACTCATACCTCGATAGCGACTTTTGGATGAGTCCACGACTCAATCCTCAACCTATAAATACCATTAGCTCCACGGTTAACCATTTCCAATTTCAATTCTCTGCCTTCATACTCAAGTGCACAAAACATGCCAAAGGAAAACATCATATCCACACCTCACAATCAACTCTTTAAATATGATTCATCATTGTCAATACAATGCAAATGCAAATATGCCATACAAATGGAGAATCTCATAGCCATACATCACAATTCAACTCATTAAATATGATTCCTCATTGTTAATGCAATGCAAATATGCTTGCAAGATCATATGCTCATCTCATTTCACCATTCTCATGCATATGATGCATTATCATGCATATGATGCATCATGCATGACTCATCTCCTCATTTTAGCAAATACCGGTATTGCCGAGCACCACCCGTCGATGCGTGCCCTCAAACCCAACCATCCCGTGGAAGGGGCCTGCCAAAACAGGCTTGCCCGCTACCCAAGAGCGGTCCTACACTTAACACCGCCCCATCCACGCCAAGGATGGGACTACTGGTAGGAACTCCGAAAGCACACGGATTAGTCATACAATCCAGATGACTTTCACCGCCTGCTCCATGCACTATTCATGAATGCACTTATGCAAATGAAAATTTTAACCTCATATCCAAGTTCTCAACTTCAGATTCACATCACCAATACTCGAGTAAATACTAATTCCACCTATCTCGATCATAAATCAAACTATTTTCGCAATCAAATTCCATACTTCGTCTCACATTCATTTATCATCAATACTTCATACAAAACCATAATCTCTTATCATGAATACGAATTGAACCATCATTCTCAACTCAAATCCCATGTCTTTTATATCAATAATACCCTAATCCTACTAGTGAGCACCAACATGGAACATAAATTATCACAACAAGTCACATAGACAAGGCACATGATTCTTCAATGTAGCACACATAGGAAACAAACAAGGATGCACATGCAAGTTTCATCCTTTAATGTCATTCATGAGTACTCACATAGCTTACCCATACAAGTGTTGTCAATATAACCACAACAAGCGTTAGCGATTCACAAATCAAAACAATCAAGACATTCAACCTACAATTCACGAAGTTCAATAAATTGATGCACTTGCCTTTACCGACGAAAGAATGGAGTGGCATGCGTTGAGGCCACTCCCGATGTAACTTTCCTCGCAGTAAAACAATATTCATCCAACTCAAATTCATGCACACTCAAGACAAGCGACAGAAAAAAAACAACTCTACACATTCACATCTACAATCAAAACCAAAACATCCTCATAACCACTTAAATGCAAAACAACACAATCCTAGGCTCGATAATAGTTCAATTTCTATTAGTAATGGCCATACATCTACTTAGCTATAACTAACCTCCCATCTATGCATTCTCAAAAGAAATAATGTAAAGTCCAACACACTTCAATTCTAAACATAAACGCATCAGACTTCAAATTTTTTGCTATTTCAAGCATGATCCAATGAGAACACAAACCATGTAACCATGGCTCATCAAGCATTCTCCCAACCCACTATGCACAAGAGTTAAACCTCCCCTTTACTTAGGCCTTAAAGGCATGTATGCAGAACCCAAATTTAAGCACTACTCACTATTTCGAGGACTCAAGATGTCAGTACATACACATAAATGAAATCCCTAGAGTTTGTATCATTTGCTCATAGGAATAAATACAATACAACCATACATGCACTCCATTCATGTATTACTCCAGATTCATAAGAATTTAGTATGCTTGCACAACTCATTGGAAGTTACGATCACATACACAATCAAGCACACATCCTCCTCGGCATAAGTCGATAAATCAACCTCCCCACCAACAATGTAGTTCATGCAAAAGAAGACATCTAACTAGATGCATAAAAGAAAATTTTCTCTACCCTTGTTACCATGATTAGTCCGCTTAGCAACTCAAAGGAATTAACAAATATACGGCATCCTCAGGTCCCACACAGCATCAAACAAGGAAACAATAGAGACATGCCCTTTGTAAGCAATTCCTCAAACACATGGCATGCATATTGGACTAAACCCTCAATTGGGTTATACTGCAGATTCACCACAGGAGAAAGCAAGAGGAGGAGCACTTCACCAGAGGAGTGAAGGTCGCGGGAGGAGGCAGGCGGCGCGGAATCGGCCGGAGGGAAGGCACCGCGGATCTGACTGCTGCTGCCACGGGTGCACTTTTCTGCCGCTTGTCTTCCGCCGCTTAGGGTGCATCAGCATCTTCGCCGCTCTACTCAGCAGGGAGGAACCGCAAGGAAGAGCAGCAGCACCGAGCTAGGGGAGGAAACGAGCGACGGCAGGGGAATGCGCATGCGGCCAGGAGCGTGCTGGAGAGGTCGCTGGTGGCTGGCTCGGCGCAAGGGGCAGGAGGCGCAGTGGAGTCAGCAGGGGGAGGCTCGGCCAGGGGGACATCAGCACGGGAGGAGGCGCCAGCCCCTGGAGCCAACGATCAGAGAAAGGGGAGGAGAGCAGTGTGGCGCCAGGGAAAAATATCGGGAGGGAGGTGGCTGGGGAAAAAAGAGACTCCTCCAAGAATTTCAGCCACACAATGTGAAGAAAGAGAGAGAATTTAGGTGAGGGAGGGGGAAATTCCGAAAATACCCCTCCTAAAAACCAAAAATCTAACTTTTACCACTAGCGCGAACCAAATAAATTTCAACTCTTGGCAGGAAACGACAACTGACAAGAAAATACAATTTACCGCCAAACAAAACGGCTCCGAAGACCTCATTCGAAAAACTAGCGAGATTACCAAAATCGCTAATAGAATTATCTGCGAGGCGACAAAACTTTTCTCCAGAATAAACCCTTGACTCAAGAAAATGAAGACAATTTCGCCTAAAAACCCAGGAAAACGATTTTGCGGTATTACACTCTTCCCCCCTTTAACAGAATTCGACCTCGAATTCTGACCACAACAGGAACACCAAGAAAACAACGGAAACAAAGTACAAAACAAGGATACCCGGAACAACAAATCCGGGTATTTCTCACGCAAGAGGAACTCCAAAAATTCAATCCACTTCTCTTCCCAATAAAAGAAGCAAGTAACTTAACTCATTCCATCCCTTTTCGAATCAACATTCACTTTTCCTCCTTAAATTGGCATGGCACAAGACCAGAGCAGACTGCCAAAATTCCCAAATCATACCAAACTACACTTGGTTCTTTTTCTTAAGAGGGTCTCGCCTTCACTTTTTTTTTCACTCACATAATCAAACCCAAGAGTATAAATCTTTACTACTCTCAACACGACACCACGAACAATTACAATCTTTAACTCCAGCTAGAATGCAAAAGAGATACAATTCTCTTTAAACCAATAAACCACATACATCACCTTGGAGAAAATTTAGCAAAAATCCATGATCACTCTATTTCCTTTCCTAAGCCAAATCGCAAAGGCAAATTCAAATATCGAACATCTCAAGAACCTCTTTTATCATTTTTTTAATCAATGCGATCAAATTGTTCCTCCCAAACAAGCTAAACAACAAAATCACATATCCCTCACTCTTACAAAGACATAGAACCTCAGTCCTCACAACCAGGTTTAACACGACACTAAACTCGTCTTCTTTGCTTTCATCCAAAGAAGGCAAAACCAGAATCTGGCGAGAGAACAATCAGCGAATACTCAATTGCTTACAAAACTGATCACTTCCCCCAACTTGAAATCAATGCAATAAAATGCACCACTAGGAACACTCAACTTAAAAGAGGAACTTCACAAGCAGACACGAAATCGAAGAGAACTCCATTCTCTGAACAACATAAACCAATCCTCTCACCTTAAGCCCTAAGGTGGAAATCTTCACAACAACGAATCACTCGATAAAAATAACAACACAACACACAAATCCAAAAATCAACATTTCAGGAATAGCAAAACGATCCTGAAATCCAACATTTTCCATTACATATATTTATTTCCTTTAAATGGCAAATCCAAAGACTATCATCACACTATTCCATAAGTATGCATTCTTTCTTTCTCACAACCTTTCATCTACTAACTCCCACCGCTTGGCGAAACACAACTCTTATGGCAACTTCAATTGCACACCAAACAAAAATGCCTTAAACAGAAGGCAACCCTCCAAATAGTTACACCGACAACCCCATTTCCATATACAATTAAACCTGAGTTCATCCTACATCCCATTATCTTTAAAATTCATGCACCTTTAAAAATAGAGGTTCCAATGCTCACACTTAGCGCCTTAGGGAAACACCAACAAGATTTAGCAAGAATTTCATAACAACTCTTCCTTGAATCACTTTCTCCAGAATTTGTCCTTTCGATTAATTACATCCGTGTTCGAAAATGTTTTCACCAACATTAAATAAATTCTACCCCATTAATTCATCAAAGAAAACAGGTTGAAATTTTGTCCCAACTAACTTACCATCCAAAATTCCTATCCGTCGATCATATGACGAATACAAAGATCAACTATCTACAATTCCAATGATTTAGACAATTGAACCCCATCAACTCATTTAACAAGTTCCTCAACCAAACTTGTTATTACTTCTTTGACACACTGTAACACCATTTCTAGATCTCCATTTATAACCGTCGATCACCCTGACCCACAACTCACTCTAACTGTTGAATTTTCCTTTCCAGAATAGCCAACGAAAACTTCCAAAGAAACTCGACTCTCAAAAGACTTAGAAAATGACAGGGCTCAAGCCTTGCCTTCAACAGATCTCCACACCAATCATCAAACTCCGAAATTCCACGAAGGAAAGGAGTTACACAAATCAATTCACGGAAATGAAAAGCGAATCAATCGAATAACATTTTTCCTTTAAAGCCCCAAATCCAAAACTTAATCCCGGAGAACGACAACACGAAGAAAGCCATGTCTTTTCCCGCCATCAACCAAAAAGGCGAAACACCAAAACCCCTTTTCTTTGACTTAAACCCAAAAAGACTAAATAAGTCAAAGCCCAGAAAACTTACTCCATTCATTCTCCCATCTGCAACAAAGGTACAACAACTCCTTTTAACCTGGGAGAACGTCCAACATAAAAAAGGAATCCATACCCTTCTCCGCAAAGCAATCAAAAGAGGAACAACAGGATTCTCTTTCTCTGACTTAAATCCAAGAAGACCAAGGAAGGCAAAATTCAAATACGCACTCCAACAACTCTCCGATTTATGACAGAAACACAAGAACTCTCCTTCGGTGCTGGCTCTAAACTGCCGCACCAACAACCACAGCCATACGACAAGGCCAAACCCTTCGGCACAAAGAGTCCCAATAGACCCCGAAACTCCTTGATACCGAAAGTCCAAAGGACCCACTAGTCAATCAACACTTCATAAGCATAGCAATAATATGCCCACAACCTTATCACAAACCAACAAATATCAACAACAAGTATTAACATGGCATCAACCTCAAAAGAAACATTGTAGCACAATGCAACGATATCCCATCCCCTTCCTACTGTGCATCAGAGTGTGTCAGTTTTAAATTAATTAACCATTCTACGTCAAGCTTTAGGGTTATTGCCCTAGGGCCACACTTTAAAGGTTCAACCTAAACCATGTTTCTAACTTCACACAACAAAATTTTAATTCATGCTAGAATTACTCACTATATTCAAACACCACGGACCTAAAGCCCGCTCTGATACCAACTGTAACACCCCGGTGCCAAACGCACCGCGAATGCTACCCAAAAAAAAAGAAACAATTAAAAGAATGACACTTCTACGAAAAGACTGAAAAAACAAATTCAATCTTTAATATCCTAAACCGGCTTAAAACTAAGGCACCGAAATTTACAAAATTTTGGCATGACCTCTCTAGAACAGAGGACATCCACTCAAAGATGTAAGAACAATAGCAAGATAGATATCATTCAATCAACCAAGATGAAACATTCTAGCAGGTCCTTAGATATCAATCACACATCCACCAAAGAATTGATAAATTACGATCAACAAACAACATTTTACAATCACATTAGATACAATTAGGCTTAATGAATTAATTTAATGAGATGGTGACCAAGTCGCACGTGCTTCTACTCCCATCCCAAATGAAGTCGCTTCAAGGTACCTAGAACAAGAAGTAAACAAGCGTGAGTCCAAAACTCAAAGAAAGTGCAACAATAAAGAAACGAATCAATCAAATGAAATACCAAGATTTTGAAACGTAACATATTCAAATATTTGATGAACTTGGTAAATAAATGAACTGAAACTGATTCCAAATACCACAACCATCTCAAGAATCATTTAAACTTTACTCATACCTCGATAGCGACTTTTGGATGAGTCCACGACTCAATCCTCAACCTATAAATACCATTAGCTCCACGGTTAACCATTTCCAATTTCAATTCTCTCGCCTTCATACTCAAGTGCACAAAACATGCCAAAGGAAAACATCATATCCACACCTCACAATCAACTCTTTAAATATGATTCATCATTGTCAATACAATGCAAATGCAAATATGCCATACAAATGGAGAATCTCATAGCCATACATCACAATTCAACTCATTAAATATGATTCCTCATTGTTAATGCAATGCAAATATGCTTGCAAGATCATATGCTCATCTCATTTCACCATTCTCATGCATATGATGCATTATCATGCATATGATGCATCATGCATGACTCATCTCCTCATTTTAGCAAATACCGGTATTGCCGAGCACCACCCGTCGATGCGTGCCCTCAAACCCAACCATCCCGTGGAAGGGGCCTGCCAAAACAGGGCTTGCCCGCTACCCAGTAGCGGGTCCTACACTTAACACCGCTCCCATCCACGCCAGTGGATGGGACTACGGGGTAGGAACTCCGAGCACACCGGATTAGTCATACAATCCGTATGACTTTCTCACCGCCCTGGCTCCATGCACTATTCATGAATGCACTTATGCAAATGAAAATTCTTAACCTCATATCCAAGTTCTCAACTTCCGTATTCACATCACCAATACTCGAGTAAATACTAATTCCACCTATCTCGATCATAAATCAAACTATTTTCGCAATCAAATTCCATACTTCGGTCTCACATTCATTTATCATCAATACTTCATACAAAAACCATAATCTCTTATCATGAATACGAATTGAACCATCATTCTCAACTCAAATCCCATGTCTTTTATATCAATAATACCCTAATCCTACTAGTGAGCACCAACATGGAACATAAATTATCACAACAAGTCACATAGACAAGGCACATGATTCTTCAATGTAGCACACATAGGAAACAAACAAGGATGCACATGCAAGTTTCATCCTTTAATGTCATTCATGAGTACTCACATAGCTTACCCATACAAGTGTTGTCAATATAACCACAACAAGCGTTAGCGATTCACAAATCAAAACAATCAAGACATTCAACCTACAATTCACGAAGTTCAATAAATTGATGCACTTGCCTTTACCGACGAAAGAATGGAGTGGCATGCGGTTGAGGCCACTCCCGATAGAACTTTCCCTGCAGGTAAAACAATATTCATCCAACTCAAATTCATGCACACTCAAGACAAGCGACGTAAGAAAACAACTCTACACATTCACATCTACAATCAAAACCAAAACATCCCTCATAACCACTTAAATGCAAAAACAACACAATCCTAGGCTCAGATAATAGTTCAATTTCTATTAGTAATGGCCATACATCTACTTAGCTATAACTAACCTCCCATCTATGCATTCTCAAAAGAAATAATGTAAAGTCCAACACACTTCAATTCTAAACATAAACGTACCAGACTTCAGCCCTTTGCTATTTCAAGCATGATCCAATGAGAACACAAACTGGCGTAACCATGGCTCATCAAGCATTCTCCCAACCCACTATGCACAAGAGTTAAACCTCCCCTTTACTTAGGCCTTAAAGGCATGTATGCAGAACCCAAATTTAAGCACTACTCACTATTTCGAGGACTCAAGATGTCAGTACATACACATAAATGAAATCCCTAGAGTTTGTATCATTTGCTCATAGGAATAAATACAATACAACCATACACAGACCCATTCATGTATTACTCCAGATTCATAAGGAATTTAGTATGCTTGCACAACTCATTGGAAGTTACGATCACATACACAATCAAGCACACATCCTCCTCAGTTCGCAAGCTGGGATAAATCAACCTCCCCACCAACAATGTAGTTCATGCAAAAGAAGACATCTAACTAGATGCATAAAAAGAAAATTTTCCTCTACCCTTGTTACCATGATTAGTCTGCTTAGCAACTCAAAGGAATTAACAAATATACGGCATCCTCAGGTCCCACACAGCATCAAACAAGGAAACAATAGAGACATGCCCTTTGTAAGCAATTCCTCAAACACATGGCATGCATATTGACTAAACCTCAATTGGGTTATACTGCAGATTCACCACAGGAGAAAGCAAGAGGGAGGAGCACTTCACCAGCAGGAGTGAAGGTCACGAGGGAGGCAGGCGGCGCGGAATCGGCCGGAGGGAAGGCACTGCGATCGATCTGCCGCTGCCACGGGTGCACCTGGCTGCCGCTTGTCTTGCCGCTTAGCAGGTGCATCATCTCTGCTTCTTTGCTCTACTCAGCAGGGAGGAACCGCAAGGAAGAGCAGCAGCACCGAGCTAGGGGGGAAACGAGCGACGGCAGGGGAATGCGCATGCGGCCAGGAGCGTGCTGGAGAGGTCGCTGGTGGCTGGCTCGGCGCAAGGGGCAGGAGGCGCAGTGGAGTCAGCAGGGGGAGGCTCGGCCAGGGGACATCAAGACGGACGAGGCGCCACTGAGCCAACGATCGAGAAAGGGAGGAGAGCAAGTGGGCGCCAGGAAAAATATCAGGAGGGAGGTGGCTTGGGGGAAAAAAAAGAGACTCCTCCAAGAATTTCAGCCACACAATGTGAAGAAAGAGAGAGAATTTAGGTGAGGGAGGGGGGAAATTCCGAAAATACCCCTCCTAAAAACCAAAAATCTAACTTTTACCACTAGCGCGAACCAAATAAATTTCAACTCTTGGCAGGAAACGACAACTGACAAGAAAATACAATTTACCGCCAAACAAAACGGCTCCGAAGACCTCATTCGAAAAACTAGCGAGATTACCAAAATCGCTAATAGAATTATCTGCGAGGCGACAAAACTTTTCTCCAGAATAAACCCTTGACTCAAGAAAATGAAGACAATTTCGCCTAAAAACCCAGGAAAACGATTTTGCGGTATTACATCAAGATTCTTTCCTGTGTGGACTGTCTTTGCATTTCCTATGTAGTGTAAAGCAACCCGGCTCAGCTATTCCAATTTCCAAGCCAAAAGGAAAGAACCGAACAGTAGTAGAAAATACAGAGTTGGTGGATGTATAATTTAACTTTTCACATCTGTTTACTTGTAAGGTAGTTTTCTATAAAGGATGTCGAATTCGATGATCAATAAGTTAGGCCACAATAAGTTAGGCCACAAACAAATTCCACAAAATGTATTGACTCCTCTACACATAAATTAAAGACATTGGAGGACATTAGCTGACTCACAAAATATCTTGACTCCACTAATTAGGATATAAAAACAGAGAAAGCTTTCGTTAACAGGATATCATTTCTGTAGTTCTATTCAGGTCCTTTTCAGATTTTGTTTCCGTATTTCAAGACAATCGTAATTTTCAGGTCATTTTCAGATTGTGTTTCCACCTTTTCAGTTGGAGATAAATGTCATCATCGGACGTCGACTTCAGTGATCAATAAATGTACAAAAAGTTTCCACAAACCGTCTTGGCTAGCAACAGTGCTGGAATAAGAAATTGGTCTCGAGTTGACTGACTTACAATAGACTAAGAATAGTACCATATCGCGTTCAAATGATGTCATACTGAATGTTGGATAAATTATATGAAACTTGAGCTACATGCATCTAACAATATAGCAAAATAAAAAATACAGCAAAAAAGTAGACCAGAACAAGTAAAATTTCAATACCCAATTAACGTAGACTTGATCCATTACGTTACCCTACTAAATATAGACACAAATAATTATAAAAAAAATCCCTAAACAATTTAGTTAGATAGGTTACGAGGAAGTCTCCTACAAAACTTCAATTGAAAATATGGCATACATTAGGAGAAAAAGACATAAATTACGGTGAATAGTAATTTTTTGTTTTCTTTTTCCTTTTTTATTTTCTGATTTTCTTTTGAGATGTATTTGTCTTTTGCAATTCTCCCTTTGTAGATCGAATTAGATATGAAATTTGGTGGTATAATAGGTTGATTTTGTAGCAATATTTTTAAAGGATATAGCATATAGCATCGTAAGGGCAGGTAGCAGAGCATATTCCCTCCATCCATTACAATCGACAAATAGCATGTCTCCATGGCTCCTTCTACAATGGAATCTATATAGACGAACAATACACAAATCAAAATAGGAGGTAAAACTTCCTTTCAAAAAAAAAGAGAGGTAAAACTACAATAACAAACTTATAATGATTTTATCATGGAAGTATAAATTACATGTAAACATACCATGAATCACTTCGAAAACCACTTTTACACTCCCGAGAGTACATATTTCCACATATGAAATACCACTTAAACTTATGCATTACACCATAGTTATGATACCATTAATACTATACATTGACTCAGTAAAGAACACATGACACGAAGAGAGAACTATCTAGCGCTTCGGACAGATATGGTCACTTCATTAATACTACATGACTCAGTAACAGTAGATGCCTCTTCATTTGCCACCCTTATATGGAAATATGCTGGGTGCTTAGACTCAGGCAGAACCATAGTCTTATTGCTTAGCATTGCAACAACATCTGACATGGTCGGTCGATCAGCTGCAATCTCTTGTACACACAACAATGCAATGTTAATGCATCTCATCATTTCTGCCGAGTGACACTGGGGAGCCAATGATGCATCAACGAGTTCAAGCCATCTTCCCTCTTCCCATAACTGCCATGCCTGTATGGAATTTCATCACACAATGTAGGTAGGACACCACATAATTAAACAACACAATTTTACATGCTGCTTGTGTGTCTATAAACTCACATATCCAAGGAGATTAATGAAGCCGCCACATTGATGGAGACCGGAATTCCTTTTTCCGCTAAGGATCTCGAGAATTAGAACACCAAAGCTGAATACATCGGATTTGATAGAGAAGAGGCCCTCGGAGGCATACTCGGAGCCATGTAGCCACTAAAATAATATATAATATATGTCAAATTATTGTATGTGATTGACTTGTAATATAAATGTTCATAAGTGGACTACTTTATATGAAACTTACTATGTACCAACCACTCTTCTTGTAGTGTTTCCTTCGGTGTTATTTGAGCTAAATATTTTTGCTAGACCGAAATCTGAAATTTTGGGATTCATTTCGCTGTCCAAGAGAATGTTGCTCGGTTTAAGATCTCGATGTATGACAAGCAATCGGGAATGCTTATGTAGGTAAAGAAGTCCATGTGCTATTCCTTCAATTATTGCTAGACATTTGTGCCAATCCAGTAAAGCTCTTTTATTTTCATCTGCACATCAATTAAATGTTAGTATAACCGGAAGAAAATACCTCTAGAAATAATCCAAAGTTGGACACCTCAATTATCGAGGGAATGAAACTATACTCGTGAAGCTGCTGGAAACAATATCTTGAGTAATTTTTAGTCATTCTGAAGCATCGATATGATAAACAATATCTAAATGGATTTAGAAATGCATACCAAAGATAAATAAGTCCAAACTTTTGTTTGGCAAGTATTCATAGACCAATATTTTCTCCTCTCCTTGAGAGCAACATCCCAAGAGCCTAACCAAATTCATGTGTTGGAGTTTGGCTATGAGCTGGACTTCATTTTTAAACTCTATGAAACCTTGTCCTGAATGTGAAGCAAGTCTCTTAACTGCCATCTCCAATCCCTCAGAAAACTGGCCCTGGGAAAAAATTTCAATAGTTCTTCAATGATTTTCTGTTGCAACCAGGTTGCTTTATGATGCACATGTTAATTCACAGTTCCCAAGCAATGAGTAAAAGTAAATGACATAGGTATAGGGAGTTGTGTTTTATCGTGTGACAAAATTTCAAGTCCAAACTCAATCCGTTGAAGATGAAGCAAAGACAAAGGACGAGTAATAACTTTTATTAGTTATCTTGTTATTAAGTAGAGTTGTCCGTTTTTTGTATATTCTTCAACCGAAGTTCAATTTGAGAAATTTTATCATTGGATGGAATACCACTCCAAAGTAGATAAAATGAGAATGCATTATAGTGATAGAACGTGGACTCATGATTTCAGTCTAATGACTCTAATCCGAACAATGTTCTTATGATAGCTGTGTTAGTTCCTTGTGATGAAAATCTGACAGGTGTAGTCTATTTCTACATTGATCAAATAATGAGGACTACACATGTGTGTTTTATTTACCTTATACACAGCGCCAAAGCCACCTTGTCCAAGTTTGTTTTCTTCTGAAAAATTACCTGTAGCCTCCACTACCTGATCAAAGTCAAACACCGAGAACTCTGAATTCTTTCCTTGCAGTCCCCAAACTACTTCCTCCCCCTGCAAGTTCTCAGTACTCCTTCCTTGTAATCTCACATTACCTGAATAATTGAGAATCGGTGCAATCTCTCTTCAATGTTTAGTCATATCTGGTGAACATACCATTAATTGGAAGTAATTTAAACATTATGACGGAATATTTCAGTAACTAACCTACCTTTTTTGTACCTTCTGAGCCAACGACGGTAAAAGATGAAGCAGAGAAATGCTACCACTAGAGGAATTATAACCATGGGAATTGCCCAGAGGTTGCTCATATGCCCTAAAAGATGATAACATGCCAATTAAGCGTTCATCGGCAAGTAATAATGCTCTGACAATTTTTTGTTTGATCACATGTAGACAAAAATTAATTGCTCACTTACTCTTGTGCTTCGCCTTGGTCGGAGCCGGCAAACGCACCACGGGTTCACCGTCGTAGATCGCATACGTCTCGTACCTGAAATAACACCATATGACATGGATCTGTCCTCCCATGCGTAAGGCCATGGTGGAGTTCATCATGCCGAAGATATGACGGAGACATGCCAAGCAGTCGCCGGCGGACAGGTCCGGCGTGCACTGCGCCAGGGAGTACACCAACGGAAAGGTTCTGCCGCTATCCATGATGCCATTGGCGAACCGCCTCGCCGTGCTGGCCGCCTTTTGGATAGTTTCCACCAGCAACTCGTGGATGAGGCTGGTGATGTGGCGGACGTCGTCAGCGTCGCCGGTGATGTTCTTAATGTTCCACCTTTCGAAGGGCGAGTCATTTTCTGTAATATTGAAGGGAGGGAAAAAGTTCTCGCCGGAGAAGCCGACGGTGCATGGGCCGCCGAAGTATACTTCCCCGGCCTTGCTGCACGGCTTCGTGATGCTCTCCAACGTGTTGGCGACGCATTCGCCGCATGCTGAGTCATTGACGTCGCCGCGGCAGAGTGCGAGCGCGTATACCACGTCGGGTACTTGGCCCAAGGCAGCGGTGGCGAAGTGCTCGGGGGAAGAGGAGGTGTTCTTCGGGAGGGTGGCGGAGACAAGTTTAAGGTTGTCGCAGAATACCTTATCTTCGTCGGCGGCCGCGAAGGGCATGAGGCCGAGTATGAGCAGGACGCCGATGTTCATGGCTAACGCGCCTGCTTCTTGTTTTTCTTGCAGATCAACTGTCTTTTATCTATCACCAATTCACATCATTTGGAAAAAAAAATTCAGTTATCAGCTGCTATCAGCAGTCAATTCCTTTTGAAACCATCACGCACTCTTTCTAGAATCATTCTTTTGATTTTCTTAAGATAAAAATGCACTTTAGGTCTTGTACTTTGATAAATTCTTGCTTTAACTTATTGATATCCTACGTATATTTTTAGATAAGCCCTCAAATTCTTAAGAAAGCTTAGGTGAGTATCAAACCCTCCTATGGTTTTCAGTTTTTCGAAACCACTTAGATTAGGGATCAACAAGGAATCAGATGTCCGATGATAAGTTTTCCATTGTATGTGTCGGTGCAAGATTGCTAAAAATACGTGCTACAATTGTAAACAATATATGTAACAAAATTAAAAAAAAGTGCAGGAAATTTGATGATTTGCCCCGAAGTTGAGCGGCCTTTGATAATTTACCTAAAGTTGATGAGCCTTTGATCATTTGCCCTGAAATTCATATGTGACTTGAGGATTTGCCCTATAAGGGGGTTTTTACAAATTAGACTCACTTACCCCTTAAAAATCAATATGGAATGACTCTTTTGCCCCTTGTTAGTAAAACAACTACCCTAGTGATATAGTGCTATGTCCAATCAGATTAGATGAAGGTATTATTTGCACACCAACTGGAAACAGCGTTGGTTGAGACAAAAGAACAAAGAAGCAAGGCAATAACTATACTGCTCAGCATATTTATCCCTGACTGGGGTTCAAATAATATCATCTTTGAGACATTTCGAGCAGCTCCTCGTCCATTTGGCAATGCTGTCTCATATGTCAATTCCGCTTTCTTGGCAAGGACTTCAGAGGCAGCAGCATCAGGGACCTTCTCATTGAGGATATATGCTTGGCATTTGGTGCTTACGGAGTCGATCATGCAATCAGGGCTAGGAAAGTTGAGGACTTCCTGAAGGGAAAATCAGTGAACGCATCGGTAGTACTTGAAGCAGTTCGGTTGCTTAAGGATAGCATTTCACCATCAGAAGGCACCACACGTCCTGAATACAGAATCAGCTTGTCCGTCAGTTTCCTGTTCAGTGGACATAGAACTATATCACTAGACTAGTTATTTTACTAACAAGGGGCAAAAGAGTCATTCTATATTAATTTTTAAGGGGTAAGTGAGTCCAATTTGTAAAAACCTCCTCATAGGGCAAATCCTCAAGTCACATATAAACTTCAGGGCAAATGATCAAAGGTTCATCAAGTTTAGGTAAATTATCAAAGGCCGCTCAACTTCAGGGCAAATCATCAAATTTTACCAGTCACTAAATATAGGTTGTTTTAGACATTGACATAGTCTCCATTGTTTAGCTAATTTGATCATTAATTCTTTTATTGGTATATTAAAAAGTAAAAAAAATTAATATATTCTGAAAATATTTTTCACAACAGGTCTTGTGGTATCATTTTCATGTAGCCAATTTAAATTTTCTTTTTATAGATTCACGATCCAAATTTGGATTGCACTCATCCTAAGACATCATATATTTAGTGATAGAGGGAGTATTTAATTTTTTTGCCAACCAGCTGCAATCCAACTAGACATCTAGGTGTTGTTTGGTTTGAGGAACGAACCTATCCCAAATCACCCAGTACTACATATATTGGTGTTTGGTTAGCAGAATGGAATTATCCAATCTCTTACATAATTGGTATGTGGATCAAGGAATGGAACGATCCATCTAGCACCACCAAAATTATCACTACTACAGAATGGTACATCACTATCGCTTCATCTGGATCGGTTTTTAAATTTTTAAGAAAAAACGATTGTGATAGATGACTTAGGAGGGACAGTGAAAATAATCACTATCGATTCTGAGGTTATAAGCGATTGTGATATAGCACTGGACACATTATAATCGGTTCTTATGTGAGAAGCGATAGTGATAATCGAACATATCACTATCACTTCTTACAAAAGAACCGATTGTGATGTGAACGTGCACATCACAATCGGTTCTTAATAAAGAAGCGATGGTGATGTTTATACAAATCACTATCGCTTCTCTCGTAAGAACCGATTGTAATGTGCATGATCATATCACTATCGCTTCTTATTTGGAAACCGATAGTGATAAGAATGAACATCACTATCGCTTCGTAATTAAGGAAGAACCGATTCTGATGTGCCTCGCTAGGTTTTAACCACTCGTTTTGAACTCCTCCTGTTTTTTCAGAGGAATTTCTCCACCGTCATCTGAGAAAACAGCTTATATTCTATGGCTGAAAATAATATTTAGGTAAGAAAAAAAAATCCTCAGAGGTGAGTGTCAATCACAGCTTCCAGTGAGAACTCGCCGTTCTGAACAAGGACAATATCTCGCCATACCCTGCATTCCTGCAACCCCATGCTCTGCTCTCATCATGATCTGCGTCAGCTTGACTCTGCAAGACCCACGCCGCTATATCCTCGGCCGCAATCGGATACGCGAGTTCAAATGCTGCAGCACCGCCTTCACCGCCTATTTAAGGCCAGCCAATAGCTTCCTTGAGTCGCCACATTCTCCCAAAAGCATCGTTTTCCCCCCGAAACCTTCCACCAGGTACCCAATTCCGCCATGATCACCGAGCTCCATCAAAAAGGGCAAAACCCAATTCTGGCAATATACTTAGTATTAACCCAATTAATCAGGCTTGAAGCAACCTAGGGCATACATAAAGTCCCTACCACCTTCAATCTCAACTCAAATTGGCTCTGACGCTGTCGCCCTATGTCCTTTCTTCTTAATGCCTAGCAATCGGTGGTAAGCCACCCCAGCCATTACCTGTCATCATTAACTAGAAAAATGGGTTCCTTAGAAATCCTGGATGCTTCGCATCCCCTTCACCAAGCTCAAGCTCCCTTCTTCTACCCCCACGGCCGCTCGCCACCATCACCGTTGCCCCTCATCGGTGGCAGGCCACCTCCCCATCATTCCGCTATCACCGATGAGTCCCTTGGGTGTGCGGTAGCTTGCTCCTGCTCGTCGGGCTCATGGCTGGCTAGTCCCGGTTCGCCATCGTCGTCGGCAACCGCAGCTCCCACCATCCCCTGCTTCGGCCCAGTGCCATCTGGGACCAGCTCATCAGCCAACACAGAGGCATAATGATTCAAATTGTGAAATGCTGTTTCCTGATTTGAAAACGTATTTATCATTTTTAGCCTAATTTCAAATCCTAGCAATTCAAGTGCTTATATCTTTTACATCTTAGCACCAAATCTAATGAGATAAATTTATATATTCATTTAAAATCATGTAGTTTTATAATATAAAAAATATTTATTTTAGCCCTCATGTTAAATTATTTGAATTAAGATTTAAACAAACCCTAAATATGAACACCATTTGAAATATTAAAACCATAACTCATAAAATAATGAAATAAATTTTTACAGGCTTCTAAAACCATAGAAAACCCATTTATGCAAAAATATTTAATTTTTAACATCTGAAAATAAGTTTAAAATTTAAAATTAAATAGAATATAGGATATACTTTATTAAGAATTTTGTGAGTTAATTATAAAATAAATACAAAAATTTAAAATATTACAGAGCTCATGGGAACTCCATATCTATAATGAAATTAGAATTTAGACTTAGTTTGCATCAAACTTTAATTAAGGTAATTATTCATTATATGCCTTATTTAAATAATTGTAACTAGTGCTAATAAGTTCTAATCTTCGTAAAACTAATTCCTATGACTTAGTAAGACTATAATACCCTTGTTTATGTAAAAATATTTTATATTTGTTTAAGTTTTAATCAAGTTTGTAATTGATCTTGCTTTAAATATATACATAAGATTAGTATATAAATAAAATCCATAAAATAAATACTAATATAAAATAAAATAGTTTGTAAATACTCTATAGGACCAGATTATCTAATTTTACAAAAAATATTTAATGTTTGACTCAGTTTAAACCAAATTCCTAATTTGCATTACTTCCCATATACAAAAAGCTAAAATTCGAATAACTATTATCATTAGATATTAATACATGCAAAACTAGTTCCTAAATGTCCTATATGACTAGACCACCTAATACAATAAAAATCTTTATAATAGGTCATAGTATGCACTTAGCCCCTTAAACAACACATGCTTTCATATGATAAATATACTTAAGGGTTTAACATATATATATAATGTCACAAATAAATGTTAGCTAATGTAGGACTAGTCTCAAAACATTCCTAAGGTCAACACCATATTAATATATAAAAAATCTAATTTGAATTAAATTCATAAAGATTTCATTTTCCATATATATAAACTAAAAAGTTAATAACTTTCACAAATAAAAGCTAAAATATGCAAAACTAGTTTCAAGACACTTCTAAGATAAAGACCTACTAATGCTACAAAAATAGATGCATATCTATGTAAATTGCAGTCGTAAATCTAAAACGAAATCTAACCATTTTAAAATGTAAACTTTAGAAATATATGAGATTAGGAAACACATACAATATCACACATAAATACTAATACCAATAGAACTAGCTTAAGAATGCTTCCTAAGGTAAGATTGTCCTATTCTATAGAAACAATTCTAATTAAACATGTTTTGCATTTGAATCCTATTAAAAGCCTAACCCCTTGTGCTATAGCTGGATGTGCATAGAACTTGCACGTAGTGTAGGGGGCGATTATCATCCGAGTCGGATTAAGGACCGACCTATGGGTTGTTATCAGGCCAAGATAACCTTATAACCATAGGTGCTAGTATGGGATGGACTTAACCTATTAAGTTACTTAGAATTAGTTTTGCATATTGCTAGAAGGGACGTCTACACCGAGGTGATTATGAAACAAATGTTTACTGATACAACGGTATTCATCTTTGGGGAGAAGTGGGATAGTGGGATATGAAATCATTTTTCGTATTGTGTGTACAAATATCTTCTTCGATCATAGTAAGGGTTTGTTGTTACCGGAGCTGGTGCAAAGTTAGGTCTATATAATGTAATGTTTATATCATGACTATTTGCGGCACACCAAAAAAAGTGTGCTAATAATCTGCAAAAAGAGTTAGTCATGTCATGTGGGTAAAGTTGTACATATTTGCATAGTGTAAATCTTTTTGAAAAGCCACACCCACTATCATGGGCACTTGGTAAAATCATCAAATAGTTAGATGTTTTGGTATTTTAAAAAATAGATAATATGGAAATAGGTGTTGGAAAAGCTTAACCTGTAGATGATTCAACAATATACCATGTGTGGCAAGTATTGATGTAAGCTACTATGCCATGTGTTAGCAAAAACTGGATTTATACCATGTGTTGGCAATTGACGATTTGAAGCTTGCGTCATGTACTATGAGTTGTTACTTTATTCTTTACCTGCTTGTTATTTTCATACCAGTCAAACTTGCTTTTACGAAATTCTGTTTTGTACATTACTACTTAATTTACATGCTCTATTTGCTTTATACAAAGTAACCCTATAAACATCTTTTGATATAGTCTGCATTACTACATTTTGCACATACATCTTAAGTCTTGCTGAGTACGAAAGTACTCAACCTTGTTTAATTTGTGGTTTTAGTTGAAGAGGAAAGTGAAGCCCAGAAGGTACCTATTTCGCAACAGGATGTGAGAAATTCAATGATGCAACTTTCAGGATTATATCTTGTCAGTTATCTAAGGGTTGGATGGGTATACTATAAGGCAATTGCTTGTTTCCACTACAATATACTCTGAATTATAAGACTACATTGTATAAATAACTTCTGCAATAATAATATTGTGTATGGATATATTACCAATGTTGTAAATATACGTACTAGCCACTGATCATAAATTAGTACTGTATGCATATAAATTATCCTTTTTGATATTTTGTAAAAAAAAGAAGGCGTTAAAAATAAGTACTTGGATCCAAATGATGCGTGCATTTCGGAACAATGATTTTTTATATAGGTTCGGGCCTCCTTTGAGACAGGATGCCAACACTACTCCTGTGCGTGTCTGTTACTATCTGAAAGAATATTACAGGGGTGTACCCACTGATCGTGAATACAATCTAGTGTCTGCCAAAATTTAGTATATGACTAAAATTACCAGGCTGATTGGACTAGCCTGCTTCGTATTGACCTCGACCTGATAGCTAACTAGAGGACTGATTATAGATGAGATGTGATGCGAGACCGAGATCAAGATCTCCTCTTGAGGATGTTTTTAGAGGATCTTCACGGTGTCAAGCTCTTTCATTTGTACTTGTTGCCGTTAAAAGATTTCTTGATCGGCAGCGTTGCTTCTCTATGCAGGCTTGAAGAATCTAGCCCCATTATTTCTTAGTGGTGAGATTTGGTGATTAATGACAACTGAATATGTTGGACTAATACTTTCTATGAGCTCTTTCCATGAATTACTGGTTACCAAGTCAATATCCCGCCATGAAGGACGTTCATCTTGTGTTGATGAAAGCCAAGAACCCGGATATGCAAAAGCAATGCTTGTCATTGGATAAAGATCCGGGAAATTGAGAATTAGCACTGTAGATTAATGTCATGACCCCAAGTTTGATTAGGTCAAGACAAATGTGTATACTGAAGGCTAATGATACATTTCTTAGTATTTTTGCTGGTCTAGCGGTATAGTGGGTAGAACCGATTACTTCAATCTGTTTTTAGTTTTGTTTTGCTATGTAACAGCCCGAAAAATGTAAAAAGAAATAAAATGAAAAATAAAAATTGGAATTTTGGTTTTATTCTCAATTTTCACCATTTCTATGTTTTACTTGAATTTTTGGTCTTTAAGAAAAATATTTTATTGTTGAATATTTGATTTCCAAACTTTGAAGCTCAAAATCACATAAGAATAAAATCTATAGAAAATTTATTTAAATCCAAAGGCAACTCCAAAACATACCCAAAACGTCTTACACTACCTTAAAAAAGGCCATTAGTGGCGGTTCATAACTACCATCAGTAGCGGTTTTTGAACCACCATAGATTTAGTGCAACTAATAATCGAGAATTATCAGTGGCAATGTTTGAACCGTCATATCAATGGCGGTTTGTGGCTAGAACCATCACTGATAATATTATCAGTGGCGGTTCTATCCACAAACCGTTACAGATATATGATTATCTGTGGCGGTTCTATCCACAACCTGCCACAGATATCCTTGTATCAGTGGCAGTTTTTGAATAGAACTGCCACAAATACTCATATCAGTGGCGGTTTTTGGGTAGAACCGCCACTGATATTAGGAGTATCAATGGTAGTTTTAACCAAAAACCACCACTGATAACTCCAGACAACAAAATAAAAAGTAGACATTTCAGGCTAGCCTCAGGAAGCGCTAGCCATGCCCTCTGAAGCAGCATACACATATCATACACATTGTAACATAAGATTAGCCATACACATATCATACATATCATACACCAAGTAGCATAAGATTAGCCATAATGAAACATCAATTTACACTTTGTAATTAGACAAAATTTAAACAATGAAAGACTAAACTAGTTTTCTAAACTGCAAGCCTACTAGTCTTCAGTGTTGGCTGGAGACATACGATGAATAAAATGAGTATGGATGATTGGATCATTGTTGTCTTTGTCATAAAACTCGCCTTTTGTATTGATGATTTCCTTCATGATGAAGTAGGCGAGTTGTCCCTAAATGGCTTGGATTTTTATAGGAAGCAGTCCTCCTATAGACAACTTGAAGTGCTATAAATAGGAAAAATAAATCTCAGAGTATATAGAAATTGAGTGATGTGAATCAATGTGTAATGTAAGCATGACAAACCTCTACGTCATTGTTTATTATTATAGAACCTAAGATTTCACGCATGTGTTGGCACATGAAGTATCCACATAAATTTGTGCCTTGCGGCTGCTTGTGACACTGTAAAAATTGAATAAACTAAAATGTTATGGAAAGAGTTATTTACTATGAAATGCGATATAAGAATATTGCTTGCGTGCATACCGGAAATTTAGTACGGATTGAAAGGGTTTGTGGTATGGGCGGTATCTTGAGTTCTTTTTACAATATCTTTTGAATGCATTATTCATTAGAATTATCATCTTTTTGTAGCTTTTTATCTTTATCCAGCGGGTCCATGATCAGCATCTTGCTCTTTTCTAGAGTAATTACTACAAGAATCCAACGGAAGCTACATACACATGTATGATGCTAGTCATTAGTCCTAAGATCAAAGTAAAGCACAAAATCAACAACTAATTTAACTAGCTAGTGAGAAACTAACTTACTTAAAATTATATGGTAAAAGTATAAACTCCTTGTCTTGTAGCTTGATCAAAGTCTTATATACATATTCCTCGACCTCCTTTGGTACTCTTGTGATTTCGGCCTGGCAGACCGTTTCCAAGTCGAGGAATCCCACTGGTCCTTGGGTTCTTTTTAGTTCGATTATCTCATATCTAGTTAAGGAAAAAGATAGACATGACATTTATCAATATTACATGAATGTAGACCATGATTTATACATTAGACACTTACAGTGACCAGCATCTCAAAAAAGATATGTTGAGGGCGTCGTGATAGAACAAGTTGTGCAAGTTATCGAATTCTATCATGAAGCAGCCAACTCTCTCATGGTGAAAATGTTCCTCTCGAAAAAGAGCAGTAATAATCTTCGGGAGTACCTCTTGGTTGGATCACTCTATGTACCAGGCATGTAATCGCCGCATCATGGGTGATAGGCTAATTAACTTTGAAGGGGTGACTAATGGCTTCCCCAGCTCGAATGGCAATCTTTTTTAGTTATCTTGTACTTCAGTCTTCGCCTTGCCCTTACTTTTTGCTAGCATAACATCATACTCTATTCTGGCTTTGCCTGATCTAGCTGATACGGCTTGTCTAATGTGCCATTTCTTCGGATCAGGGGTTGGAATTAGTTTGTCCTGTGAAGTACTCACACTAACCATGTTTTTTGGTGCTTCATCTTGCTTCATCACCATTTCACGCTCAGGTGCTGGTGATAGTAGCGCGAGTTCTACTGTAGGAGAGGCAGGCACTACATGGTCTAAGACGATGTCATGCTTGCGCCACTAGATGAATGAGTGGACGACACTTCCTAGAGTTGTAACATCGTCGTTGCAGGAAATTTCCAATGCGATGTCGGTAAACTATGGAAGTACCGTGTCCACCTAGACCTTTGTATAACCTGGCGCTATTGGGGAGTTATGCAGAACACCCCCTTCTTGGCATGGATAAGCTATTCCTGTACCAGCTTGCAAGAATATGTTCATGACAGGCACGTTGAGCTAGCAAGGTGTGGGGTCTTGTATGTCGTCCACAGGATAATGGGTGTTATCCAGTTCTACCAATGGCGTGGATGCGCAACTGTTGCGATGATTTGTAGGGCTGGAGAGAACGTTGTGGACTTGTGACTACCACATGGCTTCTTGTCTTGTTGTTGAACTTGTTCTTGTATGGTGCCTTATAGTTCTCGAAGAACCCTTTCCTCTATTTTTTTCTAATTCTTTTTCGGCACACTCTTCTTTGGCTCTCTTCCGACTCCTATAAGAGTCTTCGTGCTTTGGGAATCCCATCTTCCAGGGAACCTTGACCACAACTCCTTGTGTTCGACCAGGGTGCTCTTTGTTTCCCAGGGCTACCGTTAGTTCGTCTTTCTCTTTGTCTGGGTGGAAATTTCCTTGGCTGGACTCGGCGTACAACTGTTGAACTCTTTGCGATATTACTTCATCATCACTGCTTTTGAATGATAGGGCCCCACCAAACGTGATAGATGCCCTCGCTACCACGTAATGCTGGACTCGGTCTGGTAGTCCAGTCAAGAGACTTGCGCTTAGTCAATCGGACAACATCTAATTCCTATCTCTCCCGTTGAGGAATTTTACTGGTGTACCCACTCGTGCCTAGTCTATGGGGGTGAGTACTTCTTGCGATGTTTATGTGGTCCTCACTGGACTTCTTTGCCGCTTCATTTTGCTTCATCGCCACAAACTCATCCCAATATGGCTCTAATTTTGGATATCTCCGATGGCTGATCGGTTTTTTTTCACATAGTATGTATTCAAGCTCACCTTGAAGTTCCTCTATGCCGCATCCATGGTCATCAACGCATCACGATGCATGAGCTCTTCAGCTTCTTCGGAGAATTCAAATGATTCTTTCAGCTGTGTCCATAGATCCTCTTTGGTGGCGCGGGGCACTTTGTGCCAATCGAAATATGTGATTGGCACTTTATCCCTTACGATGTACCCGCATGTAGACCTGTATTTTGTTGCTGACTTCCGTGGTGCAACAAGGGCCCCAGCATTTGAGACCTCCGAAATGATATACCGGCCTTCAGGCTTCTTAGTTTTCCCTCAGCCTCGACGTCTTGCAACGGAAGCATCATCTGCAGCAGCGGTGGAGACCTCAGCATCTTCGATGATTGGCTCGATGTTAAGATACTGGCTCGGGCTCGGGTTGGAAGTCTCCTCCATTATAGGCTTGGGATTGGGCTCCATAAGAACTACATTGATAACCAAAGTGTCATCTTGAGGCCATGTAAATGACCAAAACAACTTCTAGTATATAAACAAGTAAAAGACTTTTCAGTCAATAGAGTCTAGCCTATAAGCATGCTTCGAGTCATATGCATGACAAACATATCAAAAGACACTATCTCTGAGAGAATTTCTTTGGAAGTCTAGCAGACAATGGATTATCTTTGGAGAGCTTGACTACTCACCCTTCAATCATATTCATGCTAGTAACTTCAGCTGTAACTTCAGCCTGAAACTAGCATGAAGCAATAGAGAGTCTACATGAAAATTCATGCCAGCTTAGATAGCACTCTTCAGTTCTTTCACACCAAAAGTTTCAAGCAAGAAACAACAAATAGCAAGAATGACATAGATAAGATAATACTTAACAATTTTATCTCATTCATTATATTAATTATGCATTCTACCTCAAAGAGAGGAGAAATTTTGATGATGTGCTCTTAGATTAGGGTTTGAGATTAGGATCTTCACTTCAATCATAAATGGGCTAACAATATATTCAATGAATCGGGCCTTGAACCCTTTCCACCTTAACATGCACAATGAAGTGTTTATCTAAATCATGTTTACTGTTCCAACTTAAGGATCAGAGTATAATTAATTGAATCAAAGCTAACTCATTTAACTGAACTGTAATAACCTAGTTCGCATAAGCGACCAATCAATAACTGCTTCTACCAAATTTGAACCAACAAATGAACTTAGATCAGCAAGCAAAAGCATCTACCAACCAAACCAGCGGATCAGTTCTAATTAGCAGGAATTAAATGCTTTAGCTATGTTTAGTTTTAACATATAATAGACAACAATGTATATCAACAACAAATTATCAGTTCTTATAGAACACAGTCGATTAATGTAACAGAACTTTGGGTTCATATACCTGACAAACTTTGGGTTCATATAACACAAATAAAGCTTGCACTAGAAATAACTTGCGTTCACCCTGTATCCCTCAAAAAAAACTTGGTGATACACCCATGCATCTTACATGTCAGATATATCAAGGAAATAAGAATGGCAGGTATCAAGTATTTCAATTTTGGGCGAGAAATCAGCATGCCATCATTTACTCAGATGGAGAAGAAAATATGGGGATCTGTTTTCAACTCAAGATTTGAACAATTCCTTACCTCCCTAATGATGTTTATGAGCAATTATTATGTGCAGACAAAATTAGCATCTATTATGAGGCAAACCGAATTAGCATAGAAATGAAAGTAGTTTCCATCAGAAAATCAATTCAGGCACACATTCAAAGCAAGTACTACTTCCTAGTCTCTATTTGTTGGTGATGGAATTAACTAGTTGAGCTGCCATCTTTCACTCTAGTTGCAACAGGAAGATGAAGATGAGCTGCCATACTTTTTTTCCTATTTTCTTACTTTTGGGGGGTTCTTGCTGCTTTTCAAGTGATAAGAGCTAAGGGGGAAATGAAATTTTGAATCAAATAAATTGATTCAGATTGAGAAAGGGGAATAAAGATTTACTACATTGTTTTACATTTTCTTAGAACTTACATATAGATAAATGAAGATTAGCTTTGTCATTGTCATTTCAAGATAAATCACATTTGTCAGAGCCTCAAACTCCCAATGTATATTACTTCATGCAGTTCCAAATTTTCGATCACTGACTAGAAATATCAACGAAGTCAACATCTACCTTCAGCTAATTTTAACTATTGAAGCAAATTACCGATAAAACCGACAATCAGTTTCTAGTTTAACTGGTTTAGCATCTACTTTCATGTCTTAGATACCTCACAGACACCATTCTGACTTGCCACCACCGCACCTGTTCATATCTTCTTGCTCGCCTGGGCATTCACAACCGGACCAAGTTGTAGCCCTAACTCGAGATCTATTTCATAGCACACCCTGGATTCACAATTATTGAGTCGCCTCAACTATATAAAGGCAACCATCCACAAGAAGTAAGAACATAGCAAGCAAGCAAGCACACAACAAGGACAAGATAGCAACCGAAAACCCTTGTACTAAGAACAACCACCACCACCAAAGGCTTTACAAGTATGTATACATCAGAGTCGAATTGAATGGAACCCTTACCTTAATCGGTGATGCGGGCGGTGGGAGTTGAGAAGTCCAACTGCGACCGAGGGAGCATGGGGGAGGAAGCCGCCGAGGGGGAGAGGGCGCAGGGGAGACGCCGGCTGGGAGGCTGCGAGGAGAGGGCGCAGGACGTGGGGGAGGAAGCCGTCAAGGAGAGGGCGCAGGGTGTCGGTGAAATCAGGTGGCACGCATGGTGGGAGTGGGTGAGCGGGAGGAGGACGTTTTGGATCGAAGAGGAGGTGGCGGGTTTAGGCTAATATATAGGGTAGTATCTGTGGCGGTTTTTAATAAAAACCGCCACAGATAATATTATCAGTGGTGGTTTTTAATAAAAACCGCCACTAATAATAACATCTGTGGCGGTTTTTAAGAAAAACTGCCACAGATAACCGGTTTATCTGTGGCGATTTTGCTTAAAAATTGCCACAAACAACCTGTCCCCCATACTTAGCATTTAAAGGGCTATCAAATTTTATTAAAATATTTTTAAACTTTTTTACTAGGTTCAGATGATAATTATTATTATCCATAAAATTTTTTGGATTACAATAAATTACATAAAAATTATGCTTCATGCCATACGAAGCTCAAGTGTTCATAGCAAGTGTACATATGTGATTATTAATTTTTAGCTGCAGAAACATATCACATTTTACATCACATTTCACATCACATATCACATTTTACATCACAAATCACATTTTACTTCACATTTCAATTACTCCACATACCTGGACACATATTGCCATTACTCCTAACTAATTATTTTCCTTTACAATTTGGCCTTCGTTGTGACCATCACAATGATAGGTAACTTCTTGAGTGGCTTCCTCCTCGAGCTTGATGCTGCCATCTACGAAAGGAGGCTACTCATCAAACTGGTTGTACTCTTCCTCATCCACGACATTCTCAACTCCGACGATCCTTCTTTTTCCTTGAAGAACTGCATGGCGCTTCTTATCTACCAGGTCGATTACATAGAAGACTTGTGCTACTTGCTTCGCATGTACGAATGGTTCATCTTTGTATCCGATATGTTCGATGTCCACAGTAGTGAAGCCGTACTTGTTCACCTTGACACACTTTGGGAGTTGAACCCAACAATACCGAAACACCGGGATCTTGAAAATGCAGTAGTCGAACTCCCAAATCTGCTCTATGAACCCATAGTAGTTACTCTTCTTACTACCTGTGTTGTCGTAAGCATCTATACGGACACCACTGTTTTGGTAAGTGCTTTTGCTATCCTGAGCTCTCGTGTAAAATGTATATCCATTTATGTCGTATCCTTGCCATGTCACGATTGTACCTGAAGGCCCTTTTACCAACCACCTCAACGTAACACTCGTGTCTTCACTAGACATGTGCTCTCTGAACCAATGATTGAACAAACGATTGTGCTATTTTGTTATCCAAATCTCTGACCGTCCACGGTTTGCCCTCCGTAGCTTACCTTTGTGTATGTTCATATACGGGTACACCTCAACTGACTGTTGCAAGACTGTGACATGGGCCTGTTCGAATAAAACATGATCATAAGAATTTGTAGATTTCTTTCCTGTTACACCTTTCCCAGCTAGTTTGCCCTCATGGCGAGATACAGGCACTCCTACCGGTTTGACCTCGTCCATGTAATCGACGCAGAACTCAATAACCTTCTCAGTTGCATAACCTTTTACAATGGAGCCTTCCGGCAGAGATCGATTACGTACATATTTCTTCAGAACACCCATATACCTTTCGAACGGGTATACATCTGATGCAGGAATACAGGGCCACAAATATTTATCTCATTCACAAGGTGAACAATTCTTGAGCCTGGTGGCCCAAGCTATAGTATCGTGCCAGCACGGCATAGCCCATTCATGCTGGGCCAAACTTTGGGTCGAGCTGTACCCGTTGTGCCTCTGATCAGCCAAAAAAACCCGACCCAATGCTCACCACCTCTAGTCCCGTTTCACCGTTCGGCCTCTGCACGATTCGACAGAGCAAGATGATCCAATTTATACTAAACACCTCTTTTGAACCAACTCTTAGACATATGAAGGCCCATAAAAAATCCCATCGTGCATATATGTCTTCTGAGCAGCTCAAAACAAGGAGAATGATCACCATCCTTCCACTTAGAAATCCATTTATTGAGTGGAGAAAAGGTCATTGCTCTACAGTCCATGAAACACAGTCCACCAAAATCTTTAGACCTACTCAAGCTTCCCATCTCATCATATGTATGAAGATATTTTCTCTTCTTCCCTGCTCCTTGCCTATAGGATCTAGCTCTTAAAGAATCAAACTTCTGATGGATCCTTTCAGGAAAATAGTAGAAGCCTATTGTATACAGAGGGATACTGCTCTGCCATCGGTCGGAGCCATCTTCGATGGTGCGCTCAAATACATCTTCGGTACACTGACTACGTGTACATATATATTCAAGAAACCGATAGTGTAGGATCAATATATGCTAAACTAGCAATCAAAGGGGAAATGATTGCGTAGAAGGTAAAATCAAAATTTTGATGATTTTTGAAACACCCCAATTCGAACTCAAATTGTCTGATTCGGATTCGACAAAACAGAGTGATATATGTTCACTAAAACAGTAATTCCTGTAGATCCCACCATTAGATTGATGTGAAATTTTAACTATAGAAACTAGATTCAATTTAGAAACTAACCCAATTAAAATCAGCTCGATTGGATCTATGTATCTAGAGTTATGTCCCTCGCAAGATGACTGTAGCTAATATAATAACGAATACTAACCAAAACCTAATTACAAGATTAATCAAAATCTATGAGGAATTAACTGATCAAACTTTAGTTGATGTCCTCGAAAGGTTTTGGATAGATCAAATCAAAATTATCATGGTGAAATAATGAATCAGTCTAAGAAAAATAAAACAGACATGCAAACGAAGAACGAAAATGAAAGAATGAGATTACTAATATATCAACTTGCAAATCTTGTTTTGTATTGCCGAGATGTGTTCACAAGATGCTTCTAAAGCATCCTTAAAATAATATCTAGGTCACATGCCACATGAAAACTTTATCTAGTTGCCACGATATGCATGCGCCGCACTCTTTCCTTTTGCCGCTATAAAATTTCTTGCGTCGTCTCAACTAGAAGTGCTCCGACCGCTAGTACTTCTGCATGCCACCAAAATCTCTCGCAAGACTCTAGTGTGAGCTTCTAGTCGTGGGCTAGGATGTCACCTTTTTCTGCATGCACGCACGGCCGCCACTCATCACAGGACACCTTCAAGCCGCCAAAAACCAAAAGCCCTAATCTCTTATTAAATACACGTATGCATATCCACTTGGCCTAATAACACATAGCCCAATATATGCATCGACCCAAAATTCACACATACATACGTACGGCCCACATGTCGCACTCACATGACTAACCAACCTTCATGTGCACCGTTTTCTAGTCCGAATGTCCCGCATGACATTCTTGACCATCAAGACCTCGATTTCTTTCTGAACCTAGTCATAAACCTCAGTTCCTCCATGAACCTAGTTCTGGTCCCGTTATCGACCATGTTCGTTCTCGAGCAACACCTACACATGAACAAACATGAAAACTGTGTACGAGCATAAGTCCACAACTTGACTTAAGATCAGTCTATGCAACCACTCACACGAGCGCATTGCATCAAGTAAAACCATTACCATGCTATCACATATTAAGTAATCATCTGACATAGCACATGCATACACACCACACATGCCATGATCACAACCACTTTGCAATGCCATTTTCATCATTAGGCCGATTTTTCAGCACATGATTTCACAATCTCTCCCTTAATGAAAACATTGATAATACCATTTAGAACTGAACATTGGCATTCACCTCACAAGAAAATTTTTAAGAAATTTTATTTTAAAACCAAAAAGCAAAGTGGAAAATCTCCCCCTAAAAAGAAGAAAATGCGTGTGTGAATGTGCAATGTATTCAAAAATTCTCCCCCTTTGACAATGGATTCATCAAGAATACAAAAGAGAGAACAAAATCTTTTTGTTTGTTTTTAGTTTGTCATTTTTTATGTACTGAGCATTATAAGTCATCCACAAATGTACCAATTTCATCACTAAGTCATGCTATCAAAAATACTTGCGCCCTCAAATCTATACAAAGACAATGTAGAGTAAGCATAACTAGAAATCAAGTACTATTAATAATTTTTTGCATGGCATGATCTCCCTTTCTCAACAATCTCAAAACCTAAAAACATTGAATTTTTGTACACTTTATTTATACTTGAAAAACTTATTCATTAATTGATTGCAATAGAATGTAAAAATTTTAAGAAATTAAATGTACCATCAGTCTTACTTTTCAACCATGCCAAGCCTCATTTCATAAGCTTAAGATTTCATGATTTCGGTCTTACACAACCTCTTCCAAGTTCATATAAAAGTGCAATGATAAGCAGTCTCATAAAGAAGAATTACGATAGTACATACTTCCTTGATCTTGCATCTATCAACTATCAATTCTTGAGCTTTTAGCTCTTAATTTTGATAACTTTCATATTTAGCACTTTTTGAGTAGGGTCAAGATAGCCAAGAAAGTTCAACCATGACAAGATTAAATTTAAGTTTTCATTCCATTTAAATAGTTATGTCATAAACTACACCATATATGCATAAACATGAAGTTGCAAAGACCATGTAGCATAAACATGACTTCAAATGACATATGTGTATGAAATACAATGCTCATTAAGAAACACACAAAATAAAAAGTATGTTGACAAAATATTACAAAGTTTTCAAAAACTCCCCCTCAAAACAAACATCTTAAAAACCTTCTTCAAAATTGTCACCCAATGGGATTAATTTTATAAACAAAAGTTTGAAAGAACAATCCTCCCAATAGGCAAACTAAAGAAATTTTCACCAAAAATCCATTAACTCCCCCTCAAAAGAATAATCAATGAAATCAAAAGAGAGGTGATGATATACACGTGTTTGAGTTATCATGGTATGTTCAGTTAAGCATAAGCATGAATCATGATAAATAAATACTAAGCATAAAAAGGCATGACATAAGATATAATATTATTGAACATTTTAGGGGATACATATGAGTATATGAACAAACATCTCATCTCATACTACAATTAGATATCTATGAATGTAAAAGACATGAGTGTATAAAATAGCTCACAAAGTAGGTGAAGAATTATTGTACATGCCTCTTGAAGGCCATCTCAAGGGTGACAACCATCCAAGTCTAGATCACATCTGGCAAAAGACCAAGATCTACTAAGATTTTGTTCTCCAATCCGCATATGAAAAACTTATATAGCACTAGAAAATGTCGAGGCTTTGGTACTATAGTTAGAAATAAAGCATTTAGGAATCTAGTACTGAGACACACGACGAGTAGACATAACACGAGTATGCTTATACACAAAATTAGATTTAACATGTCCCATGTTTCGAGCAACAAAAGCCGTTTGTTTCACCCTAGGCACAAAATGAGGAGTAAAACGTGCCTTTCTGAAATTAGATCTAGCATTAAACCTTTCTCTCCTTTGTTGTTTAGACAGTGTAACACAAAAATCTACTAAATGTTCATCTCTACCACGATGAGTGCAAGTGTACTTAACACGATGTTTAGCTTTAGAAGTAGAAGCAACATTTGCATTCATCATAGTAGAAGATAAAACTCCAGTAGACTTAAAAACAATTTTCTTAGGCTCATTGATAATTTCAAATTTTCTACTTTCAAATGCCTTATCAATAGTGGGAGCATGTGATTTATGATGAGTATAAGAATCAAAACCTAAAGCTTTGTTATGAGTGCTAACTCTTAATTGATCCAAAATCATGTTAAGGTTTTTCTTCCCTTTAGTGAGACATTCTAAAGATTTTTTCAAGTAATCAACCTTTCGAGAAAGAGTTAAATAATTACTACAGGGAATGTCCACTTTTCCTATTTGCTTACGACAAGTTGAACATGCAAGAACCTCATGTGTGAGTAAAGCATTGGTCATTTAAGAAACTCTACCATTAGCATCATTCAGCTTCAATTCAAGTGTAGAACATTTAGAATATGGAGTTGAACAAGTTTCTCATTTTCCTTATTTCAGCATTAACTTGCTCTAGCAAAGAAGCATGTTCTTTTCTAAGTGAAGTAAGCTCATTGTAAATTAAGTCACATGATTTACATGCATTATCATCAGGATTCAAAAATTTAAGTCTAGCAATTTTAGCATTCAAAGATTCTATAAGAACATCATGTTTCTTAATTTTCTTGTCACGTTTATCAAGCAATTTACCAAGACGAGCAATAGCAATAGCTAATTCATTGTAAGAAGGTTCTACCTCATTGAAGTCGCTGTTGTGATCGTCCTCGGTGAAGCTGTCGCTGCTTTTAGCCATGAGACGCAACCCCGTCAAATCATGCTTGCTTGGAGTTGCATCGTCCTCGCTGCTCTCCGAATCCACATCGCTCAAATTGACTTGTTCAAGAGTGGAAAGAACTCGGTGGACAACTTTGCTATTCACAAAGCTTCTCTTCTTGCTACTACTTAGGGTAGTCTTCTTCTTCTCCTTCCTCTTGTCCTTGTCCTTCTCCTCCTTTGAAGATTTACCTGCAAATTTAGGACAATTTGGACGAATGTGGTTGGAATCACCGCATTCATAGCATCTTGGAGGACCACCACCAATTCTCTTCTTCATTCGCACATTCTGCAAGGCTTTATTAAAGCATGAGGAGAGTAGTGCCAAATTTTCTTCTGGAAATTCCTCAATCTGTTTATCGGTTAGTGAAGATAAGGAAGAAAAAGCAAAACTTGAAAAAGCATTATTATGAGACATGCTTGATTGGGAGGTCAATGCAATTGATTTATGATCATTCTTCCTAGCAAGAACATCCAATTCATGAGTTTTTAATTTAAACAAAAGAATATCTAAAGTAAGTGTGCTCATGACGGTGGATACTTTAATGGATGTAACTTTCATCTCCCAAATAGACATGTCTAATGCACCAAGCAATTGTCTAGCATTAGCAGCATCGTCATAGCTAACCCCAACAGCACGTAAATTGCTAAGAATCTTATTGAAACGTGCAAAGAAATCATCTAGTGACTAACCAGTTTTCAACTCAAATCGCATGTATTCTTTATTATATATATCCTGACGAACCTCTTTGACAGTGTTAGAATCCTCATGATAATCACAAAGAGATTTTCATACCTCATATGCAGATTTGAGATGGATCACGCGGTCGAAATCGCTTCTTCCCAATCCTTGGATGATCAAATTTCGTACTTTGCTATTCGCTTCCACATATGCTCAATTGGTTTCGTTGACTTCATCATTCTTGGGTACTTGATATGGCTTGTACACTAATATGAATGTTCTCGATCGTAAGCTTGCGTTCTCAGTCGAAGACCAGATCGCGAAGGATTGGTTGTCGCCATGGTAGTGCGACGGCAACCTATGGTAGCGCCTATACGGAGCCACCGGCCGTTTATCATTAGCGATGCCTAAGTCTATGTTTGATGGCACCAAAAATGTGCTTCTACTGCCTTCTCCCCCTTCTCTTTTATCCGTATAGTTCGCCTAAACATAGTAACTAATAAGAAATAGGAAATAGGAAAGAGATACAAAATATATTCTCCTATCCTTGGCGGTCACGTCCAAGTTTCTTCCGAAAATAGACCAGATTGGGTTTATCCATATCAATACTCCCCCCTTCTAAATCAAGCTTGTCCTCAAGCTTGAAATCTGGATATAATCTTCAAAATTCCAAAGCATCCTCCCAAGTAGCTGCTTCAATCTCCTCTCCTGTCCATTGAATCAAAAATTGACGATGCCCCTTAATAAAACGCTGTGCCAAAATCTTATATGGAACAGATTGCGTCGAATCTGGTGAAGGATGAGAAACTTCCTTAAGCAAAGCTGGAGTCTCTTCTGGAGGAGTCCTTTTAAATGGCTTCAACATGGAGACATGAAAAACATTATGGATCTTAGCTATTGTCGGAAGCTCCAAACGATAAGCCACTTCTCCAACTCGACTAATCACCTTGTAGGGTCCAAAATATTTAGGCACAAACTTATGATGTTGACCTGGCCTAACCGATAATTGTCGGTGACTTTGTAATTTCAACCAGACCCAATCCCCAACAGTAAATGTCACCTCACGATGATGAAGATCATATCTCTGTTTCATCCTATTCTATGCAGCCAATAAATGAAGTCTAGCTCGATTTAATAAATCATCCTGATCAACCAAATGACAATCAACAACGTCCACCAGAGTTGTTCCCTGACTATAAGGCACCAAAGAAGGAGGTGGTCGGCCATACACCAATTCAAACGGGGTCATTTGAAGAGTAGAATGATAGGAAGAATTATAACAAAATTCCACCCAAGGCAACCATTGTACCCAGGTCAAAGGCCTTTCAGTCGCCAGACAATGCAAATACATCTCAATAGTACAATTAATCACTTCTGTTTGACCATCGGTCTGTGGATGATATGAAGAAGAAGTAAGAAGTCATGTTCCACATCTCTTGAAAAGATCCTGCCAGAAGGTACTAGTGAAAACCGGATCCTGATCTGAAACAATAGACTTGGGCATTCCATGGAGCCTTACAATATGGTTAAAGAACACGTCCACAATTGCTGCCATGGTCGCTGGACGCTTAATAGCAATAAAATGACCATATTTAGATAAACGATCAACCACCACCAGTAAAGCCGTTTTACCTTGAGATTTAGGGAGGGCCACCACAAAATCCATTGGCACATCAGCCCAAATATGGTGAGGCATTGGCAAAGGTTGTAAAAGACCCGTAGGGGCTAAAGTGCTTGCCTTATGTTGCTGACAAATCAAGCAACTGCGAATGTATTCTACCACTGATTGACGCAGCCCCTCCCAAAAAAAACTTTGCTTAATTCAATGAAAAGTCTTATACACTCCTTCATGTATCACATCATGGTAAGCAGCCACCACCTCAGAACGCAATGGAGATGTCGTTGGGATATAGAGCCTATCTTTATAATAAAGAAGTCCGTTACGTGCTGCCCATAGCACCTTGCGAACATCCTTAGTCTTGGACTCAGCCGATTGCAGCTGCTCGGCTTGCTCTATTAACTGGGTAGGAAGTCACAGCTGCTATCCAATGGCCAGTTGCTCACAGTGCTACTGAATTTCCGAATCACCACGTAGTGTCTCCTCCCAAGTGGCCCGAACCATTACTGTGGGCGCCGATATAGCCACGCAGCTACTCACAGATTCATGAAGTCGTGATAAAACATCGGCCACCACATTGGCTCATCTTGGCTTATACTCAACAAAAAAATCAAACCCCATTAACTTACTTAACCAATGTTGTTGAGGAGGAGTTACCAAAGCTTGTTCAAAGAGATATTTCAGGCTTGCATGATCTGTCGGCACCACAAAAGGTCGCCCCCACAAATATGGCCTCCAATATCTAATTGCCTTAGACAATCCAATAAGTTCTCGCTCATAAGCCGCGAGCTTCAAATATCGATCCGCCAATTTCCGACTATAATAAGCCACCAGATGTCCTTGTTGTAACACTGCCCCTACTCCAATGCTTGAAGCATCGCATTCAACAACAAAAGAAATGTCAAAATTCGGCAGTCGTAACACAGGGGAAGATTGCAAAGCCTCTTTTAGACTTTGGAATGCATGCTCAGCCTCCACAGACCACCTAAATTCTTGATGGCAGAGAAGATTAGTGAGAGGTTCCGTAATCGACGCATAATGATGAATAAACCTCCTATAATATCCCGCTAGGCCCAAGAAACTCCATACATCTGCAATAGATGAGGGAATTGGCCAACGATCAATGTCCTGTACCTTGTTAGGATTCGCCTCCACACCATCAACTGAAATAACATGCCCAAGATAACCCACCATTCCTTGAGCAAAAGCACACTTGGATCTCTTCAGATACAATTGATGTCGGTGGAGTTGTGCTAAAACTGACTGGAGATGATGAAGATGTTCCTCCCAAGTAGAGTTGTATACAAGAATATCGTCGAAGAATACCAATACAAATTTGTGAAGGAATCGGGCTAACACCTCATTCATAAGAGCTTGAAAAGTCGAGGGAGCATTACATAACCCAAATGCCATGACCAATGACTCGAAGTGACCATGGTGTGTACGGAAAGCCGTCTTTTCAATATCCACTTCACACATACGGAGTTGGTGATAACCAGACCGCAAATCCATCTTGGTGAAGAATTTGTCCCCATGCAATTCATCAAGCAATTCTTCCACCATCGGCAAGGGAAATTTGTCTTTCAATTTCATCCTTTTGGCGATGTGGATATCGATAAGTCCGAACTACAACCGGTCAGACCCTTCCTTCAAACAAATGCTGTGATCACAATGACATGAGGGAGGCAACCCCTGTGGTTCTTGAAATAAATCACCAAATTCATTTAGAATATCTTGCAACCAACCATCTTCCTTTGTTACAAAATTGTGCACCTGTCTCTCAGCTCCTCGGCTCCTCTCCCCCTGCAAACACAACTTTGCCCTTCCAAGTGAAAAGTCATCTGAAGCGAATCAAAATTCTAGCTTATGTCTCCCAACTCCTTCAACCACAGAACACCCAAAACCACATCAAATCCTTCTAGAGGAATTACCATAAAGGGCATAGCAAAAGAATATCCCTGAATGGAGAACTGCACTTCCGGCATCCTTCCTAGACAAGGCAGACGTGCTCCATTGGCCAACCTTACTTGCTGTCCGGGAACTGACAATTGCTCAATCTTCACCTTGGTATATAGCGGCGTGGCTGCTAATAAAGTTATGAGTGCTACCACTATCAACCAACACCACCAGCCTCTATCCTCCTAATTCCAGAATCACCTGCATGGTATTTCCAGACTTTGGTCCACACACTGCTATGGCAGAAAGTGCCGGTTCGTCATCTTGGACCTCAGCTTCCTCCTCATCTTCACTAACAACCTCCAAATGGAAGAGCTGTTTACATCTGTGTCCCCGAGAATATACCTCATCACAATTATAACACAACCCCTTCTCCCTGCGTTTCGCCAATTCCTCTGGACTGAGACGGTGATGATATGGCGGCGCTGCTGCCGTAGATGCCACAACCGACGCCTGTGTTGATGAGGGTGAGGCTCGTCCTCCACTTTGGCTGGCCGCTGGTGGCACCAAAGACAGCAAGGGCTGCCCCATACTACCACTGGCTACTGCCACGCCTGGACCAGGAGGCCACGCCGATCCCCATGTCCATGATTCCCCATGCATCGAGCCGCTGGACGAGTTGCGGCCAAACACCGAACACCCCTTGCACCACTTATGTTGCCTTGGCTAGCCAGATATCCTCCCTTCTTTCTACCTCCCATGCCAAACCAATTGCATCGGCCAAATCACGTGGGTAATCATGGCACACATCCACCGACAAGGTAGGGGATAAACCAGCGGTGAACAATTCAATTTGATTCCCCTTGGACATCTTTGGTGTGTGCGCTAGAAGCCGTTGAAACTCCCTCGTGTATTTATCTAGCCGACTTGCGCCTTGCTTCAAATTTGATAGATCACCGAGGGGACCAGTGGTCGAATGATGCGTGAACCTTTGCAGGAAAGTCTCATGAAACTCATCCCATGTGATGTGCTCTTCCTCCTTCTAGCAATTGTCTAGCACCTCTTGAGCTTCCCCCTGCAGATGCATCCTTGCCATCTCCACCCACTCTTCTTCCGGCACCTCATACAAATGCCCAAAGCATTCGCATTGTTGTAACCATAGCAAAGGGTTTTCCGAACCATCAAACAGCGGCAACTCATACCGAGGTGCATGCGGCACCCATCGTCGGCCGCCCTGCTCGCTGCCCCTGCCATCATACTCTCTGTTTTCCACACGCCCTAGCCAGCCTGGTCGCAGTCGGTTCTCCTCACTAGCCCCGATCGCGGAATTCCTGTTCAGAGGAATCTGTGGAGCCTGTTGCTTCCTTGCCGCCTTGATGAAGTCGTTGATGGTCATTCCTAAATCAGCAACAGTGTTCTGAATTCCCTGCACCGTTGTCTCCATCCTCTCAACAGTCACCTCCAAAGTCCCTAAATGCTCCTCCACGGAAGCCATGGACACAGAATCGATCAGCTCTGATACCACTTGATATGAATATTCTCGATCGTAAGCTCGCGTTCCCGGTCGAAGATTAGATCGTGAAGGATTGGTTGTCGCTGTGGTTGAGCGATGGTGACCTATGGTAGCTGCTGTACGGAGCAACCGGCCGTTTATCGTCGGCGACGCCTAAGTGTGAGTTTGATGGCACCAAAAACGTGCCTCTACTGCCTTTTCCCCCTTCTCTTTTATTCATAGAGTTCTCCTAAACATAGTAACTAATAAGAAATAGGAAATACTAATAAGGAAATAGGAAAGAGATACAAAAGATATTCTCCTATCCTTGGCGGTCACGTCCAAGTTTCTTTCGAAAATAGACCCGATGTTAATCCATATCATACACCTTCTCCTAAATTGCAAAGCCTTGAGCTTGAAAGTATGCCTCCATCTTCGCTTTCCAAAATTGAAAATCAACAACATCGAAAACACAAGGTTTTATCGAATAACTATCCATTGATATGAATTCTAATCACTTGTTAAGAATAATTAGAAAAACCTTGCTCTGATACCACTTGTAGGATCAATATATGCTAAACTAGTAATCAGAGGGGGGTAAATGATTGCGCAGAAGTTAAAATCAAATTTTTGATGATTTTTGAAACACCCTAATTCGGACTCAAATTGCCTGATTCGGATTCGACAAAACAGAGTGATATATGTTCACTAAAATAGTAATTTCCGAATATCTCACCATTAGATTGATGTGAAATTTTAACTATAGAAACTAGATTCAATTTGGAAACTTGTCCAATAATAATCAACTCGATCGGATCTACGAATCTAAAGTTATGACTATAGCTAATAATGACGAAAACTGATCAAACTCTAATTACGAGATTAATCAAAATCTACGAGGAATTAACCAATCAAACTTTTCAGATCAATCACTTGATGCCCTAGAAAGGTTTTGGATAGATCAAATCAAAATTATAATGCTAAAACAATGAATCAATCTAAGAAAAATATAACAGCCATACAAACGAAAGAACGAGATTACTAATATATCAACTTGCAAATCTTATTTTTTATTACTGAGATGTGTTCACAAGATGCTTCTAAAGCATCCTCAAAATAATCTCTAGGTCACATGCCGCATGAAAACTTTATCTAGTTGCCACGATATGCATGCGCCGCACTCTTTCCTTTTGCCGCTAGAAAATTTCTTGCGCCGTCTCGACTAGAAGTGCTCCGGCCGCTGGTACTTCTGCATGGCACCAAAATCTCTCCCAAGACTCCAGCGCCAGCTTCTAGTCGTCGGCCAGGAGGTCACCTTTTTCTGCATACACGCGCGGCCGCCACGCAACACAGGACACCGTCAAGCCGCCCAAAACCAAAAACCCTAATATCTTATTAAATACACATATACATATCCACTGACCCAATAACACATGGTCTAATATATGCATACAACTCAAAATTCACACATTCACGCGTATGGCCTACATGCCGTACTCACGTGACTAACCAGTCTCTATATGCACCGTTCTCTAGCCCGAACGTCTCCCGCATGACATCCTTGACTATCAAGACTCGATTCCTTCCTGAACCTAGTCTCGAACCTCAGTTCCTCCATGAACCTAGTTCCGATCCTGTCATCAACCATGTTCATCCTTGAGCAACACCTATACATGAACAAACACGAAAACCATGTATGAGCATAAGTCCAGTCTATGCAATCACTCACACGAGCGCAATGCATCAAGCAAAACCATTACCATGCTATCACAAGCATATTAAGTAATCATCTAACATGGCACATGCATACGCACTACACATGCCATGATCACAACCACTTTGTAATACCAATTTCATCATTAAGCCGATTTTTCAGCACATGATTTCACAACTGGTCCGACCAAAAACCTACGAAAACAGGCCCGATTTCGCCATTTTTTTAACCCTGCTTACTAGGAAAAAAACAGTAATGTACAGGTAATCACAGGAAATGTTGTGACTTTTGATTGTGTATGGTTAAGTAACAAAAGAGTTGAAGCCCATTGGATCTGGCATCAAGGTGGAGGAAGGAGGTGGCGGTACAGGAAGGAGGCAGAGGTGGAGGAGGGTGAGAGGAGGGGAGACGACAACTGCACCGCATGGGTCATGAGAGGAGGTGAAGTGGCGATGTAGTATTTGATAATGGGTTGGACTACTAGGGCAAGGTAGTTGATGGTGTGATGGGGTGTACATAGGATGTTTTTTTGCGAAAGGGATGCAATTGTGCCATGCCGAGCTAGGCCGCATATCGTACAGAGTTTCCAAGCCCGGTACAACCCATTATTCATGTCGTACCGGTCCGATTCAAAAAGATATTCGTGCTGTACCATGCTTTGAACCGTGCTGGACCGAGAACAGTCCATTGCCTAGGTGTAATCATAGCTCGTAACTGAGTGGGTCGCTGGAATTTGTGTTATATAAAACTTCATAGTTGTAACTCGTGATGAGTATATGGATTGTTATGCATGACTTCATATTGTGTTTCATGAAACCAACTTTCCCCTATATCTGTTTAGTTTTACTGTTACATCTTTTGCGACAATCACTATTTTACTGTCCAGTTCCACAAATCTATTGGTTTTTAGACGATGGGAAAAACTGGCAAGCACGGCCGTCATCTTAAGACTCAAAACAAATAGGGGTCACGCGTTGAAATCATGAAAAATCATAGTGGCAAATCTCCAATGTAATACTTCTAGGGCTGGAAGTATATGTCCAATAGCCACTCGTCTTTTAAGAGAGAAACAAAGGTACAACTACTAACAATGGTAGATGAGGCTTGCATTTTGGTTTGCAATTCAATCATTTTCTTTGTGTTCCAGCCTTTGATAAACGGCAACTCCCATGTTTGGGAAGGGTGTGATATACATGCCTTGGCTTTCCTTAGTTATATAGGTGCTGAAGTATTTCCTATGGTTTCGATCTTACGGTGCTTCCTGAGCTACTACATTCGTACGAAAAATGATGCACATGGTCACTACTACAGAACCGGCCTTCACAACCGGGTCTATCACAAGCGGTTAGGTGCGCACCGCTTGTGCTCTACGTGCCTACAAGCGGTTCGTGGGCACCAGGGGGGGTCTCTAGAAGCGGTTCTTGACACGAACCCCTTTTGAGTCCCATCTTTAGAAGCGGTTCGTGTCTCAGAACCGCTTAGATATCTATAAGCTGTTCAAGACACGAACCGCTTCTGTGTGGAGATCCGAGCGGTTCATGTGTAGAACCGCTAGAGACCCCTCCCGCCCAACAAGATTTAAACCCCATCTTCCTCCCGAGCTCGCACAGACACAGAGAGTGGTGGGCCGATAGCGATTCATGGGGAGGTGCTGCCAAAATTTTCAATTGAGGCTATTAGCTTGGAATTAATTGTTTCTAAGGTGAGTAATATGTTGTTGACATCCTTCTCCCCATATATATATATTTTTTGTGCATTGGATGTTGAGAAATCATGTTTTGTTCTTGTGGGAATTATTAGTATTGTTTCGTTGTTGGCTTATTTTTTTGTTCTTAAGGTGATATATTGTTTGGTGTATGGAATGAAATGCAATAAATGTGAAACGATGAAAAATTACAAAGGTGGGGAAAAGGTAAAAATAATTTTTATTTAGTAAAATTAAAATGCGAATGATAGAAAAGATTTTCATGAACATGTAACAATTAGTTAGTTTTATTTTAAAAAATGCAGCAGGATTAGAAATAATTAGTTGGCTTTAGTTAAAAGAATGCGTAATGATTAAAAATACAAAACTATTAGACATAGTTAGCTTTAATTAAATATTGTGATAGATGTTGTTATTATTTTTATTGGTGTAGATGAACCGCAATGGATGTACAATGCGGACCGCTTGGTCAAGAGAGTTCAGAGATGGCATGAAGGAGTTTCTCGACACTACCGTTGCATTTTTGCCTCCAGAAGCTTCACACGTTGTCCGTATGAGACCGCAAGAATGAGAAGGAGCACTAACGATGGATGGTTATGAGCCATGTGATCACGAGAGGTTTCATTGCAAACTATACCGCTGGACCCACCATGGAGAAACAGAGACGATTGACAGAAGATGATAAAGAAGATGAAGAAGAGGAAGATAGAGCTAACAAGATGCCTGACACCACTCAATACGGGTCCGTGGAAGATACAATGACAGTATGGCGATGATGAGTTAGATCAGATGCTCCGTGATGGAGAGGGAGAGTTCACAGAGGAAAGACAATACAAGAAGTTTCAAATAGATGGTAGAGGACCACAGAATCGCTTTGTACCCAAACCGTGGACAGGCCACCAAAAGTCAGCAGACTACACTAGAACTCATGCAATGGAAGGCCACAAACGGTGTGTCGATAAGGCATTCAATGGTTTGTTATCATCAGAAGAAGTTGCTTCCTAAGGTAACACTCTACCCGAATCTACGATGAAGCGAAGCGAGTCCTCGCCCTTTAGGATTGCAAGTACGGAAGATACACGATGTCCTAACGATTGTATCCTCAGACGCAATGAGTATGCCGATTTGGAGGTTTGTCCAAGCAGCGAAGAATCCCAGATAAGGTACAGCAGCGTGACGATCCGTGAATTAGATGAGAATCGACGAAGAAGAGAACTCCACCAAAGTATTGTGGTATTTCCTGTGATCCCCGGCTGAAGCGCCTGCTTGTTAACGAAGGTCATGCCAAGATGATGCGCTGGCATGCGAGAAGAGCGTAAGGAAGACGGATGTTTAGACACCCCGCAGATGGCTCGCAGTGGAGGAAAGTAGATCGGCCTTACGAACTTTGCAAATGAGGTCGAAACATAAGGTTTGGGTTGAGCACCGATGGGATGAATCCTTTCGGTCGCTTGAGCAGATCCATAGCACTGCCCGTGACGCTTTGCATCTATAACATTCCTCCATGGTCGTGCATGAAGCGGAAGTACATCATGATGCCATTGTTGATCGGCGTCCGGCAACCGGAAACGACATCGATGTCTACTTGAAGCCATTGGTTGAAGACCTTGTGAAGTTGTGGGAGGATGGTGTACGGGTTTGGGATGAGTACAAAAGAGAGTATTTCAACTCATGCGGCATTGTTGTTTGTAACAATCAACGATTGGCATGCTCTCAGAACCTGTCCGCCAAACTGCTCAAAGGGTTTAAAGCTCGCACCAAAGGTATAGATGAAACGGATCGCATGTACCGAAAAACTCTCGGAAGTGTGTACATGGGCCACCGCAGTTTCTTCTCGTAGTCATGCTTTGAGATGGAAAGGCAAGAATTTAATCGGGGAACAGAATTGTGTTAAGCCTCAAAGATCGTAATGGGCGATTTGTGTTTGCTATGGTAAAGGATCCGAAAGTAGTATTTGGGAAGGGTCTTGGAAGCATACCTGCTTTAACGAGGATGGTCATGCACCCACATGGAAGAAGAAATCAATATTTTAGGACCCGCCAGATTGGAAGATTTGGAGGTTCGTCACTCGCTTGACTTCATGCACATCACGAAGAATGTTTGCTTGAACTCGCTAGGCTACATAGATATGTATGGCAAATCGAAGATACACCGCAAGCTCGGAAGAACCTTGAAGACATGGAGGTGAGGAGTGACCTACATCCGAAAAACAAAGAAGGGACAAAACAACTTTTTCTACATCCCGCGAGCTACACTCCAAGCAAAGAAGAGAAAAAAGCATGATTGAGTGTTTGAACAACAGTGTGAAGGTCCTTCGGATACTCCTCAAATGTAAAGAGACTCGTAAACACGAAAGAGAACAAACTCCAAGGCCTAAAATCCCATGATCGCCTTTGTGTTGATGACACATTGTTCTTTAGTCATGCCGAGGTATATCGCCTGAGTGGGTGCGGGGACAATCACAAAGCTATGTTCCTTCCTAACGCCATTTCAGAAGGTTGTTGAACCAAATAAACCGCCTAAGTTGGAGGCCGATGTGGTACAAAGTTTGGTTAGCCTCGAGATGATCTTTCCTCCTGCATTCTTTGATATCATGGTTCATCTCACCGCTCACCTTGTGAAGGAGATAGGTATCCTCGACCAGCAGTATCTCGCACAACATGTTCCTTTCGAGAGGTACATGAGTGTCCTCAAGAAGTACGTCCAGAATCTGTCAAGGTCCCGAAGGTCTGATTGCCGAGGGCTACGTGATTCGAGGAGGTGATAGAGTTTTGTGTGGATTACATGAATGATCTAAATCTTATCGGCGCCCCCATATCACGCTTACGAGGGAGGCTACGGGCAAAGGGACAATAGGAAGGCAATCGGTTGCATGCAATGATCTTGTTGCATTCAAGCAAGCACATTTCACTGCTCAAGCAATCAACTATAGTCGCCCCTATGTCCTTCAAAGACAAGAGTGTCCTACGCCGTGAGTTCACAGGAAGACAAAGAGTTGGATAACCCCGGCACATGGATTCTTTCGGCAATGGCTCATGTATACATCCTTGAGGAAGGGTCAAACGATGAACTATTGCAACGCTTGGCTCGGGACCATCACAAGAAATCGTGATATTCAAGGGTATGAGATCAATGGTTACACATTCTACACCAGATCCCAGATAATAGGAGCACCAACCGTAATAATGGTGTCCCAGATAGACGCCAAGACAACAAATGCGGTGTTGGACACATATTATGGTTTCATAGAAGAAATATGGGAGCTCAACTATGGACCTCTCAAGGTCCCTCTATTTAAGTGCCAATGGGTCAAGCCGACTCCAAATGGTGTGAAGGTCGACAACACGGCATGACAACCGTGGATCTCAAAGAAGTCGGCTATAGGCGCGAACCGCTTGTTCTCGCAAACGATGTGATCCGTGTTCTATGTAATGGACATGTCAAGCAAACCTAAAAAGCGTATGACAAGCAAAAGGTAATGCCAAAGCGACATGTGGTTCTCCAAGGCAAACGAAGGATTGTAGGAGTTGAGAACGCCACCGACGAGGAAGAGTATGGTCAGCCTCGACGAGCTCCCTCCTTTTACAGCTTGATGTCGACATAAACGCCTCAAGGATGATGTTGATGTCGATGCTCCTTACATACGCCACGATCATAACGAAGAACAATTGTAAAGACGAAGACTTAAGATGTACTACTTGTATACAAATTATTCCATATTATCATGTTGATATGTTGATGTTTAGCATTGCTTGTACATAATTATTTCTACAAATTTTAAAATGAAAACAAAGCCTGAAAACCATTTGTAAAAATTTTAAAATGAGAACAAAGCCTGAAAATTTATATCTACTCTATGAAAGGACTGCATAAATTTTACCATACAAAGAGAAATTCAGCTTAGCATAGTTAGCTCATAAATTCCCATACAAAAACCCCAAAAGCAGTGTGAAATTTACAATATTACAATGATAGCTATGTTAACTAAAAGGAGCAACATTACAATGATAGCTATATTAACTAATTTCTTTAGCATGTCCTCTACTCTTTCCATCCTTTCTTCTAGCTTTTAATACTCTTGTTGTCATCGGCAAGCGGGATGTGCATCTCTCCTCTTTTAGACACTAGTCGTCGGATCTGTGAACTCTCCTTGGCAAAGAAATCTTCTTGTAATGCAGCAATTTGCATTGCAAGATTTTCAAGACTATGGTCGGCTTTATCACCTTAACGCCAATACGAGACATGTCAGTGCCCTTCAAACAGTAAAGAATGGAACGGAAGGTGAAAGTCAAGGAATATGAACAAATGAATAACTTCAAAAACTTACCGACATATTCAACACTTCATGAACACTCGGGATGGATTCTTGGATGTATGGGAGGTGAACACATTTACAGGATCTCCGTGATCGAGGACACGATAGCTTCATCCGCAATGCCTCTAGTTGTCTCTTCATCTCGCCATTTGATGAAGCCGCCGATATGAATTAATTGCTTCAAAGAGTGAAACAAATTACCATCAACAATATTTTTCTTTACTCCAACATGAATATATCAACAAAACTCCTTGTGGGCATTTCACCTAACACCTTGTGGGCATGAAAACAGAGAGCGAGGGAGCGTATGATGAGAGGAGGCGCTTGGGACTTAGAAAATTTGAAGGTGTGGGAGAGTGCATGCGGGACTTAGAGAATTTAAAGTTTACTAACTTCTACAAGCGTTGGTAGTAAGAACCGCTTGTAGAAGATGATCTACAAGCGGTTGGTATTACCAACCGCTTGTACAAGGCCACAAGAAAAAAGAATGGCAAGGGGCGCGAGCGGATTCAACCGGGTGGTTGAGCTCAGACACTCAAGCGCCACGCCAGCCGGGGGAGGAAGAGATCTTATCGAACTATATGGGCACCGTATTGTTTTTAATATGATATCGTCAAGATTTTACAAGCGGTTGTTGTTACGAACCGCTTGTAGAAGAATGTTCTACAAGCGGTTTGTAATACCAACCGCCAGCATAGGGCCTTTCCCACTCCCCGCCCATCCATAAAGCAGAAGCGGTTAGTAATATTAACCGCCAGAAGTCTTTCATAGCGCTTGATAATACTAACCGCTAGAGAGATTCTACAAGCGGTTGTTATTACCAACCGCTTGTAGAAGTGGGTGCCCTATATAAAGTTCATACTGCCCGCCTTCCTCACACCCCAAATTTTCTAAGTCTCCGCTTCCTCACAACCCAAATTTTCTCGGTCACCTCCGCCGAGTCCTCGCCCGACGCCACCTCGCCAAGGACCTCCTCACCACCGCTGACGCCGCCCGCCATTCCACTCGGAGGACCGGAGATCCTAGGTACGCCGCAAACGCCTCCCGCTTCTCTCTGCTTTTATGCACACAAGGTGTTCGTGAAATGCCCACAAGGAGTGTTTATGTTGTGTCGTGATTAGTGGATGGCTATGAAGTGTTGTGATTAGTGCCCACAAGGAGTGTTGAATGGATGGCTATGAAGTGGTTTTTTTGTTCCTGTTAGTGTTCATGTGTTATGGTCTGGATGTTTGAGGCTTTGTCCTGGATGTTTGAGGAGGAATGGTAGCAGTTGGCGCCAGGAGAGGGAGGAGAGCTCCTCTGAGCTGTGAAGAGGAGAGGTGCGATCCGGCTCGCAGCGTGGAGGGAGGGAGTAGTAGTCGGCGAGAGAGAGCGAGAGCCACCGAGTAGTACTCCCCAGGATTGCAGCCAAGTGAGGTAAGGAAATGGGAGTAGCACTCGGCAGTAATACAAGTAGCAGGTGAATAAATCACTTCCAGTAGTAGTAGCACTCGGCAGTATTAGAGCCAATTGGTTCAACTCAAATAATAGCCAAGTGACTACTAGTGTCAAGATTAGAAGTACTAGCAAATGAAAGTGGTCCATTGGTGAGCCAATAAAATGGAACCAAGGCTCATGTTCAAGACTATTGTCAATTGTATATGTATCATGTGAAATGTGTAAGTATATGTGAAATGTGTAAGTATATGTGAAATGTGTTATTATATTTTTACTAGCATTTCATATATTTTTACTACAATAGTTGCTAAATTGTTGTCCGATGATTTAGTTTTCTCGCTCTCCATCGTGATTCATTAACATTCCTCTTTATTTATGCCCCGGGCGTAATCACAATCTATCCTTTATTCCGATTGAGGTCGGTCGATGAAGATAAGGACTCGATAAAATTTCTTGAATAAAAAATAATGAATCATTCTTATTCCACAGCGATATGATTTTCAAAAAGCGAAGTAATGTTATAAATCACGACTAAAATGTTAATAGTTGATTACAACAAAAAGCGAACTTGCGTCGGTTCCTTACCAACCAAGCCGTCACCTTATGTCGTGGTCTTCTCCCGCGAACGCAACGTATGCTCTCTGGCGGGCGAGCCTATCGACATTAGGTGCCAATTGAGAAGGTCCTTCTCCAGATTTTGATCAAGACTGCAAGTTCCAAAAGCATGGCCGTGGTAGCAGATCGAGACATACGATACACCTCCGTGTGAAGCCCACGAGGTGACATGCTTGGTTGACAAGGAACCGATCGCTCGATCGCTTTTGGTGTAATAGACTATTAACATTCTAGTCGTGGATTTATAACCTTACTTCATTTTTTTAAAATCATATTAGTGTGGAATAAGAATGATTCGTTATTTTTTATTCAAAGAATAAGTATATGTGAATTGTCAATTGTATATGTATCATGTGAAATGTGTAAGTCTATGTGAAATGTGTAAGTATATGTGAATTGTCAATTGTATATGTATCATGTGAAATGTAAGTCTATGTGAAATGTGTAAGTATATGGAAATGTATAAGTATATGTGAATTGTCAATTGTATATGTATCTTGTGAAATGTGTAAGTATATGTGAATTGTCAATTGTATATGTATCATGTGAAATGTGTAAGTCTATGTGAAATGTATAAATATATGATTGCATGCAGAAAGTTCATATATAATCTAAGCCTCAATTGTTCTCAACAATCTTGTCTTCAGATATAATCTAAGCCTCGAGATTTGCTCTACTCTAGATGGCGACACCAAGACGTGGTGACCCGAATACGATGAAGCGGAAAATCATTGTTCGAGACCATTGCGCTGGTAGCGTCTTAGCCAATGAGGCCGTTATCACCGATGCGGAAAATCACGATGGTGTCATTGACGCTGCCGATGAGGCCGTTAACACCGGTACCGAGGTATACTCTTACCCATTATAAATTCACCGTAAACATTTAATTATTCTAAAATCATTCATATTATATGTGTTTGTGTATCCACCGGTACCTCATCGGCCACCCAAATCCGAATGAACCGAGGACCTAACAAGAAGCATTCGACAAAGTCGTGATAACCGGAAGTCGGCAATGACGGAGTCTGCTAGCCCCGGATTCAGCAATTGGGCCTTTCAACAACGCTTGCGGCTACCACGTGAGGGATCACGCCCCAATCAAGATCCGAAATGGGCGAAGTCCTGCAGCTACCAAGGAACCGCCTGAATGATATAAAGGAAAATTTCACTTTTCCGTAAGGGTACGAAATGTAAGGCCAAGGGATGGGCTTTGAAGAAGATGGCAACTTCCTTTCAGCGGTGGAAGTCGCCCTCACCCGCAAGTACATCGACAAAGGAGAAAGGCCGACTTCAATAAATTTCCTAAGTCGCCGATCATTGGGATGCTTTCGAGAGTACAAGCCGCCGGATGCGGAGACAGGCCGCGAGAAAAAAACAAGGTGAATGCACAGAAGAAGAAATACCACCACCATCTCGGGACCGGTGGTTACATCAAGGCTGCAAAGAAATGGGACAAGCGGAAGATGAACTTGGCAAAGACGATATTATACCGAATCGAGAATTGGGAGCCCGCATGCGCAATTGGTTATTGGGTCACGGGCAGCCTTGCTGCTGATGACGGTAGCTTGGTGATGGCACCGCATATCCAGAAGTTGGTGAAAGGATTGCGAAGCAATGGAGCAGATTTCGGTCAGATCCTTGCGGACGGACAGGAGAATGATGAGCTAACATATGCCCTTCAAAACCCCGAGCACCGGGGCGGACACGAGGTTTCGGAAGGTGCCATGGAGGCACGGCTTTGCCAAAGACTCAAGCACTTACAGGAGTCGGGACAGAAGCAAGAGGAGAGATCAGGGTAGAGTGAGCCGATTGGAGGAAGAGCTTAGAGCTAAGAAGGCTTCCATCGATGACCTGGTCACGCAAAAAGTGTCCGAAGCAATGAGCCAGCTTCAGGGAGCACTACGTTCGACCAATGTTCAGGCGGCGCCGGAATCCGTGATCAGTCCGACCGCGCCAAAGAGCATTCTTGGCGTCCGCCGTGGCCCTCTGTGAGCGACCAAGACGCCTGTCATCCGTGGGACAAGATCAAGGTTCGCCGCCGGTCGAAGCTACACATTGATATGCGTAACCTCTCCTTCAAGGTGGCTTACGGCATGGCTTATCCGGTGGAGGCGGGCGAGACATTCCACTGCAACCAGATACCCTCCGGATACTCCAAGGTCACGGTGGAAGAGGTGGTGGGGGGCTTCGAAGATCTCGTTCTCGATATTCCCGGGGCGACGAGGTGACCAACCTTGACAGCCCTCCATGGCACATTCATCCTATGGCGCAAAAAGTACATCATATTTCCAGATGGTGTGGAGGTTATATCTCCAAGAAGAGAGGCCCCGCACTTGAGCGGCTCCAGAGCAAGCACGCCTCCACATCGACAACCCACGACTCCTCCAAAGCCGCTTTGACACAATGCTTCCTCGATGGTCGAGCCACGCCTCCTTCACCTCCGCTCCCACAAAGAAGCCCGACTCGCGCCACCGCCACCGCCGAAAGTAAGAAGCACCCAACATCTCCAATACCACGCCCAAAGATCTCCCCGAGGAAGAAGCTCGATGTCGAGGAGAGATCCCACACTAGCACCTCCTCCCACTAAATCGCATCCGCAGCCAGAGAATGTCAAAACAACCGCCAAAGAGGCCATATGATCTCGATCATGAGGAGCTAGCTGATCCGTAAAGACGGATGTGGCGAGCGACTTCGCCAAAGAAGCCGAGTCCAAGCTTAAAATAGATAAAAAAGCGTGAAGCACTTTCAATCATGCGGAACGCGCCACCGTGATGAGCGACTACAAAAGGACAATAAGAAAGGCTACGATGCAAAATACACTGGCTCCTTCAAGGAAAGAAGAAGAAAGTGGAAGATCAGCAGAGTGCCGAGGACTTGAGGAGAATGGCATTCTGAAGGAGGCGGACTCAAATCATTAGACCAGATATTCCAATAATGGCACCAATCAAATGGAAGTATGAGTTCGAAAAGCGCTAATTGATCCAAAGGATATAAAAGATCTCCCAACCAAGATGCGCCAAATGCATGAATGGTACATGGAAAGGGCATCTAAAGGATATACAATGTTCCTCCTCCGCTTCCAAGATGAGTATTTCTTCCAAGGAACAACACGTAACTATGGTCGAATTCGATGACTTGTACCATGTGTACCAAGGAGACGAGGTCAACGTGTCTTTCATGTCCCGCCGGTGTCATGAAGTGTCGATCTACTAAGTTTACCGCTTGCTTCCTCCCGCACCACAAAATTGAAAATCTAATTAACTTAGTTATCCCTTCTTATGTAGAATGGAGATACAACGATGTAAAAGATCGGGCAAACAGAACGTTGGCTTCATCGACCCGAGATTGTCAACGAGAAAATCGGTCATACAACAAGCAAAAACAGCTACTTGAGGAATACCTTTTGCATGCATTGTTGAAACAACACTACAAACCGTACATATACGCCTTCAACTTCAAGTACGTGTTCTCACAAACCTCTTGTTCTTGTATTTCTTAAGCCATTGATAGTACGAGTAGCTACTTATGCATATGTTGCAATATACTGAATAGGTTTCACCGATCCTTCTAGTCATCGAGCTTGACAACAAAGCAGGATTACGCTTTATGACTCAAGAAGGAATCCATCCAAAAATACCAATGGTTCATTAACATCCTTAACAAGACATTTGCAAAGTTTAAGAAGAAGCAAAAGGAGAATTCGAGAAAGAATTGAAGTCATAGTAAGCACTCAGTGCACGCATTACAAAAACTATTATTAATATACATCGCCATATCGGTTCTTCATCCGATATTCTCAAATTTCTCCCGTGAAGGTTAAACGCCGCACTACCGAAACAACTTATGTGGCTACTACGTGTTCCGCTATATTCAAAGTTTTATCCATGGCGATTTAGCCGAACATTATGCCGAGGTTCAGATATGCATGTCAATTTGTTAGCTACAACTTACATTTTAATTAATTGCATGTGATCGGATATTTATATACTTCCCGCTTAATTAATTGTCAGCCCAACATCGATGAGCACGTTAACGTGCTCCCGCCTCACCGGGTGCGCGCACTCCAAGAACAACTCATCGGCTTCATTGTCGACGAGGTTGTATCTCGAAATGGCGAGTTCCACGTAAGCTTTCCAGAGTTGAACACCGATGAACTGCTGACGACATCCACGTCGACCAAGGACAAAAAGAGTGACGCATGCAAGAAATGAGTTCGATAATCATTTTTTTCATCATTCAAAATTGTAAACGTTGGTTGCGTCTATGTACTTGTCCATTTTTACACTATTAAGTTCGTTTTTTCCAGAGGAGCTAGCTAGCTTGTGAACATGTGTATGAGTATGCATATGCAATATATATTTAATTGCATAAAAAACTCCTCCTCATATTTAATTTTATGGTCAAAAACGATATACAAAAACACTTGAAGAACATATTCTAAAATACATATAATCGAAAACTCTCTCCACAAGAGGTTGGTGACTCCAACCGCTTGAGTGTCGCTTCCACAAGCGGTTGGTAAGACTAACCGCTTCGATATCCTTCTCCTGGCGGTTTGTAAGACGAATCGCTTTTGGATATCCTTCTCCTGGCGGTTTGTAAACGAACCGCCAGGAGTTCCCACGGGCGGCTCCACCGCCTCCCGAACACCTTCCCAACCGCTTCGGTGCCACAAAGACAAAGCGTTGAAAGAATCGCCAGTGATACCCGACGGGTATCACACGCGGTTGCTTAGAAGCGGTTATAAAACCGCTTCTAAAGGGGGTTACGAACCGCTAGTAGTAGCCGGTTCTGTAGTAGTGGGTCATGCAAAATTTGGTTCGATGAATGCCTAATTGTCCTTCTTATATGCAGTTATAGAGGTGTTTGGGATAGCTTTAACTCCATCAAAATCTGTAGAGTTGGCGAAGTAGTGTATTTTTAATTTTAGAAATTTATGAGCTAGAGCTGTGGGTATAGAGTCATCTTATTTACATTTAAGATTAAGAATATATACTTAATTCACTTTATTTTATCCTACAAGCTCCAGATCTACGGTGTCTACATGTTAGACTAAGAATATAAAATTAATCCATTTTATTTTAGCGTACAAACTACAGATCTGAGGTGAAGCTGAGATGTAGATCTCTACCAAACAGGGACCTATAGCAAAGCATCTCGTCGAATCGGCATCGTTGATGGTTTTCCATTATGTTTGTGGTACACGACTACGTCCAAATCCATTTGCAGTGTGTAGTGGAATGCATGCATCTCTGTGAAGCAGCTAGAGACTGCAGGTAATCTCGGCCATCCATTCCTAGTGCCAACGGTTCAGATCTAATGGTGAAGTAACACTAGACTTCCCCGCGTCAAAAAGAAAAGCTAGACGTCCTCCCCTCTGCTGTTCTGTTCCTACTCCCAATCTCCTGTATCCTGTTTGAACTCCCAAAAATTACTCGAGACGACCTCTCCTCTCGTCCCACTGGCTCTTCAGGCCCTTATCCCCCGTCAAGGTAACCGAGATTTCTCCTGCTTCGTTCCAATTTTGTTTGATTTTTCCCGCACCCACTCTCAAGGTTGCTCCGATTGGCCTCTTCTTTTGACCCCGTTCGCGCGAATTAGGTTGGGGTTCCAAATGGGGATCCAATTTAATTTTCTTGTACGCTCGTCTGATTTCGGGGACTTGGTGGTGCGATTCGAGGCTCTATTTTCTGGATAGGCCCTACGGCCCCTACCTGGAGATCATTCAAAATATTGTAAATTGGATAGTTTCCTATTTTGAGCCGTGTCCAAGGCGAAACTTTGAGTGTAGAAATCGAGCGTTTCTTGAGTAGTTAAGTTCTGATGGAGATTATCTGAAAGGATGCTGACCGAATATTCGAAGATATCAGTTTTTGGGATGCATGGACAACTCCACTTGCGGTTCTTGCTGGCGCGGTAGCCAGGTGCCCTAGTTTCATGCCATTCATGCTGATGCTGCCAGCATCCAAGTCAACATAGACAGTGCACATGCTATTTTGGTTCAACTTTTAGGGCCCTTACAAAGGATCGGTCCTAGGGTAGCTGATGTAAGCAGCTTCTGGAAATATGCTTCTGGTAGCTTATGAAACTCGTGGCATGGAAAAGTTCGTAAAGACAGTAAATTGATCCTGTATAGGGATAGCTCCAAATCCATATGTCTAAAGCAAGGAGCTGACACACCATGTTCTGTTTATTCTATCAAATTGTCTCTTGACATGCATAAAAATGGATTTTTTTCCTTAACTTTGTATGTTAGTGGGTTGCAACAGTCTCAGATAATGGCATGCTTGTGTGCTGCAACTTCTATCTGATGACTGTTTTTGAACCCTGATAAAAACTTTGTCTGCCCTTCCTTTGATCATTCTCTTGCCCCATTGGCACTGAAACGCTGGAACACCAGTGATCAGTTATAGCTGTCAATAGAAATCTACACATGGGTGAATGAACATTGATGTTTACCTGATTCACCTTTCTGTTCAGCTAATGCCAGAAGTTTCAGAACTTACTGATCTAACGACTTGATCTTTTTAAGCCTTATATATTATTTGACTACTACTCTCTCCAGTCCAATGTAAATGTCGCATTTGTATCTGTACAGTTTGTGCTTGAGAAGTTCAGTATTCTAGTTTTTATTAACATGGATATCATTTTTTATGTGCTGACTCTTTTCTACTTGTTTCAGTGTAATGCTTTTCTTCACTACCAAAGCCAACCAACTGAAGAGCAGCTTTTTATAGCCAGATGGCTGTGGAGAGAGATATCTTTTTTGATATCTCAGGGCCAACATATCTGAATCCTGTTAATTGGTATGTGGTTAATAGCTCCTGTTGCCATTAATACTGTTACATGACATTTCCTAGAATGTTTGTGAGCCTTTGAAGGATTGAATTTATAGAGGATATTACTATGTTTTCCATGTTCAATGCCCCTTCAAGTACAGCATGAAATTTTGTTATATGTGATGAGGTTTTATGCTGCTTAATTTGAGTGACAATGCAATGACAATGCAATACTGATACCTTTCATGTCTTGGGTACATAATTTCATACTCTACTCGGGTAGTGTCAACCATATTTACCAGATTTCATCGAATCTGGTTTAGGATATGGTGTTTATATTCGTAGTGGAAATTAGAAGAAAAAGTGGCAAATAGCAAACCCGAATCCCATACCGCTACTCGGACCACCCGCGTTCCTGGTAACTATGGTGTCAACAAACCTGTTATTGTCATCATTTGTAAGTGGTATTTCTTAAAATATAATGTATTGAGTGTATAGGTAGTCCTTTGTTGCCATTGATGTATAAATGAAAAACGTATGACTGTTAGGGAACTTTGAGCCTACATAAAAAGGAATGTGTAAACTCTTTCCCCCATTTCATGAATCATCTCATACCCTAGATCTCTAACTATGTTCATTTTATTGCATCCAATCCTTGCAAACTAGAGACCTATATCATTCTGATTGACACAACAGATCTTCAAGAATGATGAAGATAATGTAGTGCCAGAGGTGCTATGTTTTTCTATTATATTTCAGTTGGCACATTAGGATTTTCATTAATTTTATGGTACCAGCCACTAATCTTTAATCATGCTTATGACATGGGACAAAAAAATCTTCCTAAACCAAGTATGAGCTGGTTTATAACAAGGCATCAACATCTCATGACTGTCAAACCCCTTGTTCTGCCCTTAATGATCACTGTCCTAAATCTGTCAATACTCAGGACATGATTATCGTAACAGGTTGGGCTCTATTTACTCCATTTTTGCTATCCTAGGTAGCCATGCCTATTCTATTTCACTCCCATACTATGCATTATGTGATATGTCTTTGGATTGCTCATCCTTTACTGAGGTCTGAGGTTAAATTTCTCTAGTGAGATTACTTTCACATTTTATCTTCACGACAAACATTTTCCATTGACAACATCTTAGTAGTCAGCATACTTATAGAATCTGGATTTGCCTTTCTCTTTCAAATTAGTTATGATCTTTGTTGTTGTTTCTTATGTTGGTATAAGCATGCCGTTGTATATGTAATAGTTGTTGCAATTAATACTGTTGTATCCATGGACAAGAGAGTAAATCATATGCTTAAGAGCACTGGGAAAAAATTGTGAAAGTTTGGCTGACAGAAGGGTGCGTTTTAGCTTCTTTTTGCAGTTTCGGTTGTTATGGATTGAGTTGCATCTCTGTGAGTGTGTATGCATTTACCGGAAGTCTAGTGAGACATAAATTTAGGGACTACATTACTAGTCACTTTGATGTTCATTTATCATCAGTGAAAAGTGCTGCCTGCTGGAGCTAATGTTATTTCATTTCTTGTATCTTTCAATAACATTGTTGACCTCAATAAAAAGAAATGATAACAGAACAAGGAAAGGTGTAATTGTAATTTGATAGAAACAAAACGAGCAACATTGAGGCACCAAAATATATTGCAAATGTAGTACTACTGCAGTAACTACAACAACCAAGCTTTTTGTCCTAAACATGTTGGGATAAAGCTAGGAATGAAACCCAATCAAAATCAAAAGACCCCTAAACCTTCGATCTTAGGTCATGGTTCTGGTACGTAGATCGCTAACTTCCATGTACTCGTGTCCAAGGCCAACTCTTTGGATATATTCGAACCCCTGAAATCTTTAACAATTTCTTTCTACGCCAGTCTTAGTTGACCTTTGCCTCTTCTTATGCTTTCGAGATGGCTTAAAATTCCACTGCGCATTGGTGCCTTAGGAGGTCTTTATTGGAGATGTCTAAACCATCTCAAACGATGTTGGATGGTTTTTCAATTGGTGCTACCCTAATGCTATTATGTTTATCTTCATTGCGGATTCGATCTCCACCTTGTATGACTAGAAATCCACTGCAGTATCCACATCTATGCTTCACTCATCTTCTGTACACGTTGTCTTTTTGTTGTCCAACATTCCGCTCCATACAACAAAACTGAAAAAAAAAGGATGTCCGAAATCCTTAATGCATTTGTTGTATTCTCGAAATTGTTGGAAAGCATTGCTTGCTTGGATGGCAGACGGTAAGTTGCTACCTTATTTACCTTCCAGGGAGGGACAGAGATAGAAAATTTGCTGGGAACCATTCCATTTGGATTACCTTAATGGCTTATCTAATTTTCTGTATGTTTTGTTTGGTATAAACATTTTGATAGCGTTCTCTTACTCGATTATATTGCTGTGTTCTCAGCTTGAACATTTTTATCAACATCATTTGTTAAATCCTCAATTGTCAGAAGATTGTTACATTTGATCCAGGGGCGGAGGGTAGTGGCGGCCGAACTGGGCTTTGGCCCTCTTCCATTTTGCTTACTGTTAAGTATTACATAGGATGCCATATGTAAGTTACATTTTAAACTAAAAATTCACTAGTTTAGCTCAATTTGTACCACTAATTTTCAAATTTAGAGTATAGTTTCTAGATTATGATGATTCATCACCCTTTATTGGCCTCTCCTTAATTTCATGCCACGCTCTGCCACTGATTTGGTCATTGGTATAGGTGTTAACATGTACAATTCTGTTGCTAGGACTAGGAGTACTGATGCACAGTTCCCATAGTGCATTGACTTGTTTTTTGACTATAATGCATTGACTTGAGGAAGTAATTTTTTTGTGTCATTTATGAACTCTCAAAAGGAAGTGCGAGCATAATCGGAGATCTGTGGCTGCATGCTTAGTTCAGGCTGTATATGTTTTGGAGAGAGACCGGCAACTTAATCATCAATCTGTTGAAGCCTTGGCTCCTCCTTGGTGGGAATTCTTCCATTTTGAGCTGATCCGCAAGCTTGTCGATGATGCTGACATGTCTATTTTCGGTGCAATATTTGAATTCAATCCCCCAAGTAAAGAAGCTTCTGCTGAGAATGCACCGAGATTTGTCATTGCCTTTAGAGGCACCATAACTGAGAAGGAAACCATCTCTAGAGATCTTTCCCTTGATCTCCACCTTGTTAAAAATGGTCTCCATAGAACCTCAAGATTTACAATTGCAATGCAAGCTGTTCAAAACGTAGCCTCAGTATTTCCCGGATCCACCATCTGGCTAGCAGGGCACTCACTGGGTGCAGGTATGGCCATCCTTACTGGAAGAAACATGGTTAAGGAGGGTGTGCTTTTGGAAAGCTTTCTCTTTAATCCACCCTTTGTTGCTGCTCCAATTGAGAGGATCGGGGACGAAAGAGTAAAGCATGGTTTCCGCATCGTAAGTAGCATAATTACCGCCGGATTAACTATTGCAATGAAAGCGAAAGCTGAGGGAAACAATCAGAGGTCCATTGCTGAAGATTCTTTCAACATTTTATCATCATGGACACCATATCTGTTTGTTAATCCAGGAGACCATATCTGTTCAGAGTACATTGGGTACTTCCAACATCGGAAGAACATGGAGGATCTTGGTGCTGGATTTATTGAGAAGCTTGCGACCCAGAATTGCATCGGAGATCTGTTCTACAAGGCATTAGGGTGGGAATCGGAACCACTGTACCTTCTTCCATCTGCAGATTTAATTGTCAACATGAGCCCTTCGCCAGACTTCAAATATGCTCATGGCATCAGCCAGTGGTGGCAACCTGAGCTGAACCTGCAGTGCAATAAATATCGGTATTCGTAGGTATGGGATGTTGGAAAATAATCTGAGTACCATAGCTGTCCTTCTGCCCTCGCCACTTTGTTCATATGGTTCAGTCCATGTACATTCTATTAGTCAGTATACTGTGATAGATTGTTTCAGACCTACTGACCTCGTTGACGAATTAGCAAAATCTGTTGATTTCGTGGAGAAATGTTCTGACATTCTTCATGCATCTGTCTTGTACCTTATGTTTAATGTTGTGATTATTGATAAGATGACTGCATACCTGTACTCAGATGTACTTGTTGGCTTTTCCTTTCTGTTCTGAGAAACGAAATGTAAGACTTTTTTTCCAATGAACAATATTGAGAGATTTTGAGCTCCATGCCTGAATTCTTATTTTTAAGGGTAACAAAACAATTGAGGTGTTTCGAACAAAGTTTCCCAATTGTGATGAGGAAAGAAAAACGGCAAAACTCACTACAAGACAAATGTCGAATTCATTTTTGCAAGCAGGTGAAGTTTGCTTTTATACGTGACTAGTAAGGTGCCCATGCATTGCAATAGAGTGCCAATAGAGGGTGATAGATATCATCAAACATGTTCTCAAATCACATAATAAACATCAATTTTCTATCCATATATGTATGTTCAAGCTAGTTAATGTTATTTCTTGTCCAATTTAATACAAACAACATTTTTAGGTAGTACGTAAGACATGTAGGACTAAAGAACATCTTTGTAGATATTCTTTGTAAATGTGCCAGAAGAATTGAAGCTCCTATTTGTTTCTGGCGCAACAAGTACCTGACATTGCTCCTAGCAATAGCAAGTATTCTAACTTTCTAAGATTGATCACAATTTCTTCTATTAAAGTTCACCTTTCGTAACATACTCTAAGATTAGGTAGACACGTGTGCGCAATACATATGACAGAAATGATGACCAAATGATCTTGAAATACAGCAATACTAATTTATCTATGATAGAGCTATGTTTGTCTAGACCTGATCATAAAAGTATCTAGAATATTTTTTAAATAATATATTTTTTATTCAAATTGCCAAAATATACCTCGATTCAAAAAATTTACAAAATTATACTTCTGTCGCTATTTGAAATGACGAGAGATAAATGTTGCCATATCGTCAGGCGACAAAGACACTTGTTGGTATTTCAACCGATGACAAAGAGCCATGTCAGCACCACATAAAGGGAAAAAAGGTTCGGGCTCCCTATCGCCAAACTATATAGCGACAGGTCAAAAATCGACCGATAGTTTGGCGACAGAGAGGGTCGTGCGCCGTCGCCAAACCAACTAGCGATAGAGACGTTTATATAAACGCAGCGTGTTTACTGTGCGCCCGCGAGCTCTTCAATTTTTTTCAAAATAATATATTTTTTTATTCAAATTGCAAAATTATACCTCTGTCGCCATATGGTTGAGCAATAGAGTACAAAACGTAGAAAAAGCTGAGTCAACGCTAATGTAGACTCTTTGTCGCCAAATAAAAGCGTGACAAGACTCTGTCACCAAACTATTTGGCGACAGGAATATGTCGCCATTTTATTTGACGACAAAGAGCTGTCGTGAAATGGTTTGGCGACAGAGTCCCCAACCTAAATAAATTCTAAAAATCATGAAATTTTTTGCAAGTAAATTAAATTTATGAGAACACTTTTGCATTGATTTCATTCAAACATTCACTGCAACTTGTGAGCATTAATTATTAAAAGTTAGTATTATTTTGACAGTTGATAGAATTTTAGAGTTCAAACCAGGGTGCAATAAATTTAGAAAAAATTATTTTTGTTAGTAATAATTTATGTAGTATTTTGCAAAATTATTTGTTAGTTAATTTTGTTTCATAAAAATTCAAATTTTATTGTTCCTCATTCTTTTTCGGTGTGCGACAAATTTGACTACAAATCAATGTTTTAATAAAACCTGATATTGATATTACAAAATGCAGTAAGTACAACAACTACAATAGCATAGCATGTGAACAATACCTAAGATATAGAAGGAATTCATAAAATGGGATACAATATAGGTATATGCCTCTAGTGAAGGACTAAGTCACAAAACCATACATTATATAGCCATGGTTGTCGGAATAGGTCGCTACTATAAAAATTATAATAATTATTTATTGGTTCCTAACGGGGTACTACGTTCGGTTACCTGATATGGCTTAATGTAATATCATCATCAGGATTCGGATGACTCCGAGGACACAAGGTTCGTGGCTTAGGTGGCATAAAATTATCATCATCGTCGTCATTTCTATGGTTAGGAGCTAGCCCTCCTTCATGCTAGTTAAACGCTCTCTTGCATTGTTGCTTAAACGGCCTATTGTAGTAGTGCTTGAAGCTGTGATAGTACTTGAACATCGAGGTCGAGGTGACATGAAATCGTCGTCATCATCGTCATTTGTAAAGTTAGGAGCAAGCCTCCTTCGATAATGATTGAACGTCTTCTTGAACTTTCTACTCAACAGTACTGGATAGACCTCTACCCCTCCAGTTAGATCCTCTTATACGTGAACCAGACATCACAGCCCCGCCGAGGAGCATATACATCTCTATGAATTCTGGGATATCTTTATTCAGCAACTCTTTATCTTCCAGAAATGACTAACACACAAGACGAGTATACGAATTAGTGAACTTGTGGATAACACTAAAAAGATTAGTAGGATGACCAAATAGGAAATAACTAACCTTAATATGCTCTGCATACTGATCGGACAGTATCAGTACCCTATAAAGTCTCGTAGAGAAACCTGTAGCAAAAGGGTTGTCGGCTAATTCGCACATCCTGAAATACCTAACGCCACCCCTGCAAGTGCGCTTGAGGTCGTCGAAGGTCACAAGGTTCAGACCAGAGGTTGTTACATTATGTCTCGATAATGTCGGACGCCACTCTTGCAATTTGGACATCACTTTACTTAGGTTCTCCTCTTTGAACAGATCATTCTTTCCATTACGCGTAATCTTAAATGTGTAATGAAGGGCTACGCTGCTCATATTAGGTATCCACGAGAATATTAGAGGATCCAGCCATGGTGAAGTGTGAGTGAGAGCTGTGTATGTGTGCCTGCGGTTTGGCCTTTTATAGTCTCGAAGGGGTGGTGTCTGAACTAACTGTTGGAAGGTAAGATTCAATCATACAGACGGATAGCAAAACGTTGGAGGACGTAGTCAAGCCAAGCCAAAAAGGCAGTCATGTATACAAGGTATTAGTACTAACAAATATACTATGCAATAAGTGATCACTTCAAAGTTAAAAGTAGGCAGTGAGTGTTCACTTTGGATTGCACCATCTAGGATATTACATAACCAAATATAATAGTTTGTGATCATAAAAATCAAATGTCGTACAACATATCTGGAATGGATTAACAAAATACATAAGATAAAAAGTTCCAACAATCCAAAACATAAGAAACTACTGCCAGTCTCATTTCTGGGAGGCTCCTTATGGCTGGGCAGTCCTTTGAATATACCCATGCGAGGTCAACTGCGTCGGTGCACGATAACCCTCTGTGGTCTAGCTGGATGTGTAGCGTACTCCGGATGAGAAGACTGCGTCGGTGGTGGTGCTGCTTGCAACTGTGATGGTCCAGACTCATCTGCATCAACAAAGTATCTCGACATACCACCATCATCGAGGTCGTAATCCGTGTGGGCTGGATTATCAGGCTACCCCTCGTGGTTAGGACGGCATGTACAAGAGGCTACAGGTCGATGTCAAGCCACCCAATCTGCAACCTCTCGTATGCCCAAAGCTGTACAAGCAGTGGGCATCCATTGAAGGTCAAGCTATCGGTGATACGTCCACCATCAAGCGAGCGACGCGATGCGTGGCGACAAAGATGTACCGACTCCAAGAGTACCGCAAAGACAAATTTTAAAGGTTAGTTTCATACCATGAACTATCGAAGCCATGTCCTCCTTCATCTTCTTCATTTTGTGGCTGACAATTCTTGAACGTATGTCCTTTTTGTTTGTATAATGAACATTTCTTCATACGCTTACCAGCTTCAACCTCATCAATGTCATTTCTGATACACCTTGTTTTGCGATGCCCTACTTTGCATGTTCTTACATCAAAATCAGGAATCCACAACCTTTCACTGATACTAAGAGTTGTGGTGAAAGAACTAACAACACTATAACCATAAAGCTCCTCGCTCCAAGTTGCCATCACCTCTTCTTTTGTTAAATATTGAGATAGATATATACCGAGTCACATTCCGAATAACGCATGTGAGACTATCAAATGAAAACATGGCCTATGTAAAAGGTGGAGTTTGTTACACGAGCATTTGCAGTCAGCCTGCAAGATGCACTCTTGGGTGATGATCTTCTGGTTGATTCCACGCCGCCCTTTATCTCTATATATTACCTCGAAGCACAGTGTTCATGCACCTACTTTGATAGCTCTATGCTTGGCTACCTTCTTACTCTTCTCATCCATGTATTTAGTGATCATTCTAAAGTACAATAGATTCTCATCTCTCATTACTACTTCAGCAGCTAGATGCCTATCCACAAAGTATTTGGTTGTGCCCCGCAGCACTCCCTCAACAATTTCTACCAATGGGAGACACCTCATCTCTCTCATTACCTAGTTGTACGCTTCCGCCAAGTTAGTTGTCATAACATTGTATCTAGTACCATGTATGTCATATAACATTGATCACTTCTCTTTTGACTCGTGCTTTTATTTAGTCCGAGAAACATTTGATTAGCCTTTGCCTTCAATGATGATTTGTCTCCTCATCTTCTGTTGGCAAAGGGAATAGAGCCTCCGCCTGATCTATGTTTCATCGCTACTAGCCTTGTTTATCTGCCCCTCTTTGTATTTTCTTGTTAGCTCATCAAGATTCTTCCATAGAGTACGGAACTTACTCGCTTGGTTCTGCTTACATAGTCTCTTAAACATGTTCATCAGTTCCTTGTTCTTGAATTGCTTATAGAAGTTCGCACCCAAATGTCTCATGCACCATCGGCTCCTTTCCCTAGAAATGGCTACTCTTTCCCTAGAAATGGCTGTTGCTCACCCTTGGGTTCAGTGGACAATGCTCCCTTTCAACCTATCTTCCCATGAGAGCATCCTCTGGCCATCGACGGCGAACTTCCGGGAGGCTAAGTCCAGTGTGGAACTAAAAACTTTTGATGGGATGCACACATCGTACGGATAACTTGTATTGTATAATAGTTTCGTAACATTATAAATCTAATACATATATTTGAAATTTTGCTAAAAATATAATACAAATAGTTATAAAGTTTTAAAAATCTCAAACCACCAAAATTGAAATCAATTTAATCAACAAATTTGACTTATTGAAGAGGTAATTCTCTAGCATTTTTTAGATTTTTGGGAGTGCCAGTGCTTGCCCACCGCCCCACCTAGATCCGCCCATGACCAAGTCAAAGTGAAGGTCGTCAGCTTCCCCTGCTCCTTGAAAAGTTGCATAACAACAATATGCCAACCAAATATGTACAAATTTGAAAAATGAAAATGCATTGAAAATTTAGAACTAAAATCCTTACAAATATATCCAATATATATCTATTAAGAACTAAAAATACAAAACTAATATGTCAATTTTCAAAATCACAAACAATCAGAATTTAGAAATAATCCTTGTAGGGGAGAACAAGGAGGATCAAGCATAGACAAACTCCTGCAATGCTGAAAAAGAAATCTTTGTATTTACATGGAAACTAAAGTTCTCCTATATAAATAGGAATATAAACTTAGAGCTAAAATATTTAAAAATTTTAAACATTAATACAAAAATAAGTTTTACTTAAAAATATTTTTCAACTAGTTCAATGCCGTGCGTTGCTACTGAAAAATAAAATTAATGCCCGTCACGGCTCACGGACGGAACCCGCAATGCACGCCGATCGTCGCTCTGCCTCGCTCCGCGCCGCCTCGCTGCATGATCCACGCGATGCGCCTGTCCCTCACACGCAACTCGGCTCACCCACCAAATCGCTCGCGCCACAACCCGGTTCGCCCCAATCCCCAGCGCCGCAACCCGGCTCGCCCCCAATCTCCCCCGCGCATTTTCTTGTGGGTTCTATATCTCCGATCTGTTCCGATATGTTCCGATCTTTTCGCGTGGAGATAAGTATCTTCTGGCCTCTTTTCCTTTTTGGATTCTCTTCTGATTGCTATTTAACCCGTGCATTCTCTTCCGATTGCATCTTTTCCTTTTATCCATCCGGTGCGGCGGCAGAGTGGCTGAGCGACGAGTTCGTCTGCTTTTACTCAGGCTGTTGGGAGTCCCGAAGGATGGCGACGGAGTGGCTGCGCGCGAGGAGTTCCAACTGATGCACCAGCTACCAGCCAGGCAGTTACATGCTTGCATGATGAAAATGTGCTCGGCTGAAAGCCTAGAAGTTCCATGTCAAAATCGGTGGAGCTGCGCAGGGAAGATGAAGAATGGTCCCAAAGTTGAGATCAAAGACAAGAAGAAAAGGAGAGCAAAGAAAGCTAACATCACATGAATCGCATTTTAGATGACAGATTAGCAATGACATCCGATTCCACAGAACTCATAGCGCAATCAGTTGAGCTTGTGCGCACAATGAGGAATTTCCTTTCTGAAGCCGGCGAAGGCCTCGAGAAAAGGAGCATGTCCATGGCTGCTCTAGAAAGAAAAATGTGATCAAGATGAGTGATAAAATGCACTTCATGGACCTCTTTCCACATCACACCAGAATCATCGTTCAGTGCAAAGGCTGCAAAGCTATCGTCGGAGATGCTGCTTAGGTACAACAGCTAAGAAATCTCACGAGATAAAGTCACAGTAATATATACATCTAGAAAGACGAGGAGCTTCAAAAACATCGCCGTTATGATACTGTCCACTTGCCTGCCTAAATGAGGCTTCTAGTTTACAGTTACTACAGAATACAACTAAGAATTCTTCACACGGTGATTCACATCTGCAAGTAGCAAAGTAGGCAAAAAATGAAACTGGATAGGATTTGTTGTGGTTTGATCATCAGGGGTGCCTCTGAAACGCTTCCAGCAGGACCGTTTGCCCGAGAAACTTTTGGGAGTGTGAAGGACCCTCCTTGCACCGATGATGAGCTTGGTGCTGGAATGGCACCACCTGCTTCTTCAGGTGCTGGTGCAGATAATGGAGGAAGATACGTCTAATCATGGTTCACTTTAGTAGGTGGCTCTGTGAGTGGAGGAAATTGATGCGGTCCTGAGTGAACGAACAATCAGAACACGAGATAGATCAAAGTAAAACTGGCTATTCTGACAAAATGAGCGAAATTAGAGAGAATATAATAATAAAAAAGGTGTATTGTTACCAATGTTTGAATTTAAAGACCTTGCCAGGTTGTACTGTTGAGTAATCTGAATTTTCTTTCGAGTTAAAGTTTTCCTGTATTCATTCAGAAATTAGAGAACATGTAATCAAAAACAAATTTTAAATTTTAAAGACCATGCCAGGTGTATTGTTGATTAATCTGGATTTTCTCTAGAGTTAAAGCTTTACTGTATTCGTTCAGAAAATATGGCGTCAGGTACTTCAACAATGCATTTCCAAGTAATCAGGGAGAGTGCAACAGATATTGTGAACGTATATATATGCAAACTTAAATGTAGTGCAGGAACACTTGCCCCTTTGCATGTGTAGATAGATTCTGATGATATAGTTTGCACTTTGCAGTGGATGCTTTCAAAGGGCAGTGACAGATGAAGAGAGTGTTTAGATACAGAACAAGAAATGCATGCCTTGCCTAATCGAAAACCTACACGTTTGAGGGATGTGAAGTATATAAATAAATGGAGCAATAGTATGGTTATCACTTTGACATGAAAAGAGATCTGCACTGCTGCGCTGTGTCATCGGGACTGGTAACTGCATATATAAATGATTTGACTCAGCATGAGGAGTGCATGGCAATCATAGCAATGACGTGAAACTCAGTTAAACCTAACCCTAACACCGATTTTAATCTGAGTATCTGACTAATCAAGGCCATTGTATATGCATGCAAGAGCTTATTTAGTAAGATGATTCACAGCTCAATCATATTGGAACATGTGATATTTCTAAAAAAGTATTGATGCCCTATTGTTTATTCAATACTTCATTCAAGAAATGATGTTTGTGACTCTCCAGAACAAAACTTCCATGATGCATATAAGCCTTATGAAAGTGTGACATTGTTTTCAGCATACAGTGCAGAGTTCAACATGATTAGTTCTAGCTTCTAGGTATACAAATATATAATATAATTTAAACACGCTACTCCAAATGATTAAAGAGTGGAATCTCATGCAACTACTAAGATGATAAAAAGGTTGTTTCTGTCAGCAATATTACATCTCTATTGCCAACAATTCAGAGAAGTGGCAGGTTAATGACCAAACTGCACTTGCCCTTGAGCAAGGAAGAGATCAGCTATCACCATACCAAGTAACACAACTAACCTATAACTAATCATTTTGTGTGCTTTTTATTTATGTGCGTGAGAATAGTAGCTTTTACCATACAACCAGCATACCTGTATGCCCAACTGTTCTGTCAGATTCAAATATCTCATAATCATTCCCACCCTATCGAATAGAAAAGAAGTACCAGTCAGATGAATTATTAACATTGGATACATTATAATTAAGTTGATAACCAGTAAATGAGATGGCGTAAAAAACATGTCACGGTGACTTGAAAAGATGACTAAATATCATGTTGTGTACAGTTGTACACAATCATGCTGTGTTCACAAGTTACTATCCAGACAAGAAGGAACTTGTTTTACTTGGAAGCACTGCATAATTAATGCAGACACATCTCACCTTGTAGGTTTTGTCCCCAAAGAAATGGATTTCTTGAAATTCCTCGAGATATCTCAAGCAGTAGGTTTTGTCCCAGCCTTGTGGGAATACCTGGATTTCAGAGACGTGGTAGTAAATATCAAACTTAATATTCCAGTAAACATGCACGAGTTTACAGGACTTACATCAAAACTAATCTGCCCTCCGATAGAAAATGTCAGATTCAAGTGTGCAAACTTTTCACGAAGCACTGACACCATTTTAGGCCGAATGTTATGTACCTATAGAAAATCAGTCATTTCGGTTTCCTGTCATTTGAATGATAACCCATTTCCTCCTCTGATTATAAATCATTACTGCCTTTTATAAGATAATTTGTACCTTATCATACTTTTCAAACTCATCACGTTCTTCTTGACTACAGTTTCTCCCTATAGGCGACACATTAAGCATTCCACTTCTGAATTCTATGAATGTACCCCTGAACAAACAGTTACTTGGTCAGTAAAGAGCTACTGCCAATGGGAATTCTTGGACAGGGTCTTTTACTGACCTTTTAATTGGGATGTCCAAGTCAGCAATGTAAAGAAATTCAGAAAAGAATAGATATGATCATTAGAAAGGCCTCAAAATTTATCAGTGAAAACAGTACAAGAATGTGACAACACATAGGCTCACCTTAAGCTTATCATCTCCAAGAAACGATTTCAAACTCTGCAGAACGCAAAACAGAACATTATATTACACCGCCAAATTCAATTGTGGATCTTTATCTAACATCTCCCGGAAATTTGATAACCTCCAGATGAAATTTCAGACACTATCCATACGTGCACATGCTAAAACAGTATACACAGGGTGCCTAGAGACTTACTTGAGTTCCAATGAGCTTGCCGTTCTTGTGCGCAACCAGGCCGTTTTCAGTGAAGACATAATCATAATCAGTTATAACTGCGAAAGAAAGATAAAACCGAATTACTTACAGGGTTCATAAACAGTATAAAGTGGTAAAGGAAGACAGAAGCTAGTTCAGTTTCACTTGTAGTCTCAAAACGAAGTCAACTCTTTCGTGTGCAAAACTGCAAAATTAAGCATATAGGTTCCAGACCTGATTGGCCCAGCTGCTCAGAAATCTTGATCAGATCGGATCCACCTACCACGCCCATAGTCACATGCTGCTCCCAAATAACCAGGAAATCAGAACCAGATAGTAATTCCCCTTTAGAATCCTATGAAAAGGAGGAGAACAAGGAGAAGAGATGCCGTTGTCACCTCGCGCAGCTGCTTCATGAACTCGAGCATCTCCGGCGTCACCGCCTACCCAAGAGAAGAGAAGAATAAATTTCATTATTCACACAGTCGCGGCCGCGTGGGGGAGTCAAAAAGATGACCAACGAAAAAACGGATCCGGGCAAGGGAAACCTTGCGGGGCGCGGTGAGGGTGCCGTCGACGTCGAAGAGCGCGAGGACCCCCGCATTCTTCCCTGCCGCCGCCATCGCCAACCAACTGCTCCTGCTCCCGCCTCTGCTACCAGGCGATGCGCTCCTCGCGTTCGTATTCTGACGGCGGTGGTGTCGGAGAGGCGCGGCGGCGGAGGAGGCCCGAGGGGGCGGAGAGGGCCGGCGCGGGGGCGCGGAGAGGGGCGGCGCGGGGGGGCGGAGAGGGCCAGCGCGGGGCGCGGAGAGGCGGCGGGCAGGCGGCGCGGGGCGCGTTGAGGAGCGGCGGCGGGCGGCGCGGAGTCGCGCGCGGGCAGGGGGACTGGAAGGCGGCGGGGAAGCTGTGGATATCAGGATTTAGGGTTAGGGCTGGAAGGCGGCGCGGAGCGGAGCGGGAGCGAGAGCGACGAGTTGTGGCGCGGGGGATTTGTGGGCGATCCGGATTTTGCGCCCGGTGGATTTGGGGACGATCGCGCGGAGAGAGAGAGAGGAGTGCGGTGCGGCCGTGCGGGAGCGCGTGTGGGGTCAGCGACGCGGAAGAACGTACCATGCTACCAATTACTGCATTATATTAATATATATAGATGTAAAACATAATACATTAAACCTTAGAGCTAAAATCCTTACGAAAATGCCAGATATATGTATATTCATTACTAAAAGTACAACACCAACTATCCGAGTTTAGAACAACTAAAATGATTAGAATTACTCCCTTAGTATCAGTATATTTGTCCACGATCCATCATGCACACGAACAAAAGAATTACTAAATTGAAGAAAAAGTTAATACAAAATGACCATACATAATTCTATTAAACAACATAGCATAACCATTTAAACTCTTTCAAAGCATTAAAGAAATGGTAAGAGTGTGTAAATGTTGCAATAACCACATTCTTTATTCTATCAAATGGAAAATATTTTGAAGCCGATACTTCAAATGCCAAAGACAAATATAATGAAACGGAGGGAGCAACAGTTATTTAGGTAATCATGCAGGATTGATGGCTAAGGGTGCATTTGGTTCGGTGTACGAGGGTGAACCAAACCATCCCGTTCAAGATTTGGTTTTGTCTTTATGTTTGGTTGGCTGAACGGAACCATTTGATACAGGATGAGATGGTACAGATTCTTAGGATATTCCAAAAAGATGTTGCACCATCCCGTACGGGCAATTTAGCCGAACCAATCGGTCCAGGACAGGATCGTTCACTCGCATCATCTCTCAAACCAACCTTATCCCTTAATCCATTCTCATCCCTTCAACCAAACATCATCTCGTACTATCCTGTATCATTTCATACAAGCTATCAAACAAAATCTTGTATCATTCCATTCAAACAACCAAACACCTTCCTTGTACCATCTCATCTAGGATCATCCCATCCATCCTATACCATCCTATCCTATTCATCCTCGTACACCTAACCAAATGCACCCTAAGTGTGTCTAATTGCAGGGCTCCATTTTTCCTCTTCAAAGATCACACGACCCGCATAATTGGTATCGCATTGTGATGATCGTGCTACTGCACATCGTTGTAAGATCGAGGATGAGCCTAGAGGGGGGGTGAATAGGCTTATCTAAAATTTCTAACACTAAATTCAAGTTTAATGATTACTAAGAACAATTGATGGTTTTCCCAATTTAATTCTTAACAACTTTAGTGATTACAAGATGATGACACTACACAAGTATAATGATTTGCTAATCAAGTAACACACAAGAGTCAATGAGCTAGAATATCACAAGAATAAAAACAAGCAAACCACAATTTGATGCTAAGAGAATTTTTTCCGTGGTCTCAAGACTTGCTTGCTCTCCCTACTCCACGCTGAGGTAGCTTGAATTCCTTCAAGCCGGCTCCACTCACTTGAGCCTTCCCGATCACTAGTGATAGCTCTTCCCCGCTCCGGTAGGCGAGCCAGGCCTTCACAACCGCCGGTCTTCACACAACCTCCTTTGTGAAGATCACCGAGCCTCACGCCTCAAGCCGCCTAGGAGGCGGCAACCTCCAAGAGTAACAAACTTGAAGAGGGCTTGAATCTCAAGAGTGCAATCAATATGGCTCACTAATGCAATGCACTCAATTTTAGCTCTCCAAACACTCTAAAATCAAGAATTCAATGCTCTAAAGGATGGAGAGAGTTGCTAGGGCTTAGAATGTATTCAATGGAGTGTCCAACCTGTCCTAGCATGTGGGGGGTATTTATAACCCCACCAACTCAAACTAGCCGTTATTTCCTCTCATCGCAGATTTTATGCATACCGCGGTTATTACCGCCTCTAGGGGCCTCAGAGTATCACCATGTAACGGCTATTCGGCGAATAATCGTGACCGACACGTAGTCGTATACTAACGTTTTTATATATGGTTTCAGATTATCTCATGAAGCGGTGAGTACCGCACCGCCACGGAAAAAGAGTGCCTTCGAAAAGAGCTACCGCTAACTAATGTGCGGTAGTATCAAGACTCATTACTACCGCCTTGATCACGCCATAGTGCTTACCGAGAGGACCCAAAACACACCTCTCAGCAAAATAGCTACCGCTAATCGATAAGCGGTAGTATCAAGACCTGTACTACCGCCCAACCTAAGCTAGAGTGCTTGCCCTTCGAATTTTTCAACATTTTGATTCTTCCATCAAATGCATGATTTCAAGGATGAACTAATGAGCCATATTAAAATGCACTTTTCAAAATTTAAGGCCCAAACCAAGTCCTCTTAATAGTACGGCTACTATTCTAAAAATCCGATCTTTTTCCCAACTCCGAGATCGGTGAAAAATACTAGAAAATACTTCTAAATTTTATACCTTCATTTCTTTAGCTTCTTTTGCACGTACTCCTTCCATTTTATACTTGTGACACTCCAACGTCCATTGAGGGATACATTTATCCTGGTTCTAACTTACTTGCACAAAACATCGTTAGTCTTTTTCGCGTGATTGTCATTAATTATCAAAACCCTAATCATATGGGGGCCTAGATGCTTTCAATCGTACAGGCTTACTAAAAGTAAATATCTGACAAAGCAAAAAAAATGAGAAAGAACTTTCTTTTTGTGCTTATTTTAACTTTATAAATTGTTTTTTACTTAAAAAATTATGTCAAATGTTATTTTTCCATATTTATATCCTTTAACAAAATTCTATAATTATTTTTGTCCATATTTCATTTATTTTCTAAAATATTAATTCCCGTACTTGCAATAATTTAGCCCCTCGAAAGAAAAGACAGTAGACATGTAGTCGCTGTAGGGAAAGCAAATCCCATGCCCAAAGGTGGGTGTCGCACCGGGCCAACAGGGCCATCATGCTTCGTACCTGAACTGTACCGGGCTGCAACGGCCTGTTGTGCCCTCCATGCCGTGCTGTGCTAGCTTAGGCATGGCCCATTTTCATTATTCTGACGAGAGGAAAGGAGCATCAGTCGATAGGGTCACTTGAGTTGGATTGAAAAGGTGGGACATCTATGGTGGTCGACGGGGTTGATGGGGAGAGAGGACGAAAGGATGGTGTAGGCGGGGGAGCGCAGTGTCGGGAGAGGCAGAGGGTGGTTGCGTAGTTAGAAAGACAAAGAAGATGCTACCATGACGTGGATGATAGTGCGACACAACTAACGAGAAAGACAAAGGAGAGGCTACCACGACATGGGAGATAGTGCAGCACAACTAGCAAGAAAGACAAAGGAGAGGCTACTACGACGAGAGAGAGAGATGAGCGAGCGAGTAGTGATATAAGTGGAGAGAGCTAGGCGCGGTGTCGACCAAGGAGAGGGAGAGAGGGACTGAGAGAGTGAGCCAAAGAGAGTGACATAGAGAGTCGGAGAGGGAGGGGGATTGAGAGAGTGAGAGCGAGCCCCAGAGAGTGACATAGAAAGTCAGAGGGAGAGATACTGACATAGAGAGTCAGAGGGAGAGAGGGACTGAGAGAGAGTCAGAGAGAGTGACATAGAGTCGGAGGGAGGGAGAGAGGGACTGAGAGAGTGAGTGAGCTAGAGAGTGACAAA